>CM031615.1:60487319-60499819 GCA_018398815.1 Conus ventricosus | reverse complement strand
GAGTTACTGATGCTGGTACTGTACGTCAAAAAAAGTAAAAGAGTTATCGAAAATGTTCCCGTTCTCAATGGAGCCTTTAAAGACAACGTGGATCTTGTTTGCGACGAAAATAAAATGGATAGTAAAGAAGAAAAAAAAAATCAGAATGTCGTAGAAACGACGAATCAAGGGTAAAAATGGATCAAAACGAAGTCGGTCATATCGTTCCATGTCAACATGTCATATCATAACGAACAAGTGGGGGGTAACTCGTTCTCCCTTGATGAAATAATTATACGCCCATAACTCCAAATGAATGCTGATTACGACACCGAATCACATAGGGGAAATTGCCAACACAGAGCAAGCGTACAGAACAAACGAGGAGACATCCCCGCCTTTCTGCTGGGCGATTTGGTGGTCGTTAGCAGCGTTCGCTTGGAGCTGTACACGTGCAATTAATTTTATCATGGGAGCAAGACTAACCCCACATGTTCGTTATTTGCTGTTCACTATTCCCCACACTATTCCCTGCACTATTCCCTACGCTATTCCCCACACTATTCCCCGCACTATTCCCCACACTGTTCCCAAGACTATTCCCCACACTATTCCCTACACTATTTCCCACACTGTTCCCTACACTGTTCCCTACACTGTTCCCTACACTATTCCCCGCACTATTCCCCACACTATTCCCTACACTATTCCCAAGACTATTCCCCACACTATTCCCTACACTATTTCCCACACTGTTCCCCACACTGTTCCCTACACTGTTCCCTACACTGTTCCCTACACTATTCCCCGCACTATTCCCCACACTATTCCCAAGACTATTCCCCACACTATTCCCTACACTATTTCCCACACTATTCCCACACTGTTCCCTACACTGTTCCCTACACTGTTCCCAGTGTTCCCTACACTGTTCCCCACACTATTCCCCACACTATTCCCTACACTATTCCCCACACTGTTCCCAACACTGCTCCCTACACTATTCCCTACACTATTCCCCACACTATTCCCCACACTATTCCCACATTATTCCAACACTATTCCCTACACTATTCCCCACACTATTCCCCACATTATTCCCAACACTATTCCCCACACTATTCCCAAAACTCTTCCCCACCTCACTTAAGATGTCCTTTCCTTTCATAACAATCTTAAATGTGAGCGAGCCACCAAGAAAAAAAAGTGGACAAACAAATCACAAGACAAAACACGACGCGTTTCGACCTCTTAGGTCTTCTTCAGGCAAAACACAAAACAATTAGGACAACGGAAATGAACGAGCAATCACTTCTCTTCAATCACTTTAGCGCAAGATAGGCGTTGAATCTCACTTCAGCGCAAGATAGGCGTTGACTCTCACTTCAGCGCAAGATAGGCGTTGAATCTTACTTCAGCGCAAGATAGGCGTTGAATCTTACCTGAAGAAGACCTAAGAGGTCGAAACGCGTCCTGTTTCGTCTTGTGATTCGTTTGTCCACGTTTTTTTCTTGGCGGTTTTTACTTTCATTTCATGTTTTTGGTTTAAGTAACCCCCACAAAGCCCATTTTGGGGGTGGAAAGAAGCCCCGAGTATAGAACAGTGTACCAAATCACAGATTGAAGGTTTAAACTCCCAAGACAAAAACAAGAGCTGAAACGCGAAAAAAAAAACCCCATCAACAAAAAACAACAAAATGAAAATGAGAGGGAGAAGAAGAAGGGGTGGGGTGGGGGTGAGGGGGATATCTCACCAAGAACGTCAAAGTCACATCATTTGAACTAGACCTGCACATGGACTTTTAGGCTGTATACGTAATGTTCTCATCCCCAGCTGATGCATTCGTACCATAGTGTTCAAGTACTTAAGCTGTTTGGATGATCCCTGGAGTCTTTTAGCCAGGGTACGACAACAACAACAACACACACGTTGTATGTAAACAGAGTGTAAAGTCGTCTTTCCTTGTTGTTTCGATGTTTCCTCGTTCACCAGGTTCGTACGTTTATAATTCCCCTTTTGGACTCCGAAGTCAAACAGTTTACAGTTGGAACTGTCGATGACAATGCGGATCTGATGGGGGGGGGGGGGGGGGGGGGGGGGATGGGGGATCTTGCGGGGTGTGTGTGTGTGTGTGTGTAGGGGGGAACCTCGGTGCTCGAATCGCACTCAGGATCAGTAATCAGTACCCGGGACGTATCGTGTCTCTGTCTATTTTGGGGGTCGTCACGCACGCACCACCTCTTAGAGAACAGGAAGAAGGCTTGCACTGATCACAACGAAGTGTGTGTGGGTGCGTGTGGTGTGTGTTGGTGTGTGTGTTGTGTGTGTGTGTGTGTGTGTGTGTGCGTGTGTGTGTGTGTGTGCGTGTGTGGTGTGTGTGTGCGTCTTCTAAATGGTTGTCCCGCCTTCGTTCCGGTCTTCGTTCCGGCCTTCCCACGTGGGTGAGAGGCGAGAAGGATAAAGGAAGAAGGAAGGAAAATGGGGGAGGGGCTGGAAGGTTGGGTCTCTTATAACTGTGGGAAAGATCGAGTGTGTGTCAAAGTCCACCGTTTCCACCACCGCGTTGGGGGGGGGGGGGGGGGGGGGGGGGGGGGGGGGGGGGGGAGGGGGGATGATGACTGACATGATGACGACTGAGGATGTTCTTAATGAGAAATGCGAAGGAAGACGATGATGATTAACGATCATTTCTGTGATGTTTGTTAGAGAGAGAGAGAGAGAGAGAGAGAGAGAGAGATGCGCACAAGCACGCACGCACGCACAGCACACACACACACGAACACACACACACACCACACACACACACACACCGGGAAGAGCATGTCTAAGGGGCCTTCAGTACTCATAACATGCAAGTGTGTGAGTGGGTGAAAAGGAAGGGGAGTAGGGGTGGAAGGAGGGATTCGTGCATTAGCAGGTGCACAGGTTCGTCGGGAGCGTCCCGGTGTTACCCGGGTTCTATGTTCCCCAGTAGCGCTGTTCCCCGTGTCTCTGTTCCCCAGTGTCGATGTTCCCCGACCGAAAAAGCGTGCCGCTGTTCCCGTACTGGTGTTCCCCAGGTTCTCTGTTCCCCAGTAGCGCTGTTCCCCAAACAGATTTCAATGCACGTTAGCGCCAGTACGGGCCCTACTGTACAAGGAGAGGTTGCGCCGGGCACATCCCAAGGTAAACAAAATAATAGGGGGAAAAAAATGCACATGCCCACCCCCCCTCCCCTCCCCACCGAGAGAGGAGAGAGAGAGAGAGAGAGAGAGAGGAGAGAGATAGAGTTGCACGTGCCCCACGCGTGTCAACTCAGGTTGTTCCCATTTTAACCGCTACATTGGAAGTGTCATCGCGCTTCTGTCGTCTGCGAAGCGTGTCACTTGGCGTGGCCCCCAGGGCGCATTGCCCGGCACCGTTCCAACGGATGGGAGGGGGGTGGGGGGTGGGGGCAATTTCGCTGTGAGTTGCTTGGTCAAATCAGTAAGAAAAACGGAATATTTCGATGGTGTATGATTCTAGAACGGGAAGCATGAATTTGTGACGCCAGAAAAGGGTTTTTGACAGTGATGTGCTTTTTTTTTACGCTTTGAACTCCTATCCCTTTATATCACACTTTGCGTGAGCTACACCTTTTCTTTCGCAATGGGCCATTTTTACTTTTAGACTGTCTACACAGACCTGATGGGGTCATGCAAGTGCTGGCCAGCTGGTTCCAGCGCTGTCCAGTCGGCATGAAACCCCTCTTCTACGGCCCTCCCGCCCCACCCCCAGTACCCCGACCCTCCCACCCCGCCCTCCCACTGCCTCGCCTATAGCAATGAAAACAACAGTAACAACGTTTAAGTCAGCAAAACCCACCAACACCACCAACGGCAAAAACTTGGGGAACAGCGGGCCTGGGGAACACCGGGACCGGGGATTTGCGGGAATGGGGAACAGCGGGATCGCCACAGGGTGGGGAAAAAGCGAAACTGGGGAACTTAGGGACTGAATTTCGATTTTTTCTTGAGGGGAACACCGGGACTGGGAACATAGAGACTGGGGAACAAAGAACCTGGGGAACAGCGGCATGACCCCGGTTCGTCTGCATGCACTGTGTGTGTGTGTGTGTGTGTGTCTGTGTGTGTGTGTGTGGTGTGTGTGTGTGCGTGTGTGTGTATGAGTGTGTGGTGTGGTGTGGTGGTGGTGGTGGTGTGTGTGTGTGTGCGTGTGCGTGTGCGCGCGTGTGTGTGTGGTGTGTGTGTGTGTGTGTGTGTGTGTGTGTGTGTGTGTGTGTGTGTGTGTGTGAGGCCTGTCAACACTAACGACAAGTGTGTGTGTGTGTGTGGATGTCAGCCCTGTCAACACTAACCACAAGTGGGTGACAGGTATGGTCCGACTGTCGTCACACTGCGGTGCGAGACACGTGCAACATGGCCTAGTTAGCGTGCAAAGGTCAGCCTGTGGCAGTGTGTGTGTGCGCGCGCGCGCGCGCACGGCGTGTGTACTTACTTTCGTGTGTGTGTGTGTGGTGTTTTTGTGCTGTATATGTGTGTACGTGTAAGTGTGTGTGTGTGTGTGCGTGCGCGCATAGGTGCGTGCGTGCGTGCGTGTGTGTGCATGTGTGTGTGTGTGTGTATCATTGTGTGTGTGCGCGCGTGCATACGTGTGTGCATGTGTGTGTGTGTGTGTGTGTGTGTGTGTGTGTGTGTGTGTGTGTGCGCCTGCATGTGTGTGTATGTGTGTGTGCACATGAGCGCCATAAAAGAGGAGAAGAACATTTTCAGCCATTGCAATATACTGAACCCCACAGGACGAGGCGCTATATCACACTTGGCTTCCCGCGTTATGTTACACACCATTCTGCGTTAGTTGACCCCCGCACATCATGAAATGAAGTTACACTGCACCGCACTGCACCCCGTTGTTACACTGCACGCCACTTCATTACGTTCGACAGCAAATCGGTCCGTTTGGCTACACCTCCTCATGTTACAGTCCGCTCCATCGGATATCATACACTGCGCTGTAACGTGCTTCACTTCATCACTGACATGTCATTTACTCGGCACTGTGTGTTACACTGTATTACGCTGCATTACACTGCATTACACTATTACACTGCATTACACTATTACACTGCATTACACTATTACACTGCATGACAATATTACACTGCATGACACTATTACACTGCATGACACTGCATTACACTATTACACTGCATGACACTGCATGACACTATTACACTGCATTTCACTATTACACTGCATGACACCATTACACTGCATGACACTATTACACTGCATGACACTGCATTACACTGTTACACTGCATGACACTATTTACACTGCATTACACTATACACTGCATGACACTGCATGACACTATTACACTGCATGACACTATTACACTGCATGACACTATTACACTGCATTACACTGCATGACGCACAATGCTGCACGTATCCTCGTGCTTTACTTTTCATTGCAATGCACTACCCTTCATTACGCGTCTGTCTGTCTGTCTGTCTCTCTCTCTCTCCCTCTCTCTCTATCTCTCCTTCCTCGTCCTCTCCCCTCTCTCCCCATCCCTCTCTCTCTCTCTCTCTCCCCTTTGTCTCTCCCTCTCTCTCTTTCTCCCATCCTCCCTCTCTCTCTCTCCTCTCTCACTCTGTCTCTCTCTGTCTGTCTCTTGCTCTGTCTCTCTCTCTCTCTCTCTCCCTCCCCTCCTCTCTTCTCCTCTCTCCCCCCCCCCCTCTCTCTCCCCCTCTCTCTCCCTCTCTTTCTCTCTCTTCCCCCTCTCTCTCCCCGATGCCCCCCTCTCTCTCTCTCTTCCTCCGTCCCTCCCTCCGTCCCTCCCTCTCTCTCTCTCCCTCTCTCCCCAAACACCGGTCTCCTGATCGCCGGTCTCAGAGCCATTTATTAACTCGCCGGGGATAGTGTGCTGGGCAAGTGTTGGGTCCCCCCCCCCCCACCACCACACCACCACCACCCACCCACCCCCTTCCCCTCTCCCCCCTCCCTCGCCCACCTACCCCCCACCCACCCCTCCCCACGGAGTGTGCCAGAAACCCGAGCCAGACGTGGATAGAGAGAGGTAGGGGGAAGGGTGGAGGGGGGGGGGGGGGGGGCGGAGGGAGGGGAGAGTAAAGAAGCGGGTGGAGGGGGCGGTCATATGTGTCCTGCTTGGTCATTCATTAATGCACAGCCCGCCAGGCTGACCTGTAAAGGGCGGCTGGCTGTTCCAGACAGACACTGCTGCCATCGGAAGAGAAGAGAGGAGAGAGAGAGAGAGAGAGAGAAGAGAGAGAGAGAGAGAGAGACCAGCACTTTCATCAACACAATACAGATGCCGCCAGCCAGTCCCTAGCTTATCGAAACAAACAACAAACAACTCGCTCTGGACTTCATTGGCTTTCGCTTACATTATTAGTCAGACTGCGTGCATTTTGTCTCGCTCCCCCCCCCCCCCCCCCCCTCTCTCTCTCTCTCTCCATCGACCCCCTCCCCGACTTTCCCTCCTCTCCCTTCCCTATCTCTCCTTGTGTGTGTGTGTGTTGTGTGTGTGTGTGTGTGTGTGTGTGTGTGTGTGTGTGTGTGTGTGTATGTATGTGTGTGTGTGTGTGTGTGTGAGTGTGAGTGTTGTGTGTGTGTGTGTGTGTGAGTGTGTGTGTGTGTGTGGTGTGTGTGTGTTTGTGGTGTTGTGTGTGTGTGTGTGTGTGTGTGTGTATGTGTGTGTTGTGTGTGAGTGTGTGTATGTATGTATGTGTGTGTGTGTGTGGTGTGGTGAGTGTGTGTGTGTGTGTGTGTGTGGTGTGAGTGTGTGTGTGTGTGTGCGCGTGTGTACGTGCGTGTGTGTGTGTATAAGTGTATGTGTGGTGTGGGTATGTCTGTGTGTGCGTGCGTGTGTGTGTGTGCGTGCGTGCGTGCGCGCGCGCGCGCGCGCGCGCGTGTGTGTTGGGGTTGTGTGTGTGTGTGTGTGGTGTGTTTCGTGGTATGTGTGGTGTGTTGTGTGTGTTTATGTGTATGTGTATGTGGGGTGTGTGTGTGTGTGTGGGGTGTGTGTGTGTTTATGTGTATGTGTATGTGTGGGTGTGGGGTATGTGTGGTGTGTGTGTGTGTGTGTTTTGTGTATGTGTGGTGTGTGGTATGTGTGGTGTGTGGTGGTGTGTGTTTATGTGTGGGTGTGTGTGTGTGTATGTGTGGTGTGTGGTGGGGTGTTTATGTTTGTGTGTGTTTATGTGTGGTGTGTGTGTGGTTTTATGTGTGGTGTGTGTGTTGTGTGTGTTTATGTGTGGTGTGTGTGTGTGTGTTTATGTGTGGTTGTGTGTGTGTTTATGTGTGGTGTGGTGTGTGTGTGTTTATGGGGTATGTTTTGTGTGTGTGTGTTATGTGTGGTGTGTTTTGTGTGTGTGTTTTATGTGTTTGGGGTGTGTGTGTGTGTGTTTATGTGTGGTGTGTAAGTGTGTGTGTGTGTGTGTGTGTGTGTATGTGTGGTGTGTGTGTGTGTGTGTTTATGTGTGGTGTGTATGTGTGTGTGTGTTTATGTGTGGTGTGTGTGTGTGTGTGTTTTGTGTGGTGTGTGTGTGTGTGTGTGGTGTGTGTGTGTGTGTGTGTGTGTGTGGTGTGTATGTGTGGTGTGTGTGTGTGTGTGTGTTTATGTGTGTGTGGTGTGTGTATGTGTGGTGTGTGTGTGTGTGTGTTTTTATGTGTGTGTGTGGTGTATGTGTGGTGTGTGTTGTGTGTGTGTTTTGTTAGGGTGGGGGGTGTGGTGTGTGTGGTGTGGGTATGTGGTGGGTTGTGGGGTGTGTGTGTGTGTGTTTTGTGGTGTGTGGTGATGTGTGGATGGGTGGTGTGTGTGTTGTGTGGTGTTGTGTGTGTGTGTGGTGTGTGTGTGTGTGTGTGTGTGTGTGTGTGTGTTTATGTGTTGGTGTGTGTGTGTGTATGTGTGGTGTGTGTGTGTGTGTGTGTGTTATGTGTGGTGGTGTTTATGTGTGTGTGTGTGTGTAGTGTGGTGTGTGTTGTGTGTGTGTGTTTATGTGTGTGTGTGTTTATGTAGTGTGTGTGTGTGTGTATGTGTGGTGTGTGTGTGTGGTGTGTGTTTATGTGTGTGTGTGTTTATGTATGTGTGTGTGTGTATGTGTGGTGTGTGTGTGTGTGGTGTGTGTATGTGTGTGTGTGTTTATGTATGTGTGTGTGTGTGTGGTGTGTGTGTTGTTGGTGTGTGTGTGTTTATGTGTGTGTGTGTGTGTGTAGTGTATGTGTGTGTGTGGTGTGTGTGTGTGTGTGTGTGTTGGTGTTGTGGTGTGTTGTGTGGTTGTGTGTGTGTGTTTATGGTGTGTGTGTGTGGTGTGGGTGTGTGTGTGTTTATGTGTGTGTGTGTTTATGTATGTGTGTGTGTTGTTTATGTGTGTGTGTGTGTGTGTGTGTGGTGTGTGTGTGTGTGTGTGTGTGTGTGTGTTGTTGTGTGTGTGTGTGTGTGTGTCCGAGTGGGTGGGTGATTAAGGGTGGAGGAAAGACGGGGTAATGTAGAGTGGAAGTAAAGGGGGGGGGGGGTAGTGTCGTTGAAGCAGTGTTAGTTGTCGTGTGTGTGTGGTGTGTGTGTGCGTGCGCGCGCGCGCGCGCGGCGCGCGCGTGTGTGTGTGTGTGTGTGTGTGTGTGTGTGTGATAGTGTGGCGGTGTGATGTGTGTGTGGTGTGAAGTGTGTTTTGGGTGTGTGCGTGTGTGTGTGTTTGTCTGTGTGTGTGTGTCGTGTGTGTGTGTGTGTGTGTGCTGTGTGTGTGTGCGTGTGTCGGCGCGCGCGTGTGTGAGTGTCCTGTCGAGTCAAGGAAAAAAACAGAAAAGATGTGAAGACTATCTGGAGCCAGCTGACCAACGTGACACTGACTGGCTGTCCTTGGTCACCGATGGTGCTGAGCAATGATCTGTTGTCTGTGTGTCAGTGTGTCGCTTCTGTCTCTGTTGTCTGTCTGCCTTGTGTTGTAGTGTGCCGTCTCTCTGTCTCTGTCTGCTCTGTGTCTGTCAGTGTGTCCGTCTCTCTGTCTCTCTGTCTCTGTCTCTCTTCTCTTCTCTCTCTCTCTCTCTCTCTTCTCTCGTCTGTCTCTGTGTCTGTCAGTGTGTCCGTTCTCTGTCTGTCTGTCTGCCTGCTGCCTGTCTGTCTGTCTGTCTGTCTGTCTGTCTGTCTGTCTGTCTGTCTGTCGTTGTCTCTCTCTCTCTCTTCTCTTCTCTCTCTCTCTCTCTCTCCCTCTCTCTCCTCCTCTCTTCTCTCCCCGTCATCCGTTCGTCTGTCTGTCTGTC
Organism: Conus ventricosus; assembly: GCA_018398815.1. Classification (NCBI taxonomy): domain Eukaryota; kingdom Metazoa; phylum Mollusca; class Gastropoda; order Neogastropoda; family Conidae; genus Conus; species Conus ventricosus. Next base: position 60,490,576 of record CM031615.1, on the reverse strand, counting down.
TGTCCCCGCCCTTCCATCTGTCTCTAAAGTTGGGATGTTTTGCACGAATCACACGGCTTTAATACCAAGCTGATCATTTGCATGGCTCTCATATCACCACACACACACACACCTACACACACGCTCGCACGCACCGCACGTCCATCCGCACGACTGCACGCCACGCCACACACACACAACACACTACACCACACACAACACCCAACGAAAGCATCTGACTTTACTCAAAGAAATCCTGTTTGAGCTGTTGCGATGTTCCGGGCATAACATTCACGAAATTGTGACATTGTAGTCACATGTAGATCATGCTGGCAAACAATTAGCTTCCAATTAGAATTTTACCAAACAACCTTAGATATTATGTTGACACTGATACTCAGAAGTTATTTTTCGAAGTTTATTTTCCTTTCGCACACAAACCGCACATCTACAACCGAAAGTGATGCCAGCGATAATCACAATGAAATGAAAGAATTAGCTTACCGCATTTGCACGCATTGGCGAGGTAAGGTAAAGTAATGTTGCTTATAGCCCAGCCGACCGCAAAGGGCCATATCAGGGCTGTTACCACGTTAACCAGGAGCTTAGCTGATTTAACCAGACAAAAACAAAATAAAAACAAACAAAAATTGGCGTATTACCACGACACGACCAACGATCCTTTAACATAGTTCTTTTAATTTAACAGAAAATCATAATTAATCCACCAGACAAAGGGGACAGAGAAAATTACAGGACAAAACCCGACGCGTTTCGACCTCTTGGGTCTTCTTCTCAAAGTCCATCTTGCGCCGAATTTGAGAAGATAAGTGATTTGCTCGTTCTTTACTTCGTTTCCATTGTCCTAAACGTTGCTTCTCTTGCCTGAAGAAGACCTAAGAGGTCGAAACGCGTCGTGTTTTGTCTTGTCATTTGTCTGTGTGTCCCCTCTATCTGGCGGATTCATGATGATTTTCCTGTAAAAGATTTGTTTTCACTGTCCGCCTGCGGTCAGCTCACTTTGAAACTAGATATTGAAATAGTGCTGATGCTCAAAAAGTACATACTAACATATAGTAGTGCCCCCACGTCGTACTAGGTTTTTTCAAATGGCAGCAAACAGCTACATTTCGAATGACTTTGTTTTAACATCATGTCCCCATCGATTTATGCAAACACAGCCTTGCAGTGTGTGTGTGTGTGTGTGTGTGTGTGTGTGTGTGTGTGTGTGTGTGTGTGTGTGTGTGTGCGCTTGCTTGCTTGCTTGCTTGCTTAGGTGTGTATGTATGAGAGAGAGAGAGAGAGAGAGAGAGAGAGAGAGAGGAGAGAGAGAGAGAGAGAGAGAGAGAGACGGCGCGCGCGCGCACGCACATGCTCATAAATCTTTATTCTTGAGTAATTTTTGTATGTGTGTGTGTGTGTGGTGTGTGTGTGTGTGTGTGTTGTAAGCTTTCGAGTATTTTCTTCTAGAATTATTTTCGGCTATGACCCGGTGAAACTATGTCACCCAGCGTGCTCTTCGTCCTTCACCTTGGCTCCCTGTTTATTTGGGTCACCGAGAGTAAGACAATAGGAGTTACTCCACTTCGCTTGACGACTGCTGTGAGGTCGGGAGAGGAGGAGGGAGAGGGGGGGGGGGGGGGGGGGGTGGCGGGGCGTAAAGTGCAGTTAGGAGTGGGGGAGTAGTGGGGCAGGGAAGGTGGGGGAGGGGAGGGGGGGGGTAGAGAACAAGGGTGTTCTCAGCAGAATGGGACGACCTATATCGTAGGTGTGTACAGAGTGGCTGCATACCAGAAATTCACGCACCAAGGGCCTTGCTTAATAAGGAGTCGAGTATTTATAGAGACTGGCGCGAGTCGATTGTTTTGAGAATGTTCAGTGTGTATGAAAGTGGATGTCACGACCGACCCCTGAAGGTCTGCCCTGACAGGATCGGTCTAGATGGGAGTGAAGGGAGTGACTGACCTCACACGCCTCGCAAGAGACCACACAAGAAAGATTACGATACAATACACCATTTATTCACACCAGCACACACATAGTCACAAATAAGCATTCCAACACGCACAACATGCACAATCACAAATAAGCTTTTCAACACGCACACCATACACATAGTCACAAACAAGCATTCCAACACACACAACATGCACAATCATAAATAATCATTTCCCCGCACACACCATAACCATAATCATAAATAATCATTTCCAACAGTCATTCCTTTCCTTGCTTCATGTGGTTCCCCACACCTCTGTCTCTCCAAAGTCCTCCGAGAGCACCGGTCGACTCAGGCACCCCAGACCGGGTCTGTTCCTGAGTATAGTCTTTCAAGGCCGACACCCTTGACACACACGCACACCCTGAATAGCACGATACAGTGCTAACCACACCCGGTCGCGGGCGTTGCAGGAGGTCCGTGGACAGTGGAGGACGCCTCCGGTGGGACGAGGCGCCGTCGCGGAAAGTCCCGGACAGGGCCAGGAACATCCAACAAAGTCCACGTGCTCCTCAACCAGTGCGCGGCCCCAACAGCGTCAGCATCGGGTGGAGCCCCGGGAGGAGAGGGTAAAGGAAGGAACTGGAAGGAAAGGAGAAAGAAGGGTACTGGAACCCCGCAGTCAGTACGGTCTGATATTTGCTGCTCCATCCTAACAGCCACTCGCATGATGGGCGAGGGGAGGTGTTTGCTAATTAAATTAATAACATCAACTCAACACAGACCTGAGCATAACAGTCAACAAACCAAACGAGGAACGTTCGCTAAAGGTCTCCTCACACGAAGCAGGTAAGAGATTACATTGACAGGCTAAACAAACAAATATCAATCTATATCTTCATCCTTCCTTCACTCACGTTCAACATTTTCCTTTCTTAGGAACTGAACAAATACAGCAACCGCTGCTCTATAACTGCCACCACATTTGCAAATAATAATAACTCAATGGCACAATTATCCACACATTTTATAACAACATTTCAAAATGACACAATTCTCCAACCACGCATCCAAACGACGAATCATGCGTACGCACGCTCGCAAACATAAAACTCTCGTTCCCCTTGCACGCACAAACAGACGGTGGCCGAAGAATGCGAGACCGGCAATTGTGACAGGGGCGGACGAGCGAGACCAAGCAAGTACCAACCCTGAATCACCAGGTTCTCCCCCACCACCGCCGACTACCGCATCACCAGATGCATAAAAGGAGAAAGACTTTTGGATATAATTTTGACTGGCCAGGTTAAAGATTGAATTAACCAGAAAAAGTGGTCTC
>CM031615.1:60469819-60477319 GCA_018398815.1 Conus ventricosus | reverse complement strand
GCATTTTTACTTGATTTGCTTTTTTGCTTCAGTGTTTCTTTACAGTTTTTCTGTTCTTGTCGTTTTATTTTGTATAATAAATTCATAATGAACCAGCCATACAGAAATGCTGCTGAATAAAAAACAAAAAGAAAAAGAACAATAATTGCTGCGTGACTAGTTACAACAACTCCTGCAGCTGCACGTGCATCATTCGTCTGCATGGTGAAGTCGTCGTCTGGGGAACGTTATTGCCTTGTATATGGGAGGATAAATGTTGGTCAGACGTGGTTCGTATTGATGAATCATTAGGAGCAAAATAGAGGGGATGGAGGAAAGCAAAGGGGTGGGGGTGAGGAGTAGGGGTGTGTGTGTGTGTGTGTGTGGGCGGGGGGGGGGGGGGGTCATACACGGACACACAATACGTCGCACATTACAGGCGAACACCCGCGTGGATTAATGCCACGCACGGACAAGCACACACGCATGCATCCATCCATCCATCCATCCATCCACCCGTCCATCCATCCGTCCGTCCGTTCATCCATCCATCCATCCATCCATCCATTCATTCATCCATCCATCCGTCCGTCCGTCCGTCCATCCATCCCTCCGTCCACCCTCCGTCCATCCATCCATCCATCCATCCGTCTGCCCATCGGTCCGTGCTCCCATCCGTCTGTTTCTCTGTCTGTTTACTTGTCTGTCTGTCTATTCATGTATCAATCCATCTGTCTGTCTTCGTACGTCCATCCATGTATCTATCTCTCTCTCTCTCTCTCTCTCTCTCTCTCTCTCTCTCTCTCTCTCTCTCTCTTCTCTCTCTCTCTCTCTCTCTTTTAATTTTGATTTTTTCTTAATTTTGTTCAAGCAGTGTTCCCATGTCAAATAGCAGGTTTGCTGATGACATTAAACTGTATTCATTGTCATTGTCATTGTCTCTCTCTCTCTCTCTCTCTCTCTCTCTCTCTCTCTCTCTCTCTCTCTCTCTTCTCTCTCACTTACTCTCTCTCCCTCTTTATCTATCTATCTGTCTGTCTATCTATCTATCTATCTATCTATCTATCTATCTATCTATCTATCTGTCCATCCGTATGTTTGTTCATCCAGCTACCTATCTATCTTTCTGTCTATCTTTCTATCTGTCTCTATCTATCTCTTTGTCTATCAATCTATCTGTTTATCTATCTGTCTGTCTGTCTGTCTTCCTCTCTGTTTATTGATGAATACATATCCCCCCCCCCCCCCCCCATTCCCCGTCCGTTGTTCGTTCGTCTCTCTCAGTACGTGTATTGTATCTACCTTCGTCTTCATCCCCCTCCCTCAACCCCCTCCCCCCCCCCCCCCCTTCTTATTTTCATCTTCCATTTTCCTCCACCTCCTCGTCCTCCTCCTCCTCCTTCGTTGTCCTCCTCCTCCTCCTCCTCCTCCTCCTCTCCTCCTCCTCCTCCTCCTTCGTTGCCCTCCTCCTCCTCGTCCTCCTTTTCTTCTTGGCCTCACCCTTGTTGGTCTCCATCTGCCTTCTCATGCTCGGGTTTCGTTGGAAAACACCTTTGGACAATGTTTACATGCCGACAATGTTCACATGCCGACAATGTTTGCAGGCCGCCCAACATAGCGCCGACAAACAGACACTGCTTCCCCACTACAGTGAGACATTATCCTGTGGGGGGAGAGAGAGAGAGAGAGAGAGAGAGAGAGAGAGAGAGAGAGGAGAGAGAGAGAGAGAGAGAGACTCAGAGACAGAGAGAGGAGGACTGAGAGAGAGAAAGACAAAGGCGCAAAGAGACAGACAGACAGACACAGAGAGAGGAGAGAGAGAGACAGAGGCAGACACAGAGAGAAAGGGGGGAGACAGACAGACAGAGACAGAGAGAGAGGAAGAGGGAGGGGGAGAGAGAGACAGACAAACGGAGAGAGGGAGGGGGATACAACACACACACACACACACACACACACACACACACACACACACACACACACACACACACACACACACACACCGAGAGAGAGAAAGATAGACAAAGGCGCAGAGAGACAGACAGACAGAGAGAGAAAGGGGTGGGGTGGGGAGAGACAGACAGAGACACAGAGAGAGAGGAAGAGGGAGGGGGGGAGAGAGACAGAGAGAGAGAGAGACAGAGAGAGAGAGACAAACGGAGAGAGGGAGGGGCAGAGAGAGAGAGAGAGAGAGAGAGAGAGAGAAAGAGAGAGAGAGAGAGGAGAGAGAGAGAGAGAGAGAGGAGAGAGAGAGAGAGAGAAAGTGGGATAAACACGCACGCACGCGCGCAACACACACACACCACACCACACACACACACACACACACACACACACACACACACACAGGGGGAGAGAGATGAGATGAGATGAGATGAGATTGAGATGAGAACTATTCTGGTCCTGTTGTCTTGGCTCTCGTGTGTGTACGTGCGTCATGTGGTGTTGTCAGGAATTCTGTTGGACATTTTTCGACATTCGACGTCAAGCACATGGCAGGCCATATTTCCGCTATGTGACAGTGATTCTGTGTGCCTGCCTGTCTGCATGTTGTCTGTCTGTCCCGTCTGTCTGTGCTCTCTCTCTCTCTCTCTCCCTTTCTCTCTCTCTCTCCTCTCCTCTCTCTCTCTTCTTCTCCTCTCTCTCCTCTGTCCTCACCATCGCCTCCTGTCTGTCTCTGGGCGCCCCCCCCTCTCTCTCTCTGTCTTCTTTAATGTTTCCCCCTCTTCCTTTTCTTCTTTCTCCCTTTTCTTCTGCTCCGGTGTTGTTTTTTTTTTTCAACGTCCTTCTGCTTCCCTCCTCCCTTCCCGCTGTTTTCCCTTTTTCATTTCTTACCTCCTCCTCCTTCAACTTATCCTCCTTTTCCTCCTCCTGTTTTATTTTTCCTCCCCCCCTCCCCCCCCCCCCTCCCCCACCCTCCCTCGTCCCACTCTTCCTCTAAATGCTCCCTCCCTCCTCCCCCTCCTCTTCGCTTCCTCTCCCGCTCCTCCTCTTTTTTAAAGTTGCCGTTCTGTATCATGCCACACCACCCCTCCTCCCTCACTGTCCCTCTTCCTCACTCTTTTCTAAAATGCTCCCTCCTCCCCTCCTCCTCCTCCCTCCTCCTTTCGTCTTCCCTCTTCCTGCTCCCCCCTTTTTCTTAAAGTTCCCTCTATACATGCCACACTTCCCACCCCCTCCTCCCCTCAACTGCCCTCTTCTCACTCTTCTTTAAATGCTCCCTCCCTCCTCCTCCTCCTCTTCTTTCTCGATTTCCTCTCCCCTTCGTCTCCTCTTTTCTTCTCCTCCTCTCTCTCCTTTCCCTCCTCTCCTTTTCTCTCTTCCTTTTCCTCTCTCTTCTCTCTTCTCTTTCTCCCTTCATCTCTTCCTTTCTCCTCTCTCTTATCCCCGTCCTTCTTCTTCCTCTCCTCTCCTCCCCTCTCCTTTCTCCGCTCCCGTCTTCCGACGTCCGCCGAGCTGGGGCGCTTGTGCCCCAGCCCTCTTGTTCCTCGCCTCCGTCATTCTCGCGCTCCTCTCCTCCTCCTGCCTACCTACCGACTGCCCACCCTTCGGGGCTCTCCTCCGCTAGCCCTATCTCACCAAAAATTCCTCGTCCCGTCACAATCAAGACTCGCCACTCTGCGTAATAAGCCCCACTCTCCCTCAAAAGGGGCAAACGTCTTCTCCTCACTCTCTCTCCGCCTCCTTCTCCTCTTTCTATTTTCTTCTTTCTTCCTCCTCCTCTTTCTCTTCTCCTCTATCTTTCTCTCTCTTTCTATTCCCCTTTTCTCCTCTTTCTCCTTTCTCTTTTCTCTCCTCTTCTCTTCCCCTCTCCTCCTCTCTTTCTCCTCTTCTTCTTCTTCCCCCTCTTTCCTTTTCTTTCTCCCCTTCCTCTTTCTCTCTTTCCCTTCTTTCCTCTTTCCTCTCTCTTTCCCTCCTCTTCTTTCTTTCCTCTCCTCTTCTTTCTTTCCCTCTCTTCCTTCTTTTCTCCCTCCTCTTTCTCTCTCCTCTTCTTCTTTTTTCCTCCCTTCTTTCCCTCTCTTCCTCCTCCTCTCTCTCCTTCTCTTCTTTCCTCTTTCCATTCTCTTCCTCCTCCTTTCTCTCTCCTCCTCCTCTTTCTACTCCTCCTTTCTTTTTTCTCCTCTCTCTTCCTCTTTTCTCCTCCTCTTCTTCTCTCCCCCTCTTCCCTTTTACTCTCTCTTTCTTCTTTCTCCTCCTCTTCTCTTTTCTCCTTCCTCTTTTCTCTCCTTTTTCTCCTCCCTCTTCCTCTTCTACCTCCTCCTTTCTTCTTCTTCTCCTCCTCTTCCTCTTCTCTTCCTTCTTTCTCCCTTCTCTTCCTCTTTCTTACTCCTCCCTCTTCTTCTTTCTCCTCCTCTTCCTCTTTCTCTCCATCTCTTCTTTTCTCCTCCTTCCTCTTTCATCTCTTCTTCTCTTCCTCTTCCTCTTTCTCACTCCTCCTCTTCTTTTCTCTTCTCCCTCCTCTTCCTCTTTCTCCTCCTCTCTCTTCTTCTTCTTCTCCCTCCTTTCTCTTTCTCACTCCTCTCTCTCCTCTTCTTCTTTCTCCTCCTCTTCTCTTCTCCTCCTCCTCTTCTTCTTTCTCCTCCTCTTCCTCTTTCTCCATCCTCCTCTTCTTCTTTCTTCTCCTCTCTTCCTCTTTCTCTTCCTCCCTCTTTTCTTTCTCCTCCTCTTCCTTTTCTACTCCTCCTCTATCTTCTTTTTCTCCTCCTCTTCCTCTTCTCTTCCTCCTCTTCTTCTTCTCCCTCTCTTCTCTTTACTCTCTCTCTTCTTCTTTCTCTCCTCCCTCTTCTACTCTTCTTTCTACTCCTCCTCTTCTTCTTCTTTCTCCTCTCTTCCTCTTTCTCCTCCTCTCTTCTTCTCTCCCTCTCTTCCTCTTTCTATCTCCTCTTTCTCTCCTCCTTTCTTCTCTCCTTCCTTTTCTTCTCTCCTCTTCTCTTTCTCCTCCTCTTCTCTTTCTCCTCCTCCTCTTCTTCTTCTCCCTTCTCTTCCTCTTTCTCCTCCTCTTCTTCTTTTCCTCCTCTTCCTTTTTCTCCTCTCCTCTTCTTCTTCTCCCTTCTTCCTTTCTTTTCTTCTTACTTCTTCTTTCGTTCTCATTCTCCTTCCTCTTCCTCCGTCTCTTCCTCATCTTCTTCTTCTCCCTCTCCTCTCTTTTACTCCTCTTCCTTCTTGTTTCTTCTTTGCCTCTCCTCTCCTCTTCTCCTCCTTTCCTCCTCCTCCTCTCTCCTCTTTCTCCTCCTGCTCTTCCTCCTCTTTGTTCTTCTTAAGTTGCGTTCTATATTAGGCCAACATTTCTTCCTCCTCCTCTCACCTCCCCTCTTCCTCATTCTTCTTCTAATTGCTCCCTCCTCCTCTTTTCCTCCTCTTCCTTCCTGACTTCCTTCTTCTTTCCACTCCTCCTCTTCTTTCTCCTCCTCTTCTTTCTCCTCCTACTTCTCCTTCTTTGTTTCTTCTTCTGCATTTCTTTGCTTCCAATACACCCTTTGCTGTTATGTCACGACACAACCACACACACACACACACACACACACACACACACACACACACACACACACACACACTCTCTCTCTCTCTCTCTCTCTCTCTCTCTCACTCACTCACACAACACACACACACACACACACACACACACACACACACACACACACACACAACACACACAAAACACACACACACACACACACACAGAGACAGAATGCCCCACAGGACTACGATTTGAGACAGCGTGTCAAAGGAAACTGATTCCAAAACGATGAACAAGTGGAACATTATCATGAGTACTGATTTTACACAAGTACTGGCCTGACAAGCTGATTTAGGTGTTAAAGTCTCCTGTTTTCCACCGCTTATTTCATACGTACTTTTCTTTTTAAGTATTGCTGTTATTGTTGTTATAATCGTTAGTATCATCTTGTTAAAAATGTCAAAAATGTTACTGAAAATATTATCATGGAACCTTAAGGGGTACAAAGAGATAATCGATGGCCTTGCAACAAATAAATTAACAGACGAAACTGTAGTAAGATATTTTCGTCAATATGACATTCTTCTCTTACAAGAAACTCCCTTAATAAAGATACTGCCAGAAATCTGTTCATTCCAACTTTTGCACCTGGACTTCATTATGTACGACCAAAGCGAAAAAAGGCAGTGACATCCTCTGGTGGAATATCAGTATACATTAAGGAACATTTGCGACAAAATATTACTGTTCTACCAAGCAGTAACAGTGACATTGTGTGGTTGATGGTGAGAAGTACTGCTAACGACAAAAAGACGTTTATTGGTTGTGTGTACATTCCTCCTGAAACATCCTCCTTCGGAAAAGAGCACACTTTAGATATATGGGATAAATTAGAAGAAAGCATAGAAAAACATAACCAGCATGGAGACATTATAATATGTGGTGATTTCAACGCGAGAACTGGAAACATCCTGATCATAATCAAATGGAATATGAAAATAATAGATATCATATACCGAATGATTATGTTTTTGAAACCATTCATGACAGGAACTCTATGGACAAATGCGTTCAAAAAGCTGGAAGAAGACTTGCATCCATGTGTCTTGAAAATCATTTATGTATTCTTAATGGAAGAACATTAGGTGATTTAGATGGACATTTTACCTGCTACAAACAAATGGTTGTAGCGTTGTTGATTACTTTATCTGTTCTAACAATATGAAAAAAGAAACATTAAGTATGAAAGTTTATCCCCTTATGACATGGTCAGACCACTGTCCTGTCGAACTAAAAATTCTAGTTTCTGATCTTACACCCAAAGTGAAAACGAATAATGTGTCCTCACAAACTTTACTTAACGAAAGACTAAGCTCAAAGGACGTAAGTGATCGATATTTTTGGGAAACATTGTCAGAGGAAAAATATTTAAAAGCGTTAACAATGCCATGGGTAAAGGAACAATTCTCCAAGTGGAACACAAATTTGGATAGATATGTTGAGAATGAAACCACTGTTTCTCATTGTTCACTAAACGAGATTGTAAATGACTTTACACATATGCTGACGTCAGCGGCCAGTATTAGTCTTCAGAAGAGATGTAAGATTCGCCATTTTAAAAGAAAAAAAGAACAAGAAATGGTTTGATAGAGAATGCTATGAGCACAGGAAAGATCTCAGATCCATATTGAATGCATTAAATAGACAACCTTACAATAAATGTCTGTGTCAAAAGTATTATACAAAACGCAAAATATATAATAAATTGATAAAACAAAGAAAAAAACATACGCCAGTTTTCTTGTCAATGAGATTAATGAATCTCTTTACAAAGATCCAAAGACGGCATGGAAAACTTAAAAAAACTTACAAAACATTAGTGAAAATACCAACTGTGTTCATCAATTAAATGCTTCAAAATGGATTTTACATCTTGAAAAAATCGTCGGAAAAGAAGTAAATGTAGACAAAGACCAAAAGGAAAAAGTAGATGTTGAACTGAAAAATAGACAAATCAACTATACCATGTTATCAAAGATTAATTTGCCTATATCACCTGGTGA
>CM031615.1:60459819-60462319 GCA_018398815.1 Conus ventricosus | reverse complement strand
ACACACACACACACACACACACACACACACACACACACACAGGTAATGGCGGGAAGATAGGGTGGAGTGGGCGAGTGGAGGGGGCTGGAGAATGGATGTTGGGGGGGGGGGGGGGGGGGGGGGGGACTCCTCACGGGGAGAAGAAGAGCATGAAATTCACACTCAGAAATCTGCTGTGACAACAATGATGCGACACCGTACAATACAGTGTGATACAATACACACCGTGACATACAACGCAGCACAGCACACATGATGCTGCGCAACGTATTACAGTAACATGCAGCACAGAAGAGTACATTAAAATGCAGTACAAAAAAAATCAACATTGTACAATGCTCAGAATGTATTACAGTAAAATGCAATACAGAAGAGTACATTACAACGCAGTACACAAAACGAATATTCAACACAGTACAATGCTCAGAATGTATTACATAAAATGCAGTACAGAAGAGTATATTAGTACATTGCAACGCAATACACAAAACATTCAACACTGTACAATGCTCACAACGTATCACAGTAAAACGCAATACAGAACAGTACGTTACAACGCAGTACACAAAACATTCAACACTGCACAATGCTCACAACGTATCACAGTAAAAACTTACAGTAAAATGCAGTGCAGAAGAGTACATTAAAATGCAGTTCCCAAAAAAAAATCAACAGTGTACAATGATCACAGTGTATTACCGTAAAATGCGATACAGGAGAGTACGTTACAACGCAGTACAAAAAAAAAAAAAATCAACACTGTACAATGATGACAATGTATTGCCGTAAAATGCAGTACAGAACAGTACATTACAATGCACTACAAACATATTCCACGGTGTCCAACGCTGCATGGCATTGCGCCAGCAACGTACTGTGATATGATGTAATAGGTGTGTTCTGCAGTGCAACACAGTCAAAGCAGTACCCTGTGATAATCGAATGCGGTACGTTGCAAACCAATACAAAACAATACAACGAAACGTGAAATCATGTCGCGCGTGCATCAGAATACGGTACAACACAAAACAATATAGTGAATTTGTAGACGGTGTAGTTGATTATCAAAACAAAAAAAAAAGGTTGAATTTCCCACACCCTACGGACTGTCAAATGTACACATGTCTAGGGTAAGGCATGATGGGAGGCGGAGCCTATCCCTCTCTTTCCACCGCCTTCAATCTTCCCTGAACAGAAACAGGTGCCCATTAACTGATGGGTGGACAGAGAGGGTTTTCAAGCCGGAAAAAAAAAATCCGACCCCACGTAGGATTCGAACTCAAGACCTTCCTCAACTCCGCAGGCAAATACTCTAACCATTCGACAACCAGGCCCTCCACTTGATTATAGCACAGTAAAAACAGAAAACATCTCATTACGGCACAGCACAACCTGAAAGAACGCAGTGTTTATGCATGCCAGCAGGCAAAAGATACACCCGAAGGTGATCGAGTCTGGGGCCCAGAGAAGCACTGTCCTCGAACTGCCGAACAAACCAGCCGGGAGCAATCCTGCACCACCCTTGGAAGCCTGCGCTGTGTTCACATAGGGTGCAGGCACGCACAGGGCCTTTCATTAAGACGTCAAGGGACATAATTTCTTCCTGGCAGATGCCATGGTGTAATGACTATGGGAGCGTTCCCATGGATGCACCAGCCCGTATGACTGGAGAGAGCCCACCGGCGAAAAATAAAAACGCCACGGTGAAGCAACCGCCATGTGCATCCAGCGGCCTCAGTCGTTGCTGTTCCGCTGACAGGTGAAGACAGTACAACTCCAGACATGGGCAAGCTTTGGTCACGAGGCGAGATGTAATGTAGCGCATGCATCACAAGCAGTACAACACAAAAACATTGCGATGTGTTCGATTATAGCACAACTGGATACAAAACAACTCATGGCGGTACAGGACGCCCTCAAAGAACACAAAGCAAATGCATACAGGGATACACAGCACATTACCACACAGTAGAGTGCAACACAATATAGATACAACACAGTTCGGTGCAGTACAATACAGTGAATATAGATTCATACAATAAACAAATAGAACAGATTTCAATTGAGTACGATACATTTTAATGTGCTTTAGCGTGATACAGTACAACACAGTTCCATACAGTTCAGTGCAGTACAATTCAGTACAGGACAATATGATACAGTACAGGACAATTCAGTACAGGACAATATGATACAGTACAGGACAATTCAATACAGGACAATTCAGTATATGACAATTCAATACAGGACAATTCAGTACAGGACAATTCAGTGCAGTACAATACAGTACAGTACAATATGATACAGTACAGGACAATTCAGTACAGGACAATTCAATGCAGTACAGTATAGTACAGTACAACATGATACAGTACAGGACAATTCAGTACAGGACAATTAAGGACAGTACAATACAGTACAGTACAACATGATACAGTACAGGACACTTCAGTACAGGACAATTCAGGACAGTACAATACAGTACAGTACAATATGATAC
>CM031615.1:60444819-60449819 GCA_018398815.1 Conus ventricosus | reverse complement strand
TGTTGTGTCACAGTGTTGTTGTGGTATGTATCAGTATTTGTTGTGTAACAGTTTGTTGTGGGAAGTTAGTATCCTGTTGTGTAACAGTGTTGTTGTGGTAGTATCAGTATCCTGTTGTGTCAGTGTTGTTGTAGTATCAGTATCCGTTGTGTCACAGTGTTGTGGTAGTATCAGTATCCTGTTGGTCACAGTGTTGTGGCAGTTCAGTATCCTATTGTGTAACAGTGTTGTTGTAGTAGTATCAGTATCCTGTTGTGTCACAGTGTTGTTGTGGCAGTATCAGTATCCTGTTGTGTCACAGTGTTGTTGTGGCAGTATCAGTGTCCTGTTGTGTCACAGTGTTGTTGTGGTAAGTATCAGTATCCTGTTGTGTCACAGTGTTGTTGTGGTAGTATCAGTATCCTTGTGTGTAACAGTGTTTGGTAGTATCAGTATCCTGGTGTGTAACAGTGTTGTTGTGGTATCAGTATCTGTTGGTAACAGTGTTGTTGTGGTAGTTTACAGTATCCTGTTGTTCCATGGTTGTTGTGGCTGTTATCAGTATCGTTGTGTCACAGTGTTGTGGTAGTATCAGTATCCTGTTGTTGGACAGTGTTGTGGCAGTATCAGTATCCTATTGTGTAACAGTTGTTGTGGTTATTTCAGTATCCTGTTGTGTCACAGTGTTGTTGTGGCAGTATCAGTATCCTATTGTGTAACAGTGTTGTTGTAGTATCAGTGTCCTGTTGTGTAACAGTGTTGTTGTGTAGTATCAGTATCCTGTTGTGTAACAGTGAGTGTGGTAGTATCAGTATCCTGTTGTGTGACAGTGTTGTGGCAGTATCAGTATCCTGTTGTGTGACAGTGTTGTGAGTATCAGATCATATTGTGTAACAGTGTTGTTGTGGTAGTATCAGTATCCTGTTGTGTGACGTGTTGTGGTAGTATCAGTATCCTGTTGTGTGACAGTGTTTGTGGTAGTATCATATCCTGTTGTGTGACAGTGTTGTGGTAGTATCAGTATCCTGTTGTGTCCACGTGTTGTTGTGGTAGTATCAGTATCCTGTGTTGGGAACAGTGTTTTTGTATCAGATCCTGTGTGTCACAGTGTTTTTGTTGGCAGTATCAGTATCTATTGTGTAACAGTGTTTGTAGTATCAGTATCCTGTTGTGTAACTGTGTTGTAGTATCAGTATCTGTTGTGTAACAGTGTTGTAGTTATCAGTATCCTGTTGTGTAACAGTGTTGTGGTAGTATCAGATCCTTTTTGTTAACAGTGTTGTAGTATCAGTATCCTGTTGTGTAAAAGTGTTGTGTGCAGTACAGTGTCTTGTTGTGTAACAGTGTTGTGTATACATATTCTGTGTCACGTGTTGTTGTGGTAGTATCAGTATCCTGTTGTGTCATCAGTGTTGTTGTGGTATTATCAGTATCCTGTTGTGTCACAGTGTTGTTGTGTAGTATCAGTATCTGTTGTGTAACAGTGTTGTTGTGGTGTATCAGTATCCTGTTGTGTTACAGTGTTGTTGTGGTAGTATCAGTGTCTGTTGTGTCACAGTGTTGTTGTGGTAGTATCAGTATCCTGTTGTGTCACAGGTTGTTGTGGTAGTATCAGTATCCTGTGTGTCACAGTGTTGTTGTGGTGTATCAGTCCTTGTGTGTCAGTGTTGTTGTGGTAGTATCAGTATTCTGTTGTGGGATACAGTGTTGTTGTGGTAGTATCAGTATCTGTTGTGTAACAGTGTTGTTGTGGTAGTATCAGTATCCTGTTGTGTCACAGTGTTTGTGGTATCAGTATCTGTTGTGTCACAGTGTTGTGGTAGTATCAGTATCCTGTTGTGTCACAGTTGTTGTGGCAGTATCAGTATCCTATTGTGTAACAGTGTTGTTGTAGTAGTATCAGTATCCTGTTGTGTCACAGTGTTGTTGTGGCAGTATCAGTATCCTGTTGTGTCACGGTTGTTGTGGCAGTATCAGTGTCCTGTTGTGTACAGTGTTGTTGTGGTAGTATCTATCCTGTTGTGTCACAGTGTTGTTGTGGTAGTATCAGTATCCTGTTGTTAAATGTGTTGTGGTAGTATCAGTATCCTGGTGTGTAACAGTGTTGTTGGGTAGTATCAGTATCCGTTGTGTGAACAGTGTTGTTGTGGTTGTATAGTATCTGTAGTGTCACAGTGTTGTTGTGGCAGTATCATATCCTGTTGTGTCACAGTGTTGTGGTAGTATCAGTATCCTGTTGTGTGACAGTGTTGTGGCAGTATCAGTACCTATTGTGTAACAGTGTTGTGGATTATCAGTATCCTGTTGTGTCACAGTGTTGTTGTGCAGTATCAGTATCCCATTGTGTAACAGTGTTGTTGTAGTATCAGTGTCCTGTTGTGTAACGTGTTGTTGTGGTAGTATCAGTATCCTGTTGTAACAGTGTGTTGTGGTAGTATCAGTATCCTGTTGTGTGACAGTGTTGTTTGGGAGTACAGATCTGTTGTGTACAGTGTTGTGGCAGTATCAGTATCTATTGTGTAACAGTGTTGTTGTGGGGTTTTCAGTATCCTGTTGTGTGACAGTGTTGTGGTAGTATCAGTATCGTTGTGTGACAGTGTTGTGGTATACAGTATCCTGTTGTGTGACAGTGTTGTGGGTAGTACAGTATCTGTTGTGTCACAGTGTTGTTGTGGTAGTATCAGTATCCTGTTGTGTAAGTGTTATATATCAGTACTGTTGTGTCACAGTGTTGTTGTGGGTGTGTTCAGTATCTATTGTTAACTGTTGTGTGATCAGTATCCTGTTGTGTACTGTTGTAGTATCAGTATCCTGTTGTGTAACAGTGTTGTTAGTATCAGTATCCTGTTGTGTAACAGTTGTTGTGGTGTAAACAGTATCCTGTTGTGTAATAGTTGTTATGGTAATCAGTATCTGTTGTGTAACAGTGTTGTTGTGGGAGTATCAGTGTCTTGTTGTGTAACAGTGTTGTTGTAGTATCAGTATTCTGTTGTGTCACAGTGTTGTTGTGGTAGTATCATTCCTGTTGTGTCAACATGTTGTGGTAGTATCAGTATTCTGTTGTGTAACAGTGTTGTTGTGGTGTATCAGTATCCCGTTGTGTAACAGTTGTTGTGTTGTTTGGGGTTTGTTACAGTATCGTTGTGTCACAGTGTTTGTGGCAGTTCAGTATCCTGTTGTGTGACAGTGTTGTGCGTATCAGTATCCTATTGTGTAACAGTGTTGTGGTATTATCAGTATCCTGTTGGTACAGTGTTGTTGTGGTAGTATCAATACCTGTTGTGTCACCAGTGTTGTTGTGGTAGTATCAGTATCTGTTGTGTCACGTGTGTTGTTGGTAGTTTCAGTATCCGGTTGTGTCACAGTGTTGTTGTGGTAGTACAGTATCCGTTGTGTCACGTGTATTGTTATGGTAAGTATCAGTATCCTGTTGTGTCACAGTGTTGTTGTGGTAGTATCAGTGTCTGTTGTGTAACAGTGTTGTGGTAGTATCAGTGTCCTGTTGTGTAACAGTGTTGTTGTGGTAGTATCAGTGTCCTGTTGTGTAACAGTGTTGTGGTAGTATCAGTGTCCTGTTGTGTCACAGTGTTGTTGTGGTATCAGTATCCTGTTGTGTAACATGTTGTTGTGGTAGTATCAGTTCCTGTTGTGTAACAGTGTTGTTGTGGTAGTATCAGTGTTCCTTGTGTACAGTGTTGTAGTATCAGTATCCTATTGTGTAACAGTGTTGGTAGTATTCAGTATCTGTTGTGTTACAGTGTTGTTGTGGTAGTATCAGTATCCTGTTGTGTTACAGTGTTGTTGTGGTAGTATCAATCCTTTTGTGTAACAGTGTTTGTTGTGGTAGTATCAGTATCCTGTTGTGTAACAGTGATGTTGTGGTAGTTATCAGTATCCTGTTGTGGACAGTGTTGTGGCGATCAGTATCCTGTTGTGTGACAGTGTTGGGCAGTATCAGTATCCTATTGTTAACCTGTGTTTGTGGTAGTATCAGTATCCTGTTGTGTTTACAGTGTTGTTGTGGTAGTATCAATATCCTGTTGTGTCACAGTGTTGTTGTGGTAGTATCAGTTCCTGTGTTGTCGCAGGGTTTGTTGTTCAGTATCCTGTTTTGTCCAGTTGTTGTTGTGGTAGTATCAGTATCCTTTAGTAAATGTTTGTTGGGTGTATCAGTACTTGTTTGTGTCACAGTGTTGTTGTGGTAGTAAACAGTATCCTGTTGTGTCAGGTTGTGGTAGTATCGTACCTGTTGTGTCACAGTGTTTATTTGTGGTAGTATCAGTATCCTGTTGTGTCACAGTGTTGTTGTGGTAGTATCAGTATCCTGTGTGTCACAGTGTTGTTGTGGTTTCAGTATCCTGTTGTGTCAGTGTTGTGGTTTGTATCAGTTATCCTGTTGTGTCACAGTGTTTTTTTGTGGTAGTATCAGTATCCTGTTGTGTTAAAAGTGTTCTGTGGCAGTATCTCTAGTCCCTGGAGGGGCGGGAGGGCCAGAGGAAAGAAGAAGCATCTTCTCGCTTATCTTTTACCCTTGGGAGTAAAGATTATCAATCAATCTCTCTCTCTTTTCTCTCTCTCTCTCTTCTCTTCTCTCTCCTCTCTTCTCTCCCCTCTCACCGTTTCTTTTTCTTTTCTTTTTTTGCTCCAGCTCTTTTCTCCTTCCTTTTCCCTTTTTTTCTTTTTCTGCTTCCTTCTCACCCCCCATGTTCTTCTTCCTTTCCTTTCCTTTTTTTTCCCGTTTCTCTTTGTTTATATTCTAGGTCGCGTCATACACTTATAAATGAAAAACCGCTTTTGGCAAGGGTGGGAAATCAGACTGTGTTTCATTGCCCCGCTTAACTCCCCTGAGAGGAATAAGTAGCAATTGTTGTTGTTGTTGTTGTCGTCCGTCGTAACCCCGGCTAAAAGCCTCCGGGATCATCCAGACAGCCGAAGTACTTGAACACTATGGTACAAATGCATCAGCTAGGGGTGAGAACATTTCGTGTGTAACCGTTTTTGATTACCCCGCCACGTGGGGC
>CM031615.1:60387319-60419819 GCA_018398815.1 Conus ventricosus | reverse complement strand
ATGGTGCAGGTGTACGGATGTAATCACATTAACATGAAGAAATCACATGGTGCAGGTGTACGGATGTAAGCACAATAACATGAAGAAATCACATGGTGCAGGTGTACGGATGTAATCACATTAACATGAAGAAATCACATGGTGCAGGTGTACGGATGTAAGCACAATAACATGAAGAAATCACATGGTGCAGGTGTACGGATGTAAGCACAATAACATGAAGAAATCACATGAAGCAGGTGTACGGATGTAATCACATTAACATGAAGAAATCACATGGTGCAGGTGCACGGATGTAAGCACAATAACATGAAAAATTCACATGGTGCAGGTGTACGGATGTAAGCACAATAACATGAAGAAATCACATGAAGCATGTGTACGGATGTAAGCACAATAACATGAAGAAATCGCGTAATGCAGGTGTAGGGATGTAAGCACAATAACATGAAGAAATCGCGTTAATGCAAATATGTAGGTGATGTAAGGCACAATAACATGAAGAAATCGCGTAATGCAGGTGTAGGGATGTAAGCACAATAACATGAAGAAATCGCGTAATGCAGGTGTAGGGATGTAAGCACAATAACATGAAGAAATCGCGTAATGCAGGTGTAGGGATGTAAGCACAATAACATGAAGAAATCGCGTAATGCAGGTGTAGGGATGCAAGCATGGGGGGGGGGGGGGGGGGGGGAGCAGGGCAGAGGGAATGGAGAAAGGGGTAAGAGTGAGGAAAGAGGAGGAGCAAAAGAAATGGAAAGAGAGATGGAGGAAGAGTGGGGGGGGGGGGGGGAGGGAAGGGTGAAAGGGGGGGGGGGGGGTTGTGGAGAAGACAAGAAGATAACATGATTTAAAAGCTTTGTACCAAAGCCTACTTCCAGAGAGACACAGAAGTATATATACAAACGCCTGGGGCTCGCATGCACGCATACACACACACACGCACACAAACACGCACGCACGCACGCGCGCATGCACGCACACACACGTATACACACACACACACACACACACACACACACACACACACACACACACACACACACACACACACACACAAGTGTGAGGGAGACAACGTATACTGAGTTGAAACACAGCTTTTTTTAGGTACAAGCCCTTGCTCATCGTGTCAAACAACAACGTTGAGGGATCAGAGAGTAAGGGGGTGGGGGTGGAAGGCAATACCAGAGTGATCTTTGAGAAGCAGACAAGACTTCATCTTCTTCTTCTTCGTACACTCAGACAGGAACCTCAGAGACACTGACGAAGGCTGCTGTAAGGCGGAGGCCCTCCAGAGATCCATAGAGCTTCTCCCTCGTCGATGTGTCGGCAGGCCTCTGCTCTGAGCTTTTGATGTGTGGGAACAGTCCTGCAGGAAGTCTTCCACAGTCATTGGGGCTGTACCGCATGGGCACCCTGAAGACTGGCCAATGTGGAATTTTGTGAACATGTCTGGAGTGCCCTGTCCTCTGTCTCACGATGCTCACTTGGTCTGGTGCCGGGCAGCAGGTTAAGGTAGTATGCGTCCTAGCAGACAGGCAAGAGAGAGGAAAGAATAAAAGACCCCTGAAATGCCCTGTGCATGGGGCAGTATACACCAGAATGGTACTCTCTCTGTCTCTGTCTCTGTCTCACTCTCTCTCTGTCTGTCTGTCTGTCTGTCTCTCTCTCTCTCTCTCTCTCTCTGTCTCTGTCTCTCTCACTCTCTCTCTCTCTCTCTGTCTCTGTCTCTGTCTCACTCTCTCTGTCTCTCTCTCTCTGTCTCTGTCTCTGTCTCTCTCACTCTCTTTCTCTGTCTCTGTCTCTCTCTCACTCTCTCTCTCTCCCTATCTCTCTCTCTCTGTCTCTCTCTCTCTCTCTCTCTCTCCCTATCTATCTCTCTCTGTCTCTCTCTCACTCTCTCTCTCTCTCTCTCTCTCTCTCTTCCATATCTATCTCTCTCTGTCTGTCTGTCTCTCTCTCTCCCTATCTATCTCTCTCTGTCTCTCTCTCTCTCTCACTCTCTCTCTCTCTCTCTCTCTCTCTCCCTATCTATCTCTCTCTGTCTCTGTCTCTCTGTCTCTCTCTCTCTCTCTCTCTCTGTCTCTCTCTCTCTCTGTACTAAATCTAGCTTTAAAGTGAGGTGACTGCAGGCGGAAATTGAAACCATTTTTTTTTTAAAGAATTGTTCATCATCTGCTCCGCAAATCAACACGGACAAACAGAGTTCCAGACATTCTACACCCATCTTGCGCCAAAGATGAGAAGATAAGTGATGGGTCATTCTTCGTTTTCATTGTCCTTAGTGTTGTTTGTTTTACCTGAAGAAGACCTAAGTGATCGAAACGCATCGTGTTTTGTCTTGGAATCTGTTTGTCCATATTGTCTCGCTTAATGATTAACAATTTTTAAAAATTTGTACTAAATCTAAATATAGCTACATCCCCTCCACCCGGCACGAGCATTCTCCCAAGCAGCAAACTGATTGGCCAGACAGTATTGACAAGAGAGACGCCTTCTGATTGGTCAGCCAGACAGTATTGACAAGAGAGACGCCTACTGGTTGGTCAGCCAGACAGTGTCGACGAGAGAGACGCCTTCTGATTGGCAAGACAGTGCTGACAAGAGAGACGACTGCTGATTGGCTGGCCAGACAGTGTCGACAAGAGAGACGCTAGCTGATTGGCTGTTCAGACAGTGTTGACAAGAGAGACGCCAGCTGATTGGCTGTTCAGACAGTGTCGACAAGAGATACGCCTGTTCACACCCCCCCCCCCCCCCCCCGCCCTCGCCCTCCCCCTTCCATTCTTCACCTTACCTTACTCTTCTGAGCAATGTCTTTGATGTGCAGTTTCACGTCGTGAGCAGGTAGCCCCCCTCCCCCCCCCCCCCCCCCCCCCCTTGTGTGCGTCAGCCTTTTGATGCAATTTACCGCCGCCCTGAGAAGCGGGGGGGGGGGGGGGGGGGGGTCTTGGGATTGGAGGAGGGCGAGGGAGAGGGGGGAGGGATATAGAGGGGAGTGAGGGACGGGGTGGTGTGTGTCTGTGTGCGTGCGTACGTGCATGCGTGTGTGTGTGTGTGTGTGGTGTGTGAGAGAGAGTGTGTATGTGTGTATGTATGTGTGTGTGTGTGTGTGTGTGAGAGAGAGAGAGAGAGAATGTGTGTGTGTGTGAGAGAGAGAGAGAGAGTGTGTGTGTGTCGGGGGGGGGGGGGGGGGACGGAGCGGGAGGGGGGGGAACAGTAAGGAGGAGGAGGGAGGTCTCTCGATGTGACCGCTTGAAGTGCAGTCGCTCCATGTAGCTGTGTAGACCGAATGTTGGGGAGGTCGTGTGGGAGTGGGGTGTAGGGGGGGAGGGGGAGAGGGCGGATGATGAGAGCAAAATCTATAGCCGTGTGTGTGTGTGTGTGTGTGTGTGTGTGTGTGTGTGTGTGTGTGTGTGTGTGTGTGTATGTGCGCGCACGCGCGCGCGCGTGTGCGCCTGCGTGTGTGCGTTCGTTCGTGTATGTGTGTGTTTCCGTGCGTTCGTGTGTATGTGCCTGTGTGTGTGTGTGTGTGTGTGTGTGTGTGTGTGTGTGTGTGTGTGTGTGTAAGAATGCCCTGAAATGAAGTTACGCTTTGAAGTGGCCAACTAGCACAGAGTGAGATTCATGGTTATCACCTGAAATTCCCTTTCGCACTGGAATAACCTCTTTAATTAATGAATCGGTCTGACGATGAGCCGTAGCAGAAATCTAATCGAAACGTTCCTGGTTTTCCCACAACACTCTCGGTCCATCAACACGATTTGGGAACCAGCGTCATCACGAGAGCTTGTCTCAACCCATGGCATAATTTGATTTTTTTTTTTTAAAGGAAGAAGAAAGAGAGAAGCAAAGCAAAACAAGTAAAGAAAAAGGACAAATATAAAGAAAGAAAGAAAGAAAGAAAAGAAAAGAAAAGGAAAAAGAAAGAAAAAATCTCATTAAATACCCAGAGGTGTGTGTGTGTGTGGGGGGGGGGGGGGGGGGGTCACAGCACTTGTAATGTTTATTTTCGCATCCTCTGAAGGCGTTGGGCTGTTTTCTACGAGTATCCTATCAAACAAGATTCTCGTTGCTTTCATCCAAGTCATCAACTTCATCGACTTCATCAGAACTCATTATCTGAGTCTCTGATCAGTTGATCAGTCTGGGGTTAATGTGTGTGTGTGTGTGTGTGTGTGTGTGTGTGTGTGTGTGTGTGTGTGTGTGTGTGTGTGCGAGAGAGAGAGAAAGAGAGAGAGAGAGAGAGTAGCCTGTGTGTGAGTGCGTACATGCGTGTGTGTGTGTGTATGTCTGTGTGTGCGAGAGAGAGGAGAGAGAGAGAGAGAGAGAGAGAGAGAGAGAGAGAGAGAGAGAGAGAGAGAGTAGCCTGTGTGTGAGTGCGTACATGCGTGTGTGTGTATGTGTGTGCGCGCACGCGCGCGCGCGCGCGCGCGCGCGTGTGTGTGTGTGTGTGTGTGTGTGTGTGTGTGTGTGTGTGTGTGTGTGTGTGTGTTGTTTGTGTGTAGCCTATGTGTGTGTTGTTTGTGTGTAGCCTATGTGTGTGTTTGAGTACCTAGGTGAGTGTGTGTTGAGGGGGGGGGGGTGTTGGTGTAAGTGCACGTTTGTGTGTGCGTACACGCGCACACGCGTTCGCTTGTCTCACATCTGTACTCTGTGTGTGTGTGTGTGTGTGTGTGTGTGTGTGTGTGTGTGTGTGTGTGTGTTTTGTGAGTGTGTATGTGTGTGTGTGCTTGCGTGCGTGCGTGGGCGCATGTGCGTGTGTGTGCGTGCGTGTGTGTGTGTGTGTGTGCATGTGTGCGTGCGTGCATGGGCACATGGGGTGTGCTTTGTACGTGCGTGGGCACAAATATGTATGAGTGTGCGTGTGTGTGCCCGCGCTCATGTGTGTGTGTGCGGCGCGCGCGCGGCTGACGCGTGTGTGTGTGCGTGTATGTGGTTGTATGTTTTCTGAGCGCTCCTCGCACTGGGCGAACTCACACCGACCCTGTGGACGTTTACATGGTTTAATGAAGGAGTCCAGACCTCCTGCTCTTTGATGAGATTGGCAACTACTGTGCGTAGACCCATTGAACAAGACTCCTGATCTTTGATGAGATTGGCAACAGGTAGCTATCGACCAATCTATGCGCAGACCCATTTCACAAGACAGAATAATGAGTGAACCCGCAGCTTCCAAAGACAGAGGAGAAGGGGGGTGGGGTGGGGGGGGGGTCCAAAAGGGCAAACGAATTAAGGTGCGCTGGAAGAAGTGTTAATGTTGCTTTGGGGAGAGAGAGAGAGAGTGAGAGAGAGAGAGAGAGAGAGATTATTCATAAAGGCCGTAGCCCCTTAGAACAGGGGTGCGTGCAAGATATAAAGTCCCCAAAAATTGTTATTACATAACGTGGAAACCTCGTTCAGATGTGAACTTTTGAATTTCTGCAAACACACACACACATACACACACACACACACACACACACACCCCACAAAACACACACACACACACACACACACACCACGCGCGCGCGCGCGCGCGTTTACTGTGTTTCCGTCTGTCTGTCTCTCTTTCTCTCTCTCTCTCTCTCTCTCCCTTTTCTCTCTCTCCTCTCTCTCTCTCTCTCTCTCTCTCCTCCTTCACACATACGCACAACACACACACAACACACACACACACACCACACCACACACACACACACCACAGAGCACTCGCGCAAACACACACACACGCGCGCGCACACACACACGCACGCACGCACGCGTACACACGCGCGCGCGCGCACACACAAACGCACACACACACACACACACACACACACACACACACACACACACACACACACACACAGATCTGGGTTCGACCAGGTGTTGCCATTATTTGGGTTCAGGGTACCTAGATAATGAGATGAAATAGACTACAACAACAGCAACCACCACCACCCCAACCACCACCACCACCACAACAACAACAGCAAGAGAACAAGAATAGCGAGAGGTGAACGACAATTAAATTAAAAATGAATTCAAATGCGCGTGAGCGCTCAACACACACGCACACACACGCGCGACCACGCGCACATACGCACACATGCACGCACGCACGCACGCACGCACACACAACACGCACACTCGCATGGACAATACAGAGAGATTATTTCACGTGTTCACGCACGTACACATACACACACGTATGCACGCACGCATACACAAACACACATATGCACACACAAACACGTACGCGCGCGCGCACTACGCCCGCACACCCACGCGCACACACGCTCTCAGAGAGAGACAGACAGACAGACAGATAGACAGACAGACAGAGACACAGAGAGAGAGACAGAGAAACGGAGAGTGAGTTACTATTGAAATGACCTTTCACATCTGAGTGAATTCTAATTAACGATCAGTGCCTTTTTACTCACCTTAAGCACCTACCATACTTCTCCATTCCAGTGTGTGTGTGTGGTGTGTGTGTGTGTGTGTGTGTGTGTGTGTGTGTGTGTGTGTGTGTGTGTGTGTGCATGTGTGTGTGTTTGTGTGTGTGTGTGTGTTTGTGTGTGTGTGTGTGTGTGTGTGTGTGTATGTTTGTGTGTGCTTGTAAGTGTATTTGTGCGCGCGTGTGAGTTTGTGTGTTCGTATGTGTGTGTGTGTGTGTGGTGTGTGTGTGTGTGTGTGTGTGTGTGTGTGTGTGTGTGACTCAGATTGGGACTCGAACTTTAATGTTCATGGTCACAAAACAACAACATCATAACTGTCAGACATTCATACCGATCATATTTCAAGCTCGGGTCATGATCAGAAAATGACCAACATATGGTGCCAGATGTTGACTTTTGGAATGTGCGCAGACGTGGATCATTGTTGTAATGTGGATATGGAGATCGTCATAGCAGAGCCCTTCTGCTGTATGGGCAGGTCTGGGTCTGATATATTCATGAAACAACTGTTCTGTTAGTTTTTGTACCCCCGTTCTTATAGAACAGGGAGTACTTTATAATAGAAACGAAGAAATGCTGTCTATCTGTTTGTCTGTCCGTGGTCAAAATGTGTTCCACTCGCTCCAGACAAAACGTCTGGGCCGATCTTTCCGAAAATTTGTAGGTATGTTCATCATGCGTCCTGGATGATGTCCGGTGTTTTAGTTTACCAAAATAGCCGTTACTAACGGCCATAACGGCCCAAAACGGTTTTTTCTTCCTTATGGAATATCTCAGTGATGAAATACATAATAATGCATGTTTGATTGTGACGTCAACTACATTATAACGCATAGTTGATTGTGACGTTTTTCAGGAAGAAGACGGGGAGTAGGGTTTTAATGCTTTGCTTCTTGTTGCCCCTATAACCCCTTTGTTCTGTGTGCAGCTTCCCCAAAAATATTTCATCTTCGACAGTATCACATCCCGACATTCTCTTCTTTCTTCTCTCTCTCTCTCTCTCTCTCTCGTGTTCAAGTATAGCCCTCTTTCAGGGGGCGAGGGCACGACGCGCCATCGTCGATTTTTTAGGTTTTCTGCATAGTTCTTATCGGACGTTCTAGAAATTTTGCGGGAAAGAAGTATATCTGGAAGTGTACTTTTTTTTTTTTTGCTTTGCACCGTGTGGACGGGGTTGTATATGTGCGCCCGCGCGTGGTGTTTGGTGTGTTGCATGCGTGCTGCTGCCAGCGTGCTTGGTGTTTTCGCGCGTGCGTGTTACGATGTGTTTGTGTGTGTGTGTGGTGTGTGTGTTGTGTGTGTGTTTTGGTGTGTTTTTCAGAAAATTAAGACAGGGGGAAGAGAGAGAGAGAGAGAGAGAGAAAAGAGAAGAGGGGAAAACCCATCTGCGTATGAATGCATGGATTTTTTTTTTTCACTGTTTTTTCATCCTTGCGTTGTTGTTGTTTTTTAGCCGATGTCATCCCCTTACGGGGGATCCTGAACCCAAAAATGGCAACACCGGGTCGCCCAATCTCTGTGGTGTGTGTGTGTGTGTGTGTGGTGTTTGTTGTTGTTTTCTTTAAAAACTCTTTTCACTAAAGTGATTTGACAAGGGGGGTGGGAGTGTGGTTGTGGTGTGTGTGGTGTGTTTGTTTGTTGTGTGGGTTTTGGGGGTTTTGATGTTGCACAGCGTGCGTACGTTGTGCGTGCAGCGGCGTACGTGAGGCCGCCCCGGGTTGCTGTGTGTGCTGGTCTTATTTGGGGGAAAAAAACTTAGAAATAATTAAACTGTAAAAAAAAAAAAAAAAAAAACATCAAAGTAAAAAACAAACAACGACAAAACAAGATCATGAAAGCAATTACGTTACCAACTGGGTTTAAACAAAAGAATTCGTAAAAAAATTTAAGAGATCATGGTATCCTGAAAATGCACTTTAAAGCACCTTTCAAATTTTTGCCCCAAATGGGAATCAAAGTAGGGCAAAGATAAAAAACGTGTGTTTTGACAATTATCGGGGCCCCGCCACAAAATTTTCTTGACTTTTGTCTATGCATTTATTTTTCCCGAAATAATAAGGGGGGCAATTGTCTTGTGTCTTGGGTATAATCCTATGTTTATTTTACGGTTTCCTGGATTTACTGAGGAACCTTTTTTAAAAGTTACTTGCCGGCCGTACAAAAAAGTAAGAAAGTGGGGTTTATTATTGGGGGGAGAACATTTCTTTGTATTTTTCCTCAAATTTTGAAAAAAGAGGCTCTTTGAAAAAAGAATTTCCCCCATGAAGCTAAAGGGGAATAAAAAAGAACCGTTTTGTCAAAATTGTTTGCACCGCTCGAGCAACCTGTCCCCCCCTTCTTTCCCGGGGATATGAAGCAATGGGAAGGAACCCAACAAAACTTAACTATTATACTTTGACATAATGTTGTAAAAAAATTTTTTAATTTCTGATACATTTCGACGATTTTTTGAATTTTAGATTCAAAAGCTTGAAGAACTACTTAGAACTACACAAAAGAAAAAATACCAAAAAAAAAGTAAAAAAAAGAAAAAAACATTATGTACCCCCGGGCCATTAAATTCTTAATTTGGGCGTAAAAATGGACAGTTTCCCCCAAGATAAAGGGGCTTCTCAATTTTAAAAAAATAAAATGACAACCCAACCCATTATTGTTTTAAAACCCCCTCATATAGACTTTACGAATTTCGATAACAATCATTTGATATGGATTTTGCTCGCAACCCTAAATATTTTATCATTTTAGATATTTTGTTATTTTAAAACAAACACTGGTTTGGGAGCCCCCATTGGGGGGACTTAGGGAAACGCCAGCAAGCTTTTATGATTGATCCGAATTTGCAACAAGGGAAAGAATTTGAGTATCGTTTTAGTGGCTCGAATTTTTTAGCATTTGGGAAAGTCCATCAACCTCATACCATTCCTTTTGGTTAGCATTTTCAATATTGAAGCGAAGAATGTACTTAGCGCGGGCTTTTTCACGGGGGCATCAAGGAAAAACACCATTTCTGGTATGTTCCTAAACTGAAGCATGAAAGCCCCCGGGTTAACAAAGCCTTGGGCTATAACTAACTTTTTTAATAATTTAGGAGCACTAAAAAAGACTCTTGTGCATTGCAATTGGATCTAACAAAAAGCAAAAAAAAAGTATTAAACTTTTTGTTTCCCCTGGCCCCCAACTTGTTTCTTATAATTTTTGACAATTAAAGATTTTCGCTTATTTTTTATGTGTTCCAATAAAAATTCCCAAAAAGATTTGACAAAGTGCACACCAAGATTTTAATTCAAATGTAGCTAAAAGTGGTATTATGTATTTTGAATTTAGGAGTATTGTGTCAACCCCTCACAATAACACAACGATTTTTCAGCCACAGGATAACCCTTTTATCGACATGAAGTTCGCAATGTTTCTAACTTTTTTAAATATTTTCCTAATGTTTTAACAGATCTTTTTGATGTTTTTTTTAAATTGTGGCGTTCAACCATAAGAGATGTCATCCCATATTGAACAAGTTAACTTTTTTTTGAAATGATTTAGGAAATCATATAAATATTAAAAAAAGAGGGGCGATCACGAGCCGAGGATACCCATATCAAAATCTTTTGGATAATAATATGACCTATTCTTGTCTGAAACTTCTGTTGGCGGTTTTTTAACAAATTAAAAATATGACCGAAGACCTATATTTTTAATTTATAAAAACCCTATCTGCCAAACTGTCAAATGCTTGTTGATATCGAAAAATGGGGCGAAACGTTTTGTCTTCTAGCAAACGGTTTTAATTTCGAGTGAGCTTTAACAAGATACAAAGAGCCTGCCCTTTCAAAAACCGCCTGTTTCGGGAATAATACGATTTTTTTCACAATAGTGTCAATCGTTAGAAAAATTTATCTCCTTAGTTTCAGACTAGAGAAAGCTATAGGTCGATACTATTTGTTTGTATTGTTTTTTCCATTCTTAAAAAAGGGAACTATAATTGAGTCTCTCCAAAGGGAAGGGTATGTTCCCTTCAATCCAACATTTTTAAAATAATTTTCATGAGAAATAAAAAAAAATTTTTGTGTATATGTTTTAACATTTCATTAGAAATGCATCAAACCCACAACTTTTCTTATTAGACAATGAAGAAAATACAAGTGTAATTCCGAACGTAATTCAGCTTTAATAATGATCATTTTTTTGCCGGGAACACGTACTTTTCTTTGTTAGTTTTGGTTTTTTTCCCCAAAGCTCTGCATTTGCTATAAACAACCGAAACGTTTTTGGAAAACGTCAGAAAAAACGCTTTTTTGTTATGACAAAGGAAATTTTACACCCTATTAGATTGGATGCAGTAATGGTCCTTTTTCATTTCAGGGACTTTTCCAAATTTTATTGATATCTTTTTGTTACTTTATTTCTTTAAAAAACAAAATGATGCCATCCCGGGTTTTTTAGCATTTCAATTACTTTATTCCTTTATTCTTGGCAGTTAACGGGTATCCCCCTTTAACCTTTTTTATTTTTGCGTACATTTTAAAACGTGCTTTATTTTTATCAACCGTTTCTGCAATTCTGCCCACCCATTTTTAAACCCGTGTTTTGGGAATTTTTTTGACAAAATCGAATTGCCTCACCACGCATGCATTTATGAATAGTAAAAGACTGTACATAGATTCTATGTCAGATTTAAAAAAAGAATTGACATCAATGAAAAAAGCAAATTGAAATTTGGCCCATCAGTCGTTGTAATAAAAATTTTGGGGATTTACCTTCTGTCATCTTGGTCACTACAAACCTCCAGAGAAATAACTAGGGGAAAGACACCCCAAAAGTGTTATAGTTTGCCGTACAGTGGGGGCCATTGATGGGGAGTTAAAAAAAAGTAAATTGCAGATGATCTTGACGGGGTACAGGCATCTCGTGAAACTTCCATCTTTAACGGCGGAGGGGGTCTGAATTTTCCCACAAAAGGGTTTTTGAGCTGATTTTCGTGCAAGTTCTATCCCAGAAAGGACATGTTCTTTAAAGTCACCGAAATTTAAACCATTTCTACTTTTGAAAGTTTATATTTTACCCATCTGAAATTGCTATCAATACTCCTTTGGAAAGTCCAGGAAAAATTTTTAAAGACTAGAAAATTTTGTCAAAGTAAACAGAACTCCAAAAAATAAACTGGGGTGCCATTGGTATGGGTGACGAAGGGATGGAAAATAACTGGTCTTTATAAAAATGGCGCAAGATTTCATTGTCCCATTTCTTGTACCAAGGGGGAAAAAAGAAACGACCCAGTCTGCAATCGTTTTTAGACCATTAGTGTTTGAAGAATAAGGACCATGTAGAGCTGGCTTCAAATTTTGTTGAAATTTACCAAATTCTTGAAAATCGACCGCATTCCTTGTAGTAATTAATGTCAGTCTTGTTGCCATCAAATTTTAAAAGGGACATTCGGGGAGGCAAAATTGCAAATGAAGTTTATAAAAGAAAGAAAAAAAGACCCAAATTTCCCCCAAAAATGAACCAATCATGAACACAAACCCAATGAGAAAAATTTTACAAAGGCAAAGGCCTAGAAGGGAATAAGATGGTAATGTTTTTTTCGACACAAAAAAAGGGGGGGGGGTTGAGGAAACTACGCGATGTGCAGGTTAGAAAAAAAAATCAAAAAAGGGAACCCGGGAAATATATACACAAAGACGATCATTTTTTCATTTTATCGAGAATTATGCCAACTACTGACTTTCTGCGGGGGAGTGTTGTTTAAGTTTTTTGAAGACATCACCATCTTGTAGAAACATAGAAGTTCCGCCCGGGCCCGGTCAGAGAAAAGGGGACTCATGATATCGTTACGAGAAGACGGGGAGGGGGCATCGTGTTCCCATGAAGAGCGATTAGACGGGATTCCCGTACTTGCTGCCAGAGGGTTTTCTTCCAAAAAACTGGTGAAGTTCCCCCTAAGTTTCCACAAATCACTGCTCCTTTCGGTTTGGGGGGACTCCCTCTTTCATGTTTTTGGGGCCCGCAAGGGATTCTCATGGGATGACGGACACTTTTGTACTTTTAATAGTTTTTAGATTTAAAACCGCTTGAAAATTTCGCGGTTTATGTTTTTTTCGGGGTTAGAAACAGGGGCCCCTTTTCTACAAATCGCGGTGAATGCTCTTTTCGATGTTTTAACGGTCCCAAAAAGTTTGCTAAGGGGCCCTCTTTTTGTTTAAAATATTGAGACCACAATAATAACAATTGCATCGACTTCTGTATCCATTGACGACAAGGTTTGTTTAGCTGGCGAATCCTTTTTAGTGGAGATTTTTTTAAACGGTTTTGAAAACCCTAAGATCGACCAGTCGGGCACTTTACACCGTTTCAAACAGAATCTGAAACGAGTACAGATGGGGGATCTTTATTACCTTGTTCAATTTTTTAATTTTGTCTTTTGGGTTTGTTCGATTCTCAGTCGTGACGTGGGTGCCTACCCTTGCATTGCGTCATGAAGGGGGTTTTTCTGTGTTTTAATTCGTTTTTTTGGGTTTTGTTTTTTATCTTCTTCTTTTTTTCCCCTTTGATTTGAGCCGGGCGTTGTGCTTCCCTGACTAGGTAAGGCTTGTTTCGCCGTCCCTTTACCTTTTTTTTTTTGGATTTGTCTGAACAAATTTGAACGTGGTTCAAATTACAAATTTTACGGGTTTGGGGCTGACAATCGTGTTTTTTTTGCTCCGTCCGTATCTTTGAGGGGTACATTTTTTTCATAATGTTTTCGATTTTCTTTCCTCAAATCCCGATTTTTTTCTTTCCGTCCCTTTATGGGTAAGAAGTGAAAAGTTTAGGTTTGGAATTTCCCTCGGGGTCCTTCCAATCCCCGGGAAAGCAGCAATTGTCGTTACCGTTCGCTTCAGATTTTAAAATCTTTGGAAGCGCCGACTTCTTGTTTTTCTTTCTTTCTTACTTCATTTTGTACGACACGAAAGAGACCTCCCTGGCTCCTATTTGGTCATTTCTGAGACAGACCTCCCAAACTATAAGCTACAGACCCCCACGATTAGCTTCGATCGCTGTCGCCTCTTTGGGGTGGTTGGGTGTGTGTGTGCGTGGGGGCGTGCGTGCGTGCGTGCTTGTGTGTGTGTGGTGTGTGTATGTGCGTGTGCGTGGGTATTTTTTTTCGCTTTGCTGTCAATCTTATTCGATCTTTTATGTGTGTGGGTGGGGGTGTGTTGTGTTTGGTGTTTGTGTTGTTGTTGGTTTTTTTTTTCCCCTTAGCTTCAATCTGTACGGTCGATCTTTCATAGTACCCGCGACCACCCCTCCCCCCCTTTTCCTCTCATTTCCTCTCTCTCTCTCTCTCCTCTCTCTTCTTTCTTTTTCTCTCTCTCTTCTCTTCCCCTCTGCTGTCTCCCCTCTTTCCTCTCTCTCTCTCTCTCTGCGTCCTTCTTTCTCTCCTCCTCCTTCTCTCTCTCCCCTCTCTTTCTCTCCTGAACGTCTTGGGGCTGGGTGTGGTGGTGTGTGTGGTGTTTTTGTGTGTTGTTGTGTGTGTGTGTGGTGAGGTGTGTGTGTTTTTCGCGCGCGCGAGCGTGCGTGTGTAAGTTGCGTTTTTGTCTTTAATAGGGGTGAGAGGCGTCAGAGAGAGACAAAACGACAGAAGCAACAAAAGAGAGAGAGAGACAGAAACAAACAGAGACAGATGCAGAAGACAGACAAAAGTATGCAGTGGCGGGGGAACTGATCCCGCGTCCTCCCCGTTTCTTTGTATTGGGTTTTCGGGGACCACCTCGACTTTTCCTCTCTTTCTTACGTCGTACCCTTGACATTGTTTTAAAAACGTCTGTGAAAACACATGTGTGGTTTTGGGGTGTGGATGAATCGCTGAGGGGATGATCGAAAATCCCCGTCCTCATAATAGATAGATACCCCGTCGCCACCCGTTTGAGGACTCCAAACAACGTGACCTACGAACCAAAGACCTCCCCCCCCCCCCCCCCCCCCCCCCCACCACACACACACACCAGCCTGACAGAAAACCTGATAACCAAGACTGGATAACAGAGCTTCAAGTTTTTGCCCACGAGAGAACGTTTTTTCGACTGTCGCACGGAACGAAAAAAAGAACGTTATCGATGAGACCGATATAAAGTGCGAACTCGTAGCTCTTTCTCGGGAGTTTTTTAACGGGATAGCGTAATCAACGTACCTGTTGTTGTGTGTGTGTGTGTGTGTGTGTGTGTGTGGTGGTGTGGTGTGTGGTACCTGGCCAGACCGACGCGAATTTCAAAAGAATTATTGTTAGAAGTCTCCAAAAAAACCGGGACAGCAAATAAAGACAAAACAGACTCGTTTCGATTTCTTTGGTCTTCTTCAGCCAGAAGAAGAAGAAAACCTAAGATCGAAAAAGCGCAAAAAAAAAAAAGGGGGCCCAAGAGGTCGAAACGCGTCTGTTTTCTTGTAATTTGTTTGTCCCTGTTGTTTGGCGGGCTTACAATAATTTTTCTTCCTTTTTCTTCCTTTTTTTTTTTTTTCCCCCCCAAATTTTTTCAGTTTCTTCCCCGCATTCAGCTCATTTTAAAAATTGATGCGAAATTTTGATCAAAACTTGTCTTTTTTACCCGCTTTTAGTGTTTTCAGGTTTTTGTCTTTTCCCCGTCTAAAACTCCATGTGAACTGTACAATCAGGTTTTGTACTTTCCCCCGCGATAAATCACCAATAAATTTTCAGACTCAACTATATTCGCCCCCATTCCCGCCCACCCGGTTTTCTTTTATCAAAGGGGGCAAATCTCCCTTAATCGTTTAAAAAATATATTATCAAATTTATTTTAAAAAAAAAGATTAATCCCCAAAACACGGATCTTCACGCCTTTACATCAAGGTACTTCTCTTGGGTTTGTTGGGTTTTGTTGTTTTTGTTTGTTGTTTTTTGGAAGACTTTCACTTTCAAAGGATGTGACTGCAGGGGGAAATGAAACCATTTTTATTTAAAAAAAAAAAAAATTACAATTTTTCCACCCAAAAGCGGACAACACCCACAAGACAAAACACGACGCTTTTTTGATCCTTTGGTGTTCTTCAAGGCAAGATAGATAAGCAACATTCAGGGGAATGAAAACGGGAAAGACGATCACTAATTCTCAAATGGGCGCCAAAATGGACCGGAATTATTTATTTGCCTGAAGAAACAGACCAAAAGGGGCGAAACGCGTTGTGTTTTTTTTTGTAAATTGTTTGCCTTTTGTTCGGCGGGTAGATTTTCCTTTTTTGTTAAGTGTTTCAGTTTCCGCCTGGGTGACATCACTTTCAAATGCATTATCAAAAACAAGAGACACCCGGTGTAAGGTGAAGTTCACGGCCGTATCGTCACGTCTGATAGAGAGACAGGAATCTGGGGGAACATTTTGGGGTGATTTTAACACACGGGGACCTTTGAAACAGGGTGCCCAGAATTTTTTTTTAACGAATTGTTCAAAAATTGAAATGTACAAAGTGGTTTTCAGGTTAAAAAGTTTTTTGTTGCTCCCAAACTGTGCCTTTTTTGCCGCGGGGTTTGTGTGTTTAAAGTGACAGAGTTAAAGGTTCGTTTTATAAGGGTTTTTTCCTTTTCTTTTTTACCTTTTTTTAAAATTCCCAAGAAACTTTTTTGGGGTTCAGTGGGAGTGTGATGAAGGGGGGGGGGGGGAGGTTTAAAAGAGAGAGAGAGAGAGAGAAAAGAGAGAGAGAGGGGGGGGGGGGGGAGGGAGGGGGGGAAAAAAGGGAAGAGAGAGGCACCTAAACAACCAATCCCCATTTCAGATACAGTAATAAGTGAGAAAAACGATGAAAAAGAATTTTATGAAATGCCCGTTGTTGACCTTAAAGGCCCCCGTATAAAACGGGTATGATATTTTTGATAACCAGATTTCATGCAATTACGTCAAAGTTCAAAAGGGGAAAAAATCAGGGGGTTTCGTAAATTTTTATGCATCAGGGTTGTTGTTTTTTTTTAAACAAAACAGGGAAAAATAAACAAAGTATAATCCATCTTCTTCGGGTGTGTGTTGTGTGTGTGTGTGTGGTTGTTTTGGTGTGTGTGTGTGTGTGTGGGGTTTTTGTGTGTGTGTTGTGTGGTTTTGGTGTGTGTTGGGGTGTGTGTAAGGACGTATAACAGTGGGGGATTAGGGGTTTTTGTACGAAAACAATGCGCACTACACTGAAAAACCCCCCAAAAAATTTGTCATATCATTTTTTCAGCCGTCTACAGCGGGCAACACATACGCTTGAACACAATGGAATTTTCCCCGATGAACAGGACATACTTAATATGTCTTGTTTCGTTTGGTAAAAGAAGGGGAGAGAGGTGTGTGTGTTGTTGTGTGTGTGTGTGTGTGTGTGTGTGTGTGTGTGTGTGTGTGTGTGTGTTGCGCGCGCGCGAGCGTGCGTGTGTAAGTGTGCGTGTGTGTGTCTTTAATACGGGGTGAGAGAAAGACAGTCAGAGAGAGACAGAGACAGACAGACAGACAGACAAAGAGAGAGAGAGAGACAGAAACAAACAGAGACAGACTGACAGACAGACAGACAGAGAGAGTATGCAGTGGGGCAGGGTAACTGAGTACCCGCGTCCCTCCCGTTACTTTGTGATCTGGTTTTTCGGAAGACTTCACCTCTGTACTTTTCTCTCTCTTCTTACGGTCGTACCTGTAGACAGTTGTTCTCATAACGTCTGTGAACATCATTCACTGTGTGTGTGTGCGTGTGGATGAATCGCTGGCATGGGTGAGTGATCGAACTCCGAGTCCATCAATAATAGATAGATACCTCGATCGCCAGCCCCGCTTGAGAGTATCTCCAAACAACGTGACCTACGAACCAACTGACCTCCCCCCCCCCCCCCCCCCCCCCCCACACACACACACACACACAGCCTGACAGAACACTGATAACCAGAGACGTGTGATAACAGAGCTTCAAGTGTTTTGCCACACGAGAGAACGTTTTACGACATGTCGCACTGGAACGAAACAAAGAGAACGTTATCGATGAGACCGATGATAACGTGCGAACTCGTAGGCTCTTTCTCGTGGAGTTTTTCAACGAGGATAGCGTACATCTAACGTACCTGTGTGTGTGTGTGTGTGTGTGTGTGTGTGTGTGTGTGTGTGTGTGTGTGTGTGTGTGTACCTGGCCAGACAGCGACAGCGAATTTCAAAAAGAATTATTGTTAGTAAGTCTGCCAAAACACCAGGGACAGACAAATTACAAGACAAAACACGACGTGCGTTTCGATTTCTTTGGTCTTCTTCAGGCCAGAAGAAGAAGAAGACCTAAGAGGTCGAAACGCGCAAGAAGAAGAAGAAGAAGACCTAAGAGGTCGAAACGCGTCGTGTTCTGTCTTGTAATTTGTTTGTCCCTGTTGTTTGGCGGACTTACTAATAATTCTTCTTCTTTTTTTCTTTTTCTTTTTCTTTCCTTTCTTCTTTTTTTTCCCCCAGATTGTTTCAGTTTCTTCCTGCATTCAGCTCACTTTAAAACTGGTGATAGCGAAGTTTTGATCAAAACTTGTCTTTGTTACCTGTCTTTTAGTGTGTCAGGTTTGTGTACTTTCCCAGTCGATAAATCATCCATAGTGAACTGTACAGACTCAGGTTTGTGTACTTTCCCAGTCGATAAATCATCCATAGTAAACTGTACAGACTCAACTATATTCGCCCACATTCTCCGCCCACCCGGTGCTTTCATCAAAGGAGGCAAACTCTCCCTGTAGGATCTGGTTAAAAGATATATTATCAAATTTATGATTTAAAAAAAATGATTAATCCGCCAAACAGCACGTGATCTTCACGCCTTTACATCAAGGGTGATCTTCTCTTGTTTTTTGTTTGTTTGTTTGGGGTTTTTGTTGTTGTTGTTGTTGTTGTTTTTAATGATGATAGACTATCACTTTCAAAGTGATGTGACTGCAGGCGGAAATTGAAACACATTTTTATTTAAAAAAAAAAAGAAATTACAATTAATCCACCGCACGAAAGCGGACGAACACGTCACAAGACAAAACACGACGCGTTTCGATCTCTTTGGTGTTCTTCAGGCAAGATAGATAAGCAACATTCAGGGCAATGAAAACGAAGAACGAGCGATCACTAATATTCTCAAACTGGGCGCCAAGATGGACGCGGAATGTTATTTATTTTGCCTGAAGAAGACAGACCAGAGAGGTCGAAACGCGTTGTGTTTTGTCTTGTAAATTGTTTGTCCTTTTGTTCGGCGGATAGATAATAGTTCCTTTTTTGTTAAGTTGTTTCAGTTTCCGCCTGCGGTGACATCACTTTCAAACTGACATTATCAAAAACAAGAGATCACCCTGGATGTAAAGGCGTGAAGTTCACGTGCCGTATACGTCACGTCTGATAGAGAGACAGGGAATCTGGATGATCATTGTGCTGATGTCAGACACACGGTGACCTTAGAAATCAGGGTGACCGAGAATTTTTTTTTTAAACGAATTGTTCCAAAGTATTGGAACTGTACAAGTGTGGTTTCATGGTTAACAGTGTGTTTTGTCTGACTCCCTAAACTGTGCCTTGTGTTTGCCGGCTGTGTTTGTGTGTTAACGTGACAGAGTTCAGAAGAGTTCGTTTGATAAGGTTTCTTCCTTTTCTTTTTTACCTTTTTTTAAAATTCCTTAAGAGAACTTTCTGGGATTCTAGTGGTATGTGTGGATGAGAGGGGGGGGAGGGAGAGATTGAGAGAGAGAGAGAGAGAGAGAGAGAGAGAGAGAGAGAGGAGAGGGGGGGGGAGGGAGGGAGGGAGAGAAGGGGAGAGAGAGAGCGCACCGTAAACAACAAATCCACATTTCCACGATACAGTAATAATGTGAGAAGACGATGAAACAGAATTCTATGATAATGCCTGTTGTCTGACCTTAAAGGCCTCGTATAAGAACGGCTATTGATATTTTTTGATAACCAGATTACAGTGCAATTACGTCGAAAGGTTCAAATGGGAAAACATCAGGGTTACGTAAAATTTTGATGCGATCAGGGTTGTTGTTTTTTTTCCTTCGATGAAACAAAGCAGGACAACATAATACAAAGTATAATCCATCTTCTTCAGGATGTGTGTGTGTGTGTGTGTGTGTGTGTGTGTGTGTGTGTGTGTGTGTGTGTGTGTGTTTCGTGTGTGTGTGTGTGTGTGTGTGTGTGTGTGTGTGTGTGTGTGTGTGTGTAAAGTGGACGTAGTAACAGTGGGTATTATGGTTTCTGTGACGAAAACAATGCGCAGCTACATCTGATAACCCCTAAACGAAACTTATGTCATATCATTTTTTTCAGCCGTCTACATGTCGGTCAACACATACGCTTGAACACAATGTGAATTGTTCCCAGATGAACAGGACATACTTAATATGTCATTGTTCTGATTATGGTCATGAGAGAGAGAGAGAGAGAGAGAGAGAGAGAGAGAGAGAGAGAGAGGAGAGAGAGAGAGAGAGAGAGAGAGGGGGGGGGGGAGAGAGAGAGAGAATTTCCTTCCTGTTGCTTTCTCGTGATCTGTCGTTTCCCCCCTGTTATTCCACAGTTAGTTTCGCAGTCATAAAACCTACGCAGAAAATTATTTCACGCCGTGATCACCCCACTCTGTGCTGCTTGACATGTTATATCAGTGATCGATAGTCGGGGTCAAACCAAATGACTTTATTGAACACTCACTCAGCCTTGACTGCTGCAGTTTGACAGAAATCAAAAACAAGCACATGGCAAACAGATGCGCCATACCTGGTTGACACGGACACCTACAACCGAAGTGGTTTTGACATGAGTGGAACGTAAAAACAAGGCATGCCCCGCTATAGCGCCCATGTTGCTTTAATCAAACACAGAAAGAAAGCAGTGTCTTTCTTAACACACGTCTATATGCGCTACTCGACCTGTGACTTGAGCGATTTTACGTTCCGTTACATCCAGTGTTTGTTGATCACCTGGCCCAAGTCTGCTGGTTGAAACAATCCAAACAGAAACAGACAGACGGCCGGCTGAACAGAACAGATGAGCGCAATGTGGCCGTCACAGGCAGCACAAGGTCAGGTGTTTGGACAGGCAGCACAAGGCCAGGTGTTTGGACAGGCAACACAAGGCCAGGTGTTTGGACAGGCAAGGCCAGGTGTTTGGACAGGCAACACAAGGCCAGGTGTTTGGACAGGCAACACAAGGCCAGGTGTTTGGACAGGCAACACAAGGCCAGGTGTTTGGACAGGCAACATGTTTGGACAGGCAAGGCCAGGTGTTTGGACAGGCAACACAAGGCCAGGTGTTTGGACAGGCAAGGCCAGGTGTTTGGACAGGCAAGGCCAGGTGTTTGGACAGGCAACACAAGGCCAGGTGTTTGGACAGGCAAGGCCAGGTGTTTGGACAGGCAACACAAGGCCAGGTGTTTGGACAGGCAAGGCCAGGTGTTTGGACAGGCAACACAAGGCCAGGTGTTTGGACAGGCAAGGCCAGGTGTTTGGACAGGCAACATGTTTGGACAGGCAACACAAGGCCAGGTGTTTGGACAGGCAAGGCCAGGTGTTTGGACAGGCAACATGTTTGGACAGGCAACACAAGGCCAGGTGTTTGGACAGGCAACACAAGGCCAGGTGTTTGGACCATAAGTGAACGTGTGTGCGGCGTATGGAGGTCAGGTGAAACTGATCACACATCTGTTTGCTATGTGCTTGACTTGATGGGTTTTTTTTTTTATATCCATACAGAAGACAGTTGCATTCCTGATAACATCATTGTGTGCTGGTCGACATTCCACATGAGTGATGATCAATGTTCAGTCTAATTATACCAAAGGACCTGGGTGACCCTGTCCGCTGTTATTGGAGATAAGGTAAACAAGCTGACCACACTGATGTGCCACGTCTAGCCGACACAGATAACCCAACCGACGTCGTTTAACACACGTGAAGGTGTGTGTGTGGTGGCCAGGCAAAGGGCCCAGATAGCACTGATATCATTATTGTTGACGAGTTCTCATGGATGTGAATGAGTACATATGTACATGTTTTCCTTTTGTTTGTTTGTTGGGTAGTTAGGGTTTTTTTGGTTTGTTTTTGGGGGAAGGGGGAGGGCAAGACAGCAGGAGCAACGTTTTGACCAGTAGCTTTTGTTGGCGATTCTAAACTTGTTGAGGTTTAAACTATCAAAGTCCAAGTTGTGACACAGTCCACAACAAGTTGTGACATGTTCCACATTGTAGGTCTGCAGATAACATCACTGGCTGCTGATTTCTCTGTCACATGAGTGACCAGTGTTCGGCGTTATCCCATGTTCTAGATGACCCAGCCCTACGAGAACAGAAGAACAAGCTGACCAGACTGGCGTGCCACATGTGGTCAACACAGACAACACAGTCCAAATAATTTGACACATGTGTGACAGATAGGGTCCATATGGACGTCAGATGGGACTGATGACGTTGTGAACTGTTTGTTCAGCGTGTCAATGAATGAATACAGATGCGTACGGTTTCTTATTTATTTGTTTGGTTGGTTGCTGTCGTTATTGTTGTTTCTATGGATGAGAGACCACCTTAGCAAGGTTTTGACCGGTAGCATGTGTTTGCGCCTGTAAACGTTTGGATGTTTTAAGTTATGGTAGTCCCAGGCGTGAAAAGTCCACAGAAAGTTGTGAAGTCTTCTACGACTTTTGTCATTTTTGCTACGCGTTCCATCTTGGCGATCAAGTCAAGACGACTAGGACTGCCCCCTGTCCAGTTTTGGTCAGTCTGTACCAACAGGAGGCGCACCCCCTGGGTATGACAGCTTCAAGGTCAATGCTGCATCACTCCTCATGTCTGATAGGGAAATGGTCAATCTGTTGACCATTGTGAGGATGGTAGGTACACCTTGACCTGACCTGATGATTTTGAATTTACATGTTCCCGAAATATTTCTGTTGTAAACGTTTTGGTCGTGTGTATGTGTGTGATATGTCTTGATTTATTTGCTCCTTTAGTTAGTTTTTCGTATCTATTTATTTATCAGTATGCTTGGAAGCGAAAAAAAATCATTCATACAAAGATCCTTCTTCTTTGGAACTATCAGAACGGCTTTTCTGGTGAGAATGTGATGTACGGGTGGAGAGAGAGAGGGGGGGGGGGGCGAGAGAGAGAGTGAGAGAGAGAGAGAGAGAGAGATGGTCAATGTGTGGACCATTGTGAGGTTGACAGGTACTCTGGCCTTAGGAGGAATCAAGGTGACCTGATTATTTTGACTGTGTATCCCCAAAATATTGATATCATACCAGTTTTGTTGCGCGTGTGCGATGTGTCCTGGTTTATACACCTTCAGTTAGTTCGTAGATTGGGTGTTCAAAACCGTTCATTGAAGAAAGATCTTGTGTTTGAATTGTAAGAGGGAGATTTTCTGGTGTTCAGTTGATGTGTGTGCATGTGAGTGTGAGTGTGTGTGTGTGTGTGTGTGTGTGTGTGTGTGTGTGTGTGTGTGCGTGTGTGTGTGTGTGTGTGTGCGTGAGAGAGAGAGTGTGTGTGTGCGAGAGAGAGAGAGAGAGAGAGAGAGAGAGAGAGAGAGAGAGAGAGAGAGAGAGAGAGAGAGAGTTTCCTTTGAGGAAATCAAAACATGTTGACAGACCAACTGATGTGACACATGTGGTAAACACAGATAGCACAACAAAAATGTTTTGACATGAGTGAAGGCATGTGTGCCAGCTGTAGAGCCCACGCGGATGTCAGACGAGACTGATAACACGTTCTTGACCGTGTCTCATGGGTGTCAGCGGATACAGCTGTAACTGCTTGGTTTTTGTTGTTATTGGGGGGGAGGGGGGGGGGGGGGGTCTATCATCTTGCACGAGCGAGGCAGGCCGTAGCAAGGTTTTTAATTGTTTAAAAGAATTGTTAGTGAGCCCCCCAGACAACAGGGACAAACAAATTACAAGAAAAAGCACGACGCGTTTCGATCTTTTAGGTCTTCTTCAGGCAAGATAAATAACATTCAGGAGAGAGAGAGAGAGAGAGAGAGAGAGAGGAGAGAGAGAGACAGAGAGAGAGAGAGAAAGTAACATACAGAGAGACAGACATAGAGAGAGAAAGAGAGACAGACAGACAGACAGACAGACAGAGAGAAAGAGACAGACAGAAGCAGACAGAGGGAGAGAAAGAGACAGGGAGAGAGAGACACACACACACAGAGAAAGAGAGAGACAGACAAGACACAGAGAGAGAAAGAGAGATGAAGAGAAAGAAAGAGGGAGAGGATAATGTGTGCGGGAAAGCGAAGGGGAGGGGGGAAGGGGACTGTAGTAGCTGTTACTGGGATCGATTTTGTGGGAGCGGGGGGGGGGGGGGGGGGGGGGGGGGGGCGTGATTATGACACTGTTACACCGGGATTGTTGTTGAGCCGATAGAAGACTTAGGGGTTGACAACTTGACATGAGATAGAGAGCCACTATGGGGGAATTCACTGTCTGCTCATCAGTAGCTATCAGACTCTCAGTCTCTATCGGCTCCACATAAATCCTGCTCTTTCCGTATTATTCCAACTTTTACAGGTTTGTTGCTGTTGATGTTTCATGTTCAGGATAATTTCAAGATGTAAGATATTTCTTGTAACTCAGTTTTCTTTCTTTCTTTCTTTCTTTCCTTCCTTACTTTTTTTTTCTTTCTTTCCATGTTCAGGATCATTTCCGGGATGTAAAATATTTCTTGTAATGCAGTTTTTTCTTTTGCTTTTCTTTCTTTTTTTCTTTCTTTTCATGTTCAGGATGATTTCCAAGATGTAAAATATGTCTTTTAATGCAGTTGTCTTTCTTTCTTTCTGTTCTTTCTTTTTTTTTCTTCCTGTTTTCAGTCGATGTTTCATCTTTCTTGTCAGCATTAGATACAGCTGTTTTGACGCTATCGATCGTTCAGCTTCAGGGCAGTTTCCAAGCTGTAAAATCTTTGTTATCAGCATTAGTTAGTGTAGCTTTCATCTCCCGTCTTTCGTCTTCAGACATCAACGAGTTGTCAAAATCACATCGTTCCTTTCAGCCCTAGTGAAATCATACAAGAACGAAAGGAATTCCACCGATTGTGGAGATATGCTGCTTGAAGAGTGTTGTCGATGCGTTCCCAAGCACAGCTTGAAAGGTTTAGGTTAAGAGCGATAAAGCTATAGCAGGGTCTTGATGGATGCTGGTGGGAGAGTCTACGGTGTTGCTGTGGATGGGAGTCAATATCGGCTCCAGGCTTATGAATTGGAGGACGTCAGCTCGGACAGTCCAAGCCTTCCACAGCACCCTCCCGTCCAGCAGCAACAAAGAGATTTATCAGTTTCGTGCCCCCCCCCCCCCCCCCCCCCCCCCCCCCCCCCCCCCCCCCCCCCCCCCCCCCCCCCCCCCCCCCCCCCCCCCCCCCCCCTCCCCCCCCCCCCCCCCTGGGAGAGAGAGCTTGGGGGTGTGCCCCTGCTTTAGCATGCCGCGGTCAGATAAAGGCAAT
This sequence comes from Conus ventricosus, assembly GCA_018398815.1. Taxonomy (NCBI): domain Eukaryota; kingdom Metazoa; phylum Mollusca; class Gastropoda; order Neogastropoda; family Conidae; genus Conus; species Conus ventricosus. Next base: position 60,394,971 of record CM031615.1, on the reverse strand, counting down.
TGCAGATACCACACCCGCGTGGGTTGAGTGTTTGACTTCTGTCTCCAAGCTCCATGAGATCTGTGGTTCGAAGCTCCCTCAACACGTGTAGCGTGTTCCGTGTGTGTGTGTGTGTGTGTGTGTGTGTGTGTGGTCACGTTTCAGTTCTTGTGTGTGTGTGTGTGTGTGTGTGTGTGGTCACGTTTCAGTTCTTGTGTGTGTGTGTGTGTGTGTGTGTGTGTGTGATTTTCATGTGTCACAGTTCTATTCAGTTTTGTGTGTCCCCATTGGTTTTAGCTCTATTCTTTAATGTTGTTGTTCTTCGTCAGAGATCTATATTCTGCTTCCGTTCGTCGAAGGTTTTTTTTTCTGTTGTTTTTTTTATATTTCTTTTTCTCTTCTTTTTTTATATTGTTTTATTTGCATTAGTCATAGTTCTTGTCTTTCCCCTTTTTTTAATTGTTTTGTTCTGTTCCGCAAGTTTTTGTCAGTTGCCCTGTTGTTGTTTTTTCACTTATATTTCGTGTCATTCATAATAGCTCAGTTCCTGGTTTTTTTTTTTTACCTGTCACAGTTCTATCCCTTCATGTTCTTGTCGTTTGTTATAGTTCTTTCCTCTCATTTTGGAGTCAGTTCAGCTAAGGAAAAAAAAGTAATACGGATCAAAACCTAGGCATAACTAGAGCTGAACTCCAGATGAGCATAGGCACGCCCACGCTTATCTAGGCTACACACAGAGAAATAGGAGTTATCTCCCATCTCTCTGACTACACATCGTGAACTGCCCCTTTGCCCGCTCCTGCCCCTCTCCTTTGTTCCACCTCTTGTGAGAGAGAGAGAGAGAGAGAGAGAGAGAGAACCTTTCCCATAATTATATATTTCTCTCTTTTCGCTCGAACTATGCAAAAATTGATCACAGGTTTTGTTTAGAAGCACCGTATACTTTGTGATCCAGGACAGTTTACGCAAGCGATAAGTTGCAGTTCCCGGTCTCTGTCTGTCTGTCTGTCTGTCTGTTTCTCTCTCCCTCTCTGTCTCTGTCTCTGTCTCTGTCTCTCTCTCTCTGTCTCTCTTCTCTCTCTCTCTCTTCTCTCCTCTCTCTCTCTCTCTCTCTCTCCATCTCTCAATTATGCATTGTGTAATTAAAAGAGAGACAGACAGACAGATAGGGAGACAGACAAACAGAATGAATGAAATCATTTATCGCATGTGGAGGATATCGGTAAGATACAATATCATCATTTGATTGGGTAGATGGTCGAGTCAGTCTTGCAGTTTCCGAGGTTTTATTGTTGTTGTTGTTGTTGTTTGTTTGTCTTTTAACGTTACTTTATTACTCCTACGTGCAAAGACATACGAAGATGTTACGATATTATTTTTTGTGTTTAACCTTTGACTTGATACACTCTGGGAATAAATGTGTACTATTTGTTTGCAGGAAAGGAAGAGGGAAATGTAATTGTTCTGTTACCCCCTCCTCCCTTGTCAAAAGACCTCTTTGGAAATGACAATAAAATATCAAAATGTCAAAGTTCTCTCTCTCTCTTCTCTCTCTCTCTCTCTCTCTCTCTGTCTGTCTGTCTCTCTCTATCTCTCTCTATCTCTCGCTTACATATACACACGCGCGAGTGCGCGTGCACGCGCGATCACTCACACACACACACACACACACACACACACACACACACACACACACACACACACACAACACTATCTGACGATGGTACCCAACAAGACTCCGTCCAGTCCACACCACGGCAGAAGTCAAGGTGGCATCTCTCCCACGACCTTGGCATGTCCACACACCAGACTGACTCCTCTTTAATTCATTCACTTCGATTTCTTCCACATTGAAGTTAGCCCTACCTTGACACATATCATAGACCAAGATCGTGTGCTTACGCAAACTAGGCCTATCTACATTACTTTGGCCGACTGCGTTTCGTATATTGTCCTTCCCAAGACAGACATTGGTCAAGTTTGTCTGACTGACCGATCGACCGGTCTTTGTCCATCAGAAGATGATCAGTTTTGTTATTATCACTTCTTGGCTTTTATTTGGATGGTAGATGAAGTGTGTCCGATACGTTTTCAGAATAGGGTGTCATTATGGTAGAAGAGATACATGGTTTTCCCTATGTTTTAGTATAATAATAATAATTAATAATAATGAATACTTATATAGCGCCTATTCTCGGCTAGAGGCCAAGCTCTAAGCGCTTTACAATCAATACTCGTTTACACAACGGGCTGCCTACCTGGGTAGTGCCGACTGAAGAGCTGCCAGCTGGCACTTCATTCAGTCGTTTCCCGTGTCATCCAGTCAGTATCGTTCAATATCGAACGCTCATTTTCCTTACTTCCTTCATTCTTTCCATTTCTCACGCAGGGTGCATGCTATGTGTAACGTGTCATCCATGCCAACGGCCAAACTGGCCTACTCTTCCGAAAGTTGGTGATGGGATTTTACGTGTGTGCAAGATGTTATGCGTGCGTTCACACACGGAACCTCGGTTTATAGTCTCATTCGAAGGACTGTATGGGAAATGGAGTCAGAGCCAATGTTAACTCCGAGGGAAAAATCCCCCTGTACCGAAACGCCCAGGCGGAGGTTCGAACCCGCAACCCCAGGATCGCCAAGATTACGACTCAGGCGCTCTACCAACTGAGCTATTCCGGCTATGGGTATTCATCAAAGTTTTTGCCCGTATCATTTCATTAAAGGGGTGAAGAAGAAAAGAGAAAAAAAAAAACACCTTAAGGTGCGGGTAAGACCCAGACAAGTACTGTCCTAAAACGCCGAACAAACCAGCCCGGAGCAATCCTGCACCACCCTTGGAAGCCTTCGCTGTGTTCACATAGGGTGCAGGCACGCACAGGGCCTTTCACCGTCAAGGGACATAACTGCTCCCTGGCAGATGCAGTTGTGTAATGGCAACCGGACGTGACGACAGAACCTCCACGAGAGCGTTCACATAGGTGTACCAGCCCATATTTCATGACTGCAGAGCCCGTATCATTTCATTAAAGGGGTGTGCAGTGATCGTGTTGGAAGATGACATGTTTTCCATGTGTTTTTTTTAGTGTAAGCTGTATAATTGTGGTAGAATTAAGCTGTTTCTCATAGATTTCGGTGCTGAGTAGATTATCATGGAGAAGACGAAATGTTGCCAGAATGTGGTTTGGATATAGAGCATATGACTGATGTAATTAAACTTATTTCCCATGTTTCATTGTTGAAAAAAAAGTGACTTTTCTCCCATACCTTTCAGTACAGATTTTAAAAGTGACACCGCCTGTGAACATTGACAAACAGAGTAAAAGACAAAACACGACGCGTTTCGACCTCCTAGGTCTTCTTCAGGCAAGATATTAACATTCAGCGTCCATCTTGCGCCGAATTCGAGAAGGTAGGTGACTGCTCGTTCTTCTTAAAAAGTTATGTAACAAATCCGCCAAATATGAACAAACGAATCTTCTTCATTTTCATTGTCCTGAATGTTGTTTATCTTGCCTGAAGAAGACCTAATAGGTCAAAACGCGTCGTGTTTTGTCTTGTAGTTTGCTTGTCCTTGTTCATAGGTGGAGTCACTTACAATTACGTCTGAAATTTGTTTCAAATTCCGCCTGCAGTTGCCTCACTTTAAAATCAACTTTCAGTACAAGTTAGGCTATATAGTTATGGTCAAAGAGACAAACGTGTCCTGTATGTGTGGGTACAGGGTCTACAACTGTATTACATGAAGCAAAATACTTCCTGTATATTTCAGTACATGATGTATTGTCGTAGTAGAGAGAGAGAGAGAGAGAGAGAGAGAGAGAGAGAGAGAGAGAGAGAGAGAGAGAGAGAAGAAATTTTCCGACATGTTTCAGTATAGGGTATGCAATTGTGGTAGCAAAGAATATATCCCATGTGCCTCGGTTTAGGGCCTAATTCAGTGCTTCAATACAACACAGTAAATCACTGTGATGAAGGAGACCAAAAATTTCACGTATGTGTTTAGAGTACAAAACTGCCGTAGAAGAGACGAAATATTTCCAGTATAATTCAGTATGGAGTCCTCTTCAGATGGTGGTACCTAACACCATTGGTGAAAGCTCGGCAGTGCCAAATAGAACAGCAACAAACGGGGCTGCGGGATGTGCGCAGCGGTTCGTCTGTAGCCGGTGGCCTCTGCAGGCTGCACACCAAAAATTGATGCGCCAAGGCTTTGGTGAAGGGGTCAAGTATTTATAGACTGACGCAATTAGGTCGTTTTGAGAATTTTCGTCGTGTCTGAAAGTTGATTCTCCTCATTTTCTTTCATATGGCCATCAAGGTACAGACCAGGCGATTCCAAGCAGACAGATTAAAATCAAAGGAATGGGACTATTTTGGGGGCTTCCACCTGGCGCACAGACAGGGTCACGGGTGAGTGCAAAGGCCTGACATGTGACCTCAACTTAAGGGGAAGGTCATGTGTTTGAAGACTGTGATTTCATCGGTGAAATTCCCCTAAAACAAGAACGATAATTTGTGGAGAGTTGTTGTTTTGATGACTTATCAGTTGAACATTAAACCTGGCTCAGATTTGTGGTGGGCCTCAAAACGCCCACATGGGTTATAAAGTGTTTTAGTGCAAAATCGTAATTGTGGCGTGTGGCCAGCAGTCATGAAAGAAGGGCTGGTACATTTCATGGGAACTCTTTCATGGAGGTTCTGTTGTGTATCGCTCCAGTGGCCATCACACTATGGCGCCTGTTAAAGAGCAGTTACGTCCCTTGACATCTGAACAGAATTCGTTACGCATGCCTGCACCAGATGTCCACAGAGCGCAGGCTTCCTGGGACTGTTCAGGATCGCTGCCAGCTGCTTGGTTCGGTGGTTTAGGACAGTTAGTTCTCAGGGTCATACCCGCACCTTCGGGTGTTGTTGTTTTTTTCTTCTTCCGTTCGGGAGCAGAGACAAAACAATTCCAATAAGTTTAGTTCAGTGTGGTGTATGTCACTGTTAGCGGGGAGCTAAAATGATTCCCACATTGTTTTAGCATCAGTTAAATAAATGTGGTATAAAAGACAAAAAACATTTGCTCCAATATAGGAGGTGTACTTCTGGTCAAAAGACAAAATATTGCATGCACGTACGTTTCATCATCTATGATTATAAGATGTGATAGAATAGACGAAGTGTGTGTGTGTGTGTGTGTGTGTGTGTGTGTGTGTGTGTGTGTGTGTGTGTGTGTGGCGCGCGTGCGTGTGTGGGGGAGGAGAGGTTGCGCTACAATGGATGAAATGTTTCCCTTGCTTTAGTATTGGGTATACGATTCAGAAAAAAAAAACGAGACAAAGTGTTGTCCTACATGTTTCAGTATGTTTGGATTAGAAGGTTGTGTTTGGACAATGTCATGATGATATACAGAGTTGTGACCATAGCTTCAGTGTTCATGTCCACACACACACACACTCACACACACACACACACACACACACACACACACTGTTTTGTCAATATATTCATACAGGACGTACACAGTTCTTCAGCAACGATAACAACGAGCTTTCTCGCCCTACCATAACACGTTTCCCTCCCTCTCCCTCCGCTGCCTCTCCCCTGTACCCGCATTGTGCCCCCCCCCCATTTGCCCCCTTCGTCTGACCAAAGATAGTTCGCCCTACGGGCGTACAGTCTTTGGTCTGACCCCTATCTATCTCTCACCTACCCACTCCCATTCCCCGTACTAGCTCCCTCCCCCACCCCACCCCCACCCCCACCTCGCAGACTGTGTCTGGTTCGGTTTTTCCGTCAGCGTCAGCAGAAGAGCTATCGCGTCTGGCGAGATCTGTTATGCAAAATTTCCGCCTGTTCCCAGCAGTTCCCTCTTGCCAGCACACAAAGCCAGCCCAGCTGCAGGGGAATCCCAGCGACCTTGTCTACCAATCGCGTGGACGTTTACAGAATTCGGCGGATCATGTAGCCCGACCAAAGAATATAGTACACTACGGAGTAGTGTACTATATTCTTTGGCCCGACGTGACTTTTAGCGGCATTCTAGTTTTCTAAGCTAGGGTTTGTTGGTTGGTTGGTTGGTTTTTGTCCCGTTTGAGATCACTTCATTTTCTGAAACTGTTGTGTTCAAGGGTTTAAAGGTTAAAAAATAAATACATACATATACTGTTCAAAAAAAGAAACGCAAAATGAAATTTTGCCACCTGGGGTGGACCATACAGTTGAGAACACGCCAAAAACCGCCCCTGATGTATGTCTTGAACGTCGACGTGCTAGTATAACATTGATTCAGGTTGTCACTATGTGCACGTGCGTGTTGTGGGCCAGGTGCGACAGTGCAAACATTGGGTTGTGCTTCTGTTGTTTCGCCTGCAAAGCATGCCCAACTCAGTGGTGAACACACACACACACCATGGTCATAGTGCAGTATAAAAGCCGGGTCATTTTGGCAACCGGCAGGCACACCGTACCAAAAAACAGCATGCCACGTTTGAGCCCAGCAGAGAGAGAAAACGCCCTGGGTCGTTTGCAAGTTGGTCAGAGTGCAACTGATGTGGCCCATGCTTTGAATGTCTCCCCCAGTACCATATGCCGACTTTGGACTCGCTTCCAGAGGACAGGGTCATCAGCTGATGCCCCGAGGTCAGGCCGACCTCATATCACAACGCCAGCCCAGGACCGCTTTATACGGCTCAGACATCTCCGCAATCGCTTCCTGCCGGCCTCGTCCACTGTCCAGGCATGCGCTGGTGTCCGTCGCATCTCCGACCAGACTGTCCGGAACAGGCTGCATGCTGCTGGGCTGAGGGCTTACAGGCCCCTACGTGGCAACGTAATGACGGGGCGCCATCGACAGACCAGACTGCAATGGGCTACGCAACACAGACACTGGACACTGAGGAACCATTGGCGACACGTCTGGTTCTCGGATGAGTCACAGTTTCTGCTGCAGCGCCATGACAGGAGGCGAAGGGTTTACCGCCGGGTTAATGAACGCAACCAGCAGAACTGCGTCGACGAGGCACCTCCGCATGGTGGCGGCAATGTCATGGTATGGGGGGCCATCAGCAACACAGGCAGGAGCCAGCTGGTGCGCGTGGAAGGTCACCTGACAGCCCAGCAGTACGTCCAGGTCATTGTTCAGCCACACGTCCTGCCTCTAATGGCCACTCCCAGGGCCGTGTTCCAGCAGGACAACGCCAGGCCCCACACAGCACGCCTGACCACAGCCTTCTTTACCGCCAACAACATCAACACCCTGGCCTGGCCCTCTCTTTCCCCGGATTTGAATCCTATTGAGCACGTTTGGGACGTTTTGGACAGACGCCTGAGAGTGAGGGCCAACGCCCCAGCGACTCCAAATGAACTGTTCCGGGCATTGCAGGCCGAGTGGGAGGCCATCCCACAGCAGACAATCAGGAACATTATTGCTTCATTGCCCCGCAGATGCAAGGCTACCATTGCAGCCAGAGGGGGTCACACCCGTTACTGACTTTGGAAGCGGCCTGGGGATTTCCCTGAGGGTCTGGGGCTGGTTCTTTACCACAGCATTACAGGGGAGACTTCTGTCCTACTGATGACCTGTTTTTGTCATTTTCACATTAAACTTGTTGTCACACTGAGCTTCAATAAATTGTGTTTCAAATCGGCAGCTTGGCATTTTGCGTTTCTTTTTTTGAACAGTATA
>CM031615.1:60379819-60382319 GCA_018398815.1 Conus ventricosus | reverse complement strand
GACAACAACAACAACAACAACAACAACAAAGGGGGTTAGGCTGTAATCCCTGAGGATCACAACTGTTTTCCTCAGTTTAAAATCATCAACAGCAACGAAAACAACAACAACAACAACAACAACAACAACAACAACAAAGGGGGGTTGGCTGTAATCCCTGAGGATCACAACTGTTTTCCTCAGTTTAAAATCATCAACAGCTGTGATCCCTGAGGATTGGCTGTGTCTGGAGTGGCACTCTCTTCATCTGTCCGTGGGCATGGGTGGTTGGGTCTGTGGGGTGTGCTCGGCAGCTGGAGGGTGGTGTTTCTCGCCGGTGGGCTCTGCAGTCATGAAATACGGGCTGGTACACCCATGGGGGATGCTATTTTAAGGCTGTTATGAGTTGCATCCTGCAGTCTGATTTACCTCTGTTCAGGAGCAGTTATGTCCCTTGATATCTTAATGGAGTGTCCTGCGCGTGCCTGTACCCATCGTCAACACAGCGCAGGCCTCCAAGGGTGGTACAGGGCTGCTCTAAAGGCAGGTGAAGACAGTGCTTCTCTGGTCCTCCCCAGCACCTTCGGGTGTTTCTTTTTCTTCTTTGCCTTAACTAGGCTGACCCTGGAGAAAGGTCCAGTGACGGTGAGGAAAGACCCACTGACCACAGGGAAAGTCCTGTTGACAGTGGGAAAGACTACAACTTTGGATTCTCTCTTGAGGGCACATAAGACCGTATGGCGAAAGCTTGGCTGTGTCTGGAGTGGCACTCTCTTCATCTGTCCGTGGCATGGTGGTTGGGTCTGTGGGGTGTGCTCGGCAGCTGGAGGGTGGTGTTTCTCGCCGGTGGGCTCTGCAGTCATGAAATACGGGCTGGTACACCCATGGGGGATGCTATTTTAAGGCTGTTATGAGTTGCATCCTGCAGTCGGATTTACCTCTGTTCAGGAGCAGTTATGTCCCTTGATATCTTAATGGAGTGTCCTGCGCGTGCCTGTACCCATCGTCAACACAGCGCAGGCCTCCAAGGGTGGTACAGGGCTGCTCTAAAGGCAGGTGAAGACAGTGCTTCTCTGGGTCCTCCCCAGCACCTTCGGGTGTTTCTTTTTCTTCTTTGCCTTAACTAGGCTGACCCTGAGAAAGGTCCAGTGACGGTGAGGAAAGACCCACTGACCACAGGGAAAGTCCTGTTGACAGTGGGAAAGACTACAACTTTGGATTCTCTCTTGAGGGCACATAAGACCGTATGGCGAAAGCTTGGCTGTGTCTGGAGTGGCACTCTCTTCATCTGTCCGTGGGCATGGGTGGTTGGGTCTGTGGCGTGTGCTCGGCAGCTGGAGGGTGGTGTTTCTCGTCGGTGGGCTCTGCAGTCATGAAATACGGGCTGGTACACCCATGGGGGATGCTATTTTAAGGCTGTTATGAGTTGCATCCTGCAGTCTGATTTACCTCTGTTCAGGAGCAGTTATGTCCCTTGATATCTTAATGGAGTGTCCTGCGCGTGCCTGTACCCATCGTCAACACAGCGCAGGCCTCCAAGGGTGGTACAGGGCTGCTCTAAAGGCAGGTGAAGACAGTGCTTCTCTGGTCCTCCCCAGCACCTTCGGGTGTTTTCTTTTCTTCTTTGCCTTAACTAGGCTGACCCTGGAGAAAGGTCCAGTGACGGTGAGGAAAGACCCACTGACCACAGGGAAAGTCCTGTTGACAGTGGGAAAGACTACAACTTTGGATTCTCTCTTGAGGGCACATAAGACCGTATGGCGAAAGCTTGGCTGTGTCTGGAGTGGCACTCTCTTCATCTGTCCGTGGGCATGGGTGGTTGGGTCTGTGGGGTGTGCTCGGCAGCTGGAGGGTGGTGTTTCTCGCCGGTGGGCTCTGCAGTCATGAAATACGGCTGGTACAGCCATGGGGGATGCTATTTTAAGGCTGTTATGAGTTGCATCCTGCAGTCTGATTTACCTCTGTTCAGGAGCAGTTATGTCCCTTGATATCTTAATGGAGTGTCCTGCGCGTGCCTGTACCCATCGTCAACACAGCGCAGGCCTCCAAGGGTGGTACAGGGCTGCTCTAAAGGCAGGTGAAGACAGTGCTTCTCTGGGTCCTCCCCAGCACCTTCGGGTGTTTCTTTTTCTTCTTTGCCTTAACTAGGCTGACCCTGGAGAAAGGTCCAGTGACGGTGAGGAAAGACCCACTGACCACAGGGAAAGTCCTGTTGACAGTGGGAAAGACTACAACTTTGGATTCTCTCTTGAGGGCACATAAGACCGTATGGCGAAAGCTTGGCTGTGTCTGGAGTGGCACTCTCTTCATCTGTCCGTGGGCATGGGTGGTTGGGTCTGTGGGGTGTGCTCGGCAGCTGGAGGGTGGTGTTTCTCGCCGGTGGGCTCTGCAGTCATGAAATACGGGCTGGTACAGCCATGGGGGATGCTATTTTAAGGCTGTTATGAGTTGCATCCTGCAGTCTGATTTACCTCTGTTCAGGAGCAGTTATGTCCCTTGATATCTTAATGGAGTGTCCTGC
>CM031615.1:60349819-60374819 GCA_018398815.1 Conus ventricosus | reverse complement strand
TTTTGTTTTGTTGTTGTTATTCTTGTTGTTTTCAAATCATTCCTATTTTGTTGTTATTCTTGTTGTTTCAAATCATTCCTGTTTTTGTTGTGTTTATTCTGGTTGTTTCCAAATTGAAGTTAAAACGCACGCCACAATATCATTCCTTAACAAACAAACCAAACCAAAACAAAAGCCTTCCATCTAAAATCATTATATATATATGATTGGATTTAGCTTCGAAGAAACAAAATCTTGCTGTGGTTGTCTCCCCTGAAATCACCCTTTTCGTCTGTGCAATGTATTGATGAGGGTTGATCAGCGTCAACACAAATCTCAGGTGATGATAGTGTTGATCAGCGTCAACACAAACCTCAGGTGATGATAGTGTTGATCAGCGTCAACACAAACGTACCTCAGGTGATGATAGTGTTGATCAACGTCAACACAAACCTCAGGTGATGATAGTGTTGATCAGCGTCATCACAAACCTCAGGTGATGATAGTGTTGATCAGCGTCATCACAAACCTCAGGTGATGATAGTGTTGATCAGCGTCATCACAAACCTCAGGTGATGATAGTGTTGATCAGCGTCAACACAAACGTACCTCAGGTGATGATAGTGTTGATCAGCGTCATCACAAACCTCAGGTGATGATAGTGTTGATCAGCGTCATCACAAACCTCAGGTGATGATAGTGTTGATCAGCGTCAACACAAACGTACCTCAGGTGATGATAGTGTTGATCAGCGTCATCACAAACCTCAGGTGATGATAGTGTTGATCAGCGTCAACACAAACCTCAGGTGATGATAGTGTTGATCAACGTCATCACAAACCTCAGGTGATGATGGTGTTGATCAGCGTCATCACAAACCTCAGGTGATGATAGTGTTGATCAACGTCAACACAAACCTCAGGTGATGATAGTGTTGATCAGCATCAACACAAACCTCAGGTGATGATGGTGTTGATCAGCGTCAACACAAACCTCCGGTGATGATAGTGGACGAGGATGTCTTCGTCAGCAACGACACTGGCTTTGACGTCAGGAACGTAAAGGGAAGGGAGATGGTGTGTGTGTGTGGGGGGGGGGGGGGGGGGGGGGGTAGCGGGGCGTTGGTGATGGGTGTGTGTGTTGTGTGTGTGTGTGTGCGCGCACACACATGCGCTTTGATAAAGATACATCCGGGACTTTGTTTTAAATACCGGATAGAGCCAACTCTTCCGGACAGAAAAAAGAATTTTTTTTATGAAGCGGGGAATGGGAGAGGTTCCGGAGGTTAACTTGGGGATGGGGGGGGGGGGTTAAAATGTTTAATGTTGTTGCATTGGGAGAGGCGGGAAAGGGGGGGGGGTGCGATTGGGCAGCCTTATCCACTTAACCACCCACCACACCACCATCTCCCTCACCTGCTTGACCAGCTGCCACAGCCCCACAGCAGGGAGGGAGGGGTGGGGAGGTGGAAAGGAGGTAGATGGTGGTGGTGGTGGTGAGAGGAAGAGAGAAGGGAAGAGGAAGTGTGTGGGGAAGAAGGAAAGAGTCAGGTTTTTACAGTACGCGAGAGAAAGAGAGAGAGAGAGGGAGGGTGGTGGACTGGACGGACACTCGTTAACTGGCGTCATGGGGGCGAAAGTAATTTATCGTTCGTGTCAGCCCCAAGGGGAAGGGAGGACGCGGTGAACTCTCCAACTTGTCAGACCAGCATTAGCCGCGAGCTTCGGACCTTTCCATTTGATCGTCAACCGTGAAAAAGTCCACGCTTCCCCTCCACCCCCCCCCCCCCCCCCCCCCCCCCCCCCGCACCCCCCCCCCCCCCCCCCCCCTTACGCTTGAGAGCCCCCCCCTGTGTCCCACCTCTCTCTCTCTCCCCGCTCCCTGCCAATCCTTCCCTCCCTCTTCCCCCCCCCCACCCCCTCCCTCCCTACCTGCCCTAACCAGCTGTTTTGTGTTGTCGCTGTGTGGTGGGTGTGTCCTGGTTCAGTGGAGAATGACTGGCCACTGACCCTAAAGATCTGTGTGTTTGTCTGTGTGTGTGTGTGTGTGGTGTGTGTGTCTGTCTGTCTGTCTGTCTGTCTGTCTGTCTGTCTCTCTCTCTCTCTCTCTCTCTCTCTCTCTCTCTCTCTCTCTCTCTCTCTTCATTCTACGTCTATTTTCATTATTCAATTAAAATCATTAACGTCCATTCGCAAAGTCAATAAACCATACTTTGAATACACCGTCTAAATATGTAACTTAGTCCATTAGATCGCTCATCCCCACTTCCACTCTGTCTACCATCCCTCTTCTTCCCTTACCTACCATTCTCTCCCTACCCCCATCCTCCCTACCCCCGACCTCTCCCCCCTCTCTCTCTCTCTCTCTCTCTCTCTCTCTCTCTCCTCTCTCTGCTTTTGTTGGTTTTTGTTTTGTTTTGTTTTGCTTTAGCTTTTTGTTCTGTCTGTTTGACAACCCACAATGTCATCATTACGTTTATGACTAGTCTGCTTGTCATTGCAGAATTAGATGACCATGTTGCTATGTTGAATTGTCAGTATGAATGATATGTGTTGAAATAATGTACGCATGACATGGGCAGATTGTAAGACTAGGCCTCAAATCTTCATTCTTGTGTATTAAAGATCAATGTCAGTCAATCTCTCTCTCTGTCTCTGTCATTCTTGCGTGTTAAATATCAATCAGTCAATCAGTCAATCAATCTCTCTTTGTCTCTCTATCTATATGTCTGTCTGTCTCTCTCTCTCTCTCTCTCTCTCTCTCTCTCTCTCTCTCTCTCTCTCTCTCTTCTCTCTCTCTCTCTCGTGCGTTTGTGTGTGTGTGTGTCTCTCTCTCTCTCTCTCTCTCTCTCTCTCTCTCTCTCTCTCTCTCTCTCTCTCTCTCTCGTGGTGTGTGTGTGTGTGTGTGTGTGTGTGTGTGTGTGTGTGTGTGTGTGTGTGTGTGTCTGTCTGTCTGTCTGTCTCTCTCTCTCTCTCTCTCTCTCTCTCTCTCTCTCTCTCTCTCTCTCTCTCTCGTGTGTGTGTGTGTGTGTGTGCGTACGTACGTGGACAGTGTGCGTGTCATGTGTGTCTGTCTCTATGTCACGTGAGTGTCTGTCTGTCTGTCAGCTTACATTGAACCCATCCTGTCCGACATATTCAATCGATCATTCCAGAATGCCTCTGTGACGCGGGTCACGCACGCAGACCAGCAGATCGCCAACAGGCAACGAGATAGATATCACCAGAGACCCAGATCGGCCTGATTTGGCTGGGCCAAACGTCACACCTTCAGCCCCTACTGATGCGCTCCGGACACGCTGGGTCTGTGTGCAGAGACCACTGCTGCCCTCCAGATCGGGCGCGTTCAGACGCCGCTCCTCTTCCCCTACTCTTCCCTGCAGTTGAGGTCCGGGTCCACGGTTCCAGTGTAGGCCCCAAAACGCTACATGTTCTCTGTTACACTCAAAGCTGCACATGGCGTTTCTCCTCAGATCGGTCAGTACCAAAACATGTTCATCGCACAGTCCAGCCCTTGACCCATACCTGACCCTGAGGCAGAATTCATGTCCGTTCCTTTTCTCTGTGCAGGCACGATCCACATGAACTGTCATTTTCCTGTCCTCTGCTGGACTTTTCACTCCCAAATCCTTGTGCCCTGCCAATGGTGTAGAAACACAAGGAGTCCACAAGTCATGCATCATTCTGCTAATTTTGGCTGACGTATGGCATTGAACTGATTTACTGACCCCGAATTCCAGGATAAAATCATCTTTTTCATATTCAAACATTTTTTTTAACACTGAGCCAGGGCGATTTTCATCTCTTCAAACTTGGTTGTTACTCCTTGACCTTTGCTGTAACCCCGAACTCTGACCTTCACAACGTTGCAGTACTACTGTTTCCTCGTGTCTGCTGCATTGAAGATCACCCAGCAATCAGCCCGATGTCTTTATTCTTAATGCGCTCTGACCAGCGTCCATCCATCATCTAGAGCATCAAGCGTCGCCGTTTCCCATGGGTTTTTTTTTTGTTTGTTTGTTTTTTCGTGTTTTTTTGTGGTTTGTTTGTTTTTTTTACAACATCCGGTTCTGTTGGTCGGTAAGAGGGAGATGAACGTCCTATTGTTTGGAGTCCTTAAGGACAGGATGTACTCGCCGACTTCAGTCTGCATACTTTGTGTCAGTTGTTGTCGTCGGCAGTACCACTCACTATAAAACATTTGTCATCTGATCTAAGATTTTTACAGAAGAAAGATTTTCCGGTGTGTGTATTTAGAAGGTGTATTTTGAACGGTTGTGTGAATAAAGTTGTTTTTTTTTTTTTTTTAATGACTCTGTCTGAGTTGACATCAACGCGTTGACAGCCCTGATGTGGCCGTTTGTGGTCGGCTGGGCTATAAGCAACATTACCACACTATAGAACACGTCCTTAAAGAGTCCTGGGGACTTAAATGATGTCAGACATTTAACGTCTTACACCAGAATCCACAAAGACCTTTGTTCAGAAATACCTCACCGGACTGTGATTTTTGAGGTCCTGAAAGACGTCAACATTCTTTTTCATCTAGGATGTTGTGGAAGAAGGGGATTCTTAAGCAATTTTTGCGCGTTGTATAAAATCTGTTTTACAAGTGGTGTGTGTGTGTGTGTGTGTGTGTGTGTGTGTGTGTGTGTGGTGTGTGTGTGTGCGCGCGCGCGCGCGCGTGTGTGAGCCCGCGCGCGCGCGCGCGCGTGCGTGCGTGTTTTGTGTGTGTGTGTGTGTGTGTGGAAATCTGTGAGCAGAGTCGATTTTTAATGAGGTGACAGCCTCGATAGAGATGGTACCTGGCGCTCGGCAGGACTAGAAACAACGTGAATCAAATGGAACTGATCCGCTCACAGTTTGCTTGCTTTGTACAGCATCCACATGAATTTGTTGTTCAGGGGATGCTGCCCTGCTGACTGACGTCAAAACAGCCGGCAGTCAAATGGAGTGCCGACTGAACGCGCCCGAGGTCTACGTGACCTGCGTCACACAACACACACACACACACACACAACACACACACACACACACACACACACACACACACACACACACACACACACACACACACACACACAACACACACACACACAACACAACACACACACACACACACACACACACACACACACACACTGACTGAAACACCACCAAAGGCTCGTGACTATGCTCCGGTGTTTTGGTCTCTGGCAATTGCGTGACAAGAAAGCCGGGCAGGAGTGGTGGGAGTGGGGGTGGGGGGTGGGAACGGAATCGGGATGATTCTCGAAACGTGTTCTTGTTGTAGAAGCTTCTTTAGACTTCCAAGTTTCCACCAGCGTGTGCGCGCATGCACGTACGAATTTATGTGTGTGTGTGTGTGTTTGTGTGTGTGTGTGTGTGTTGTAAGCTCTCCCTCTCTCTCTCTCTCTCTCTCTCTCTCTCTCTCTCTCTCTCTCTCTCTCTCTCTGGAATGTGTGTGTGTGTGTGGTAAGCTCAGATAATCTCTCTCTCTCTCTCTCTCTCTCTCTCTCTCTCTCTCTCTCTCTTAGTCGCTAGTCATGCTTGGTGCCTTAGCGGGGCAAGGGCCGGATGAAAAAAAGCACCTGTTTGCTTCCCTGTTACCCTTGGAAATAAAGATTATCGTCATCATCATCATCATCATCATCATCTCTCTCTGTAATAGTATGTGTTAATCTCAAATTCTTTCTCTCTCTCTCTCTCTCTCTCTCACTCTCTCTCTGTCTCTCTCTCTCCATCCCCCCCCCTCTCTCTCTCTCTCTCTCTCTCGCCATGATTCAGAAGAACCCATTAGTTTTCGCTACCTATTTTTACATGTCCGGAGGCGGCGGGCAGGGGAGTGCCCCAAAACACTGCCGCCTGGCTGACTGACGCGTGTTCCACGTGGGCTGAGGAGGGGATTCGGTCACTGAGGCGTGCTATGGTCAACCATGGTTCGCTGGTTTTGCGACTAATAGTGGGGTGAGGTGGGGGAGAGGGGAGGGGAGGGAGGGAGGGAAGGAAGGAAAGAGGGACGGGCGGGGGAAGAGGAGGGTGAGTGGGTGGGTTGGATGAGAAAGAGGTTTACCATGACTGTTACGAGGTCAGCTTTTTTCTCACCCGAGTGGTCAGCAACTGGTCGGTCCAGTTTGTGGGAAACTCGGTCCAGCAGGCTCGCTCGTCAGTCTCCCCCCCCCCCCACCCACCCCACCCACACCACACTACCACCACTACCCACACTTCACCCCTCTCCCTGACCGAGTCTATCCATGTGTAAAATCAGATTTTGTTTCGGTCGGTTACGACCGTCCATTTGCCGTGACGAAATGGGCATTATAGCTAGGTACCTCCTCCTCCCACTCCCCCCCCCCCCCCCCCCGTGTGTGTGTTTGTGTGGGGTGTGTGTGTGTGTGTGGGGGGGGGGGTGAAACTCAAATACAATGTGTGTGTGTGGGGGGGGGGGGTGGGGGGGTGTGGGGGGGGAGTGAAACTCAAATACAGTGTGTGTGTGTGTGTGAGAGAGAGAGAGAGAGAGAGAGAGAGAGAGAGAGAGAGAGAGTATGTACGTATCCTCGAAAATAAAGATTTTTTTGGGTTCTTATTTTGTCTTGCCTGGTCTCTCTTCCTCCTCCTCCTCCTCCTGTTGCTGATGCTGCCCACAGAACCAACTCCAACAATCTGCCGGTACCAATACCATCACCGCTGCTGCTGCAACTGTCGCCATAGCTGTTGGTGGCCACACACCACAATTAGGATTTTGCACTGAAACGCTATATAATGCATGTAAGCGCTTCGAGGCCTACCTTACATTTGAGCCAGCATTTAATGTTACACTTGATCAAAGAACAGCTCCCCAACAATCGTTTTCCTTGTTGTGGGATGGGGGGGGGGGGGGGGGGGGGGGGGGTCTTCACCAATGAAATCACAAACTATCTTCAAACTAGACCTTCCCCATAGTTGACAACACGTTTCAGGCCTTCGCACTCACCTGTGGCCTGGCAAGGCACTGTGTTGCTGCTACTGCTGCTGCATCTAGAAAGAAGCAGGCTTCTATTCTGCTGTGATACGCTCTTTGTGCTGGTGTGGTGCTACTAATAATGCTACTGCTTCTGCTGCTGTGACACGCTCTTTGTGCTGGTGTGGTGCTACTGATGATGCTACTGCTTCTGCTGCTGTGACACGCTCTTTGTGCTGGTGTGGTGCTACTGATGATGCTACTGCTTCTGCTGCTGTGATACGCTCTTTGTGCTGGTGTGGTGCTACTGATGATGCTACTGCTTCTGCTGCTGTGATACGCTCTTTATGCTGGTATGGTGATACTGATAATGCTACTGCTTCTGCTGCTGTGATACGCTCTTTATGCTGGTATGGTGCTACTAATAATGCAGCTGCTTCTGCTGCTGTGATACGCTCTTTATGATGGTATGGTGCTACTATAATGCTACTGCTTCTGCTGCTGTGATACGCTCTTTATGCTGGTATGGTGCTACTAATAATGCTACTGCTTCTGCTGCTGTGATACGCTCTTTGTGCTGGTATGGTGCTACTGATAATGCTACTGCTTCTGCTGCTGTGATACGCTCTTTGTGCTGGTATGGTGCTACTGATAATGCTACTGCTTCTGCTGCTGTGATACGCTCTTTATGCTGGTGTGATGCTACTGATAATGCTACTGCTTCTGCTGCTGTGATACGCTCTTTGTGCTGGTATGGTGCTACTAATAATGCTACTGCTTCTGCTGCTGTGATACGCTCTTTGTGCTGGTATGGTGCTACTAATAATGCTACTGCTTCTGCTGCTGTATTACTACTACAATTACTACTACTGCTGCTGCTGCTACTACTACCCCTACTACTACAACAAGCGCTACTTCTGCTACTCCTCCTACTACTACTACCACCACCACACCACCACCACCACCACCATTAAGTGGAAAAACAACTTGCTGGACAACTATAATGGGGAGAGAGTCCCACAGTTATACAAAGAAGTCATGCAGTTTAATACGACTGCCACTTCTGCTTTTGTTGTGTCGATGAAGTCATGCAATTTAATACGACTGCCACTTCTGCTGCTGGTGTGTCGATGAAGTCATGCAATTTAATACGACTGCCACTTCTGCTTTTGTTGTGTCGATGAAGTCATGCAATTTAATACGACTGCCACTTCTGCTTTTGTTGTGTCGATGAAGTCATGCAATTTAATACGACTGCCACTTCTGCTTTTGTTGTGTCGATGAAGTCATGCAATTTAATACGACTGCCACTTCTGCTTTTGTTGTGTCGATGAAGTCATGCAATTTAATACGACTGCCACTTCTGCTTTTGTTGTGTCGATGAAGTCATGCAATTTAATACGACTGCCACTTCTGCTTTTGTTGTGTCGATGAAGTCAAGTAATTTAATACGACTGCCACTTCTGCTTTTGTTGTGTCGATGAAGTCAAGTAATTTAATACGACTGCCACTTCTGCTTTTGTTGTGTCGATGAAGTCAAGTAATTTAATATGACTGCCACTTCTGCTGCTGGTGTGTCGATGAAGTCATGCAGTTTTATATACTACCACCACCCCCACCACCACCACCATTAAGTGGAAAAACAACTTGCTGGATTACTGACAGCCATAGTTGGGAGAGTCCCACAGTTATACAAAGAAGTCATGCAATGGGGGGACTTGACACCTATTTTGGGGCATTTTTGTTTCTCAGCTTCTACATGAGCTATTGCCATGAAATTTTGAACAAAGGGAGATAACTGTATGAATGCCTTTTCTGCAAAGTTTTAGAGATGTAGGTAGTAAGTATATGAAGGATTTTATTATTTTGTAACTCTAGATTCAGTCACGAAATTCGGGTATGCTCTTGCCCCTCTTGGGATATCTACAATTGTAAAGTTATGAAGCTTTAGTGGGTACAGAATGAAAGATCAGTATCAGAGTTACAAAGTAAGGTCATTTGCAGATATGTCTACACTCATGTTATGGAGACATACCCTCTGTACTTTAGATAAAATTCGAAAACCGTACACATATGACTTTAAAAAATTATATCAGGCAAACTATCAAAGATACACACTTTTTGATTGTCTCACTTTGTTTAGGAGCCATTTTTACACCTATGTGCAAAGTTTTATGGCAATAGCTGCTGTGTCGCTCATACAAAAGTGGGGGCAAGCTCGCACCTAAGGAAGAAAAACAAGTTTTGAGAAATTAAGCTTCAAAGATAATGTTTACTTAGAACATTCATAACTAAATTTTGCTAACTCTCAGTCACACTGCTGTTTGCATCTTATAAGTTTGGTACCTTGACAGTGTTTTTATCCATAGATATGGATTTACTTTACTGAACATGATGACGTAGAACTGTGCAGCCCCGTAGACCTCTCCTTCTCTGTCGCGTCTTTCCTGTTGTTCTTTACGCTTTGCTATCTCAACTCTTTTCCTCCTCTCTTTGTCTTTGTCTGATGACTTTTTGGTGGCTTTGGACACCCTGGAAATGTCCTCTTTGAGTGCATACTCCTCCAAAAAGGATCCTACCACCAAATCCAGTTCCTTCATCACATCCAGGAGGGCGGTGGAGCCTTTGTTGAAGCGTTGGACAGCAATGTTCAAGGCAGTATCCACAGTCCTTAGGTTTCCCCATTTCTGCTTTGGGCAGAGGCTCCACAAAAGAGAGTGAAAACTCTCATTACAGTTTTGTATTTTGCTGCCAGACGCCGACGCAGGAGCTGTGGATCTCCAAGTCGCTGGTAGACTGGTCTCAGGCCTTGGGCAACACCTTCCGGAAGGCATCTTCTGTGTGGTCGAGGAACCTCCCCATTAGCAAGAGCTCTCTGGTAGAAGCACCATGATGATGATCCTGTGGGGCAGTGGTCATGGTTGTGCACTGCTTCTGTGCTCACAGTGTGGAAAAAACTTGCCCACACAGCATTCTGCATTGCCTCCAGGTCACCACTGTGGTCCTTGATGGCCCTTCCGTAGTAGTTTGTTAGCTCCTTTATTCTGACATCGGTCAGTTTCCCACGCCCACTAATTGGTTCACCCTGCGCTTTCTTCTTCTCCACAAGATTTCTGAGAGCTGTCCCCATTCGCTTTGTGACATGGTTTACACATTCAAGCTTTTCAATGGGCGGCCATCATATGGGTCTTCTTGCAATAATCTGGCATGGCTCTTGGCGTCTCCATCCCCTAGCATTTCTGAATATCTGAAGCCATGAAGATCAATGGATCGCCTGAATAATATCACAGCCCCCTCCATTTCCATTGCACCAGAGGAACAGTCAATGTTCTTCTGACAATTCCTGCGATGATTGTTCATCCACTGATCATAATTCTCATCGTCTGGTTTTGGCCCTGTCTCACACACTTGACAAAAATTGCTAAGTGCAATGAAGTCAATAATTAGTCCAGTCATAATGTCAATAACTGTCACAATCCCGTTGTGTGAAGTCCGGCCCCTTTTTTGCCACGAACCATCAATGGAAATGGATATTTCCATGATACCCTCAGCATCTGGAGCACCAAGGTTCATGTCAAGATAAGCTCTGCGGACCTGCTCTCCAGCCTCTTGCAGATGCTTCTCTGCAGCACGCTTAGTACCTGCATGGATTTGCTTTTTTAGTGCATACCACCTTGTTTCATTCATGGGCTGTGGCATACCCATCAAACTAAAAAAGCGTTTAGCCTGTTGATAGCCAATCCCATTGGCTGTGGCTGCAGCAACGACCTGCCGGTTGATGTTGAAGCTGGTGTGTGCAGTGCCAGTATTCTGCGACGTCATTTCTGTCGACAGCTTGCCGCACTCCAAGCACTTGAGTTCCAGGAAACAGGCTGACCCCATACGAAACTCTGGTCCTCCCTCCAGCACCCTCAGATTCTGAAAACAGAAGCATTGTGTTTTGTTTTTTAGTGTCTGTGCATCTTTTTATGTGCATGTCTCTCTCATTCTCTCTCTGTCTCTGTAAGTCTGTCTCTGTGTACGTCTCTCCGTCTCTTTCACACATACATGCATGTCACACAAACACAAAATCAACCCCACCCATAATACACACACATACACATACAATTTCTGTGCATGCACACACACACGCACACACATACACACACACAATCAACCCCACCCCCTACATACACACACACACAGTGACACACACACACACACAATTTATGTGCACATGCGCGCTCGCGCGCACACACACACACAAAATCAACCCCACCCCTACATACGCACACAGAGTGACACACACACATACAATTTATGCACGCACACACACACACACACACACACACACACACACACACACACAGTAGAAGAAAAGAAAAAAAAAGAGTAAAATGCAACACTCACACAATTTATGTGCCCACACACACATATACACTGAGTAGGAAAAAAAACATGCTTAACACACAACACCACACCACACACACAGAGTAAACACAACACACACACTGAGTAAGCACAGCACAACACACACACACACTGAGTAAGCACAGCACAACACACACACACACACACACACACACACAAACACACACACACACACACACACACACACACTGAGTAAGCACAGCACAACACACACACACACACACTGAGTAAGCACAGCACAACACACACACACACACACACACACACACACACACACACACTGAGTAAGCACAGCACAACACACACAACACACACACACACACACACACACACACACACACACAACAGCAACACAAACACATGCTAGCAGTGAAAACAGACTTAGTGGCTCTTTGCACTCTGGGCACAGGGCACCACTCTTTGTGATCAGTGACTGCAGACAGCTGAAGTTGATGATCACGTTCATGTTAGGATCTGGCACAGGTTCGACCTCTTCCTCTCCCTCATCTCCCTCCACTCGGATCTTTTTATGACTCGGCCCTGATTCACTGTCACTGTCACTAGACTCGTACCCTTTCTTTTTTTTCAAAGTAACGGAGTTTCCGAGCAGAAGCCTGCGTTTCTAAATCAGGTGCTGATGACGTTGAGGGTACTGCCTCAGGCTCCTCACTCACTTGGTCAGTTGACTGAAGATCACTGCTTTTTTTTTGCTGCACGCTTCTTCCTCTTGCGTTTCCCGAACGCATACACAGTTCCCTGCTTCGTTCCTACCTTTGGCATTGTGCAGAACAGTGAAACACTTGATGAAACCGTGAAGGTAACAATCGAATCGAAGCAATGGCGATGTAAACAGCGTCATCCGGAAGAAAGTGATTGCTATGCGATCAGCCAACCTGAAGCTAGGATTTCGTCACGTGACTCGTGAAAGCCAATCAGTTTCTTGCAATTCTAAAACCGGTCAGGGTGTTCTCTGGGTCACAGTGCGGCTAAATTTAGACTATTCTACTCATAAATAGGCCAGGGGTGAAGGCCGTTTCCTGCTGAAGAGAACGAGTGGTCGCTTTACTGGTAACACAGTCGCAAAGTGGCCGTTGCTAGGGCTTGAAATCGGCCTTTTTTGGCTTTTTGCAACCTTTTTTGTAAATGTTTCTTGCACAGTTACCTCAAAAAACATAACAAATAACACATTTAGAGGGTGATCAATAACAAAAGACATTTGTAATGTGTTAGTCGAGTCTTTATTCTGTCTAAAACAACAATAATCTCCAATCACAATTTTAAACGATTTTTCATCAAAAATGGGTGTCAAGTCCCCCCTCAATTGATATGACTGCCACATCTGCTTTTGTTGTGTCGATGAAGTCGAGCAATTTCATACAGCTGCTGTGTTGTGACGCTGATGTCATTCAAACTAACACAGCTGCCGCTTCTGACGCTGTCGTACGATGATCTTACACTATGAGACAAACTGCTGCTTCTGCTGCGATGGCTTCCACTGCACGCATTACAGTTGTTGTCGTTGTTGCTGCTGTGGCTGTTGCCGCTGTAATTTACACAGAGAAGACAAAACCTCTACGCACGCCTCTGCCTGCTGCGGCAGATGTTTCCAAAGAGAACTGTGCTCCTGTCTCTGAAAGATGGATAATGAAGACAGAGACACATATGCATGGGAGCATCACCTGTCACCTTTCACCTATCACCTATCCCCTATCCTGGAGTCTTGAAGACCGTTGGGGCGCCACAGAAGACTTCGCAACCAGCTTCCTCGACTCCTCCCGGTTCACAGACACTCTAAGGCAGTTGTTGAGTGTGAGGCCAGTCCATTCACCGATGTTGTCCTCCCATCTCTTTCTCTGTCTTCCTCTCCATCTGCCTCCTCGCACTGTTCCTTGCAGAGTGGTTTTGGGCACTCCTGTTGATCTTGATACCTGACCACACCATCTCATCTTCCTTCTATTCAGGTCTTTGCATGGTCCAGTGGCTCACCTTACTCTGGTCTGGACCACCAAGTTGTAATGTGGTCTTGGTATGAGGTACCAAGGATCTCGGGGAAGCATCTCATCTCTAATGTCTAAACCCTTTTCTCAAGTTCAGCTGTCAGAGTCTACGTCTCATAGGCACAGAGAAATACGGCATTGACCAGGGAGCGCATCAGTGTGATCTTGGATCTGATTGTGATGTTTCTGTCATTCCAGATGGGTCTTTGTTTTCTGGCTAGCGCCGCAGTCGTTTGCGCAACTCTTAAGAGCACTTCAGGTTGTGAGCATGGAAGCATGCTAGCATCTGAAGGCGGTAAGCTAGTATCCTCGAGGAAACAGCGAACCGAGGGAAACGTGTACGTTCAGGGGAAGTCTGCGTGCTTTGTTATAAGATTATCACAAGTGAAGCGCCTGCCTGTTTGAATTATATATATATATATATATGTAGTTGTTGTTTTTTTGTCACGCGCTAAACTGCTGACTTCCTCTGTACAAGGTGAGTGAACATGTACAGGTAAGTGGAGTAGCTTGTAAGAGTTCGTTGTAGATCCTGTAGAAGGTATAGGAGTTGTCCTCATTCTCATTATTATTCAAACAGGTTATCATTCTGAGGATCACAGCTGTCTATTACCTTTGGGATCGACACCGTGTTCCTTAGCATCACAATTGTGTGTTGTTGTTGTTTTTCATGTTTTCTTGAGGATGACAATTGTTGTTTTTCTCCTATGTTCCTCGAGGTTTCCTTGTTTCCTAGGGATAACGATTACTGTTATCCTTGATGTCAAGGGGAAGACGGGTTATTACATGGAGGAGAACAACGTGTCAGGAGAAAAAGCAGCTATGATGATGGCCTCATTTAGCGGCAATATCGAGGACATTGTCACGGTCAAAAATAAACACAAGCAAAGTCGTGGTCCGTCGCCAGCCGAGTTGGTTGGACATAAGCCCTAACTCAAATATTCTGGGCGCCACGAAGACGGCTCCATGCGACTCATCCAGTCAATTAAGCACAGCGAGGAGACAGCAGACAGTCTGAGTAGCTGACCGACAGGTCTCGATGTCTGGTCAACCGACGTCTCGGCGCCTACCCAGACTCATCTAGCCAATTTACGACGACGCCGGAAAGGGAGAGGGAGAAGGTAGTAGGTGGTGGGGGTGAAATCAAGCTAATCAATTAAATGACCAATTGACCACCACAGAGATGTAAGGCGTGTAGGCGTGACTGTCATGATTTGAATATCCAATGGAATTAGAGGGAGATAACTTCGGGTACGAGGCGGTAAAAAATACTGACCAATGGTACTCGCCCTTGGACAGATGAGTTTCAAGATAAGATAGGGATGCGGGAGTGGAGAAGCAGAACGAGAGGGAGAACGAACAGAGAGACAGAGAGAGGAAGAGGTTCTAGGTCTGCTTGAGAGAGAGGCAGAGAGATGAGGGGAGGAGAGAGAGAACCAAGTTGAGAGATTAGGACGAGATAGTCTGCAGAGGGAGGACTAAAGAGAGATGTGGAGAGAGAGAGTTGCTAACTAATGAAAAGAAAAAGAAAAAAAAAGAGAAGAAGAGCAACCATGTCCATTTAATAGAGCAGACTAGGGGAGAGAGAGAGAGAGGGAGTGCAATGCGTTAATGCAGGGAGAAAGAAAGGAGAACAGATCGATGTTGATAGTCACTGTTCCATCTAAACCGGGGTTCGACCTCATACTTGACCAGCGCCACTTTCATCGGCAGTCCAACCTGACCAACGCCAGCGGTCTGACCTGACCAGTGCCAGCAGTCCAGCCTGACCGGTGCCAGCAGTCTAACTTGACCGGTGCCAGCAGTTGTGTCGTGTTGTGAAAGTGACAGTGAAAAGAAAAAAAAAGGAAAAGAAAAAGAGACAGTGATTCGTGAATAGTTAAGATCACCTGGCCAGGTAAAGTAGAAATCTATTTATACCCGGGTTAGTTAATGATTTTTAGATAAATGATTTTGTGAAGTTCAGGAAAGAGAGAATGTTTTATTTTGTTTGATTCCATATGCATTGATGTTTCGTTCTATGATCATGTGTAGTAAAGTTATAGACTTTACTAGTGGTTTGATGTGACGAATGCATGATATATGAATGAGATTGTAAGCAAGCTGTGAGTGTGTTTGGGCTGTGCGCTAGTCCTTCCTCCATCGACATCACCCGAGGTTGACAATTTATTGGCGAGCTTGCCAGGATATTCTGGCCCATTTATTATAATTGTTCAACTTCTCAGAGAGGAAGCTGGGTGGGATTCAAGTATTGTAATCCTAAGACAAGGGGTTGTCTTACTGTATGTTCCCAAGATAGTTAAATACTAGGCTTGGCATTGCTTCCAAGATAGTTAATACTAGGCTTGGCATTTCAGCCCCAGAGTACTTATTTCGCACAGATTACTTATAATTCGCTCTCATAGTTGGGTCAGGCGCTGGGCGTCTTATAAAAACTAACTACGTTGTCCCAAGCTAATATTATCATTCATAGGATTGTGCTATTACGTCACTCGTGTCGGTAACCACCAGTTTGGCTGTCGTAGTAATAAAATTTTGTTCAAAAAAAAAAAAAAAGAAAGAGATATAATGGCGGAAGAAAAGAACACCCCTATCGAACAACTTGTGAGCGTCGCTCGTGATCTAGGTTACTCGGAGATGAGTTGCGTGCGTTCGTTGAGAACCAACAAAAGATGGAAAGAGATGAACGCGCGGAAAGACGCCGTGTCGCAGTAGAAGCGCAAGAAATAGAAAAATTAAGGATTCAGGCTAATGATAATCAGGCTAGGGAAGAAACAGAAAGAATGAAGCAGGAAACAGAAAGAATAAGGGAAGCGCAGGAAACAGAAAGATTAAAGGTTCAATTAGAGTTAGAGAAAGTGAGAATACAAAGGGAGACCACCGAGGATGGGAGTTCAGTTTCCAGTGACTCTGTGCGCAGTTACGCTCCCCGACCCAAGTTGCCAAAATTCTCTGAAGGAACCGATTCGATTGATGCATACATCAGTCGTTTCGAAACGTTTGCGACCAGTCAGGGTTGGCCTCCAGAAGAGTGGGCAGTCATTTTGTCAGCGCTATTGACGGGTAAGGCATTGCAGATTTTCACTGCGTTACCAGCAGAACAACAGTCTGATTTTGGTGCTGTGAAGGAGTCTTTAATGAAGGGATTTGACCTCACAGAGGAAGGATTCAGAAAGAAATTTCGTTCAGCTAGATTGCAAGCAGGGGAAACGTACACTCAGTTTGGTGCACGTCTAGATCACTATTTTGAGAAATGGTTAGAGTTGAGTGGTACGAAGAAGGAGTTCGCTGAATTGAAAGAGCTAGTTATGAAAGAACAGATTTTGTCAGGTTGCGGCCCTGAGTTAACCATACATTTGAAAGAGAGACAGCCAGAGACAGCAGGGGAGTTGTTGAAGTTCGCAGAGGTGTATAGAGAGGCACGTTTGGGCACTAAGGTGCAGGAGAAACAGGTGCCAGGCACAGGTGAGAAGAGTGCAAGGAGACTAGGGGAGTTTTCTGCAAAGTCTGCAAACCCAGTGGTGGGGCAGAAGGAAGGGCAAAGGGACATTAGGTGTTTCATTTGTCACAAGAAGGGACATGTGGCGAGGGATTGTCGCATGAGGTTCCAGAAGGCAGCAGCCTTGCAAGAGGTGGATAAGGGTCGTCAAGGGAAACGACCTGCAGTGGAACCAAAAGGGATTCAGTCTGAAGAGGGTGGAGTGCAGCCTATGGCTAGCACTGGACAGCAGTCAGTGTCAGGGATGGAGGGCACTAGGCTGAGTGGTTCGTTACCAGTGGAAGAAGGGTGGATTGGCCAGCAGAGGGTGAAAGTGTTACGAGACACTGGTTGTTCATGTGGTGTAGTTAGAACAACGCTGGTCGAGAAAGGGGATTTGACAGGGCAAATCCAGACCTGTACTCTAATCGATGGCACTGTGAGGGAGTTTCCAGTTGCTAAGATAGAAGTACGTACCCCTTACTTCTCAGGCGAGTTGTCTGCATTGGTGATGGAGAAACCCCTTCATGATTTGATCATTGGAAATATTCCAGGGGCAAGGGATCCAGGGGATCCTGAGTTGTTGACTGCTACAGGGCAGCAGTTCAAACAAGGAGCAAGAAGGAGGAAAAGGGTGATAAACCGTTAGTCGTCCCAGCAAGGAAGTCGGGCATAGATGTGTCGCCTGATGAGTTTAGGGCGGCGCAGGAACAAGACCCTTCGCTCGTGAAGTCTTGGGAGTTGGCAAGAGGTGGAGAGAAATAGGAGGTTAGAGGAGGTGAGACAGAATTTCTTGTGAAAGGCGGGCTGTTGTACCGAGTGTTCACCAAGGGGAAGACAGGTAAGGTGACCACTCAGTTAGAGGTACCAGCAGGTTATCGTGACACTGTCATGTCAGTGGGTCACGAGTCGCTCATGGCGGGTCATCTCGGCACCAGCAAAACAGCTGACCGAATCTTTGATGACTTTCATTGGCCAGGAGCAATGGCAGACATAAAACGTTTCTGCATGTCATGTGATGTGTGTCAAAGATCAGCCACAAGAGGGGTGAAGAGGAAGGCACCTCTTAAACATCCCCCTTTAATTGACACACCATTCAGGAGGGTGGCTGTTGATCTGATTGGCCCAATCGCGCCCTGTTCCAAAGGCGGGCACAGGTATGTGTTGACGCTCGTGGACTATGCGACCAGATACCCAGAAGCAGTTGCATTGAAAGGCGTAGATACGCAACAGGTCGCTGAAGGGCTGGTAGACATCTTCTCTCGCGTGGGTGTGCCAGCACAAATTCTCAGTGACAGGGGGTCACAGTTCACCTCAGGCGTGATGAAGGAGGTCAACAGGCTGCTAGGGATCACACAGCTTCTCACTACCCCATACCACCCAAAATGCAATGGCTTGGTGGAGAGATTCAATGGTGTGCTGAAGGGCATCTTAAAGAAGCTCTGTGAGGAAAGGCCAGCAGATTGGGACCGCTACATTCCAGCGGCACTGTTCGCCTACAGGGAAGCCCCTCAGGAAAGCACAGGCTTTTCGCCATTTGAGCTGCTGTATGGGCGGACAGTTCGGGGACCAGTGTGCATTCTCAAAGAGCTGTGGTCCGGAGAACAGGAGTCAGAAGAAGTCAAAACCACTTATCAGTATGTGGTGGACTTACGCAATAGGCTAGAGGAGACATGTAAGGTCGCAAGGGAGAGTTTGCAGGAGGCTAGGGTCGTCCAGAAGAAGCAATATGACAGGAAGGTGAGGAAGCAATTCCTCAAGGTGGGAGATCAAGTCCTGTTACTGCTTCCCACGGATCACAACAAGCTGCTGATGCATTGGAAGGGACCATTCACCATCATTGAAAAGGTAGATCAGGACTACCGAATCGATGTGAATGGGAAATCAAAACTTTTCCATGCAAATTTGCTCCGCAAATATATTCAGCGTGAGACTCAGCACATAGGCGCAGCAGCAATCATTGATGGAGGTGAAGGAGACCCAGCAGAAGAAGGGGAGATTTTGTTGCCTGAGTTTCCAGGAGAAGAGTCATACAGGGATGTGTCACTGTATGAAGGGCTAGACAGTAGGGGACAGGAGGAAGTTAGGGGGCTCCTAGAACAGTATAGGGCGTCCCTGACTGATAAACCAGGCAGGACAACTCTAGAGACATGTACGGTGGAGTTAACATCGCAAAAACCCGTACATGTGAAAGCCTACCCGATCCCATATGCCACTAAGCAAGTGATCGAGGAGGAGGTAGAAAAGATGTTGGACCTTGGGGTGATTGAACCGTCCAAATCATCGTATAGTGCACCCGTCGTCTTAGTGAGGAAAAAGTCAGGTGAGCATCGATTCTGTGTTGACTATAGACGTCTGAACAGTGTCACCAAGGTCGATGCAGAGGTCATACCGAACATGGAAGACCTGTTCGCTCAGATCGCCACAAGCAAGAGCCAGTATTTCACCAGGATAGATCTGAGCAAGGGTTACTGGCAAATAGCCTTGAGTGAGGACTCAAAGGAAGTCACAGCATTCTCCACTCCTATGGGGCTATACCAGTGGCGAGTACTCCCTTTTGGGATGGTCAACGCACCTGCAGTCTTCTCTCGG
Organism: Conus ventricosus; assembly: GCA_018398815.1. Taxonomy (NCBI): domain Eukaryota; kingdom Metazoa; phylum Mollusca; class Gastropoda; order Neogastropoda; family Conidae; genus Conus; species Conus ventricosus. The sequence continues at coordinate 60,355,424 of CM031615.1, read as the reverse complement.
ATGATGAGGAAGTTATTGACGGGATTGGAAGGCGTTGTGAATTTCATGGATGACATTCTGATAGCATCCGAGACATGGAGGAGCATATGAGGCAGCTAGGAGCAGTTTTAGAGAGGTTGAGACAAGCCAATCTCACAGCCAGACCAACAAAGTGCCAGGTTGGTTTTCCAAGCCTGGAGTTCCTAGGTTTTGTTGTCGGAGGCGACACAAAGCAGCCAGAAAGGGGAAAGGTGGAGAGATGATGAATTCAGAGAGACCAAAGACCAAAACAGAAGTCAGGAGTCTGCTAGGTTTTATTGGGTTCTATAGGGAGTTTGTTCCAAATTTCGCAGCAATCACGAGTCCTCTCAGTGATTTGGTCAAGGCAGGGAAACCGGCAGTGGTCGAGTGGTCAGACGCTGCAGAGCAAGCACTGCAGACGGTGTTGGAAAGACTAGGTTCCCGTCCCATCTTGAAGCTACCAGATATGTCCAAACCATTTTTGTTGCGGACAGATGCATCAGGCGGTGGGATAGGTGCAGTATTGTTGCAGGAGCATGAAGGAGTCGAGTTCCCTGTGAGGTATGCTAGCAGGAAGTTGACAAAGTGTGAAGAAGGGTACGCAACTGTAGAGAAGGAGTGTTTAGCCGTTGTGTGGGCCGTGCAGAAATTCCACAAATACTTGTATGGGAAAGAGTTCGTGATAGAGACTGATCATCAACCACTCAAATTCCTGCAGGAGGCGCAGTTGAAAAACAGCAGAGTGCTGCGTTGGGCAATGGCACTGCAGCCCTACAGGTACCGAGTGCAGTACATTCCAGGTCGACAGAATGTCGGAGCTGACTATTTAAGTCGCGTAGTCTAGCAAGCTGCAACTCAGAGGAAGTCAGTCATATCCGGGGTGCTTTGTTGATAATATGTGTTGATTACAGTTATGTTGATTGGATATGGGTTCATTCCCAGTTGGCTATGGTTCATATTTTTTTGTGTGAGACTTGTTCATATTTTCTTTGTGAGACTTGTTCATGTGAATGTAGTTATGCTTGGAGCATACAGTCGCTTGTGTAGTGATGCATTATTTGCAATAAGTGAGGATGGAGATTCCTCAGTGAAGTGTCATGGATCGTGATCATACTATATTGTGCTTTTCATAGGAATTGTGAAGAGAAGATGTGGCAAATCCGCAGGTAGGGGAATGCATAAGTGCGCACAGAGGTTGTTATAAAATGAGTCGAAATAACGCAAGAGCGCATGTCAATGATAACTCATTGGAGTGGTATTCACTAATGATATATTTTATAATTTATAAACCGTTTGTTGTAAAGTACTTTTCAAACTTTGCACGTGTAGCTGTGTGTCAGCAAATTCGGTTGTTGTTTTTTTTGTACCGTTGTTTTGAGACAATGCTGTGCATAGTCTTTTGCAAGGGGAAATTGTCACGGTAAAAAATAAACACAAGCAAAGTCGTGGTCCGTCGCCAGCCGAGTTGGTTGGACATAAGCCCTAACTCAAATATTCTGGGCGCCACGAAGACGGCTCCATGCGACTCATCCAGTCAATTAAGCACAGCGAGGAGACAGCAGACAGTCTGAGTAGCTGACCGACAGGTCTCGATGTCTGGTCAACCGACGTCTCGGCGCCTACCCAGACTCATCTAGCCAATTTACGACGACGCCGGAAAGGGAGAGGGAGAAGGTAGTAGGTGGTGGGGGTGAAATCAAGCTAATCAATTAAATGACCAATTGACCACCACAGAGATGTAAGGCGTGTAGGCGTGACTGTCATGATTTGAATATCCAATGGAATTAGAGGGAGATAACTTCGGGTACGAGGCGGTAAAAATACTGACCAATGGTACTCGCCCTTGGACAGATGAGTTTCAAGATAAGATAGGGATGCGGGAGTGGAGAAGCAGAACGAGAGGAGAACGAACAGAGAGACAGAGAGAGGAAGAGGTTCTAGGTCTGCTTGAGAGAAAGGCAGAGAGATGAGGGGAGGAGAGAAGAGAACCAAGTTGAGAGATTAGGACGAGATAGTCTGCAGAGGGAGGACTAAAGAGAGATGTGGAGAGAGAGAGAGTTGCTAACTAATGAAAAGAAAAAGAAAAAAAAGAGAAGAAGAGCAACCATGTCCATTTAATAGAGCAGACTAGGGAGAGAGAGAGAGAGTGCAATGCGTTAATGCAGGGAGAAAGAAAGGAGAACAGATCGATGTTGATAGTCACTGTTCCATCTAAACCAGGGTTCGACCTCATACTTGACCAGCGCCACTTTCATCGGCAGTCCAACCTGACCAATGCCAGCGGTCTGACCTGACCAGTGCCAGCAGTCCAGCCTGACCGGTGCCAGCAGTCTAACTTGACCGGTGCCAGCAGTTGTGTCGTGTTGTGAAAGTGACAGTGAAAAGAAAAAAAAAGGAAAAGAAAAAGAGACAGTGATTCGTGAATAGTTAAGATCACCTGGCCAGGTAAAGTAGAAATCTATTTATACCCGGTTAGTTAATGATGTTTTAGATAAATGATTTTGTGAAGTTCAGGAAAGAGAGAATGTTTTATTTTGTTTGATTCCATATGCATTGATGTTTCGTTCTATGATCATGTGTAGTAAAGTTATAGACTTACTAGTGGTTTGATGTGACGAATGCATGATATATGAATGAGATTGTAAGCAAGCTGTGAGTGTGTTTGGGCTGTGCGCTAGTCCTTCCTCCATCGACATCACCCGAGGTTGACAGACATAATATTCTTTTAGACTGTTGGGACTTGCCTAATGTGATACATACACATTTTTTCAGCAGACTCCATAAAAACCTTGTTCAGAGATGTCCTACATGATGTGATCTTTGAATTTCTAAAAGAGATCAACATTTTTCATGTGATCTCAGACGTTTACAGAAAAAAGATTTTTAAGATTTCCGATGTGTTTTTACAAGGTGTATTTTAAAGGGTTTTGTGATTGATTTTTTTTAAAAAAAGAGTTGTGAGTTCACTTCAACGCGGTGACAGCCCTGATATGGCCCTTTGTGGTCGCTGGGCTATAAGCAACATTACCTTACTTTCCCTGACTGATATTACCATGGACATAGAGAAAACACTTGTGGTCCTCATGGACAACACCAATGATAACGTTTCCCCGGCAGACCAGAAAAAACACATGATTTCGTTAAGAAAATGGTTGTGAGCCTCAGGAGAATTTTCGTCCTGACAGCAGGTTTTCCTGGGAAGGCTTATGGAGAGAGCGTGCTGCCATACTCTCCGACGCACTGTTTTCCTGGGAAGGCTTATGGGGCGAGCGTGCTGCCATACTCACAGCCGACGCACTGTTTTCCTGGGAAGGCTTATGGAGCGAGCGTGCTGCCATACTCTCCGACGCACTGTTTTCCTGGGAAGGCTTATGGAGAGAGCGTGCTACCATACTCTCCGACGCACTGTTTTCCTGGGAAGGCTTATGGAGAGAGAGTGTTGCCATACTCTCAGCCGACACGCGACCTCCTAATGAATGCATGCAGGCTGACAAATGGAGTGTGTCGCAATACTTCAATCCTTCCAGCCGAGCTTGCCCTGTGATTATTGTGCAATCAATTGTCCCACCTGCTGAACACCCAAGCTGTATCGAGTTGCACCATGATTAACGACTGTATTGTGACGTAGGCCTAGTACACCTACCGCTCATGGTCTGTCTGTTGCCAGCCAGCCACAACGCCAGCCAACTCATAATGTGCGCGCTGGCACGCACCTGAACACACACACACACACACACACGCGCGCGCGCGCGCGCACACGCACACACTCTCTCTCTCTCTCACATACGCACACGCACGCCCACACATACATACACACACTCGCGCGCGCGCGCGCGCACACACACACACACACACACACTGATAGAGAAAGAGAGACAGACGGACCGTCAGAGACACACACAGAGAGAGAGATGATTTGAGAGGGAATGGGGCAGAGGGTGAGGGGGTATTTTGGAGAGAGAGAGAGAGAGACAGAGAGAGAGACGATTGGAGAGGGAATGGGCAGAGGGTGAGGTGGCTATTTTAAGCCCCCCACCCAACCTCCCCAAAAAGAGGGAGTTGAGGGAGTTGGCTGGGTGAGGGGGGGGGGGGGGGGCTAAGATGGGGTGAGAGGCGGCCACTCGCACAGTTATTACCAGTCGCCCATGTGTTCAGAAAAGAAAAAAAAAGAAAAACGAAAACGGACACGGTTGTGATCCCAAGGATCGTTATTTTCCTCAAAGGGTGATAGCTGTCTTATTGAGGGAAAACGACTGCTATCGTCCTTAGACACTTGTGCAGTTCCATAAAGACGCTCCTGTTGTCGTGAAACAGTTGGTGTATTTCCTGAACACTGGGGGAGAACTGGAGCACGCTGACTTGTGCCAAAAGGAAGGGAACCCCCCAAAAACAAACAGATTTTTTTTTCCTCCTCGCGAATGGGCGTCTTCCTCCCCAAGTTACACACAGACGAACTCTCCCTCTCTGTCTCTCCCCCGACGCTCGCGCGCGATTCTCGACCCCCCACCCCACCCCCTTCTTCATCCTACCCCCCCCCCCCCCCACTCCTCCCCTTCTTTTGCCCGGCCTCGTATAACAATAATGCTATCAAACCTAGTTTCCAGTTTCACGTGCGTCCTCCGTTCCCCATTTCACGTCTCTCCCCCACCCCACCCCCTCCCCTCCATACCCCCAACCCTTCTTTTTCCAGCTCCTCTTCCCTTCTTCCCCCCCCCCCCCCCCCCCCCCCCCCTTCCCCGCCCCATCCCATTCCACTTTTTCACAGGAATGGTTGATTGAGTTTTTACGTCCTCACAAGTAGCTCCCCGCTGTTCCAGCTACGATTCAACCCTACTCAGACCTCTGAACCACAACAACAAAGACAGCAGCTGTGCCTGCTTTTGCTCCTCGCTCGCCCCAGTCGGGGTTATGGGAAAGGTCAAGAGAGGAGCGCGCGTGCTCCCCGCGCGCGCTCTGTCTATTTTTAGATATGCAAAGGCTGTGTATCCCAGGGATCCCGTTTCAAAGGTCTGCTCTGTGCTCCGCGCGTGCAACGGTGGGGGCGACTTTGACATTGGTCGTCCCACTCGTAGTATAGCCCCCCCCCTTCCCCCCCACCACCCACCATCCCCCCCCCCCCCCCCACCTTCACGTGGTCTTTGTCTTGTCGAGGAGGGGGTGGAGAGTGGGCGGGGATGAGGGGAGTGGGAGAGAAAGGGAGGAGGAGGAGGGACGATTGGGTGTAGAGGTGGTGGGGGTGGGGGTAGGGTGGCGGTGACCCGTGACCCCGTTCAAGCTCTCGGGTCGGCTACTAGGGGTCGCGACGGGTGAGAGTGTTTACCACTGACTTCTATTATATAGATAGAAGTCAGTGGTGTTTACTAACAAAGAGCTGGGAGGTTGAAAGGTCAGGAGAAGCGGCGTGGTGTTTATCAGAGAAAGTAAAAACCCTGTTTGCTTTCTTTAGTGGCGTTTAGTAATCCCCTCGACTAGAAGTGGACAATCGGAACAGTTGTCTTGATGTTTTGAATCTCTCTCTCTCTCTCTCTCTCTCTCTCTCTCTCTCTCGCATTATTCCAGTGCGAGAGGACATAAGGAAATGTTGCGAATTTATTTGTTTTGTTAT
>CM031615.1:60329819-60334819 GCA_018398815.1 Conus ventricosus | reverse complement strand
GTCTCCCACATTCCCTGTCCAAGCTGTCACCGCACATTCCGTGGACGCATCGGCTTGATCAGCCACCTGCGTATCCACAAATCATCTCTCCCTCTCTTCCTCACACACACACACACACTCACACACGCGCGCGCGCGCGCGCTCGCACGCACGCACGACACACACACACACACACACACACACACACACACACACACACACACACACACACACACACACATTCTCCCTCAACCCCAAAATGATTGAATTGGTTCTCGGTCGATTCGATAGACGAACACACATTATTATTAAGAGTATTTACACGGCACGTACGTTTGGTTACAGACCAGGCTCTGAGCGCCTTCCAATCCACGCTTCTCGTTCGCACAACGGCTACTATATTCAGTCGTTTCCCGCGTGTCATTCTGTCAGTCAATATCAGTCACTCAGTTTATCATTCATTCTTTCATTCGTCCCGTTCATGCTATGTGTATACGTGTCAACCGTCCATACCAACAGCCAAACTGTGCCGTTTGCATACAGGTCCCTCCTTTTGCACCCATTCTTATCTTAAAAACAAACAAACAAACAAAAAAAGAAGGTGAAGAAGCTCCGTGGTGCATTCCATGTCGTATGCTACTCACAGTGAAACGTGTTCTTTTAGAGTGTTGGGACTTGCATGATGTGAGCCATAAACACCTTACATAACAGCAGACTCCATGAAAACCCTCTTCAGGGATGTCCCACCTGATACGATCTTTGAATTCTGTGAAAGAGTTCAACATTTTTCATCTGATCTCACGTTTACGAAAGGGAGATTTTTCACGAAAATTAATTTCCGGTGTTTTTTTTAATTTTTTTTAGAAGGTGTATTTGAAAGAGTTGTGTGAATGCGTTTTTTTTTTTTTTTTCAATTTTATGACGTGTGTGTGTGTTGTGTGTGTGTGTGTGTGTGTGTGTGTGTGTCTGTCTGTCTGTCTGTGTGTTTTAATGACTTGTGGTGAGTTGACTTCAACGCGGTGACCAGCACTGATATGGCTCCTTGCGGTTGGCTGGGCTATAAAGCAACATGATCTAACTAACCTCTCTTCCGAAACGGCTGTCTCTCACTTCCATGCTGTTTTCCCCACGACCAGCCTAAAAAACCTTGAAAGGCTGTTCCCTCCAGCTGGCCCGAACATTATTAGATCGGTGACGCCTGAACGCAACCAAGCTGCTCACCGGCAGGGCAGGGTCTGCTCCGGCTGGGGTGGGGAGGGTGGCGGAAATGAATAATGGAAAATCGGGTTTAGTGGACACGAATTGTTTCTTTTTTCCAAGCTCTCAGAACGTTAGTCTGCCTGTTTGTCAGTCTGCTTGATTGATTGTTTGTTTGTTTGTTTGTTTGTTTGGCTGGCTGTTTGTTGGTGCCAATGTTTCCGTGGAAATGGTTTTCCCAGCTGAACTTGGCTACATGAGCTGACTGAAACTGACAAATAGTCGGTATCTGTATAGTTGCCATGGAAACGCTCGCGCAAAAAAGGGGTGGGGAGGGGTGGGGAGTGGGTGGATTTTGAAAGGGTGCTGCATTTGAGAGAGGGGAGCGGGAGGGTGAGAGAAAGAAAAGGAGAGGGAGGGAGGGAAAGAGAGAGAAAGGGAAGGGTGAGAGAGAGAGAGGAAAGGAGGGGAGAGAGAGAAAGAGGAAGAAAGAGTGAAGGTGGGAAGTGTGTGTGTTTGTGTGTGTGTGTGTGTGTGTGCGCGCGCGCGCGCGAGTGTGTGTGTGTGTGCGTGTGTGTGAGTGTGTGTGTGTGTGTGGGGGGGGGGGGGGGGCGGGGGGGGGGGGCTGTTCGTATGGACATGTGTGTATTTGTGTGTTTATGTGTGTGGGTCTGCGTGTGCGTGTGTGCCCGTGTGTTTGTGAGTGTGTTAATTTTGTTCCTTTTCTTTAAATGAAAACTGTTGACATTCTGTTCATAATGTTTTCTTAAATGTCAGTACAACCACGGGTTAATCTGGTTTCAGTCAGTGTGTGTGTGTGTGTGTGTGTGGTTTCTTTTTTTATACCTTGGAGCGCCCTAGCCCCCATTTTTTATCACTCGGTGAACCTGAAAGTGGCCCCGTTGTGGAGCTCTTTTCAGTGACGGACGCATTAACTGTATCTGAAGGAGACTGAGAAGACGACATACACCCGAAGCCGCGGGTGGGACCCAGGGAACTCAACAGCCGAACAAAACCGGCTGGGAGCAACCCTGCACCACCCTTGGAAGCCTGCGCTGTGTTCACATAGGGTGTAGTCACGCACATGGCCTTCCATTAAGACGTCAGGGGACATAATTGCTCCCCGGCAGACGCCCCTTGTGTAATGGCTATTGGATGTGACACGACAGAACCTTGACAGGGGTGTTCTCATGGGTGTCCCAGCCCATATGTCATGACTGCGGAGAGCCCACCGGCGAAAAAAAACGCCACTGGGCGTCAAGCACCTGCCGTGTGCATCCCGCAGCCTTACTCGTTGCTTTCCGCTGACAGGTGAAGACAGTACAACTCTAGACAAGGCCGAGCTTTTGCCATGAGCGAGGTCTTACGTGCCCTCTGAAGAGAAGAGACTCCGTTGTGGGGTTCTTTATCAGTAGCGGATGTATTAACTTTTTTTTGAAGGAGAGTGACAAGGACTGCAGTATTGCCGAAAACAACCCAAATAACAACCATATTACGAAAACAACCCAAATAATAACCAAACACATCCAACTCGCTGCCGATTAACGCTTGTTTAGCAGACAATAGGAACAAGACGAGACAACTGTAACTTCTTCAGATGTCGCAGACGACCGATATCTTAAAAAAAAAAAAAAAAAAAAAAAAGCACAAAATATGTAACTCCCAGATAATTGTCTGAAAGATAATGGCCAGATCTCCAGCAGATATGTTTTTGTCTTCCTCTCACTGAAGCCACCAGGAGAATATTTATTCATTTGTGCTTTTCTAGGTCTGCTGTTTGGTGTGAATTCTATTTAAAAAAAATTAAAATTAAAATTAAAAAAGGACGTATTCGCAGCAGCAACAACAAAAATTCACTGACGCACTCCGTACAAAACTCTTAGACGTGGACGTGAATAGATTTCCCAGGTCTGAACTGACGAAATTCAGGTTGGGTGTTTCGGACATTGCTGTGCATCGTAAGAGATATAATGCCCAGACAAAAAGAGATTTGCTGTGTCCATTATGTAAATCTGGTAGGGAAGACGAACTTAATTTTGTATTCTTATGCCCTGTGCGGGCAGATTTACGACAAACATTGTGTTCTGTTAAAGTCTGATCGACGTCTAGCATTTTTCTTACTTTGTCTTCTGTCATTCAGAAATGAAAATGTTACAAGGAGAGTCACAAAAGGAGGAGTGATTTGACGTCAGTAAATGCAAATGTTGTGGGTGTTTATTATTTTAGCGATAAAACACTTGGTCTAAATATAGCTGGATTATTACTCACCCCCTTTCAAATGGGGCTGTAGCCTTTTTTTTTTCCTTGAATAAGTTATCGTCATCGTTATCTGTACTAAAACAAACGTTGCTCTGCACTTCTATTTTTTTTTAGTCTGTTTCTCCAGGGCGTAAATGTAAACGTGCCACACAACACGATAGAAATATCAGAAGGCACACACTTAAACAACCCTACTGCCGTGCTAACAGGTCTTTGAATCATCGATGAAGGAAGGGCGTTTCTCGTTCGTATAGAGTGTTCAAAGACCTCTGACAGGTTAGTATGCTTTTCGACGTCGACAGATAGGCGAGATGACTCATGTAAGTAAACTGGTCTCACTGAGCACGTGCAAAATAGTATGCGTGTGATTGTGTGTCTGCAAGGCGAGTGACAGGCGTACCCCCGTCTGTGTGTGTGTGTTGTGTGCGTGTGTGTGTGTGTGTGTGTGTGTGTGTGTGTTGTGTGTGCGTGTGTGTGTGTGTATGTGCGAGCGTGCGTGCGTGCGTGCGTGCGTGTGTGTGTGTGTGTGTGTGTGTGTGTGTGTGTGTGTGTGTGTGTGTGTGTGTGTGAGGGGAGAGAGAGAGAGGGGAGAGAGAGAGAGAGAGAGAGGAGAGAGAGAGAGCACGCGCGCGCGTGTGTGTGTGTGTGTGTGTGTGTGTGTGTGTGTGTGTGTGTGTGTGTGTGTGTGTGTGTGTGTGCGCGCGCGTGCATGGCTGTGTGTGTGTGTATGTGCAATATATATATATATATATATATATATATATATATATATATATATAAAATTAGCAGCCAACCCGCACGTGCAAACAACCGCAAACGGGAGCCCACACGCTATATAACATCGGCGGTGGGCAAACCAAAACCATCCTGATGACAGCGCAACACGCTTGAACAAATTTGTAGATAGTTTTAAGATTCCTCTTTTAACTTGTTTTAACTAATGTTGCTCCCCAAGGGGTTTGAGCACTTAAAAAATTGTTTTAGGCATTTTAAATATACTGATCTTAATCGCTCCTCACGTTGAGCACTGTGGCCTGAAGGATTTTAAAATGGAGGAAACCAATTTTAGGCAGTCAACAAAAAATATACTGTTTGCAAATCCGCAATCATATATAAAAAAAAATTAATAGAACTAACAGAAAAGTTTGTACATAATATGAGATGGAAAGCATTCTTTTTTCTGAACCCAAATGCAAAAAAAGAGGACAAAAACACCTACGATTTCAAATCATGGCGATCACCACCAGCCATAGACGAAATGAAACCCTTTGAAGATCAAATGAAAAGAATGATAACCAATATTGAATTAAAAAAATCTAACAACGGTTTCCAAACAACACTAAAAAAAACAAATAAAACAAGTACAAAATGACAAAAAAATATTTGTGAAGGCTGATAAAACTAGCAATTACTACAAAATGGAACCAAAAGAATACTCTCAACTCCTTGACAAAAACATCCAGAAAAACTACAAAAAAGCCGACAAAAATATACATGACAGTATCCGCACTAAAGAAAAAGAACTTGCAGAGCGCATAGACCTAAGTGACAGGAAGAAGCGACAG
>CM031615.1:60295683-60329719 GCA_018398815.1 Conus ventricosus | reverse complement strand
TCTGACGAAGGAGAATGCCAGACCACCTCCAAGAAGAAGTTCTGGAGCTTCATCAAAGCAAGAAGGACAGAAGGAGTGGGCGTCTCTTCCACTTAACGAAGCTGGGAAACTTGTCTCCGACCCCGAGGAGCAAGCACAGATCCTGAACACCCAGTTCCACTCTGCATCAGCCCCAAAGACACCATCACAGCTGAAGAGTTTGAACAGCGGTGCCCCCCCTGGACCAAAACTTCCAGACTACCCAGCATGCGACGACATCAACATCACGGAAGACGGAGTAAAGAGACTTCTGCTCAACCTTGACCCAAATAAAGCCTGTGGTCCAGATGGCATTACCCCAGACTTTTGAAGGTGGTCGCGGAGGAGATCACTCCAGCCCTCACCCTGCTTTTACTGCATTTCATACTCCCTCCGGTACCCTGCCACAGGACTGGAAACATGCCAACATCACACCTGTCTTCAAGAAGGGAAGAAGATACAACGCAGCCAACTACCGTCCCATCTCCCTCACCTGCATAGCCTGCAAGCTGATGGAACATATCATCACCAGCCACATCATGTCCCATTTTGAGAACAATGAGATTCTCTGTCCAGAGCAGCACGGCTTTCGACGCGGACGGTCATGTGAGACCCAACTCCTAGGGTATGTGGACGAAGCGACCAGAGAGAATCGAGAAGGGAAACCAGGAGGACACTATCGTCCTTGACTTCTCAAAGGCCTTCGACAAAGTTAGCCATACCCTACTGGTCCACAAACTACGTCGTTACGGCATCGCAGGCCGCACCAACGCCTGGATCAAGGACTTCCCCTTTCGGACAGACAGCAGGCTGTGGTGGTGGAGGGAACAAGATCTGACTTTCCTACCTGTACAATCCGGTGTCCCTCAAGGCTTCGTCCTAGGGCCGAGTCCTTTTTCTTCTCTACATAAACGACCTTCCTGATGGTATCAAGTCGAAAGTCCGCCTATTTGCCGACGATACCATGTGCAGCAAGACCATCACGAAGAAAAAAGACGAGCAAGTGCTGCAAGAAGACCTACACTCCCTTACCACCTGGGGGGAGAAGTGGCCTATGGAGTTCCATCCACAGAAGTGCTCAATGCTGCGAGTTTTCTCGGAAGCGGAACAAGATTGCCCCTGTGTATGAGCTACATGACAGAATATCGAAAATGTCAACATTACTAAATACCTTGGTGTCAACATCCAGGACAATATGCAGTGAGAATCTCACATTGACGGCATCACGAAGAAAGCCACAAGACCCCAGGCTTCGTCCGCGCAACCTCAAGATCGTCAACAAGAAAAACAGAGAAACTGCATACAAAGCCCTTGTTCGCCCCGCTTCTTGAGTACGCAGCCACCGTCTGGGATCCCTACACTGCAAACGAAATTGAGGCCCTCGAGAAGATCCAACGAAGAGCAGCAAGATGGGTCTCCAATCGCCACCGCCAAACGTCATGCGTGGACTCCGTCCTTGACTCTCTTAACTGGCCTTCCCTGCAACAGCGTCGTAAGAAAGCCCGCTTGGAGATGTTTTATAAATTCCCATCAAAGAATCATCTCCATTAACTCCACGTACCTGCCCAAGCCATCTGACAGCAGGCTGAGCTCTAGGATCAACAATGACCTGAGCTACAATATTCCCACTTGTACGACACGGTACAGGCAGATGACGTTCTTTCCGAGGACCATACCAGAATGAACAAGTTTGCCTCAGGAGGTTGTGACAGCTGAGTCACTGGACTGCTTCAAGTCCAGGCTGGCCTCCCATCTTTAGAACCTGAAACAACCCCCCCCCCCCCCCGCCACCCCCGACCCTCCCCACCTTACCCTCCTCCTAACCACTATTCCCTAACCCCCCCCCCCCCCCACCCCCCCTTTAAAATTTTTTTTTTTTTTTTTAAAATCCTCACAACAGCGCAATCTTCGGCAGTCTCCCCCAAATACGACAAAACCATCAGCAAAATGATGTTGATCGTACAAAGGAAGAAGAAGAAACCTGACGAGCTGGCGTCACTCGAGCCTGTGGGAAGTGCACAGGGTAAGCAACTCATGAGACTGTCAAGAAACTTTGCCCGAATTGTGTCCCTTCGCTCATGGCACTCAAACCACGAGGACCGCTTTATTCGCGTCAAGTCTCTCTCTCTCTTACACACACATACACACACTCTCTCTCTCTCAATCCCCCCCCCCTCTCTCTCTCACACACACAAAGTAGCGGTGCTATTTGTATGGCAAAAACTGTTGTATTTTGGCAGAACACCCCTAAAAGTGCTTTGATTTTGAATCAGTTTGATTAAAAAAAAAAAAAAAAAATTTTATGTTTCATTTCTCAGATGGTGTGTGTGTGTGTGTGTGTGTGTGTGTGGTGTGTGTGTGTGTGGTGTGGTGTGCGTGCGCGCGCACATGTGTGTGTGTGTGGTGTGTGTGTGTGTGTGTGTGTGTGTGAAAGAGTAACATATACTCATCACAGTCAGTACTGGTTAAATGAAAGTCAAGAACAAAGGCGAGGGCACTTCAGTTTCCTGAAAACCCGAAACAAGTTTGAAACTAAATTTCATCACATTCATGCCTCCGTTAAAACAACAACAAAAACATTAAAACACCAAGGAGTTTGCAGTAACATGCCTATGTGTCATGTATACAAAACCTGACACTCCAAAGCGAGTTTTACTTGGAAAATCTGAGCACTGATGCGGGGTAGCGGATGGGGGGAGAGGAGAGGAAGCAGTCTGGATGTGTACATCATTCCAGTGTTGCTGCCTGTATGCAAGACTCTGTGATCTGTAATTTCTGTCTTAAAACTTTGCCCAACGGTTTTGTTTCCACCCTTGTCTGTCGGATAGCTTGTTTCCTTTTTTTGTCTGTCGGTCCATGAGGAAAACTATGCAAGAGTTACTGAGGCTGACCAGCCGCCGTGGCGAAGTGGTTAGCGTCGCGGACACCCGGCTGGGAGGTCGTGGGTTCGAATCCCATCAGAGTCAGTGTGTTTTTCTGCCCCGACTGGCTCTTAACCCAGAGTTGAGTTTGCTGTGGACTCAGTTGGGAAGACGGGGACCACACAGTCGAGTTTCATCCACTTAATGGATGCGTTTTTGAGAGTGTTGCTCAAATTTTTACTGACCAACACTGCAGGTGCCTGTATCTCTCGGACCTGGTTGATGCCGGGATATAGTATGAAAGGAAGCGTAGAATACAGCCTTGTCATGTAGTCTCAGACCGAAATGGAAATCCGTAGCATCATCTTAATCATCTTCATTCTCATCGATCAGCATTAAAAAAAAAAAAATGTTTCAAATTCTGTGGCCCTTCATGCCCTGCTCCTCATGGTGACCTCAATTTTGATGTCCTCTCCTCGTCTGTGGCCTTGGTTTGGTTCCATCGGGGTCACCGGTATCGGCGAGTCCATAGGGCTGTCGTTGGCCCGGGCGTGGTGGCGCCCCTCGGAGGGACAGCTCACTCACACAGGCTCCGCGACTAAGCAATTATTGTCGTCAGTAGGGGGCTTAGTAGGTGGTGTCCTGCGTATGTTAGATCTGAACAGCCGCCACTGAACACCACCGAAGTGACTCGGCAGCAGTGCAGTGTCTCCTCTGGTGGGTTCCCTCTGACGACTTGACATTCACTGCTTCCTGTGGATTGCCGGTGCCAGGGTTGAGGCGGGGCCAACTGGGCTGTGGCTGTGGACGGGGTGTCGGAATGAGCGGCGTGGGTGCACTGCCTCTGAGGTGGCGCAGAGGTTGGGACAGCAAAAAAAAAAAAAAAAAAAAGAGTACTGAGCTGATTGTAACAACACTTGGGGAAAGGTTGAAAGGGGGCCCAGGAGAAGAAACGCATTAACATTTTGGTTTGGATCTGTGGTATGGGTTTGTTCTGCATGATTATTGCAAATTTTCCCTGGAATGAACACTATGAAGTTACCATTGATCACTTCATTGTCTTATGAAGTATTCTATCTTGTGGAATATCAACATTTTCTAACATCAACTTTGGCACTTCATATTTTCCATATCCTATAGAAAAAAATAAAAAAAAATAAAGAGAAGATAAATGGGAAGAAACTCTTGTCAGTTGTACCAAAGATCACTCCCCCCCCCCCCCCCCCCCCCCCCCCACCCGATGATCAAAGGACAGATCCACATTCCACAGACTTTGGTGGAATATTTGTGCCCTGCAGGGGCCCTTCTAGTCAATACTGTATCCCCCCAACTGACAATCGATTAGACAAAGAGCAATTGTGAACGCCCCCCTCTGGAAGGTGCAACGTCCCTCCAGTTCAGCTCAGTTCAATCCAGTTCACCGATTCTCTTAACGTCATGCTCAACATCAATGATGTTAGACAATATTAAAGGCAACAGAGATCACTGAGAATGTCAGACCTACTGTTTCTGGTCGTTTTCTCTCACATCACAAGTTCGAATGTAGACACTGCTCTAAAAAAAAAACAAACTTCTGAAAATACTTAAAAAAAGAAAAAGAAAAAAATCACAATGATCTGCCTAACACTGACTGGGCAATAATGTGTGCGATGTCCGTAATGCATATGTGATATAAAATACGGTCAATGTTTTCAAAATATGCAGTATTCATACCTTTTACTTTGTATCGTCCTGTTGAATTTGGGTAGTCTAGCAGCATATAATGGACAGAAATTTTTTCCAAACATATGCACCTAACATCAGGAGAGAAATTTGGGTTTCATGTATTTACTGATTATCTGTGTAATATATCTTGGGCAGGAAGGCAATTCATGTGACTTCTTAGTGAAATTCCTGTTATATACATATACAGTTTTTCAACAAAAGAAATATTTCACTTACAGACGGATTCAAAGGACATTCAGAAATAGGCTGAACATTTCCCCAAACTCCCTGGTTCAGCCAGAGTCTCTGCTATTTCATTTGACTTGAAGCTGCAATGTGACGGTACCCAGCAAAAATCCCTTCAATGATTGTCTCCATGAACTTGCTGAAGTTGAAGACGTTGACACGAATTCACTCTGGGTAGCATGCACAGAGAAAATCGAAACTGAAGTCACCTCGAGAACATAGCATAAACACCACAGAATGACCCCCCCCCCCCTCCCCTCACATGAATGATGTCAAAATGAAGAAGATGGAGATGATGCAAAGGGGGTTCCATTCTGATCAAAGACTACAGTACAACAGTGTACGCTGAGCTCCCCTTTCATAATATACCCAGACACAAATCAGGCGCAAACAATGCAGACATCTGCAGACTCAGGGAAATTTGAGAATACCCTCTCCAAGACACTCAGATGAAGAGGTCGAAACCCGACCATGTGGTTCCTGTCTTTTCACCTGAGACTACAGCTCACTCCACTGTGTGCAGGTGGCAGGCAGCCTGGGCAGAAACATCAGCCTTAAAAGCACCACTGGTCCCACAGCCTGCAAGCCTGTGACCCCAACGACCGCATCAAAATGGTCGGTATGTCCGTACATTTTGTTGGTGATGGTGGTGTCTTATCTTTCATGCCATCTTTATGGCGTTCATCTCACACTGTTCGTTCCAGTCCCGCCAAACACAGACAACTCTACTTTCTCCTCATGCACCCAGTTATAGCCACCACACCGGGGAAAATAAACAAAAGCATGAAAGGGCAATAACTCCTGTCAAAGCATGCTGCATTCTTTTCACATAACCTCACAGGGTTGTTTCCCATTCTACATGTTGGGACCCAGTCCTATTATTATCATGCTGGAATTTCTTTTAGCCATTTGGTGGTGGTGACAGTGGTGGAGGTAGTAGAGTGCAAGATTCAAACAACAGTGGGGTAAGACTTTCACAAAACAAAACATTTCACTGAGACAGAACTGATGGACAGTCTGTGAGTTCAAAAGTGACCTTGGTATGCCAAACTATCTACATGAATCAATGCCCGTATGAGGCTACCAAACCCCCCCCCCCCCCCCAAAAAAAAACCCAAAGTCATCAGGTTTGATAAACTCTCTTTGAATACTATCAGAATTTATTACATTCTCTAAAACATCTTTCCTGCTCTATATAACAGGAGCCTTTCAGCAAGCAAAGAGGAACAACTTTCATAAATCATGTGTCGACAGGAAGAATATTGCGACTCGCTGGCTTGTGTCTCTTACTATGCCGTTTTATATTTAACAACACACGGTGACCCCTCCTAACAGACACACTCTAAAAAAAAAAAAACAAGACCCCATCCTGTAACGTTTTTTTTTTCCATTTTGAATGTCTCTTTTTTTTTTCCATACATTTTCTCCTAGTTGTAGACATTCTGCAATTACGATCCAGTTTTTTTTTTTTTTTTCCAGACAAAGGAGCCATCTACAAGTTTCCCTACCTCCCAGTCACGTCCAGCACATTCCAACTCATCAACAAGTTTAACACCACCATGAACCTTTTAATAGCAAACAATTCAACATCCAAATCACACATGACAAGCGAGTCCTCCTAGGAACTCATGGCAATTTCATGTCCTCACCAAAACCAGCCTTCAACGGATCAACAAGCCGACTGATTACAGTCAGTTTTGCCCAGTGGAACAGTCAGTCAGTTTCAATGATTAACTTGTTTCCTTTCTTCTCTCTTCTTCTTCTTTATTTTTAACATGCTAATGGAATGGAAATAAAACAATACATGCAAGAATAAAACCAGAACAGAAAACACACACACACACAAACACACACACACACACACACACACACACACACACACACTCCTAAAAATTCACAAACAAAAAAACAAGTACAGCAAAATGAAATCATGCAGTACTCATAAAAACTCAATAAAATGAAAGCATATATGGTACACAAAATCAAAGCCCACTTCTTTTGACAAATAAGTTGTAAGACCAATGCAAAACAAAGCTTAACAAAAATCACAACTGATACATGGCATCCATTTCAAACTACCAAAACAAAAAGTCTCCACTGATGAAGCACTGATCCTCAATAATACTGTCAAACAAGATTCATCTGTTCTCACTGTCATTCAGATACATTACATCCCCCCAACAGTTATTTGATTCTGTACAATCATCAGCCAACGCAATGTTTTTGACTTACCTGTGATTTCAATTAATAGCACTCCTCTCAGTATGAAAGACTGTACCATACAAGCACGATCTGATGGTCTGCATATGAACGTTTCAAGCTCCCTAAACGGGATCCTGTTTTCCATCTTCTATGTGGCCCAGTGACATGAACATGGCCAAATGATTAGTGCTCCTGCACTGAAATCATAATGCACCATTCTTCTGCTCTCTCAGCAACATTCACAACTTGAACATTCAAGCATTCTTCTTACAGGGCGATTGTTCATTAGAACCCGCTCTTACTGCACAGCAACCAGTACACACACACACACACAAAATTTCAAAATCACTGTCAATGTGTGGACATCATGCATACATATAACATCCTTACCTGGATACATCTTTGTAGAGAACACAAGAAATGTCACTGAATATTGTCAATGCACATGCATTTGAACCTCAATACACACGAATTAAAACACACAAAAAACCCCCTCTATAGCATCCTCCAATGGATCTGGCATGACGAATCCATTGTGCCTCAGCAACAACATGGAACAGACTGGCTGAGAACAACACCATGTCTGAAGACCACTACTGATTCCCCTGTCACTGTTTGTTTACCACCTGTTATTCATAAAGGCATGCTGTTGAAATTCGGGAAAGTTGTGATTAAAAAAAAAAAAAAATCAATATATAACTAAGGAGATGACCGAGTGCGTTCTTTGTCCTCGAATATCATCTCGTTTGCATGGACACATTATTGAAAGAAATAATTGAATTCCATGAACTGATGTATGGGATATAGCAATCTTCAATCATGGTTGAGTTTGAATCCATATTTCGTTTCACAGATTTGTTGCTATCAAAGCAAAGGAAATGGTGTGAAAGACTAAAAAAAAAAACCGGCAAAGAAGCACATCTCAAGTGATAAACGTTTCAGCTCCCAACTTCCAGAACAGCAGGGTGATCCAAGGTGGTCCAGACATAAAGAGTGATTGGCCTTGCTGGAACTGGGCTTTAAATTCTGTCCAGACCTGCCAACCCCCTAAGAGACCAATGAGTAAGAATTGAAGCTCAGTGAGGCAGAAATGTGTAATTTCTGAGAGCTAAGAGTAATCGAGCGCGACATTTACCTTTTTTCAAACAAACACGATGTGATGAAATTGTTCACACAATTTTTGTGAACTTTGCTTTTCTTTAAAAACAAGCTTTTCTTTAAGTGTCACAAGAAATCTGTACAAATTATGAAAATGTAGAATACACTGGAAACACACACAAATCCCCTAAACCATCATGGCATGGCACACCAAGGCTTGATAGTGCGCCAGAAACAACCTAAAAAATTGGAAATGAAATGAGGCAGGGAACAGTAAACAATAAACAGTAAACAAGTGGGGTAACATTTGCTCCCATTTTATAAGGAAACCTAACACAAAATAACTTTTATTCAAGACTGGCACAACCTTTTAAACTTGAATAAGGTCAGACAAATACACATAGACGAACAATCTTATCTAATAGTGGGGGAAAAAAACAAGCGCAGGCCAACAACTCAACTGTTTTGATAGTAATGACTTGGCAAAGATTTGGACTTGAGGAGGGGGGGGGGGGGGGAGGAGGGGGAGTTTGAAGATGGAGAAACTGGGAACATGAAATAAGAAAATACATAACCTAAAAAATGTTCTCCCCTGTTGATGATTCTGTGCATGTGGGGTTGGCTATCAGCTCAGTGGTGATTGTGTCATTTTTAAGTATCGCACCACCCCAGGAAAGAATTTGTCCCCCCCCCCCCCCCCCCCTTCCTGACTTCCATCAATCCCCAACACAAACGGTCCATTCTGCAGTCGAGATGCAGCAGCAGTTAAGCCTTCCATGAGAAGGGTCCTTACAATGTGTGTTGTCTTTGTTCGACCGCTCTTGAACTGTTTGGCGATCTCCGAATCTGAGAACACTTCTGTAAAAAGCTGGGATGCATGGTCGGCTGCGCTAAGACTAAGAGCGATGTTGTGCTCGACGAAAAATCCGGCCACCAGTGCTTCAGCCCCAATTACCCTTTTCCTAATTTCATCCTCTTTTGAGGTGTCTACAGTCTGAAAAAAGTGTTGATGCTGGAAGAATTCGGCGCGTTAGTGGAATCGATGTGCTTGCGTGACTCAAGGTGACGCTTCACATCCACCATCCCGCGATTGGAAATTGTGAAGTCCGACTCGCAAGTGGTACACCGTGCACAATTTACACCTTTAGCCGAAGGTCGTATGCAGGGGAACTTTTCCGAGTATTCTTTTCGGAACTTTTGACCAAGTTTTTTCTTTTTCGCATCTTGTCCAAAACTTTCTACTCCACGTTTCGACATTTTCGTAGCTAAAACTTCGAAAAGACGCCAACTTCGCTGAATGGTAAAGATGGTGAAACGAACTGCGCATGACCGGAAACGCTTCTTGAAGATTACTGGTTATACGCACGGCGCCGTGCGTGTCTGTACATAAGCCGATTTTTTTCGTCCGTTTTTTTTTTTTTTTTTTTTGAAAACTTTCAATGCGTAATTTTTTGGCTAAATGCGTAATGGCGTAAGAATTATCACTTGGGCGTAATAAATTACGCGAAATGCGTAATGGTTGGCAGGTCTGTCTGTCCAACACCGTGACCGCGAGATTGTCAACAACGTCAGGACGAGGCAGCTGAAAGCAGCTGACATGATTCTTCTCCCGAGTCCACAGAGCCTGCTTCCACTGCAACGGGACAACACAGGCAGTGGTGCATGGTACCCACACCTGTCTGATGAATCCCATCACATGGAGCGCCACATCTCTCCCCGACACACATACAGTGGTGCATGGTACCCACACCTGTCTGCCAAATCCCATCACATGGAGCGCCACATCTCTCCCCGACACACATACAGTGGTGCATGGTACCCACACCTGTCTGCTGAATCCCATCACATGGAGCGCCACATCTCTCCCTGACACGCATACAGTGGTGCATGATACCCACACCTGTCTGCTGAATCCCATCACATGGAGCGCCACATCTCTCCCTGACACACATACAGTGGTGCATGGTACCCACACCTGTCTGCTGAATCCCATCACGTGGAGTGCCACATCTCTCCCTGACACACATACTGTTTCACTGTAATCCAAAGGCTTATCAGGACGTAAATGCAACAAAGACTGACAGAAAGTCTCTGCACGCGTCCCTCAAAACACGGGATTCTGACTGAAGTCACTGTGTGTGCCATATGAAAACAACGACGGAAGCATGCACAAGACTGAGAAGTATACCTGTCAAGCCAACAGGCTGTGGGAGTCTGGCTTCCCTGCCAAAGTACTCACCACAGAGATTGGAGCAAGGAGACTTGTAGGCTCACCAGCCTATGATCTCATGGAACAGCTCAGGATTCCTGGCAGTAAGAGGACCAGAACCGTTAAAGGCAAATGGCAGAGGTAAGGTCAGGTAATGCTGCTTATACCCCAACCGACTGCAAAGGGCTATATCAGGGCTGTCACTGCGTTCATGCCAACTCACAAGTAGTTTACCAAAAAAAACAAACACAACACCCAACCTCATTCACACAAACCACTACAATACACCTAAAAACACACCCGAAATTTTGTTAAAAATCTTTCTTCTGTAAATTCTCAGATCAGATGAAAAACATTGATCTAAATTCAGAAATTCAAAGGCAAGCACAAACAAGAATTCCTGCTGGATCGAGTCACAGCAGCAAACAAAGTGAATTTTGAAAGTCTTAGATAAATTTCCCAGCTTATGACAGGGCGTTTGCTGGCTGAGCGGCCTGGATCTTTGACCGTTGTGGAGGTACAGGTTCAAATCTATGTGGTGGCATAAAAGCGACAGTCAGAAGGGCATCACATAGTCATGACCTGGATGTGTCCCCCCCCACCCCCCCTTGTCCCCTCCCAATCATCCTCCATGCAATGTGAAGGAGTTAAGAACTTAAAACACTTTGTATGAGAGGATCCATTTGTGTATGAACACCTACTGTCTACTTCTGCCCAGAATGTCTTTTTACTACAATATATAAAATATTCCAGAAAAATGGAGAAAGTCTTAAAGGGAAGATATGTAATAGGAGGCTTCTAGCATTGGAGCTTTACAACACTTGTGCTTTCTCCCCCCCCCCCCCCCCCCCACTTTCCCTAATTTATAAAATGACAAAGTCTGAACAACAACATGAAGCAAATTGAGAAATTTTTGTCCACAAAGTAATATAGAACCACAGGGTTTGTTTCCATTTTCAGGTACATTTTTTTTTTTAGAGGGTGACATTCATTTTGACAGTTAGGATTAGGCTGCAGCAAGGGTTTATACACAATACAGAAAATTCAGGTTTTTTTTTTCTTTTCAAACAACACTTAGTGTGATCGATACGGCAAAAGCAAATTGTTAATATAATATCGATAAGTACTGCAACAGCAAACCACTAAAGAAAGATGTACTACGGATTGACTTTTTTGTTGCCGTTGTTGAATCAGAAGACAATCCACAGCAATAGCAAAACCTTAAAAGATAAACCACAAAGTTCCCATTTTGAGAAGCGACACTGAATTTGATGACAGTGGTGATAACTCTGCCTCCCCCTCCCTATGCACTCTCCATTCCTTCCCATCCTCTCCTTTCTCCCCCCATCTCCCCCCCTCCCTATGCACTCTCCATTCCTTCCCATCCTCTCCTTTCTCCCCCCATCTCCCCCCCTCCCTATGCACTCTCCATTCCTTCCCATCCTCTCCTTTCTCCCCCATCTCCCCCCCTCCCTATGCACTCTCCATTCCTTCCCATCCT
The DNA here is from genome assembly GCA_018398815.1 of Conus ventricosus. Lineage (NCBI taxonomy): Eukaryota > Metazoa > Mollusca > Gastropoda > Neogastropoda > Conidae > Conus > Conus ventricosus. The sequence goes on along the minus strand of CM031615.1, from coordinate 60,317,880 downwards.
CTCCTTTCTCCCCCCATCTCCCCCCCCCTCCCTATGCACTCTCCATTCCTTCCCATCCTCTCCTTTCTCACCCCATCTCCCCCCCCCCTTTCCCTGCCCTGCAGATCGCAGAGACTTGGTGCACATGCCAGAGAACCAAGGAACACTTGGTCATCTATGTCCAATTGACGATACCAGAGAATGTGACAACTTGGTGCCCACAAACGCAAACACACACAAAGGCATCTATCAAAAGTGCAAGCAAAACAACAAATCAGACTCTGTTTTAGATTTAAAAAACAAACAAACATGAACTGCAAAAACATGGCAGGTGGAAAATCAGCACCAGCAACTTGCATTAATATAGCAAGGCCTCTTATCAAAGTCAAACATGTCTAAGACAATGCCCCCCCCCCTCCCCCCTGCCCCCCCAACCCCCCCCCCCCCCATACACACACACATACATACACACACACACACACATACATACACACACACACACACACACACACAAGGCCTCTTATTAAAGTGAAACATGTACAAGACAATGCCACACACGCACACACACACACATGCACACAGATGTCCAAGAAAGTGACACCCACAATTAAGATCGCAATGGAAAACACAGTCAGATCTGACACTGTTTCTTTAAAAAAAAAGTAAAAAAAGTAAAAAAGTTTCCAGTCTTTAACAGCAAAATGTTCAAATAATCTGAATTCCTATTAAAAGCAGTTGATAAAATTTATTGCTACAATGACTTATTACTTTCACAACCATGTAAAATAATGGGTTTATTGGCCCAAGCTCCAATGTACGTTTGTACAACAGTACAGACCCTCCCTCCCCCCCCTTTCTCTCCAGATGGGTAATTAGCTAGTTTGTCTGAAACTTCATGTGCCTCATCTTTTCTGTCCTGACATAAAAAAGCAAGAAAACAAACAAACAAAAACAAACAAAAAACACCCCACAAACCCCCAAAAGTAAAAAGAAACAGATGCAAACTCATATCTCACTTACATGTACATATGTTACGAGAAGTGAAATAAATAATCTTTACAGAATTGAAAATATACCCAAACACACACTTTGGATGTAAGACATCAGACTTAAAAACAAACAATAAATGAAAGAAAATGAAACAAACAAAAATACACAACCACTCTCAGAAAAATGAAAAAGGTCAAAGGGAAATAACTGCAACCTAACACAGTGTAACTAAATGACTGGATACCAAAATCACATCAAAGTCAAATTAGTTGAAAGCCAGCATGCACCAAACTAGTAAAGTACATAATCAATATTCTTTCCTTACAAGGGGAAAAAAAAATCCTTCCTCTCATCTTTTCCAAAAACTCTGCCTCTTCTTTCATATCTTTTCTTTCTCTCCTTTTTTTTTTTTTTTCTTTTTTCTTTTTACCTCTAGTAAACCAAGAAACACTCTGAATAGCATAACTCTGCAACCCTTTTTTTCATTTTCTAACTTCATCGCTTGCTTCAAATCCCTTCCTCATTCACTAACCCCTTTTTACAAACAACGACATGAAAATTGAACTGCCTGCCTTTCATCTGCTATTGCTGATAACAAAGAAATACAGTAATGATACGTATCAGGAAAGAATACAGTAAGGATACATGTCTTAAACAGTTAAAAACACCACAACTTCATTGGAAGATCTGTTCTGGCAAGATGCCACAAAATGCCCCATCGACAAAATGTCCACGGTAAAATGGTTTCTGTTCACAGGTAGCAAGCGAACAACAGTAAGAAGCATACACAAACATGAAGCATACCGTTTGTTCAACAACACTGTTACCTTTAAATTTATATTCACTTCCTTCCTACAGTAGACCCAAGGTATCAAGTTGTTGCAACTTACACAATGAACATAGGTAGATTTTTCTCCTGGTTCTTTGCAACTCACGATAAAAGATTAATTGGTTTCGTTAACCTCAATGCAACCTTCATAACAAAGTGGGTAGTAAGTTGCAGGACAAAATACCCTACCCATTCAAAACCTTTCCCGTCCTGACTTCCTCCCTTAAAAAAACTTGTTTACCTGCGTGTTTGTCCCTTTGTTGATGTCAGATATTCCCTCAAATTAAAACCACTATTTCAGCAAACAAACAAAACAACCAAGACCACCAAACCCCTTCCCCCCTCCCCCAACAAAACAAAATAAAAAAACAAAAATAGGTTTCTCCGACTGTTTACCCTTTGTCAATGTCAGATTTACCTTCCGATTAAGCCTTCTTCCCTTCTAAAACCTCTTTTCTTTGAACATTTGCCTCTTTGTCATTTGTCAACGTAAGATTCATTCAGACTCCAGACCTTCAATGAAATGCACTTCTTTGGACACTAACCTTTTAATTAGAGTCAGACTTTTTCTTCCAGTTATGCCCCCTTCCCTTCCATTAAAACTGACTTCTTTGAACACTTGCCTGTTTGTCAACATCAGATCTAGCTTCTAATCCAGACTCCCTTCTTTCAAAAGCTTGTTTCTTTAAAATACTTGCCTCCCTGTCAACATCCGATTTACCTTCCATTTGTGACCCCCCACCCCACCCCCCCCCCCCCCCAAAAAAAAACCCTCTTCATTGAACTCTTGCCCTCTGTCAACGCCAGATTTACCTTCTGATTCAAACTCCTTGCTTAAAAAAAAAAAAGAACTCTCTCCTTTGAACATTTTTTCTTTGTCAATGCCAGATTTACCTGCAAATTAACACCCTTTACCTTTAAAACCATAAACAAAAAAAATGTTTGTTTCTTCTGATTCAAACTCCCTCCTTTAAAAAACAACAACTCTCCTTTGAACATTTTCTCTCTTTGTCAATGCCAGATTTATCTTCAAATTAACACCCTTTACCTTTAAAAACCTTAAGAAAATCTTTGTTTCTTTATCTATGTCAGATTTACCTTCCAAAGTCAGACCCCCTACCATCAAAACTCGTCTTTTTTTAGCGTTTGCCTCGCTGTCAATGCAAGGCTTACCTTTTGAATTAATGACTCCCTCCCTATATAAACTTACATCTTTGCACATCTGTCTCTTTACTTATGTCAGATTCATCTTCCAAATACGACACCCTACCTTCAAAAACTCATGCGTTGAATATTTGCCTCTTTTTTTTTTTCTTTTTTTAAAAAAAGAGAAATTATAATTATTCTCCCAGACAAAAGGGGCAAACAAATAACAAGACAAAACACGACACATTCCGACCTCTTTGGTCTTCTTCCGGCAAGATAAACAACATTCAGGACAACAGAAAACAAAAACAAACGAAGAACGAGCAATCACTTATCCTCTCAAATTGGGTGCAAAAGGGACGTTGCCTCTTTATCTACAAAGAGGAAATTCTCACTGGCTTTAAGGCTTTCACAGGGAGTTTTCACAATGTGAACAAAAGCAGGAGACTAACATCAGTAAAACTCCCACCTACGTCAAACTGACTGGCCCTCAAAGTGGCATGGAAGACAAATATCAGAGTAATTATGTATGTATGTGACTGATCATCATATGATTTGAATAGAATAAACAATACTGACTTGATATATGATTTTTGTTTCTATGGCGTACGTCTGGGTGCAGCTGTCTAAAGGACGGCTAGAATGAGCAGTGTGGGGTAATATCCTGGTAAAAGTATGAAAACATGAGACAGCATGATCAACAACCATTAAAAACAAAAACAAAAAACACAAACAACAACAACAAAAAGATGATGTAATATTAAGCAGAACTTAACTCAGCCATAGACCCTTCTGTCAAATTTGGAACGAGACGAATAATAATTCTAATGTTCTGTAATCGGTTCAAATGAAATGATTACATATCAACCACTGTGAAAAAGACAGTTGGTTGGGCCCCATATCCAAAGACTGCCTACAAGAGCAACTCACAGTTGCTGGTTGCAAAAAAAGAACATAACCCTGTAGAAATGCCAAATCATCAAATTCCACAAAAATTTAAAAAAGAAAAACTGGCTTGGAATTTTTTTTTCTCTCTTTAAAACAAAAAAAAGATACAAAGGTGACTGGATCAATATGCCATACAATGAGAAAAGGTAAAATTGGATTATCCATCCTGATGATGGTAATATACACATTCAAATACTGCAGTCATCATTTCAAACTACAGCAAGTTGAACAGATACCATTTTACTCTTACTCAATCTCCGCTGACCACACATGGCCTTTTCAGGGCTTTCGTTGAACAGATACCATTTTACTCTTACTCAATCTCCGCTGACCACACACGGCCTTTTCAGGGCTTTCGTTGCTCAGGGAAAAGAAATCTAGTCTTGTCAACAAAAACGACAGAAAACAACTGTTTACCTGCAATCTACACTAATTTCATCCCATCGTAACTAATCTGTTGATATTTTTAATGCTGACAAAGCTAGGCTGTGCTGATGACGCCAGACGTTCCCTTAGATACTTTCTGCTCTGCCCTGCCCCCTGACCAGACAGTGGATGTACACAAAAGTATAAAGCCACCTGTGCCCGCCTCCTTCCATCTTGGTTCAAATCAAACACACTGACCCCTTATTCCATGTGTAAGTGATAAGTGTTTGGAAAGTACAAGTTGTTTCCTTTTTATATCATGTGTTGCTACGAGTATCTGAAATTAAAATAATTTGGATCTAGTCGCAAAGTGAGGCGAATGCAAGTGGAAATCTAAACAAATTTGAAAAGTTCTTGATAACGCACCGCCAAAAAAAAGTAGACAAACAAATCTCAAAACAAAACACAACGTGTTTCGACCTCTAAGGTCTTCTTCAGGCAAGATACACAACACTCAGGACAACGACAATGAACGAGCAATCACTTATGTTCATCCAATGATAGATGTTGAATGAAAACGAGGCTGCCAGGAAGGAGACAACGTGTGAGTTGAGTTTGCTCTCAATTTTTTCCCCTTCCAACAGTATGAGTCAGTGAAGCACCATTACAATGAAGCATGTATCAAATGAAATCACGGCAGGCAATCATAGCAGGTAACTCTTGAAGTAAACATACAGATACCACATGATTTTATCTCACTGCCACACACATTTATCCTAGTGGATGGAGAACATGCATTTGACTATGACGCAATCAAGTTCTTATTTGCATTTTACCACAAAAAGTAATGATGCAACCTGTGGGAATAAGCGGCACTGATGAAGTGGTGATAGATCTGTTTGATCTCTGCTCATCAAGGAACCATTGCTTACTGGATAATTGAAATACAAAGAAACTTTGATACAGGAAAATCATATTTCTTGATGATTTAAATACAAAGACAATCTGCTTCAGGAGAATTACATCTATGTGGCAGTGTGCGATTTTCACATGCTGATCCCAGGAATTACGAAAAATTCGAGTAAAGCAGTCACAATCTTTCAGCTGAACGTCCAAAACATGCCAGGCTTGAAGGCTACACTGCCAGTCACAGCTATGTCTTATCTGAAAGGGTTAATTCAATGTCCCCAGGATAAAAAAAAAGTAAACATGACCAAACAAGACAGCACTGTTAAAAATCACACAGAAATTACCAAACAAGACAGCACTGTTAAAAATCACACAGAAAAGAGCATTTGAACAAACAGACACTGTAGAATGGCCAGCCAGTGTCCATGCTGGACACGCGGTCTGTCTAATCAAGCCTGATTCGTTATGGCCCAGCTGACCACAAACTGCACTTCTCATGGACATCAAACTCACATCGAAACAAAAAAAACAACAACAAAACATCACATCGTAAATAACTTAATAAGTGAGCGTATCGTCCCCACTTCCCTTTCCCATATCCTGAAAAAGAAAGAAATAACAAAAATGGTTATCCCATGGTAGCAGAAATACTGACATCTTCTAGCACAAAGTCTGTACTGACAACGCCACCAAACGTTTCCCCTGGAATTATCGCTCCCAGATTAAAAAAAAAAAAAAAATCATAAAAGTACTGAAAAACATTCAAATGTAACCAAAAACAAACAAACGAATAAACACACACACACACTAAAACAAACATATGGACAAACAGAAAAGTTCTGCACAATGGACAATTAACATCCCTTCTGAATACACAACTCTGACTACCTACTTGCCAGACAACAACAAAAGAAAGGTGGCATGCCATAAACTGCTATCAGACAGAAAATAAACAAGAATTTTCACAACAAAAACAGAAGAATTTTACTATTGCCACGGCTGAAAATGTGTCAGCAGAGAAAAAAAAAGGTGTCCTCTCTCCTCTTCTTTCTCCCCCCCCCCCACCCCCCCCAAAGTGTCCACATAATTTTGTATGACTCGTTTAAAATTTATGCACATGATAACGAGTAGGTTGGAAGAATATGATGCTTAGCTTGTACACAGTTTACATCTGTTTTAAATAATGCAGATCAAAGTGTGAACTTGAATGATATGGAATGCTGTTAACACAATGCAGCAGATGAGAATGCGTGACTGTTTCCACCAGGAATAATTTTGCTTCTCGTTGTCTCTCTCTTTATTGCTCGAGGATGCTGGATAAGAAAGGGGATGGAGAACGGTCGTCAGATCAGGAATGAAAAAGACTGGGTTAGGAGACGTGGAGGCAAAAGTGGCCGTAGAAAATGCCCTCAGCAACAGCCGGACCGAAAGTTCTTTTGCACAATGAGCTGTCCTGTTCATACGTATTTCCAATAGTTTCAGGTAACCATGAAAATATTCCTTTTGTTTCAGAGTGCATTCTTTCCTTGCAGTTTCAGAGAGAAAAAGGTCCATTCAATGACGTTCATCATCTCACAATAGGTCCATCCTTCCGGCAAAACAAAGTTACAGAAGTGTATGCATTTGGTTTGTAAACATGGACAGTTTACTCTCAAACCATCTAAGTCTTTCTCTCTCTCTCTCTCTCTCTCTCTCTCTCTCTCACTGTCTTTCTCTTTTCAATAAATTATGTGAAAGGTCGAAACTATTATTACTGTCAGAGCCTCTTGCATATCATAAGTCGAGGTGACAGATTTGATTATTTTTTCCCCTTCATATCAAATAAATAAAAATAAATAATAACCCATCTCTAGTTGTGGAGACCGAGGAGAAATTATGCAACCTCTGCTTCATTAGGGCAATGAGTATTTGAAGCTGAAAATGAAATGCTACCTGTGACAGCAAGTGTTCTTTACGGCCATAAAAATACTAAGTACCTAAGTCACATTAGGACTTACTAAGTACAAAATTAGAAAAAAGGGGTGGGGGGGGGGTGGGGGGGGGATGGACTTAATGCAGAAAATGCAATTTCCATAGACATTCTGTTATTATCATTATCATTGTAGATATCAACAATTAAAACAGTTTATTCCTTTCATTAAAAACACTGACCTTCATTCTACAATGTTGTATAACACTTCCCCTGCGTATATTTTTCAGTCCATTAGAAACAGGAAAAAACCCAACACATTAGCTATATACAGGGGACATCGTTTTATCTGTTAGTATATCCATCCTTCAGCTTTGTCATGACAACAAACTTCATGTGAATATCCAAGAGCTCTTCCTGGAGCAAGGACAGATTAAAATACCCAAAAAAAAAAAAAGAAAAAAAAAAGAAAAAAAAAGAAAAGTGTTGTGCGACCATTTCTCAGCAATGCATAAGACATTCCACTAGAATGTAGCAGGCCCCTCAGAACTCCTTGTTGCCGTGGATTATTTCCCCTGCAGGGAGAGGCGAGTCCAGACAACAAGAGAAATGTTCCACAGAAACAAGTTTGTTTTGGGAGAGAGTTTTTACTGAGCGTCCTAACTGCCAGGTTTGATTGTATCTAGACTGACAGAGTTTTTACTGAGCGTCCTAACTGCCAGGTATGACTATATCTAGACTGACAGAGTTTTTACTGAGTGTCCTAACTGCCAGGTTTTTTAAATTAACTTTTTTTTATGACTTGTGAGTTGATTTTAACGTGGTGACAGCCGTGGTATGGCCCTTTGCGGTCGGCTGGGCTATAAGCAGCATCACCTTACCGTATCTAGACTGAGAGGTTTTACTGAGCGTCCTAACTGCCAGGTGTGACTGTATCTAGACTGAGAGTTTTTACTGAGAGTCTTAACTGCCTGGTTTAATTGTATCTAGACTGCCCGTTTTTTTTTTTTTTTTTTTTAACAGAAAGCCTTAATTGTTGGATTTTACTGTATCTAAGTGCCAGGTTTTACTGTATCCACACTGAAAGAGTTTTTATTAAAAGCCTTAATTGCCAGGTTTTACTGTATCCAGACTGAAACAGTTTTTATTAAAAGCCTTACTTGCCAGGTTTTACTGTATCCACACTGAAAGAGTTTTTATTAAAAGCCTTAATTGCCAGGTTTTACTGTATCCACACTGAAAGAGTTTTTATTAAAAGCCTTAATCGCCAGGTTTTACTGTATCCACACTGAAAGAGTTTTTATCAAAAGCCTTAATTGCCAGGTTTTACAGTATCCACACTGAAAGAGTTTTTATCAAAAGCCTTAATTGCCAGGTTTTACTGTATCCACACTAAGAGAGTTTCTATCAAAAGCCTTAATTGCCAGGTTTTACTGTATCCACACTGAAAGAGTTTTTATCAAAAGCTTTAATTGCCAGGTTTCGCTGTATCCACACTGAAAGAGTTTTTATCAAAAGCCTTAATTGCCAGGTTTACTGTATCCACACTAAGAGAGTTTTTATCAAAAGCCTTAATTGCCAGGTTTTACTGTATCCACACTGAAAGAGTTTTTATCAAAAGCCTTAATTGCCAGGTTTTACTGTATCCACACTAAGAGAGTTTTTATCAAAAGCCTTAATTGCCAGGTTTTACTGTATCCACACTAAGAGAGTTTTTATCAAAAGCCTTAATTGCCAGGTTTTACTGTATCCACACTGAAAGAGTTTTTATCAAAAGCCTTAATTGCCAGGTTTGACTGCATCCACACTAAGAGAGTTTTTATCAAAAGCCTTAATTGCCAGGTTTCGCTGTATCCACACTAAAAGAGTTTTTATCAAAAGCCTTAATTGCCAGGTTTCGCTGTATCCACACTAAGAGAGTTTTTATCAAAAGCCTTAATTGCCAGGTTTGACTGTATCCACACTGAAGGAGTTTTTATTAAAAGCCTTAATTGCCAGGTTTCGCTGTATCCACACTAAGAGAGTTTTTATCAAAAGCCTTAATTGCCAGGTTTCGCTGTATCCACACTAAGAGAGTTTTTATCAAAAGCCTTAATTGCCAGGTTTCAGAGCTGCCAACCTGCTCATGCGGCTTACAGTAGCATTTCACAATTTTCACAGTAGCATTTCCAATTTGACAGTAGCAACTAATTTTTGCGCGCGTTCTAAAAAGAAATCAGGCCTATAACCAGTTTTACGGACCACATTAAAGCTACAGTACTCTTAGTATATCTATAAATGTTATTATACAGAGATGAAGCAGAGGAAGAGGGCAAATTGTAAAAAAAAAATCTACGTGCTACAGTAAAACCGAAAGCGGAAATGCAGTTCCGACAGACCGATAGAGACGTTACTTAGCGCTGTCCAAACAAAACGAAAGTATCTTCGAATTTTTTTGTTTCGCCGTAGCAATTTAATGATCGTAGTAGCGTCGTAGCAAGCATTCTCTTGGCGTAGCAAACTACGGCGATCTCGTAGCAGTTGGCAGCTATGAGGTTTCACTGTATCCACACTAAGAGAGTTTTTATCAAAAGCCTTAATTGCCAGGTTTCACTGCATCCACACTAAGAGAGTTTTTATCAAAAGCCTTAATTGCCAGGTTTGACTGTATCCACACTGAAAGAGTTTTTATTAAAAGCCTTAATTGCTAGGTTTCGCTGTATCCCACAGAGAGTTTTTATCAAAAGCCTTAATTGCCAGGTTTTACTGTATCCACACTAAGAGAGTTTTTATCAAAAGCCTTAATTGCCAGGTTTCACTGTATCCACACTAAGAGAGTTTTTATCAAAAGCCTTAATTGCCAGGTTTCACTGTATCCACACTAAGAGAGTTTTTATCAAAAGCCTTAATTGCCAGGTTTCACTGTATCCACACTAAGAGAGTTTTTATCAAAAGCCTTAATTGCCAGTTTCACTGTATCCACACTAAGAGAGTTTTTATCAAAAGCCTTAATTGCCAGGTTTCACTGTATCCACACTAAGAGAGTTTTTATCAAAAGCCTTAATTGCCAGGTTTCACTGTATCCACACTAAGAGAGTTTTTATCAAAAGCCTTAATTGCCAGGTTTCGCTGTATCCACACTAAGAGAGTTTTTATCAAAAGCCTTAATTGCCAGGTTTCGCTGTATCTAGAACTGGGCAAAGCAGGGTGTGATGCACACTCCTGCTGTGTATGGATTTGAACCTGCAATCTTCAGGCTTTTCGCATGTATATTATCTTCTACCTTTCAGCTTTTCTTCACCTTCCCTCCAAATTTTCCGACCGAGTGAAAACCGATTCGTAAGCTCTCCAAAGACAAACATACCCATCACAAACCACAAAAAAATGTTCCACAGAGTGCATAGCAGAATCAATCCCCCAAAACAGACGGACCAACAAGTTCGCAAGTTGACCATGACATGTGTACAAAGGGGAGTCACTTCTCCAGGACACCTACCTTCAGCTGCACAGCCTGCAGCTGGGTCAAGACAACAACTCCAGTGCAAAGCTGAACCATTCTCTAGATGCTAGCTCTCTGCCATGTAACCTGAGCACTCTCTGGGCATGCATACCAAGGCCCCTAGCTTTCAGGGAAGTGAGTGCCAGAGAAGCAAGTGCCACAGAGCAAAAAATGGAAATTCATGTAGACTGTCCCTAGATCTGGCATGATCCATGGTAACGCTGTTCCAAGATCAAACATCACAGACATGGACCATCATCGGGTCTTTTTCACAATGAATGGAATCAAACCAATACAATATTTTTTTTTGTCTTTGTTTTCTATTACCTTCCTGAAAATTATTTGAAGACTCATCCATTAGTTGAGTCTTGATTTGATGTGTTTGTTTTGAAAAAAGGGACAAAACTATCATTGCTGTTTATCAGATGTCAACATCTGTAGGAATTCATTCCCTGTTGCATCAGTCAACTTTGATTCCTCCTTTACTAGAACATGCGCCAATAAAAGAGGACTTGGAGAATGCATACATGTACATGCATATCTACACCTATAGGTAGACAGATCTATTTTTCAATTACTTACTTTTACATACACTACCATTTAGTCTTGCAGAAACTTGGTTTTGCATTCATAATAGTTTGTTGTTGACTATCTCCAAAACCACTTCCACAAGTAAAGGCATTTTTGCACCAAAATGATAATCCACCACCCCTGCAGTTTGTAAAAAGAAAAAGTACACTTCTGAACAGATCTCAAATTTCTGCGAGACTTACATCCACACTGTCAAACCTCAAAGCATGAATCTTTTGTGGCAAAGATGGAAAAAAAACAAAAAAGGAATAATGCTGTCTAGAAGCACAACACCTTGAAACTGTACAGAAAAACAGTTTGTTTCAAAGTGAAGTGACTGCGGGCGGAAATTGAAATCATTTTTAAAAAAGATTAGTTGGTCCACCAAACAGCAGGGACAAACAAATTACAAGACAAAACACGATGCGTTTCGACCTTAGGTCTTCTTCAGGCAAGATAACAACATTCAGGAAAATGGAAACGAAGATCGAGCAATTACTGATCTTCTCCAATCTGGCGCAAGGTGGGGGTTGGATTCAAGATCAGAGCATTACATACATGGACCATCATCAGCACCCATCTTGTGCCGAATTTGAGAAGATAAGTGATTGCACGTTCTTTGTTTTCATTGTCCTGAATGTTGTTTACCTTGTCTGATGAAGACCTAAAAGGTCTAAACGCATCATCTTCTGCAGACCTGTTTACCCCAAATTTGTGTACCTGTAATATCTCGGACAAAAACCTGTAATTAAAAAAAAAAAAACCTGTAATCTTCATAATCGCAATATTTTCGCAACTTTTGAAGATTTGGAAAAGCTGGTCGTTAGTGCATACGACCGCTTTGTTGCCATCTTTGATTAGGTTAAAGACGAAAGGCATGCTGGGAAATGTCTTCTTACTGCTTTCGAGCGAAACAGTAGGAGACGAAACTTCGTGTTTAACAATTTTCTTTCTTTGATTTTTTCCCCCATAATTTTGTGGTTTTTTTTTTTGGGGGGGGAGAGCGTAATTTCCATTTTTTTCTGTAAAAATTACGGCAAAATCGTAAGGGTAAACAGGTCTGTGTTCTGTCTTGTAATTTGTTTGTTGCTGTTGTTTGGTGGATTCACTGATAATTCCTTTAAATTGATACAGAAAACAGCCAGGTGGTACCAGTAAAAGAAATCACCCCTTCAGGTAGCTCCAGAAAAAAAAAAAAGCAAGAAATCCAGACATATTTACGCATCCCTCAATCTTCCACTCCAGTGCGAACATTACAACCTTCTGACAGACACACACACAGAATCAGCCTCCCAGTTCACGACCTAAGCAGTTTAAACCCGTGTCCGGTGTCGATCTCACGCGGGGGGAGACAGGCCATCTGCATGCGGCGCATCCAGCGTCCCAGGCAGGTGCAGCAGCAGAACAGCGACCCCACCCCGGGGATGTTGAGGGCCTTGAGCAGCGGGCGGGTGACGCGGGGGAAGTTGCTGTCCCAGTACTGGCGGTAGTCCTCGCGGGTGGGCTGGTGGAAGGTGAAGTCGCTCCAGTTGCGCGAGGTGGCGTAGATGGCCCGCAGCGGCCGCCGCTTGCCACTCCAGTCCAGGCTGACCTCCTGACCCGTGTTGAACTGCGTGTAGGCCTGCGTGAACGCCCCCACCCCCAGCGGCCCCGCCCCATCCTCGGCCTCGGCCTCGGGGCGCCGGATGTAGCGGCAGGTCTGGACGGCGCAGAAGATGTCATGGAGGCGTTTCGCGGCCTGGGCCCAGACGTAGGTGTGGGTGGAATCCAGGACCAGGATGAGGCGGGCCCCTGAACTGGCGTTCTTTGCCTCCCACCATTCCAGCAGGGTGTCCAGGGTCAGGCGCTTGTTGTCTGTGGAACGTCCACGGATCAGCATGTGATGCAATTCACAACAGCCAAAGCCATTCAAATGTGTCTAAATCAATGAAAAGAGAGAAGTTTAAAGACACTGCTGTCTGTGAATATGTCAAATCTAAATGTACTTGGCAACAGGGTTTTTTTCACCATGTCCTGCAAGAGGCCAGAACATTTACCCCCCACCCCCCCCCCCCCCCCCCCCCCCCCCACCCACACACACACACACCGCAAAAACAAAACAAAGCACAACAGTAAACATGTGATCTGTGACATTGCTCACTTACTAACTCAATGTATAGGCAACAGAAAAAAACTAACAAACAAAGCTTGCACACAAATGACAATACAAATATAGTCTTTCTGTAGGTGGCATACTTTGTGTACATGAATGTTTTTAAACATTTGACACAGGACTTGCAATACACTTTATAATGATTACATTAAAAAAATATCACTTCAAACAAGTACAACCCATAAGCAGTATGAAAAAAGAAATCCCCCATCTTCGGATATAAAATAATCAATAAATTCAGTTATTCACTTTGTCAATCACATATAGCCTTTTGAGGGCAATCAACACATAGAAAGAAAGTCCTGTTCTGCAACTCCCTCCTCCCTTTTGCACCCCCCCTCCCCCAGAACAAAACTGAAAATATACTTACACATGACACAAACAAAATCTTTAACTTGATAACTAATTTACATACAACCTTGAAGCAGATAAAACTTAGGGTGTGCAGAGTACATTTCACCCCAAGTTTGAATTTTAAAAAAAGTGAAAAAATACTGGAAAACATTCAAATGACACAAAAATTACACACCCAATCCAAATAAGCAAATAGACATGGCAGAATGGACAGCTCATGTCCACTCTGTACTGTGTCTCTATATAGTCAGGTTACATGCATGCAGGCATGCACACACACACACACAAAGAAAAGAAAGCAAGCAAGTTATAACATGTAACAAGAGGCGAAAAATCACTATAGACTTTTGAAAAAAAAGACACGCCGGTCATGTTCAGCTGAAAATTTAGCTTGCTGAACGGATTGTGGATCTGCCATGTGATCCAGATCTGTTCCATGGATCCACATCAAAATCTAATGGGTCTGTCTTTGACCCACATTTCATTTTCCCACCAGGTTTTGTTTAAAGTCAGTTCAGTAATTTCTCTTGCTAACATTACAACAAACAGACAAAAAAACAATAACAAACAAAAAAATGAAAGAAAAAAAACCCCTCCTTTGCAGAAGTTAAGCACATCCCAAACAATAACATTTACCATCAAATTTCAGGCTGACCGGCCTAAGCAGCATACACACACACACACACACACACACACACACACACACACACACACCTGCAAAAGCCCAGTCTCCATTCTCGAAGACATCACCGCAGTAGTAGAGAAGGTAGGTGTCATAGCGGGGCCCCTCGTTTGTTCGTTGCTCGAAAAAGGTGTTGAGTTTGCTGTGGACGGAATCCATGTTGAGGCCGGACGTAGACAGGTCGCAGCCGTAGTTGGCCAGCATGTGGAATGCAAAGAAGTGCTGGACCTGGGCCAGCGTGCCCATCGCCTGCGACGTAATCTCCTGCACAGTCGCCGCCGACAGCAACGTGGCACCGTCGTCTGGCCTGATCCAGAAAAATCAGACAACATGAGAAATTCATTTTAAAAAGTAAATATAATGACTCAGCCGAACAGCATGGATAAATGAATCACAAGACAAAACACAATGTGTTTAGATCTCTTAGGTCTTCTTCAGGCAAGACACACACGAGCGATCACTCATCTTTGTTGAATTTGGCGTAAGATGGGCGCTGAGAAATTCACTGTAGTTCATGAAAGATATGTAAACACCACATTGACAAGGTGAGGTACAAGGAAAGCTTGTGTTAAACTGACGAGTGACGTATAATTTCTGCATCACTAGCCACTTACAAGCTTGGTGTTGGTGGGAATGAATGTAAGAGGAAAAGAAAGGCTACTATGAGTTAAAAAAATGTTTAAAGAGCTGAATTAATTAAAAATATAAATCCTGTGAAACAGATTTGTCTCTACAAGCAAAAATCTATTTGTGCCTCATAAATAAGCACTTTCTATGAACAGAGTGATGTTATGAATAACTGTCATACAGAATCTGTACAGGTTTACGCCGTCTGCTGTTCCAGTGACTGCACATAGAGAAAAAAGTCATATCCTTCATTACACAGAGAAAAAAAAGTCATATCCTTCATTACACAGAGAAAAAAAGTCATATCCTTCATTACACAGAGAAAAAAAGTCATATATTATCCTTCATTACATAGAGAAAAAAAAAGTCATATCCTTCATTAGAGAAAAAAAGTCATATCTTTCACTACATTGAGAAAAAAGTCATATTCTTCACTACACTGAGAAAAATGTAACAACCCAAACAACAACAACAAAACAAAACCTTAAAACAGATCTACAACCGACAAAATATTAGCATCAATCTACAACACACCAGCTCTAAAGTACAGATACTATCAACAAAGGCTACAAACATTCAGCTGTGCCTGGGATGTCTGTCATTTCAGTTATCATCCCCACAAAAAATAGAGTTAACAAAAAATATAACATAAAGGTAACACTTAGCTGTTATCCCAACCAATACATGAAACAGGTCAAATGGACCAACAGCCTCTGAAGAATGGGCAGCCAGCCTCCACTCTGAAGAGTGTTCAACACAAAAAAAGATTCACACACACACACACACACACAAAATTTATGCAAAAGAAGATAAATATTGTACATGTGAACACACAGAAACAGACCCTAACTTCTTTTTTTTTTAGTAAACTTTCTGCTAATCAGAGACTAATCAGAAAACATCTATGTTCATGGTTGCCCCCCCTCAAGCACACTCAGACAGTGCCAGTGTACTGTTTCTACAAAATGTGAGTGCAACATAAAAAAAAGTAATGTACATCTAATTTACCAGGCTGCTTATAATTGTAAACATTTTTCTCCAACAGATGGTAAATTGCACATAAACTATCAAAATTCTTTTTTTTCCCCCTCATATTTTAAGAACAGGAGGAAACAAACAAGACTTGGACTTTATTCTTCTGAAATAAAGAGTTACCAAAAAATTTACTTGAAAACTAAAAACAAATTATCACAATTATTTTGAATACTACATCAATTAATCATGATTTGTTGATGTTTAATAACTGAGGCATGAGTGTAAAAATTCAGCTTTATCATCATTTTATCGTAACTGTAAACACATAATGCAGAAATGGAGTAGTTGAAAGCGCTCTATTTCAGAAAAATTCAGCTAGTTGCCTCCCTTGGACTGTGATGTGGGGGAAACTAGTGTATCGCCTGCCACTCACGATCTACAGAGGCAGTAACGGGCAACAGATGGCCTCACCAGCTGCCACTAGCCCAGAGCCTTGCTTGCTGGATTGATTCTTATGGCTGTAAAGCGGGATGTTATCTGCAGGTGATCTCTGACATCTGTTTCCAATTCTTTTCATCATGAATGATGAAGCAGCATAACGTATACATGTCAAGCTGCAGGTCACCTTGGCAACATCTATATATACTGCGGATATGACAGGAGCTTGTCCACAGACAAACATGGCTGTGTTTATCTGCCTTGTCTAGCAGTCTACAGCTGCATAGCATCGCAAGCTTGACATTTTCAGTGACTGTCTTTTCATGTGGATTCCCTCTTATCTTCAGGCACATGCCTCATTACAATAGCGGCATAAGCAAGGATGGCAGATAAAAAAAGAGAGGGAGAGAGTCGATGATAACAATGTCTGTACTAAAACAAAATGAAAAAAACAACAAAAGAAAAGACAAAAAAGAACAAACAAAAAACCAGCAACCAGCATTTCTGAACATCCCTTATTTGTAAACAACAAAGACTGTGATGATTAAATAACTGTCGCATGGAACCTGATAAAGTATATTTTCATGAAAAAAAAAAAATTAAACTCATATTTGAATCATGTATGTCAACTGGGAACAAACAGCCCAGCTTTTTTTTTCCTTCTTGCCTCTTCATTTCCCTTTTTCTTTTCTTTTCTTTCCAAGATCAGTTAAACAGTAACAAAAAGAAAAAAAAAAGTGGTTCAAACTGGGACTTTTCATCTGTAAAAACATAGCTGGAAAACTTAAGTATTGACAGCCATAAAATGAAACACAGTGACAACCTCAGCGAGGTGACAGGAGAAATCATGGCGTAGGCCGTGCAGGTGCCCCCTAGCCGGTCCCCAAGCTCCCAGAACAGGCTGAGCGTGGCTGCCTCCAGCGGTAGCACGGTGAACATGAGGGTCAGGCTGTACGGGTTCGAGTCTCCCACCCCAAGGCCAGCAAGGCCAGCGTGGAGGTCAGGCTGAGGCAGATGAGGCGTTGGGTGACCAGCCCGAAGTGGCGCAGTCCTCGGGCGGCCATGATGCGAGGGTAACTGTGGGATGGCTCCCCCAGGCTGGCATAAGCCGAGTTGCACTGGGTGACCTACATCAATGAACAAACGTATATGTACACTTATACACTAACACAGTCTGTTAGTAAGGTAAGGAGGTAATGTTGCTTACACTAGTTATAGACAAGCTGACCGCAAAGGGCCATATCAGGGCTGTCACTGCATTGAAGTCATCTCACAAGTCCTTTCCAAAACAAAAACAAACAAAAAAAAGCCCTCATTCACACAACCCTTTACAATACATCTCAAGCACACCGGAAATATTTTGTAAGAAATCTTTCTTCTGTAGAATCGTTGATCAGTTGAAAAATGTTATTCTCTTTCAGATATTCACAGATCACATCAGGTGGGACACCTCTGAACAAGGTTTTCATGGAATCTTGCCATTAAATGTTTATGTCTCACACTACTGAGAGAAAGGATAAAAGAGGAGACAGAGACGACAAGGAGGCAGAGAGGAAAAAAGAAAGCCTAAACAAAGAAAGAAAATAAAGAGTAGAAGGGAAAGCCTGAACAAAGAAAGAAAATGAAGAGTAGATGATAAACAAAGAAAGAAAATGAAGAGTAGATGATGTTTCTCAGATTTGTAGGAAATTATAATCAAATGAATTCAGACAGTGTTATTTAGTCTACTGATTATATGATGGCCAACACTGTAGTTTTGAGAAAAAAAAGACCCAAAACTTGTAATGAACAATCATAGTACGCACTTGTCTATTTCCTAATTTTATTGTGAAAGATAATTTTTACCCCCATAGTGAAACACTTAAAGGCTCTTTACTTCAAACTAACTCAGCTAATGCTACCCATTCGCCTAGAATACTCGCAGACAGGAGGTGCACAGAAAAAAAAAAGAAGTCTGAACTGTTCTTCCCTAAGAGGAAGTTCCAAGCTTGCCTGCATAACGAACTTCTATCAGCAATAACAGAAGAAGAAACACAAATTTGCATTCATTCAAGACCGGTGTAGCTTATTCATCTTGAAGTTGAATGCTGTCACACAAATGAACATTACTCCTCAGAGTGGCCGATATACCAAGGAATGTATACATGCTAAATTACAACCAATTTTTTTTTAGGTAATTTCATATAAAAAAATAAACCTAGTTTTAGCATTAAAAAAAAAAAGCATACTTTTTAAAACCTATTCTAGATCTATCGTTAAACTGAAAAGAAAAAAAAAATCTGTGCATACCTTTCCCATCAGTTGCCAGCAAGCCGCAAAGTAAGCCAGGTGCAGCAACAGCCAGACAGTTGCCATCACCAGGAAGAGCGGAAAGACGACGAACCATTCCTTGTGCTGCGTCGTGCTCTGACCAATCAGAACCCCAAGCACTGTGTCCAGTGCCAGGACTCCCAGCAACGACAGGTAGCGCACGACACGAGGCAGTGTAAACACCACCTGATGCCAGCGTTCTAACATGGAACTGTTGTGGAGGTAGAGATCAAGCACGGCTGGAATGGTGTGACGACCGGCGATGCAAACCAAGGCGTAGACGTTGGGACGAAGGGACAGCACGGGGAAAATGCACACAATGGAAATGACGGTGAACGCTGCCAGGGAGAGTATGGTGGGGGCTGACTTTAAGCGTAGCGCCGCAATATGGGTCATAAAGGCTAAGGTCATCAACGACAAAACCCAGGCAGCGCTGCCCGTGACCATGCCGCCGATGAGCAAACCTACACCTTCCAGTCCCGCAGCCATTCCCAGCAGCCCTGGATGAGGGTCGCCCAGTTTCAGAAGTCGAGTCAACACATGCCAGAACACGCCCAGCGCCAGACTGGTCAAGAACAACGCTTCCATCACTTCCTGAGTGGTCACATACTCCACCGAGGTGTTGTCACTGTAGGCCAAAATCCCGATCAAGCACCCCACCCAAATATGAAAGACGGCACTTCCGGCGCTCTGCATGTTGCAGTAGTAGCGTAAGGCACATGATATGGCAAAGACGAACATGGCGGTGATGGAAATGAAAGACAGGACGGCGTCCTGAGTCATGTACCACTGGGTGTAGAGACCCAGACCCAGGCCACCAACAGCACCATTTCTGGCACGTACTTGACATTCTCCAGAGTCAGCTGAGCTCGAAGGTCTTTCATGTGAGACATGGTGATAGCTGGCAGGTGGACGATCAAATATTTCACTTTCTTAATGAAAAACACCATTGGACGAGTCGTCCAACTCCAAGATATGAACATTTATTCGGATACTGCCACAGTCGTAAAAAGATTTGTCCCCTGCTTGAGCTAGTCCTGTGAGCTTTGGTTCTCCACAAAGCTTCCTTACTGACATTGCATAATGTTGTCTTGTAAACACTTAGGAAAGGCACTCGTTTGATGCTGCACGTCACTGCACATACCCTCTCAATCATCCTCGACACGTCATGTGGTTCAGAAATTGGTAAAAATAATATTTTTGGTATATCACCCAGAATATGGAAAATCAAACAAGAATTGAAGTCTCTACTAGGAGAAAAAAAATTATTTGTCAGGATGGGTTTTGCATTTGCCCCAATTTCAGTATTGATTTTCACTAGCGTCTCTCTCACACACATGCACACTCACATACACATACACACCACACCACAAATAAAAGGACCTGGAAATAGCTTTGTTATGTGAATCATATAATGGGGTATAATTGGTGTTTCACTGCTGAATTTGAAAAGCATGCAAGTGCAAAGTAGAAATCCAACTGCCCAGGGTTACATACATTTTGTTGTTGTTGGTATTTTAGCCTCAGACATCAATAATCCTGACCTATTTTGACAATAGTGCACTGTCAAAATCCTGCCACTGACATTACAAACTGATTGTAATATAATACACGGTTCCAACTACGATGTTTACTATTTCAAAGATTAAATAGTATAACGCCATACATGTTTAGCTTTGTATAGCCTCGTATGCGTAAATCACACGGTTCCAACTAAAGTATTCTATTTTAAAGACTAAAAATAGTAGTTAATCGTAAGTGTCTAAATTTGTATAGCTTCGTAAGCGTAAATCCAAGAAGTAGGTGTTTATTTTTCACTATTCAAAACGTTTACTTGTCTGTTCATTGACTGGAAAACTGAATGGTCAGTAATATGGATGGGCCTTACTGACCCATGACACATTGCGTGCGATATTGACTCACAGATCCTGAGTGCTCTGGGTTTTTGAACTTCTGCTACCAAGACATCAACTGTCAACAAATCAAATCAACCTGCCACATTTACTTTTCAGGTTCAGGTTCAGGTTCAGATTTAGGGGCGATGATTGTTTCATCATAGCCTCACGGCTTTATATGCCCCTTCTTTATATGCTCTGTCATTGGTCAGGTCGACAGCGAGCCCAGTTTTTATTTTCGACCATCAAAGTCGAACATGATGTCTGTTATTATTTCATGCTTATCGATAAGATTTTTAAAAGAGTTAATATTTGGTGCACGTTTGATGTTCGGAGTTAGTTTATTCCAAATTGGTGCTATCCTCTGGCTGAAGAAATGTTTCCTTATATTAGTATTAACTTGCTGTATTTGTACTTTGTCACAACTGTTACGGGTTATGTTGGTTAGTGCAGGTTCAAAAAAACATGCTTGATCAATATCATCTAGATTAATGAACATTTTATAAGTTTGGATCAGATCTCCTCTTATCCTTCTAGCTTTGAGGGATGGTAACCTTAGGTACCTTAATCTGTCTTCATATGGATAATCAGCAATGTCCGGTATTAACTTAGTTGCTCTTCTCTGCACCTTTTCTATTTCTATTGACTGCCTTTTTAGTCTTGGAGACCATATCACATTGCCATATATTCAAGAATCGATCTCACCATTGCCTTGTATAGTCTAAGAAAGGTATCTCTGTCCAAGTATGTAAAAGTTCTCTTAATAATACCAATCATCTGCACGGCTTTCTTGACGGTCTGTGCAATGTGTCTGTCAAAGAGTAAGTCTTCATCAAATGTTACTCCCAAGTCTTTTTCCTCTTCACAGCACGTTATTTGAACTTCTTGATCCCCAACTTTCATACTGTAATTTAATTTAGGGTTTCTTTTGCCGATATGTAATACTTTGCATTTGGATGCATTGAAGTACAAATTCCATGAGTTAGACCAATTTATGAGTAGCTCAATGTCATTTTGCATTGTAAGGTGTTTGGATGGTGAACTGTACAACTTAGTATCATCAGCAAAAATCTTGCATGTGCTTTTTAACCCGTCTGGTAAGTCATTTATAAATATAGTAAATAATATAGGTCCCAGTATGCTGCCTTGGGGGGATTCCACTAATGACATTAGCATTACTAGAAACAGAAGATCCAACTCTAACATTCTGAACTCTATCTCTCAAGAAGTCTTCAATCCAATCTAAAACTTTTCCCAGTATACCATACGATTTGAGTTTACTAAGTAGTCTGGCATGTGGGACCGAATCGAAGGCTTTAGGAAAGTCCAGGTACAAAACATCAATGCTATCTCCACTATCAATTAACTTAGTAAAGTCTTCCATTACCTCAAGCAACTGTGTAATACAAGATCTACTTTGACAAAAACCATGCTGACATTTGGAATACAACTCATTTTTCATCATATGATCAACAATAACATCTCTTACGATTGACTCCAGTACCTTACAAGTCACACTTGTCAAGCTTACAGGTCTGTAGTTTCCAGGGTCAGTTCTTGTTCCCTTTTTGAAAATAGGTATTACTGTTGCCGTTTTCCAGTCTCGAGGTAGAGTTCCTTGCTCTATAGATTTGTTCAAA
>CM031615.1:60273183-60290683 GCA_018398815.1 Conus ventricosus | reverse complement strand
AAACTATTCCATACAGTATGTACATGCAAATTTTCTACCCTTAATTATACAAAAAATGCTTCTTAGTACGTTCTTTTTTTTTATAAACATAATGTGGGTTTATATATATTAATTATTTTTAAAATTTAAAAAATAGGAGAGAGGGGAGGAGAGGGGAAGGAGGGGAAAAGAGAGAGAGAAGAGGGGGGAGAGATGGATCGGGGGGGCTGAAAAAGGGGGGGTTTTTATTGAAAAAAAACATCCAAAAGTTGCGAAGGGCGGGGTTTTATTTTTTACTCGTAAAAAAACATTAGTTTTTTCTACATAAAGTATGAAGTTTCTTAAAAAATGTTCATTTGTTTTGGGTTTTTTTTTAAAAATTTAAAAAAAGGTTTTTGTTTCTTACTGCCAATGAATTGAAAAAAAAACCACATGCCCAAAAACACAAATCATTTCAACCATTTGGGCTTCTTCAGGCGAAAAAAAAAATCCCCTTTAACTTTTGGGGACAAAACAAACAAAAACAAAAACCCAAAAAAAAAAGAACGAAAAATGACTCATCCGTTGTTTTTCCATGTGGGGGGGAGAAATAGCCGTTTAGGGAAATAAACATGGGGGATTATGGGAGGGGAAAAAGGGGGGGGGAGGGAGGGGGGGGGGGGGGGTGGTAGGGGGGGTGTGTGTGTGTGATATGGGGTTGGTGCCCTGGGTTTTATTGGGATGGTGTGAAAATCTTGTGAGGGGGTTGGTAATGGGGATTGTTAAAAATTTGGTAAGGAAAAAAAAAAAAGGGGGGGGGGGGGGGAAAGAAAAAAAAAAAAAAAAGGTTTTGGGGTTTTAAATTAAAAAAAATTTAAATTTCGTTGGGTGTTGAAAAAAGGTTTGGTAGTTAGCGTGGGTAGTTGAGAAGGTGTGTGGGTAATGTTAGGGGGGGAAAAGGGGATGGAAGATAGAGAACAGGGAAACCTTAAATTCTGGGCCACCTTCGCCCTAAAACCAGTTTTCGGGCGAAAGGGCCCCCAGAAATTAAAGGGTTTCCCTGTTCCGGGAAAGTAAACTTCAAAACCCAAAAAAATTAACGATTATCACAAACAAACATACTGTTTTGGGGTTATCCCGTTTTCAATACAATTTTTACAAAATTTTAGATTTCATTTTTGGGGGGTTTAACCCTGTGTTTTTCCTGGTCATTTTTCAAAAACATCATTTTCACCCCCAAACTTTCTTCAAATGGTTTTTTGTCTTTCTTTGGGGAAAAAAAACTACAGTTTTTAAAATTTCTCTAAAGTTTTTTAAAAACCGAGTTATATTTCGGGAACATAAAACCCACACATTAAACCCATAAAGTTTTTCCGCTAAAAACCCCAGCTTTGACAAAGTGTTTTTTTTTTAAAACAATATCTTTTTCTGCTGAACATTTTTCAATAATAAAGAGTTTTTGCTTTCCCTTAAAAACATTTTATAAAAAATTTAAAACCCACTCATTTAGTGTGGGATTAACTAAATATACTCTTTGTCTGTCCATTTTAAACCTTTTTTATCATGATATGCTTTTTTCCCTTTTAAAAGTTTTGGGGACAAAAAAATCAAAATTTTGATAAAAATTTAAAAGCGATAAACGGGTTTGTAAAAAGTCTAGGACAAATATTGTTTTTCCACAACCTTTTTGCCCAAAAAATCTTTTGAACAATGGGGGGATTTTATATAATTTTTTATGCCCATATTTTTTATAACAAAATTTTAATCAAACCCCGTTTTTAAATTTTTTATCTTTCCCCCTTTCAAAACTTGTTCGGTATAAAAAAACCCCTCGGGGCCCCAAAAAGGGGAAAGTTTTAAACCCCAATTTCATTTTCTGAAAGGATTTTTTCTTTTTTAAGTAAACATTGTTTTTGGGTTGCTTGTTGTTTGATCTTAATTTCCTCGCCATTGGGAAAACGACGACAAAAAAGTTAAGGCTTTTTAAACGTCAAATTTTTTGCCAGCAAATATTTTTTCCCTTTTTATAAGGTCATCACTAACCCCCAAAACCCCCATCCTTTCCACATCTTTAAAGGACAAAAATTTTTAAAATTATTTTTGAACGTGTCTCCAAATTTTCTGTTTGGGAAAAGAACTGTAATTTTGTTAAAAGTTTTTTTTTACAACTGTTTTTTTTCTGGGGAGGAGGGAATTTTTTTTTTCCCATTTTGGCGTTTTTTTCCAATTTTTTTCCGGGACTTTTGCTTTTCCGGGCCAAAAAAAAAAAAACCTTACTTGAAAAGGGCCAGAGTTGAATGTTTTTTTCTGAAACTTTTTGTTGGTTTAAAATATGAAAAAGGGCTTATGAATTAAAAATTTTTTTTCCCCCATTCTAAATATGGTTCTTGTGCCTTTTGAGGTCAGGTTTTCAAACTTTTTTTATTTTCATACGGGCCAACATTTTTTTGCCTCTAGATTGCGCAGTTGTTCAGTTTGGGAAAATTTTTTGTTTGGCGCCAACTCTTTGCGTTTTTAACACCATTTTGGGTGTACTAAAAACCAAAACAAAGGCCTATCTCACCTTTCTGTTTCAAAGTCCGCAACTTCTGAAAGGGGTTTTTTAATTCTAAGTTTACACCTCAAGGTCCCTTAATGAAACCCCCTTTTCTTCGGGGCCCCCGGACATTTTTTTTTAGTAAAGTTATTATTTTTTTTCCAAAAAAAATGTGGGGTTTATCACATTTAACAATTTTCCCCCGCTTTGTTTTTGATTTTTTTTAAATTCCAAACCCTCCCCAAACTAATTTTTTAAAAAACTGAAAATTTGGGGTTTTTGAAATAATTTCTAATCGCAATATGCAGTTTTCCCCCTGAGGGAAAGAGCCCCAAAAAAAGTTGGGGCCCCTTCCCGTCATATAAGTTTTCTTTCAGTGCCAGCTCACCCAAATGAAATGGGAGTAATGAATGTAATGCAAGATTGAGGGGAAATTTTTCTCCCTCATAAAATTTTTTTTTTGGGTGAAAACCTAAATCTAGTTTTGCCCCTCAAAAAACCCAAACCTTTTTTACTAGCTCTACATAAAAAGGGAAATGTGCTATTTTTTTTCATTTTGGGGAAAGGGGGGGTTAATTTTTTTTTAGATTCGCTTTGTTAATTTTGAGGGGTAAGGGTCAAATTTAACCATTGCTTTTTTTTTAAGTGAAAAAAACCCTTTTTAACCATCAGCTATTTTTTTAACGGGCTAATTTTGTTCCCTGTTTTGTAAAATTTTTAAAACCCTTTATTTTTCTTCCTGGATTCACTTATTTTAAACCCATAAAATTTGTTAAAATTTTCATAAAAGCGAAACCCCTTTTTGGGCCCCCGCATTTGTTATCAATAGCAGGGTTCAAAAACGAAAGGACGGTTTTTGGGTTTTTTTATTGTTACAAACTTTTTTTTAAAAAAAATTTAAAAATGAGTGATTCAAATATACTGATGCAAAATATTCTTTTGGGGGCCGCACTAAAATTTCCCTAAAAATATAGAAACTAAATACTCTTGACATTGCGTGCCCCAGACTGCCTCTTTTCAAAAAAAGGTGAGTAACCCATTAAGCAATATTTTAAAACCCCCCTATTGAAAAAGAGCACACCCAGAAAGGTGGTTTGTTTTCCGAGGGAATTTTATCAGAACCAGTTAAATTTTTTGTTGGGGGGTTTTGTGAACAATGGGGGTGGATGTCGAAATGTGACATTTTAACCCCATCCTGCCCCTTTGTGGCCCTTTGTATAGATTTAAATTTTTTTAAAACCTTCAAACGAAATTTTGACTAAACTGAAACGCCCATTACCAAATGAAAAACCCGGTTTTAATCCATTCAGAAAACAAAATAGACAGGGAAGGTTTTGAAAAGGATCTGTAACGAACCCAAAAATTAACACAAGACAGCTTTAAAAAAAGATGGATCTTAAACAGGGCCATAGGCCCCCCCTTATTTTGGGGGCACCCCACAGAAAGTAAAAAAAATGTCTTGAATCCCCCTTTAAAAATTGTTCGGGCCCTGGCCCATAGAGCAAGAAGCATAAAAACAGAAATGGAAAAACATTTTATCTGGGACACTTCAAAGGGCCCTAACTAGGGGGGGAAATTAGAACGAATAAACGACTCAAACGTATTTTACTTTTGGGGGTTTTGTACTCGCAAGCACAGGCAAGATCGAGCATAACTGCCTTTTTGGGTTTTTGACGCGAAAAAACAATACTTAGAAAATTTTAGAGGACGCCATTAATTTTTCAGTTGATTTCCCCTTTCAAGTATTAAAAGGAAACCAAAATGGTTTTTACAATAGCAAGATCGAAAGTAGACTTTGTGGGCATGGTTTATACTTTGCTCCTTTTCCCCCTGCCCTCAGACCCAGGTAGGAAAAAAATTTAAACTACAATAATGAAATTTTTAAATAGCGGGCAATGAACAGAAGGGTTGGAAAAACGACAAAAAAGGGGGGCCAGTAATTTTTACAAAAAAATAAAAAGAACCCCCAAGTTTAAAGTCATTTTTAATCCCCGAAGTAAACCCCCCCCAAAGTCATTAAAAATTCAGCAAAGCCCCGCGGACTCTGTTCGCGATGCCGGGGGGGGAATATAAAAGGGGGGAAAGGATTTTTTCCCGGGGAATTAATGCATAGGTTTATTTGGTCTTTACTTACAAAATAGTAACCCAATTTTAACAAAGAACAATGTCCAAAAAGTGCTCGGCCAAAAAGCCAACTACTTTGCTTGCAGTAGAAAAAAGCCAGCTAAAAAATCCCCCCCTAATATCCCCGGGAAAAAAAGTTATGGGTTTTAAAACCGGTTTAATTTTTTTAATAAACCCGGGCAAAAAATGATAAAGTGTTTTTTTACCCAGGGGATTTTTCAGGAAAAGGGGGGGAGGCAAAAAACCTTTGGCCCCGCCCCTGTAATACCAACACCAATGTACTTTATTGCTCCTAAGGCATTTTATAACGCTTGCAAATGTGCCCTCCTTGCTCTCTAAACGCTTTTTTTATTGGTTCTGCTACTTTTGCGTTTTCTTTAAAAAATTTTTTTTCGTTTAGTTTTTTTAAATTCTTTTCACTTGGTTGAAATAGGTCCGGTTGTAGTTGTCATTTTAGCCCTTTCTGACTCTCTTGTTCAAGATTTTTTAGTCTTTGGGTTTTTCTTTTTTTAAATTAACCCAAGGGCACTTAGTTTTGGCTTTTCCTTTTTTTTAGTTTTTAAAAAATTTTTTTTTTTTTTTTTCTTTCTTTTTTAATATGCCCATTATTTCACCTATTTTTGCTAAATTGTTTGTTAATTTCGCCTCTGATGGTTTTAAAGTACGATAAAGGGGAAATTTTTTTCTCGCATGGGCAATGGGGAACATTAATTGTTTTTAACGCTGTTTCTTCTAAAAAACTGGTTTCTCCCTTCATTGTATTTTTTAAATTCGCCTGCTGATTGTTTTAATTCTTTAATTTTCCATGTTTTTTTTTTGGGTTTTCGTGGGATCTTGTAGTGTGCGGGGGAATTTTAGAAAACTGCCTCCGCCCTTAATTTGGGCCCTAGCAATCCCAAGGGCGATTTTGATCTTTCAACGAGTCTATTTCTAATTAAAACCCCACAGCTAAAACTTTGAGGGGTGGGGTTTTAGTTGTAAGCCGAACAAGTTGGCCCTTGATCGTTTTTTTACAGACAAAGGGACCATTTTCTAATTAAAAAATCTTTTGGGGTTTTTAAAAATTCGGGAGGTTTTGGGCCAAAACCCTTTTGTAAAATGTTTCACCGTATTTTCCTTTTAAAATTTCACGCTGCTTTTTGGAGCTTTTGACGATGCTGTGTAAAAGGGGAACTTTTCACTCAGTCGTCTCCACGTTCAAAAAACCCTAACTTCTTCGCCTTAAATTTCCCTGCCAGGTTTTTTAAAATTTAATTTAACTTTTTTTTTTGCTTCAAAAAAATCCCAAAACAAAAAGCACATGGCTCGATTCTTGACCCGCATGGGGAAAACGGGAAAGAGCCCCAGGGCGTAAAGGGGGAAATAAAAGGGGAATATTATTTTTCCCAAAAAACCCACAATATTGAGCAAAACAAATTCTTACGGGTAAAATTTCCAGATTGGGACGGATGAATTGATTGTGCCGGTTTCTGCGCGCCCCCCCCCCTTACTTTAAAAAAAAGAGCCGATTCAACAAAGACCCAAAAAAGGCATTTTGTACAAAATTTTTTGGGGAGGGGCAATCGTTAAAAAAATTTTCTATAAAAAATTAAAGGGGCAAGAAAAAATTTTTTTTTACAAAATGCAGACATTTTTTTAAAACCTATTCAATCTAGGGAAAACCCGGGAATAAAAAGGGGATGATTTTTGCTTTTCAAGGAACCGCAAAATAAAAGAAGCCTAAAAACATGGGAATAGGGGGGCTGGAGATACAAAAGGCGTCAAAAAGTATGTGGGCCGTAAAATTTGGTAGGGAAAATCGCTTTTCCTTTTCCCTTAGATTTTGATTTGGGTTTTAAAAGCGATCGCCCCGAAACTTTCAAGGGAAATTTAAAAGACGGGTTTGGGTTATTTTGAACAAAATTTTTAAATTGAATACAAACGTTTTAAATCAGATAAATCAGACACCAAAACAAAGTACACATTTCTGCCCTTTCCCGTTAGAGTTTGCCCGTTTGTTAGAAACCCCCTTTTTCCTTAGCGGTGATTGCGCCCAATTTTGAAAAAAATTTTCCCCAAATTTTATTACAAAAAAGATGATTATCATAAAAACTTTATCCTAGAAGAGGGCGGGACACTATATGGAATTTTATTTTTAGCGTCGCAGAAAGATCGCTTAAAGGTATTTTATTGTTTTGCGAAGATGAAAAAACCCGTTCAAAAGAAAGTAAAAAGGGTTTTTTTTAATCCAAAAATAACGAAAGTAACTGTTCAAATTGGGGTAGTCCAAAAAAAAATCTAAGGTTAGGGGGCCCTTAAAACCTATCAGCTTTTTTTGATAAAATAAGAAAACTTTTTGGGAGGCGGGAGGTGTAAAATCCAACTTGTTTTTGGGTTCTAAAAAAATTTACATTTTCAAAATGTTAGGCTTGATGATTATTTAACAACGAAATAGGGTTTTAGGGATTAAACCTAAGGCCCAACAGGGGATTTCATTTTTGAGGGAAACGGGAAAAACTGTGAGGCCCTTTTTTTAAACACCCCAAATTGAAAAAAAGGGAAAAAGGGCCGAAAAAAACCGTTTGTCATTTTTTTTTTTAATTTATGATCGCAGTAAATTTTTTTAAATTTAACAGTTTACAAGATGTAGTATACAAAATTTATTTATTTTTTTAAAAAAAGCATGTCTTTCGGGTTTATCCAATGTGCCTACAGCGCCCCCCAAAAAGAAGAGATAGTAAAAAACCCCAACATAAAAACCTTCGGGTTAAAAAAACATTACGCAAATGAAGCAAGTACTAGAAAAAGCCTTTCAAAATACACAAAACCAAACAAAGGGTTTATTCTCCCCGTTTTAAATGCTTTTTCAAATGTTAATACGGAGCGGGGGGGGGGGGACTAAAGTGCTCTAACAGCGGGAAACAATTTTGGTTTTCCCCCTTAGCAACGGGCATAGGCGCCCCGCAGTTTTACCTCTAGGGGTTTGTCTTTGGGCTCTGGGTCTTTTGGTTCTTTAGCGAAAAGGTGCGGCCGGCAAAAATTTTAAAAAACAAAAATCACAAAAGAAACAAAGCTAGGGTTTCAACTAATAACATTTAAATTTTAGCCTTTTAAACAAACAAAAAATTTAAAGCGCTAGTTGACCCAAACATACGGATGAAAAATTTAAAACGTTTCCCGGGTAAAATTTTGAGATACAAAAGACAAAAGTTTAAATTTTCAAAAAAAAGGGGGGGTGACAAGTTTTTCTCAACAGCCGGGGCCCCCGAGCAGAAAAAAAAGGGGAATTTCTTAAAAAAAGTAAACGAGACATTAAACTCTGTTTTTAAACAGCTCACATTAACAACACCAAAAAGGGGTTTATACTTTGTTTAGAGTCCAAGCGCAAAAAGCCGGTTTTATAGAAATTTTGATTAAACCGTTTTTAATTTTTTTTTAATTTTAAAAAAATAGGTTTTGGGTTTTGAAAAGAAAGACGCATGGCTAAGATATATGAAGGGGCAAACGAATTTTTTTGAAGGAATGCCCCGAGAGGGGAGCTTTATCAAGAGCACGAATGAATTGATTTAGAAGTCATTTTACCCAACCCAAAAGTTAAAAGGCAAGTTTTTGTTCATGCTATTTTTCCCAAATTCCAGGGAAACCCAAAAATAGGGCCCCCCCAGTTAAAGTAATGTTAGTGTTTTTAAACGAAATATGTAACAATAAATGAAGAAATTTCTAGAAAAACTGGGTCTCAAAAAAACAGGGCTATTCTTTTTCATTTTAAGGGACCCTTTCCAACCCCCGGGTTTGGGGGAAAAACTTTCTTACACCCCGTTTTACGCTGGCCCCTGAAAAAGCTAAAATGGGGGGCTCTGGTTGGTCAGAGGGCAAGTCTTAGAGATTTAAATTTAAAAAAGGCTTTAAATATGCACCCGATTTGTAGGCCCAAGGGTTACATTCCGCTTTCCTCGAAAAGGTTTTGGGGGGCAAAAACATTTTAAAAAATAAAAAATTCAGACAAAAATTTTTCATGTGGGGGTTTTTCCCTTTCAAGGCTGCCTTTATGTCCGGGAAAACGCAGAGAAGTGACTAACTATCGGCAATACACCAAAAACTTAATTTAAAGGGGAAAATCCCTTTTCCGGGTTTGTGTTTAAACCCAAATTTATCAGTTTTAAAAACAAAAAAAAACCAAAAACTGTTTAAAGTAAAACATGGGATGGGGGAAAAAAAATGTTGGGGGCCAAAAAAAAGGGGGTCAAAAACAGCCCAAAAAATAGGGAAAACCCGAAAAAAAAATCAAAGTTTATTAATTTCCCAATGTCTTCGCCAACGGGCTACCGCTTACCCAATTGGGTTTCGAAAAAATGGGGTAGACTAAGCACATACCAAAAATCATGGGGAAACCCAAAAAAATTCTGTAGAAAAGGGTTTAACAAGAATCCTTCCTTTTTCCAAAGCCCCGAGCCCAACCCTAAAAAAACATTGTAAAAATTCGTAACTGTTTAAACAGAAAAAATTACGCCCCCGCCGGATCTAAAAGGGGGGTTGGGGGTTTTAAAGAACTGGAAAAAACTGCAAAAATTCTCCCCTAGTTTTACGCGACTTTTAGTCGCTTAATTTTTTCCTTTTGAAGGGCCCCGCGCCCCAAAAAAATTCGAAAAACAGTCTTAAAAGGGGTAATCATCAAATTTTTGTTCCCTTTTTTTTCATCGTTGTCAGGTCGGGTGGCGTTCATTCAGACCGAATTATATAAGGGGGCCCAAAGCTGGGAAAAAACTTCTTTTGAACGCCCTGCAGAAAGGCGTAATGACTGTTCTAATAATCTGGAATTTATCTGAAAACCCTGATGAAGGGCCCGAAGGGCCAAAAAAAAAGTATGACGCAGCCACACTTTTTTGGATTTTTCGGTTTTAAGGTTTTCATCAGAAGAGAGAATCCCCACAGTAAGAGGCCTGATCAATTTGCGGAAAATTCAGAGGACAGCGCCAAAAGTTTAAAAGCAATCTTCCCCTAAATTTGATCCTAAAGACATGGAAGTGCCCATCTTCTTTAAAACCCCTTTCGAGGTTTTCGACTTTTCCCTCTTATATTGCAATGCCCTAACCAACGCCTTTAGGGTTGGGGAAAAAATTGCACAGTCAAACGAAAAGTACATGTGCTTTAATTTCTAAATAACCAAAGTCTTTTTAAAGACTCTTTTGCAGAACTGATGGGGTTCCCTTAAGTCACTGGCTATGTCCTTAAAGTCCGCCCCCAAAAACCCGGGAAAAAAAATTTTTACCCCCGCTTTTAGGGAAAAGGGTTTTTTACCCTTTTGAAATACATGAACAGTTTGGGAAAAAGGGTTTTATGAAATACATTCCACCTAAAGGCGGTTTTTTTTCTATCTTTAAGGGAAAAGGGCATCGTGATTCGGGTTACCACTGTCAAGGCATGGCAGAAGTTAAAAGTGTTTTAAAAAGATGGGGGACTATCATGATTCCTACATGATGGGTGATACATGTTTGTTGGCGGGGGCGTCTTTGAAAAAATTTTAAAAGGGCCTGCATGAAACATTTTAGCCTGGGGTCCTGCGCTTAAAATTTTTGCGCCCGGGAAAGAGCTTTGGGGTGCTTTTTTAAAGTATACTGGGTAAATTGATTTATTGTCAGATTTACCCAAAGCTTTAGTTTATTTAAAAAAGGATTGCGTGGGGAAATTTGTATTTGGGGTCGCACCCCTTAAATGTTTTAAAACAAACAAAAAAAATACTTGGGCGACTATGATCCCCGTAAAAGGTCTAAACCCATCTCATGTAAATTTTGATGCAAAAAAACTGTATGGAGGGCAATGGCGCAAACCCTTTCCCTTACGTTTAAATTTAAAATGTAAAAACAAAGGGGGCGATCCGAATTAAAAATTCAAAAGGCATTAAAGTGGTTTTGGGGGTTTTTCCCTGATCAACCCGCGTGGGTTTTTTCTAGAAGTTGAATTTTGAATTCCTCATGAATCCATGACCTGCAAATGACATCCATTGCAGCCCGAAAAGTTTAAGGTGGATCCCAAAAGAACCGGCCTAAAAATTTTGCTTTAAACTTCGGGGCAAAAAAAAATTAAAGGGCTTCTTTTCAGACTTTAAAAATTTTTTTTTAAGACAAGGGTTTTAAAAATTGACAAACATTCACGTATAATTTTTTCATCAAAAACATTCATGAAACCCTACCTCATGAAGAAAAACTGAACCAGAATTTAAACCACAGATGCTTTAGGGAAAAAAACTTTTTCCCAAACTGAAAAAAACAGCTGTTTTGGGGAAAGACTATGGGAAAACCCCACAAACTAAAAAATGTCAGGGGGGTTAAATCAAACCAAAAAGAAAAGAAAACAATTTAAACTGACTTCAAAAACCCAATTAACGGAAAATTTTGAAGATTTCATGTCGTTTTTTGGGAAAATTATGAAAAAAAAGAAAGTCAAATTAACAAAACCTGTATTTTTTGGGTTTACGGGTTTTTGAAAATTTTCAAGCTTTTGATGTTGAGTTTCTTTATACTACTTAAAGCCCTCGTATCCTGAGTCCAGAGTAATTTAAAAACAGATACAAATAGTTTTGGTTTTTTGATAACCCTACTTTAAGACATCTATTAAAAACATGGGAAAAAGAAGTGGCTAAAGGGAGCGGTGGGGTGGTACGACAAAGTCCCATTCCCCAAAGATTCGCCTTTGGGATTCAAAAAACTAACAAGAAGGTTTTAGGAAAATGAAGGATGAATTTTCTGGAAAGGTTTGGGTCAAGGAGGGGAATTTGGGGGGAAGGGTCAAAAAGGGACAGTATTTTTGAGCCCGGAAAAATCATTAAGAAAAGCAAAGGGAATCTCCCCAGCGTTGTGGGGTCAAAAATATCCCCATGCAAAATAAAAAAGAAGCATTGGGTTTTGGGAAAAAGACTTTTCATCATGGGCCCAAAGTAAAAAATGCGTCTAATCTACATGAGAACAACACAACAGGGGTTTAAAAAAAAGAAGTATTAGATAAAACAAAACACAAACGTGTGTTTGTTAATCCAGAGTTTTCATATGGGAAAATTTGGGGCCCCGGAGAAACCCTCAATTTTAAATTTAAAAGGGAACTGGTCTTGCGGGGTTTTTCTGCAGTTCCCTTTTTTCACAAAAAGCGGGGGATTTGGGGTTTTGTTGTGCCAGTTTCTCGTAAAAAATACACGGGCGGAAATTTATTTTTTTTCAAATTTTTTTTTATTTGTAGGGGGCCAAAAACTTTCCCAAATTTGGGTTTGGTTGCCCTGATTTCGATTTTCCCCTTTTGCCTTCCCCCCCCCCGGGAAATTTAAAAGGGACCTTTCTTTCAAACCCAAATTTGGTTTAAAGTTTGCTGGATGAAGACTCCCTCAGCAACATTTTTGTTTTTTTTTTTTGATTGCTTGTATGGTTTTTTGCCCTTTAAAAAATTTTTCCCTTTTTCCCTTTTCGCGCAAAAAATTGGGCAGTCTTCTAAAACCCTTCTGTTGGGTTTCGAGAATTAAAACAATCAGCTCTCTGTGATACTGGTAGGGGAAAAGTCTTTCGGCTAACTTGGGTTTGGGGTTAAAATTTTCAACTAAAGCCTGTGATTTTTGAAACCCGGAAGCCTCTTCCCAATGGAACTTTGGTTTTAACAATAAATTTTTATTTAAATTGGCCTTTTTTAAAATTTTTTTCCATCATCAACTTGAATCTTTCGAGGTTTAAATTTAAAAGGGCCTCGGTTTTGGGAATTGTTGTATGGGGAACAGCAACAGCGAAGCATCTTTTTGTTAATTGGGTTTCCCCACTTTGGGGATCTTGAAGCCCCCGTCAAGGGCTGTGGGTGGGGAAATTAAATCTTTTTTGCTAATCCCACAGAGGGTAAATATTTGAAGATCCATTTGTTGGGGGTTTGTTTGGAGTTGATTGAAAAAAGGGGGTCTTGGATTCGGGCTTGGGGGAGGTAAATTTAAAATTTTCCAAATCGCTTTTTTTAGATAAACCCTTTTTTTTGCTGTTTGGGCACTAACTCCCCCGCGGGGGTAGGTTTTAAATTGGGGGGTGATCCCCTTCCCAAATTTTCCCTTTTGGGGGAATTTAAAAGGGTTTTTTTCATTTTTTAAATTTACCAATATTATGTCAACAAAAAACGGGCGGTATTCCAACGACAATAAACCGATTTCTTGCAAACTTTTTTTTTTCTGATGGTTGATAAAAGTCACTGAATTTTGGGGGGGGGGCAAAGTCTGATTTTGGGTTTTCCCGTTTTCAAAATAACTTGTTTTATTGCCCTTTTTCAACATTTTTAAAGGTTTTAAGCTGGGTGCCCTTCTTTTTTAAATGTGTCATTAAAAAAATCTTAAATGCCCCAAAACCTCTGCCTTCATAGGCGGGCCCTTTTGCGCCCGCTAGTTGCTCCAAAAGCTTTGTTTTGTCTTTTTTTTTTTCGCCGTCATTCCCCAGTTTTTCTAAAAAAGCAAATTTCTTCCGCTAAAAAACAAACGCATTCACCCAGGGCCGCCTATATTTTTTGCGAGTAACCATTTTTTTTAAAAGTAATTTTTTTTTTTCAAATTTATATTGTCCCGGAATTAAAACCCTTTCTTAACAAAAAAATCTTTCGTGGCAACCGAAGCTGCAAAGATAGCAATCACTTTGCGAATCCTAAAGTTAGTTTGCCAAGATCTTGGTTTAATTCCTTTAAAGGCTTTTTCCAAGCATTGGGGTATCCTACATTAGACCTCCAAAAACAGCAGAATGGGGATAAAGGTTGAACAGTTTTTTCTGCTCATTTTTATAAAATAAAAAAAATTAAAAATTTTAAAAACAGGGAAAAAGGGTGGGTCTAATACGCTAAAAGGGGGCCCCAAACCTTCCCGAAACCCCCTTAAAGAATGACCAAGTTGATGGGCCCAAACTGTTTTTGCCCCCAAAAAGGGGAAGGGGGGTTTTTCTTTGGGGGGAGCGTGTGGAAAAACAAAACCCCCTTTCCCCGGAAAATGAAATTTAGCATTGGGGGGGGGGGGCAAATTTAAAAGATGGCCCCCACAAGACATTTTTAAAATACAAACAGGTAAAGGGAAACGCAGCTGGGGGGCTAGAATGGTGAAAAGTGGGGGGGCAAACGGTTTTTTAAATTTTTTACACTAAACTATTTGTAATTTCGCCCATTGATTTTGAAACAGGATTTTAGTATGATTTAACGCAGGATCCTTTTTAAAAAAAAGTCTTTTAAGGGCTCTGGGTGTGATGTGTATTAAAAGATTTGGAAAATTGTTTCGCCATTATTTATGGGGGGTTTAACTTTTAATCAAATAGATTTTATTTTTCCCCTTTAAATGAACCCAAACCCGAAAAAACAAGGGGAAATTTAGAAAAAACCTTTTCAGGTGGGGAAAGTAAACCCAAACCAGAAAATTTAGCAGAAAACGCTGGAACCCGGGGGAGGCCATTAAAAATCCTGGGGGTGTTTTAAGCAGGGAAAAAAATTTGCAGAGGGAACAGACAAAAAAAAATTTAAAAGTTACAGGAAAATAACCATTAAAGGGAAAAAATAACCCCCGCCAACGCCAGAACCCAAATTGAAATTTTAATGCCGGTAAAAAAACTTTGGGGGATACAAGGGGGCCCCCAAAATCTTCATGGAAAAATTGAACATAAAATGTTTTCTTTTTTGGGGCCAATTTCTGCTGTTGGGGGCGGTTATTTTCGGTTAAAAAAATATATAACCGAAGGCAACAGAAACCCCCAAAAACAATCAAAAAAAACTGAACCATTTTAAAAACAGAAAAAAGACAACTGCACGCCAAAAACCCCCAATAACAAAGCTCATTTTGATTTCCTTTTTAAATTTGGGAAAAATATTTTAAGAACTTAATTTTAAATTTTTTTCTTAAAAAAAAGATCAAGGGGTATTAAAAAATGATAAAGTCAATAAATAAAGACATGGAGTTCCCATAAAAGACATTTTCCAAAAGACCAGAATTTTAATCATTTTGGTTTCTTCGGATGTAAACCTTCCTTAAATTTATGCAGAGAAAAGCTGGGGGCAAAAACATCCCCCAAAGATGACGCGTTTTTTGAGGGGTTTTTGTGTACTATATTTGAAAAACTACTTTTTTAAGATAAAAAAATAGCTTTTTAATTTTTTTTATTTAAATTTTAAAAATAAATTTAAAAAGAATTGGTTGTACTTAAAAGGGTGACTTAAAAAAGGAAAAAAAATTATCAAAAAACTTTTTTTCAAAAAAAATTTTTAAGAACTTAAATTTAAAAACTTGAACAAGAACTTAAAAAAACTTGGGCAACTTAATTAAAAACTTTGAAATTTAAATTTTAAATAAGAACTTTTTGGGGGGAAAAATTTAGAATGAATTAAGGGGAAAAATTTGGTAATTAATAAGAACTTGAGAATAACTTTTTTAAAAAAATTTGAAGGAACCCTTTAGTGTGTCATGCGTGGGGGGGGGGTGGGGGAGGTTTGGGGGGGGGGGGTGTCTGCTGGGGGCGGACAAAACAAACAAAAAAACACAAAAAAACAAAAAAAACCCCACAAAAGACGTCCGGGGGTGGGGGTGGGGGGACGTTTCCCTTTGGGGGGGTAGGGCCAAAAAACACAACAAACAAAAAGTGGGGAAATACTTGGGCCACTTCTTGCTTTGTGGGCCCAAAAAGGGTTTTTTCCGCGCGCAACCCAATCAACCCCCCAAGTGATCACATGAGGGGTTTTTGGGCCATTTGCCCCTGGCTTGCAGGTCTTTCCCCGCCCTTTTCAGGTTTTAAGCGATCCCATAGGGGCGTTTGACCTAGGTTTTCCACCGGGGGGCTTTGGGAGGGGGCTAAAAGTCATTTTGGGGGCAAGCGGGGTTAAACTTAGGGGGTTTTTGTTTGACCTAGTTTTCTGTGCCCCTCAGAGTTTTACAGCAAGTAATTCTGTAGCCAAGCTTTTTTTGGGGAAACTCCCAATCGGGCAGTAGTATACAAACCGGGATTGATATTTTAAAAAATTTAAGGGAAAATTGTGGTGGCCCCAAAACTACTCCTTTTCCCTACGGGAGGTGTACTAAGGGGTTTTTTGCCTAACCCTATTAAATTTTGCCCGAAAAAAATTTGAAAAACGTTTTTTCCCGTGCATAAGGGCCCCTTGAAGCAGATGAACTGGTTAGAATTAGAAAAGTATACACCCTCTTTACAAAAGATCAGCCCGCCACATAAAAAACTGAATCTGTAGTTTAACCCAAACAATCAAGTCCCGAACAAAAAGAACATTTTTTCTTTGGGGGGGGGGAAAAAGCAAAAGGGTTTTTAAATATAAAATTTTTTTTTTTGCATAAAAAAGCCCCTGTTTACCTCCGCCTTAAAAAAATGGAAACCCCCCCCGGTTTTTTTTAAAAAAATGGCTTTAGCTTTCCCAAACCAAACTCCCAACAATCCCAAAAACGGTGGGTTTTGGTTTTTTTTTTTGCTTCGGCCACTTTTAACAATGCGGGGCCAAAATTTTTTTGAAAGGAAACCCTCCTTTAATAGCCAAAAAACGTATTAAAAAATAGCACATCTTTTTTCAACAAAACTGCCCTTAACGTTTTCTTTCCTTGACCAACAAAAATTTTTAAAATACACAATTCTGTTCTTTAGGGAAAACCCCGGGTTTTAAAAACCACAGCGCAGGGAAAACACCCCTGCCCTTTCCCGCCAGTCAGTGAAAGAATTTGTGGGTTAACCCATTTTGTTTAAACGGGGCCGCTGATTTGGGCCCGGCTGTGACAGCCCACGCCCCGGGGGGCAGGTTTTGGGTGGGTGTAATTTTGGGGATCGGGCAAGCCCGGGCCCGGAAGGGGTTTGGGGGGGAGGGGGGGGGGCGGGGGATATTTATTTTTTGGCCCGAAGGGAAAACCCTTTCAATGTAAACAGGGGGGGCACGCCCTGTAGCGGGGGGTATGCCCACTGTTTAAACCCGGGGCACATTTTTTTTTAAAAAGTGGGGTGTGTGTGTGGGGGGGGGTTTTTGGGGGGGGGTGTGTGTGTGTGTGTGGTTGTGTGTGTGTGATGGGTTTGTGTAAAGTGGGGGTGTGGTGGGTGTGTGGGGTGTGTGTGTTTTTGTTTTGTGTTGGTGTGATGGTGTGTGTGTTGTGTGGTTTTGTGTGTGTTGTGCGATATTGTTTTGTAGATAATCCCTTTTTTTTTGGTTTTTGGGAAAAATTAAATTGTCAGAGAACTATAAAAACCCTTTAATTTCGGGTCACTTTCGCCCAAATGGGGTTAAAAGGGGGAAAGTGGGCCCCGAATGAAGGTTTTTTTAGTTCTTTTAAGTAAAAGGGTGATAAAGGGTTGATTCCGGGGGGGGGGGGGGGGGGGGGGGGGGGGGGGGTGGGGGGGGGGGGAAGGGGGGGGGGGGGGGGGAAAAAAGGGGGGGGGAATGAAAAAAAAAGGGGGGAAGGGGGAGGGTAATGTGTTTGTGGGGGGGGGGGGGGGGGGGGGCAAGAGAAGGAGAGCTCATATCTCATCATCCACTATGGGGTGGGGGTGGGGGTGGGGGTGGGAGGTTCATATAAATGGTGTTGTTTAAAAAAGTGAATAATGCTGTGGGATGATGTTCATTGCAACAGGTGAAATAATGTGTTGGCATCAATATGCTGATGTTTGTTGAGAGAAGATAGCAGTGATCAATGAAAACCAGGGTATCATGTGTTGCACACACACACACACACACACACACACACACACACACACACACACACACACACACACACACACACACACACACACACACACACACACACACACACACACACACACACACAAAGGAGGGGGGATGGGGGACCACATATAAACATTGTTCTGGGTGAGTTAGGATCATGTGATCATAGTGAGACTAACTGTGGAGAGTTTTCACACACATAATTACTCACACATACAC
>CM031615.1:60261769-60266769 GCA_018398815.1 Conus ventricosus | reverse complement strand
GTTCATAGAACGAAACATCAATGCATATGGAATCAAATGAAATTAAAACATTCTCTCTTTCCTGAACTTCACAAATCATTTATCTAAAACATCATTAACTAACCGGGTATAAATAGATTTCTACTTTACCTGGCCAGGTGATCTTAACTATTCACGAATCACTGTCTTTTCTTTTCTTTTCTTTTTCTTTTCACTGTCACTTTCACAACACGACACAGCTGCTGGCACTGGTGTTGGTCTGATGGCGCCTGGTCAGGTGAGATGTTGGCGTTGGTCTGTGGTTCTGCTTGGCGAAGTGACGCTCCCAGGTATGAGGTCGAACCCCGGTTAGGATTAGAACAGTGACTATCAACATCGATCTGTTCTCCTTTCTTTCTTCCTGCATTAACGCATTGCACTCTCTCTCTCTCTCTCTCTCTCTCTTCTAGTCTGCTTTATCAAATGGACATGGTTGCTTTTCTTTTCTTTTTTTTTTCTTCTTTCTTTTTCTCTTCATTAGTTAGCAACTCTCTCCACATCTCTCCTAGTCCTTCCTCTGCAGACTATCTCATGCTAATCTCTCAACTTGGTTCTCTTCTCTCCTCCCCTCATCTCTCTGCTTTTCTCTCCTCAGAG
The DNA here is from genome assembly GCA_018398815.1 of Conus ventricosus. Taxonomy (NCBI): domain Eukaryota; kingdom Metazoa; phylum Mollusca; class Gastropoda; order Neogastropoda; family Conidae; genus Conus; species Conus ventricosus. Next base: position 60,266,154 of record CM031615.1, on the reverse strand, counting down.
ATTACACTCAGACCTCTCTCTCTCTCTGTCTCTCTGTTCGTTCTCCCTCGTTCTCCCGTTCTCTCACTCTCACATCCTTCTTATTGTGTTCCGATCTGTCCAAAAAGGGCGAGTACCATTGGTCAGTATTTTTACCCGAAGTTATCTCCCTCTAATTCCATTGGATATTCAAATCATGACAGTCACGCCCACACACCTTACTCTCTGTGGTGGTCAATTGGTCATTTAATTGATTAGCTAGATTTCACCCCCACACACACTACCTTCTCCCTCTCCCTTTCCTGCTTTAACCTGCGACGTCCGACTAACAATGGCACTGGTTCACAAATTGGCTAGATGAGCCTGAGCCAGGCGCTACGACTCGTCTCGCTAGACATCGAGGCGTCGGTCAAAGCCGCTTAGTCGTCTGGCTGGACAGACCGTCTCTGTGGAGCCTCTCCCTATGCTTAATTGGCTAGATCCGAACCATGGGCCCGTCTACGTGGCGCCACAATGTCTGCGTTTGGACTTATGTCCAGTTGAAGTGGCCGGCGACGGACCACACTTTGGTTGTGTTGAATTTTGACCGTGACAATTTCCCCCTTGCAAAAGACTATGCACCGCATTGTCTCAAAACAACGGTTACAAAAAAGACAACAACCGAATTTGCTGAACCACAGCTACACGTGCAAAGTTTGAAAAATACTTTACAACCAACGGTTTATAAATTATAAAATATATCATTAGTGGTACCACTCCAATGAGTTATCATTGACGTGCGCTCTTGCGTTATTTCAACTCATTTTATAACGACCTCTGTGCGCACTTATGCAATTCCCCTACCTGCGGATTTGCCATCTCTCCTCTTCACAACTACTTTGAAGAGCACAATATCATATGATCACGATCCATGACACTTCACTGAGGAATCTCCATCCTCACTTATTGCAAATAATGCATCACTACACAAGCGACTGTATGCTCCAAGCATAACTACATTCACATGAACAAGTCTCACAAAGAAAATATGAACAAGTCTCACACAAAGAAATATGAACCATAGCCAACTGGGAATGAACCCATATCCAATCAACATAACTGTCATCAACACATATTATCAACAAAGGACCCGGATATGACTGACTTCCTCTGAGTTGCAGCTTGCTAGACTACACGGCTTAAATAGTCAGCTCCGACATTCTGTCGACCGGGAATGTACTGCACTCGGTACCTGTAGGGCTGCAATGCCATTGCCCAACGCAGAACTCTGCTGTTTTTCAACTGCGCCTCCTGCAGGAATTTGAGTGGTTGATGATCTGTCTCTATCACGAACTCTTTCCCATACAAGTATTTGTGGAACTTCTGCACGGCCCACACGACAGCTAAACACTCCTTCTCCACCGTTGCGTACCCTTCTTCACACTTTGTCAACTTCCTGCTAGCATATCTCACAGGGAACTCGACCCCTTCATGCTCCTGTAGCAATACTGCACCTATCCCACACCTGATGCATCTGTCCGCAACAAAATGGTTTGGACATATCTGGTAGCTTCAAGATGGGACGGGAACCTAGTCTTTCCAGCACCGTCTGCAGTGCTTGCTCTGCAGCGTCTGACCATTCGACCACTGCCGGTTTCCCTGCCTTGACCAAATCACTGAGAGGACTCGTGATTGCAGCAAAGTTTGGGACAAACTCCCTATAGAACCCAATAAAACCTAGCAGACTCCTGACTTCTGTTTTGGTCTTTGGTCTCTCTGAATTCATCATCTTCTCCACCTTTCCCCTTTCTGGCTGCTTTGTGTCGCCTCCGACAACAAAACCTAGGAACTCCTACTGTCTAGCCCTTCATACGGTGACACATCCCTGTATGACTCTTCTGGAAACTTAGGCAACAAAATCTCCCCTTCTTCTGCTGGGTCTCTTTCACCTCATCAATGATTGCTGCTGCGCCTATGTGCTGAGTCTCACGCTGAATATATTTGCGGAGAAAATTCGCATGGAAAAGTTTTGGTTTCCCATTCACATCAATTCGGTAATCCCGACCGACCTTTTCAGTGATGGTGAATGGTCCTTTCCAATGCATCAGCAGCTTGTTGTGACCCGTGGGAAGCAGTACCAGGACTTGATCTCCGCCTTGAGGGATTGCTTCCTTACCTTCCTGTCATATTGCTTCTTCTGGACGACCCTAGCCTCCTGCAAACTCTCCTTGCGACCTTACATGTCTCCTCGAGCCTATTGCGTAAGTCACCACATACTGATATGTGGTTTTGACTTCTTCGGACCTGTTTTCGGGCCCGTCTTTGGGAAAGCCACCGGTCCCGAACTGTCCCCCCAACGCAGTCAAAAAGGCAAAAAAATGTGCTTTCCCGAGGGGGTTCCCCCTAGGCGAACAGTGCCGTGGAATGTGCGGTCCCCAAATTTCTGGCCCTTTTCCCCAAGAGCTTTTTTAAGTGCCCTTTAGCAAACCATTTTAATCTTCCACCAAGCCCTTGATTGTGGGTGGTATGGGGGGTGAGCAGCGTGTGATCCCTAGCAGTGTTGACCCCCCTTTTCACGCTTTGGGGGAAAATGTGGGCCCCCTGTCATGAGAATTTGGCTGGCACACCCCCGCAGAAAAGATGTCTACCAGCCTTCGCGACCTGTTGCGTTTCTACGCTTTCAAGCACGCTTTGGGGTTTGGTCCGTAGTCCCAAGGTCAACACAACTGGCCCCCTTTTGGGAAAGGGGGCGATTGGGCCAATAGGTCAACAGCCACCCCCCGGGTGGTGTGTCAAAAAAAGGAGGCTGTTTTAAGGGCGCCTTCCTCTTACCCCTCTTGTGGGCCCCTTTTAACACGACATGACATGCAGAACGCTTGATGTCTGATTGCTCCTGGGCCCAAAGAAAGTCATCAAAGTTCGGTAGCGGTTTTTCTGGTTTCCCAGATGACCCCCCATGAGGACTCGTGACCCCCTGAATGACAGTGTCACGTAACCTGTGGTACCCTAATGATGGTACCTTACTGTCTTCCCTTTGGGAACACCGGGCAACAGCCGCCTTTACAAGAAATTTGTTCACCCCTTAACCTTTTTCTTCCCCTCTTGCCAAAACCCCCCAAAACTTCAGAGCGAAGGTCTTGTTCCTGCGCGCCCTAAAATATCAGGGGACACTCTATGCTGACTTCCTTGCCGGACGACAAAGGTTTTTCAACCTTTCCCTTTCTTGCTGTGTTTGAATGTCCCTGTGCAGTCAAACAATCAGGATCCCCCGGATCCCCTTTCCCCCGGATTTTCCAAAATAAATATGAAAAGGGGGTTTTCCATCACCAACGCAGACAAATGCCTGAGAAGAAAAGGGGGGCGAATTTTTTTTTTGCAAAATGGAAAATCCCCAGTGCCATCGATTAGATAAGGTTTGGATTTGCCCCGTCAAAACCCTTTATCGACCAGCGTTGTTCGTACTCAGCCTGAACAACCGTGTCTGTAACACTTTCACCCCCTTTCTGGCCAATCCACCTTCTTCCACTGGTAACGAACCACTCAGCCTAGTGCCCCCCATCCCCCGACATGACTGCTGTCCGTGCTAGCCCTGGGTGCATCCACCCTCTTCAGACTGAATCCCTTTTGGTTCCACTGCAGGTCGTTTCCCCTGGCGACCCTTATCCACCTCTTGCAAGGCTGCTGCCTTCGGAACCTCATGCGACATCCTCTGCACATGTCCCTTCCTGTGACAAATGAAACACCTAATGTCCTTTGCCCTTCCTTCTGCCCACCACTGGGTTTGCAGACTTTGCAGGAAAACTCCCTAGTCTCCTTGCACTCTTCTCACCTGTGCTAGCACTGTTTCTCTGCACCTTAGGCCAAACGTGCCTCTCTATACACCTCTGCGAACTTCAACAACTCCCCTGCTGTCTGGCTGTCTCTCTTTCAATGTATGGTTAACTCAGGGCCGCAACCTGACAAAATCTGTTCTTTCATAACTAGCTCTTTCATTCAGCGAACTCCTTTTTCGTACCACTCAACTCTAACCATTTCTCAAATAGTGATTAGACGTGCACCAAACTGAGTGTACGTCTCACCTGCTTGTAATTAGCTGAACGAAATTTCTTCCTGAACCCTCCTCTGTGAGGTCAAATCCCTTCATCAATGCTTCCTTCACAGCGCCGAAATCAGACTGTTGTTCTGCTGGTAACGCAGTGAAAATTTGTAATGCCTTACCCGTCAGTAACGCTGACAAAATGACTGCCCACTCTTCTGAAGGCCAACCTGACTGGTCGCAAACGTTTCGAAACGACTGATGTATGCATCAATCGAATCGGTTCCTTCAGAGAATTTTGGCAACTTGGGTCGGGGAGCATAGCTACGCACAGAGTCACTGGAAACTGAACTACCATCCTCGGTGGTCTCCCTTGTATTCTCACTTTCTC
>CM031615.1:60251769-60254269 GCA_018398815.1 Conus ventricosus | reverse complement strand
GATGATGATGATGATGATGATGATGATGAAAGAGGAGATAACAAAAAGGGCGAAGAAAGAAACAGATAACCCTCATTTATGAAAGCAATGAAGGAGGCGACAACAACAAAACAAACAATATGTGCTCTCCCTAAGGTGCGTGCGACACACACACACACACACACACACACACACACACACACACACACACACACACACACACACACACAAAGTGCTCTAAGGATAGTATTCCACTGTGGCACCAAGACATGTGCTTCACTGACTAATGCAACTGAGGCCAAACACAAAACTAAACCCCAAAAATGCGCTCCGTGGACGTCATGCAACTTAGTGAGTCGAATACAAAGTAAATGTGTTCCCTTGGCCACACGCAACTGAGGTATGCAAACATGTGATCCATGGAATGTAACCCACGCACACACACACACACACACACACACACACGCACACGCACGCACGCACGCACGTACGCACGCACGCACGCGCGCACACACACGCACACCACACACACACACACACACACACACACACACACACACACACACACACACACAAGTGCTCCATGGAGTGTGTGAAACTGAGGCACACGAAAAATGTGCACGAAGGCATTGCGTCCACCTGTCTTCATTCAGCTTTAACTGAAACCATCTACATCTCGGGCCTAGAGAGAGACAGACAGACAGACAGACAGAGAGAGAGAGAGAGAGAGAGAGAGAGAGAGAGAGAGAGAGGAGGGGGGGGGGGGGGAGAGAGAGAGAGAGAGGAGAGAGAGAGAGAGAGAGAGAGAGAGAGAGAGAGAGAGAGAGAGAGAGAGATTCCGGTGGGGTGGGCGCGTGGGTGTTTGTGTGTTCGCGCCCAAACACTGGTTCTGAGCAGGTGTCCAGATCGGCGCGTGCCCATTATGCGCGTGTCAGTGCGCGTGACACCAGCTGGGTGGTTGGTGACAGACGGCAGCGTCGGCGGGTTCTTTAAACTCAGGGCCCATGTCTGTGTGTGCGTGCGCGCCCATGCGTATATATATGTGTGTGTGTGTGTGTGTGTGTGTGTGTGTGTGTGTGTGTGTGTGTGTGTGTGTGTGTGTTGTTGTTCTTCAGTTTAATGTCCTTCCACTAGAAGTGATTCAGACAATATTATAGTGTAGAGTGAGCTTGATGTAAAGAATGAAAGAGATGCATTTTTTTTGGGAGTGTAAGTTTTAAAGTAGTACGTGAGACATGTAATCATAACCCTCCACCCCAACCTATTCATCAGAACGTTTAACTTAAACTAAAATTTTAACTGTAACAATCACAAATGCTAAAGATAAATATTAAGTGAACAGCCTAATAAACATTTAGAAACAGGTTCAAGAGTAGCAAAATTGTTTAATATACTAGGTAGTGATAAAGGAGTCGATCCATCAACAAAACCCTCAATACCTGATTTATTAAACAGCTCTTTTGTTTTGGGACAATGAATCAGTAAATGATTGACACTTATAGAATCCCCACACATACATTTAATATCTTTGCAATATTTTGTTTTAAACGAGTTTAAACGAAGCCTATGGATTAGACTTTCAATCTCCCTGGATGAGGAAATAAATCTTTTGTATGATGTTATCCCATTGTTTTTGTCATTACAGTTGATGCAATTTTTATAATAATATATGTCCGAGTTCCTCAGTGTTTTTGTTGCATTATCATGAGATGTTTTATTTATGATAGAGAAACATTCTGCCAGATCTAAGCGAACATTTATTGTTACTGTGCCGCTAAGGTTTTGAGCTGCCTTTTTTGCAACTTTGTCTACTTGTTCATTTGCCGATATACCACAATGAGAAGGCACCCAACAAAAAGTAATATTAATGCCTTTTTGGGAAAGAAGGTGTACTATATGATTAATTTCAGTTATCATGTCTAATCGTACATATGAATTAGAAGACTTAATACCATTCAATGCCGCTTTTGAATCAGCGCATATTACGATTTGACTGTTATTTATAGGGGAATTAAAAATGAAATCCAATGATTTGAGTATAGCAAGTAATTCTGCGCTATATATAGACAGACTTTTACCAAGATGAAATAACTTTTCTATTTTTAAGCTAGGAATTATGAAAGCTGCTCCCGTGCTATTATCATCCAATACTGAGCCATCTGTGAATATTTTTAAGTGATGGTTGTACTTATTTTCTAAGTGGGTGTAGACAAAATTTCTCAAAATGTTGGGAGAATCCTTTTTTGTTAAATTATTGTAGTCAATGTCAAAGGAAGCTTTTGATTGTAACCATTTTGGAATGGGTGAAAACGTAGGTTTTCCGGCGATATTATTTTTATCTATTTTTGTATCTTTTAGAAGATCTGAGGAAAATGAATAAATAGATTTTGTGGATTGTATATATTGTGCACGTTTTCCAAAATCCTTTTCCGAATCTAAACATACCTCTTCTGAGTGTGTGTGTGTGTGTGTGTGTGTGTGTGTGTGTGTGTGTGTGTGTGTGTGTGTGTGTGTGTGTGTG
>CM031615.1:60224269-60246769 GCA_018398815.1 Conus ventricosus | reverse complement strand
AAACTTACTTAGCGCACTCTTAACATATCTGTTCATATCCATTTTAATGTATGGCTCTATCACATTAGTTGTTTTAAAGAGTCTGTACTGCGCAAATCTGTCACTGCTATAAATATGATCATGCCAGTCCTGCCATCTGCAGTCAATAATTCTTTGTTTAAAACATTTCAAGAACCCTACGATATTTTCAACACCCTGGTTATCCCAAACATAAGCAAAGCCATATGAATTTAAACAGTGACGAACATTGGTAGCCCATGTCTTCTTGCCATTTGAATCCAAATTTCTCAATATCTTATAAGCTTTAAAAGGTATTTGATTTCGTCCATTCTTGTTATTTTCAACCAGTATTTAATTCATTTCAAAAACGAATTAACATAAATCGGATATCTTCCCAGATCACCATATACTAAATCATTCTGTGTTCGATTATCTACATTCAAAATTTTTTTCATGGCATACAAATGCACATTTTCAATTACGACGCTTTTCTCAAGTGCCCAAATTTCTGCTCCATATTGTAGGATTGGCTGCACCTGAGAGTCAAACAGCTTTGAGAAAACTGTAAAAGCGCTACAATTCAGTTTATATAAAAATGTGAAGTATAACTGTAACTGCTCTCTTTGCTCTGTTTGCAATATCTTGGCATCCAAAAGTGAAACTTAATCTGGTTGTGAAATAGAATCCTAAATACTTATATGCATTGACTACAGCAATATACTGACCGTCATAAATCCACCTCCATTTCGTGCCAAATAACCACCTTTACGAAAGACAATAATATTGGTCTTATTCATATTTACTTTTAATTCTAATCTGGTTGCAGCAGAATACAAGCTTTTCAGCTGCCTTTGAAGTCCAACGACCGTTGTAGACAATAAGACTATATCGTCGGCAAAAAGCACACAAATAACTCCAAGAAGTCAAAGGTTACACCATGTTTTCCATTTTGAATAATTTCCAACGCTAATTCATTTATGAACAAAGAAACAAAACTGGACTGCAGACGTCCCCTTGCTTAACTCCTCTGGTACACTTGACAAAATCTGATAAATTTGCTCCGGATCTGATCTTAGCTTTCACCTCACAATACATACCTTCACACAACGATACAGTTTACCCTTAATTCCATTTTTAATAGAACAGGCCATAGTAGTTTCCGTGAAACTGAATCGAAAGCTTTTTCAAAATCCACAAAAGCAACATATAACTTCTGATTATTTACAAATTGTTTTTGAACTGCGGCTAACAGGGCAAACATATGATCAACTGTGGAATAATCTTTCTTGAATCCTGCTTGGTGTTCTCCTGTTACATTATTCTGAGATATCCATTCATGTAATCGCTTATTAACAACGGAACTATAAAGTTTACTGCATATATTGCATAACGAAATACCTCTATAATTGTCTACATCATTTGCATCACCCTTTTTAAACAAGGGCAATATTATGGATTCTTTCCAATCCTCGGGATAAATGCCGGTGTCAAACAGAAAGTTAAACAGTTTACATAAAAACTTTACGACAAACTCACCAGAATTCTTGAAAAACTCTCCAATAATACCGTCGGGTCCAGCACTTTTACCATTTTCAGTTTTCTAATCGCTAGTAATATTTCTTCTCTGGAAATTGGTCTATCATATGTATTGTCTTCACAATGTATTGCCTCATTGATCACTGTGGACTCTTGCTCACCCTTTTCTAACACATTTTTAAAATGAAAGAACCAGTCTTGTACTGAAATGCTATTTACAGGTTGAGTTTTCTTTCTTGATATCTTGTGTATAGTATTCCAGAATAATTGCTGATTCTCAACTGAAGACATAAGATCACACAGCAAAGAATCATTGTATTCTTTCTCTTTTCTTTTATTTAAATTTTTGTACACCCTTCTTGCTATACAGAACTCTGTTCTATCATCTTTATCCAATGTTTTCAAAAAAACTCTGAATAGTTTACGTAGTTTACTTTTGGCTACCCTGCATTCATGATCAAACCAACCCTGTTCGAAATTCTTGTTTACTTGTTTAGTTTTCCTCATACTTTCAGCTTGTTCTTTGACAGTTGTATTAAATAGAGACAACGCTTGGTTAACGTCTTCACAAATAAGGTTTTCAGCAGCTTTCAATGTTTCTAGAACCCCTGGTGAATTCATGAGATTCGTAAACTGTTGACCATATTCTGAATTCCAGCAATACTGAACAATGAACTCACTATTCTGTAAACTAGGAGCAAAATTGTTATGTATTTCATCAGTCTGCATTCCAATACACAGCACTAGTGGTAAGTGATCAGAATCATATCTTTCCATTACATTAAGCGTAATCCTTTCATACAATAGTTCGAAAAGTTGAACAGATGCTAAAAAGTAGTCATTTACACTGCTCCCTACATCAGATATGTACGTGAAACGGCCTTCAAGGTCGCCATTACATACTCCATTTAGAATTGTCAGTCCCAATACAGTGCACATGCTAAGTAATTTCTTCCCATACAAATTTAATACTTTGTCTTGAGAACATCTTTCATGTTTACTGTTAACCTCCTTGACAAGTTTACGTATAAATCACTTTCGCATACAAATTCTGGAGAAACATTTGAAGTTCTTGCGTTCATGTCTCCACAAAATAGTAATTCTACATCAACAAAAGACATTAAATTATTGACAACACAATTTTCCAACAATTCAATACCATTATCGAAACCACACATGGTGTAAAAAGGTGCATTTTCCGGTGGGACATACGCACATACGAGCAAAACATTCTTACTAAAATCAAAAAAATCTTTATCAAACATAAATAGCATTGCATACTGAAAGTCACAATCCACTTGTTTAATATATGGCAGAAGACTTTTCCGTACCATACAGACCAATCCTCCTGAACACCGACCCTGTTTCGTAAGTCTTACTGCCGGTTTTACAAACAGTTCATGTTCCGGAAAATGTTCAACTCGAACGATTCAGCAAAGGTTTCAACCAAACAGACAAATCAAAAGAAGAAATAAACTTAATAAAATCTCTGTCACGTAATTTACGAATTAAACCACAAACATTCCAGTGGAGAAGTGACACATTATTTACGAGTTTATGTACATTTTGACCTGTATGATTTTTCATACTTTTATCACTATATGAGCGAGCATCCTTATGAAGACGACAAATATGTTCCGTTTTATTGTATTTCTTTACAGAGGAGGCCACAGGTGTGGACGTGTAATCCATGCAGCCAACACTATTCTGAGTGACATATCCATGACTAGTCACACAGTCACCACCATGTCCACAAGTTTCATTTTCTGTAATACAATTACTATCAATATTCACAGAGTCATCGACACAACCAGTCCCATGCAAAAGTGCAAAACCATCACCCTTCTTTCTTTCACCCGTACTTCCACATACAACACTTTTATTTATTTCATCAGTTTGAATACATTCACCACTGCAGTCTCCCTGCCCTTCCACACACGTTCTCTCTAAAACACTCAGATGATCCTGATGTACACCACTGTTTGCTGTAGGTAACATGGCATCACTATGTACAACAGAATACAAATCACACGAAACATGGTGATCAACACTTAAATCCATCCTTTTCACAGTTAACACATCATCCGATCGTGTGTCATCTAAATCAACACATTGCCGTCAACACCGATGTCAGTGACAAACTGCACGGGATTTTCGTCGCTTAATTCTCCATGAAGGCGGAATCGTTCACTGACCCAGTTAAAGTGCCAGCACGTAAAGTAAGAGAGAGAGAGAGAGAGAGAGAGAGAGACAGACAGACAGACAGAGACAGACAGACAGAGATTGAATTTTTATAAAAATTGGGAAAATGTTGGACTCATTGAAAGTGACTTAATCTGACAAACTAAAACCCTAACAGTAAATGAACGATCACTAGTACCCGTTGAGAGAGAGAGAGAGAGAGAGAGAGAGAGAGAGAGAGAGAGAGAGAGATTCTTACAAGAGAGAGAGAGAGAGAGATTCTTACAAGAGAAGAGAGAGAGAGAGAGAGAGAGAGAGAGAGATTCTTACAAGAGAGAGAGAGAGAGAGATTCAGATGTTTATTCTTACAGCCTTGGCCCCTCTCTCTCTCTCTCAGAATAAACATCCGAGAGAGAGAGAGAGAGAGAGAGAGAGAGAGAGAGAGAGCGCTCAGAGCAAAGAATGACAGGGGAAGAAGCCAAAAGAGACAAATAGACGAAGAATGGAGCGGGCTGCGGGGACTTGTGACAATGGTGTCTATTCCCAGGACGAGGCCAACGACCTTGAACTGAACAGGAAACGGCGGAGACAATGTGTCGGCTTTTGCACGGGGCGGAAATCCACTATGTCGTCTGCGTCACATTGGATTTGTCTGCTTTTGCGGTCGTGTGTGTGCGAGTGTGTGTGTGTGTGTGTGTGTGTGTGTTACTAAAAAGAGCAGACACTGTTGTGCATCTGTGTAAATTAAAACTCTTGTTGAGTCGCCGCTAAACGGTTTCGTTTCAAAAAACAAAACAAAACAAAAAAAAGAAAAGCAAAACAAACAAACATTGTGTTTTATTTCCTCTCGATCTTCAACCGTTCCAAATACTTTGTGCGATTGCAGCTGACTGTCCCCATATTGTGGTGGTTGTTATTATTGTTTTTCGGGTGGTGCGGTGGAGGAGGAGTGAGGATGGGTTAGTTGGGAGGATGGGTTAGTTGGTGGTGTGGAAAGGGGAGAAAAAATTGGTGATACCGGTTTAGAAGCATATTTTTAAAAAAATCATACTGATGATACCGCACAACGTGCCGTCTGAAAACGCCAGTGATGAGAAGACTGGCAGTGTTCATAGGAGGACACGGACCACAAAAAAGTCATGGAAGCAAGGCAATGTTGCTTATAAGCCAGCCGACCGCAAATGGCCATATTAGGGTTATCACCACGTTGCAGTCAACTCACAAGTCATTAAAAAACAAACAAACAAAAACCTTATTCACACAACCCTTTAATTAAAATGACCTTCTAAAAACACATGGAAAATTTTGTTACGAAATCTTTCGTATGTAAAATCGTAGATCAGGTGACATATGTTGATCTCTTTCAGAAATTCAAAGATCACACAAGTCCTCGAAGCCGTCCACACCCAACATCTGAACGTTCACAGCGACACCATCTGTCAGGAAGCCAAAGGAATCAGCATGGAACTCTGTGACGCTCCTGACGAAGGCCCATCGTCCTAGGCCATGATCAACGACCTGTCATTTCACCATTCTGCTTGGTCGCAATGCCGACGATACGGTTAAGCTCCCGGGCGGGCTTGAAACGGATGTCACCGAGACCTCATCCAGCTTATAATCACCTTCATTCACACCAACACAGAGCATGACACCAATAAAGTGAAGAACTGGCTGAGGCACGTGCCTCCCCCTCAAGGTCTGTTTGTTGGGTTGGTTTTGGCTGGTTTTAAAGGCAGACCGGGTCAGGTCCACGTTCTGCCCAAACTGGAGGCACGCCACTCCATACGAAGAAAAACATACACCCGAAGGTGCTGGTGGGACCCAGAGTAGTACTGTCCTCATCTGCTGAGCAAACCAGCTGGGAGCAATCCTGCACCACCCTTGGAAGCTTGCGCTGTGTTCACATAGGGCGCAGGCATGCACAGGGCGTTCTATTAAGGAATCAAGGGACAAAATTGCTCCCTGGCAGATGCCATTGTGCAATGACTATTGGATGTGATACGACACATCCTACACGGGAGCGTTCCCATGGGTGCACCAGCCCATATGACTGCGGAGCCCACCGGCGAAAAACGCCACCGTGAAGCAGTTGCCATGTGCATCCCGCAGCCTCGCCCATTGCTGTTCCACAGACAGGTGAGGACAGTACAACTCCAGACGTGGCCAGGCTTTCGCCACGTGAGGTCTTACATGCTCTCTGAAGAGAATCCCTGGTCACAGTCTTTGCAGCTGTCAACACGACTTCCCCTGCGGTCCGTGGGGTAAGACACAGAACTCTTGAGAAAGACTCTTGAGATCGTCAGTGCTGACGCTTTTGAACCAATGCTCGATGACCCACCTGAAAACCCTGGCTCTCTTGGAAGCCAACCTGAATGAAGGTGTCGTCAGCAAACAACACAGTGGAGGGCCACGTGCCGGACTCTCCCCAGACCGGTCAAGACTTGACCATCACAAAGTGCTAAAGGCAAGACGGGCAGCTCACTCTACAGCCTCTATTTATCCCACACTCCGGCTACCTTCTTCTTCTGCGTACGCAGGCTGATACTCCTGCGGACACTCCCTGTATGGACAGACAAGTATCAATCCCATCTACCCAACCAAGGGGTGGAGTTTTGTGTGAATGGCCGTTTTTTATCCCGCCATTAAGGCAGCCATACTCCATCTTCGGGTAAACTCAGGCTACCAACGCAGTATCCGAGAACGAACGGATAGAATGGATCTTCCGTTTAGCGCGTTTTGCACCATAGTTAGTGATATCACACTGGGGGGAAAGGGGTAAAACGCGCACTCGCACACACATTTACACACACAGAGAACATGAAGAATATATGTACACATACAAACACGCCTACCTATACATATACGAGTATACATTACATTACAATATTAGCCTAAATAATCGCAAAATTGAACACCAAGTTAGAGTAGAAGGTCAATAGGACTGTTCAATACACTTCGTCCGATGCCATACACTTTAAGTGATTGATTTTTCAGTGAGCACATTTCTGCTACAGTATTGAAGCGCGCTGTCCAGCATGTGTTTGCCTTTTGTTAACACATCTGCCCCCCCCCCCCCCCCCCCCCCCCCCCACCCACCCCCCACTTCCCATCTTAGGAGAGTTCACGAATTTCCTCTTGTGTGTGTGTGCGTGTGTGTGTTCGTGCCTGTGTGTTTGATGGAGCTCGGCAATTCAACTGCACCCGATGTACTAATGTGGGTTTTTTCTGTTCTTTCCTTTCATGTTTATCAAACTGCTTGTACACTAAGCACAAGACCAAAAGAAAAATTAAGAGAGAGAGAGAGAGAGAGAGAGAGAGAGAAGAGAGAGAGAATGATGTAGACCTTCAGTCATCAAACTCTTTCCCCTGTTCCCAGCCTAGTATTTGTTAACGATTACAACTCACTCTCCATACAACAAACAAACAATCGCACGACAAGTGTGAAGTCTCAACTCACTCTCCAGCTATTGTGAAACAAAAAAAAACCAGTCACAGACTTGACATTATCAGTTTATAAGCAGAGACACGGCTCACACAGCCAACTGTTCACACAGTTGCCTCGACGAAGCCTCAAACGCCAGCAGGTTTCAGAGGATCCGGGTCTTTCCCTGACCATGGACAAGGAGCGCAAGGAGGTCCTCACGGCTTCACACATCCGAGACCTGAACGCTCACATCAGCACCGTCTGCCAGGAGGCCTGGAAAACCATCACGGCACTGTGGCCCCTGCACCTGGCCAAGGCCCAAAGCTTCCGGGCCAAGATCAGCCACTGCCAGAAGACCATCATGGCCTGTCGGCAGATTGACTCCATGCCGGCCTCTGAGGTCCTGACGCGGACTTCGGACCTCAACCAGATGATGCTCCTGGTCTACGTCAACGCCCTGCAGGACGCGTCCAGGCTGAAGTCTTGGGTGTCCTACCTGCTGTCGCTGAGGGAGGGGTCTTTCCCCGGCAGGCCTGCGAGAACGACCCGCTCCGAGGACGAGCACCTCGACGGCAGAGCGCTGGCAGAGCTGAAGACGATGGTGAAGGCGCTGTGGGATAGTGCTGATGCCTGCCAGCAAGACTCGGTTCGTTTCGAAGCCCAGCAGGCCGAGCTGCTGCTACGGGCGGAGGACAGGCGGGACAGGCAGGCTCGGGAGTCCCTCCAGACCCTTCAGGACCTGACGATCCAACAGTACTTCGCCCAGCTGGACTCGTCCCTCACGGATCTGAACCGAGTGCATGTCAACATCACCGAGTTCATCTTGAAGAACAAGGAACTCTTCAAGGTCCCCGAGATGGACTGCTCTTCTCTGGACCCCGAGGAAGTGGAGGAGGTGAAGGACGGGGAGATGAAGAACGAAGAGGTGGAGGGTGATCCTGAGACAGGCAGCCTGAACCAATCTGGGCAATGTGGATGCTGACACTGGGTGTTTGTCCGTGTGCTGCGTTATTATTCTCATACACAAGCCATGACAGGGGGGACTACTCTGTGAAGATGGTTTGTTTCCACTTCACGCCCATTGCCGTTGGTAAGAAACGGGAGAAAGGGCAAATGGGAGGGTAAAAAGGTGGGTGAGTTTGGGGTGGGGGGTGGGGTGGGGGAGAAGTGAGAGAGCAAAGAGAATACGTCAGCCTAACGATGTATTAGTGGGACGGGCTGGAGGGGATGGTATGGGGTAGATTCGGAAACCTGTCCGTAGCCGTTAGTGTGCTGTGCGCCTTACTCCCCTTTTCCACCTATCACGTATATAATACAAAAGGGAAATTGTATACAGAATTTAACATAGTGATTGTTTTCCCTGTCTGTTTATCTTGTAGATGTCATCATTTGGTTCAGACTCATGTTGCTTTCCACAGTGAGCAACATGCACGTGCAACGGAGGTCGTCGTTTCAGGGTTTGGTGTGGTTGTGTTATGTTTTCAGTTTCATTAAAACTTCATTGCTTTCAACACAGACAGCTCGTGGCTGTGATCTGTAGGAATGAGAAGGACTTCCAACTGTTCCCCTTGTCATGCCATTTACCTTGTGGTCGTGCTCATTTCGGAGTTCTCCGCTACCTCTCGACCGAGCACCATGCCTCTGGTTGGTTCCTGAACGGATCATTTCTCTCCGGGCAAAGCAGAGAAATGAACCGCTTGAGAACAAACGAAATGATGGTGTTCGATCGAGGGAGTGCCAAGATTCTTTTTTCCTGACCTACTCGTATGCAATAGTTATATTCCTTCAGTCATAAAGAGAAAAGATTTCCCGTCGTCCCCCTCCCCTTCCCCCCGTCGTCCCCCTCCCCCTTCCCTCCGCCTTCCCTCTCCCTCTCATACAAACGCTTACTCCTCCGTCATGAATCAAGACCTTTTCAGCTGCAGAAAATGAGAGCGCTTCTAATATGACAAAGAAACATTCAATGCCTTTAACTTTCAATAAATAAGCTTCAACACTTTGATGGAAATTCTTCTACTGTAAGAAGGGGGGTTACAAAAAGAAATATTCCCATCAAGGTCGACTTAATGGAAACGTTGTCATTGCATCATGCTCATATTTTCTGTGGTTTTGTCTGCTGACCTTTAAGTGACTCCAGATTCAGAAAGAAAGGAGATGATTTTCAATAGGCTATCTTATAACGGAACTAAAGAAGACAAATCTTTGGCGATATTCACATTTGTCCCCGTGCAACTCTTCTGCTTGAATTAACGGAAAAGCAACTTTCTCAAATTACTTATACTGTTGGACATCATTCTTTGAGAAGATTGTTTTCCTGTACTCCACGCAGAAGAGTACAGGCTACGGGGGTAAATGTAGATACCGCCAAATATATATCATAGGAAACTGATTTAAGCATACCTTTAAAAATCAGTAGACTTTTCTTCCCCCATATTTAATCGACATAAATAGTTTGTTGACGGTAACAGGAATCTATCTCTCCCAATTTTCAAAACCGTGTCCCGCACCTCAACCCCCCCCCCCCCTCCTCCACCCTATTCTCACCCTTTCTCCCTCTAACATTTCTGCCAATCTCTGCCCTCTCTCGGCTTACACACACACACGTACACAAAGAGAGAGAGAGAGAGAGAGAGAGAGAGAGAGAAGAGAGAGAGAGAATACGAATGCAAATCTTTATTCAGATTAAGGCCAAGGCCCCATACTGAAGGGGCTGGGAGAGAAAAAAAAAGAACAAAAGAGAGAGAGAGAGAGACAGAGAGACAGAGACAGAGAGATACAAACAGACAGAGAGAGAGAGGCAGAGAGAGACAGACAGACAGAGACAGAGAGAGAGAGAGGGGGAGAGAAGAAGAGAGAGAGAGAGAGAGAGAGAGAGAGAGAGAGAGAGAGAGAGAGAGTGTGTGTGTTGTGTGTGACGCTCCATACCCACTGAACTATTTTCCATGCCGTATCGAATGCTCAGTAATTTAGCATTCAGTATTGTCGGAATCAGTTCACATGTCCACCTTTTTTTTTCTACGGTAAAGTTTCGGATGAATATCGTGTCGGAAATCCCACTTCTTTGAGAACAAACATCAGAATGTACAAGTCAGATATGGAGGGAGAAGTGGAAGAGGAGATGGGGGGTGGGGTGGGGGGGGGGGGGGGGGGCGAGGAGAATGATCTTGCCTAAACCGGATCCACGGATAATTCACATCAAGTTGTCATTGGACAGGATTGCGTGTGTGCACTGTATATTGGTAAAAGATAAACACACATTGTTGAATTTCATTCTGAATTAAGTTTCTCAAAAAGAAGGTTTGCGCATGCATGAAATATTTCCTGCCAAATCATTCTTACTATAAAGATCGACAGTAGGAAATACAGAAGGGTTAACTTAGAAAGGTAATTTTCACAGGGATTCCACGATGTGATGTCACTATAAAGAGAATGTGGGAAGATCTGAAAGTCTTGCCTTTGTGTTGAAGAATTCTCTCTCTCTCTCTCTCTCTCTCTCTCTCTCTCTCTCTCTCTCTCTCTCTCTGCCTGTCAATCTGTCTGTCTGTCTGTCTGTCTGTCTGTCTGACTCTCTCTCTCTCTCTCTCTCTCACACACACACACACCACACACACACACACACACACACACACACACACACCACACACACATTTTTGATTCTATTTCGATAGTATGTGCGCTTTGCGATTCAAGAACTAATCTCAAATCTATAAGAGAGAGCGAGTGAGCCATCCTATGATCCACCTCTTCTTTCGCGCGCGCGCGTGTGTGTGCGTGTGCGTGAGTGCGTATGTGTGTGCATACGTCCGTGCGTGCGTGTGTGTGTGTGTGTGTGCGTGCATGTGCGTGTGTGCAGACGTGCGTGCGTGCGTTTGTGTGTGTGTGTATATGTGTGTGTGTGTGTGTGTGTGTTTTGTGTGCGCGCGCGCGCGCTCGAGCACGCGTGTGCGCGCGTTAATCCTAAATCATCATACCCTCCTCAGTAACCTGCAATCATGTGAAAGGTCTTGGGGGGGGGGGGGGGGGGGGGGGGGGGGGGGTCACGCGGGATGAAAAGCGTCCACCAAGGTCTTCTCTTCTTCTATAAAGATTGGGGGGGCAATTTAGTAGTCATTTTGACTGGAGAGAGAGGGGAGAGAGAGAGAGGAGGAGGAGAGAGAGAGGAGAGAGAGAGGTCACAGGCAAATTTCCGATGAATAATTAATAATAATAGACCACGGAATATGAGAGAGAGAAAAAGTAACTGGAAAAATTTCCGATGATGATAATAACAAGAACAGATCACAGAAAGAAACCCTTTCACAGGGCAAAAGAACAGAGAGGAAGGGGAAGGGGGGGGGGGGGGGACGAAAGAAGGGGTACACGGCACTCGTCACGCTCATAGGACGACCTGCATTATTGCGAAGGAAAAAAACTAAACGGAGCGTGAAGGCCGTAAGAAAACGTCGGTTACAAAGTGAGAAGAACAAGTCATGCCGTTTAGGAGCCCAGTCGACCATGGAATGTTCATCCGGGCTGTCAGCGAAGTGAAGGAGCGATGCCTGAGCTGAAAATGCTAAGAATAAAACCCGAATGAAATCCTGTCCAGCAATTGATAGGAGAGTCGGAAAGCAACCTTTCTATAAGGCACTTTTTCCAGAAAAGAGCGACAGACAGAGACAGAGAGATAGAGAGAGACACAGAGAGAAAGACAGAGAGAGAGAGACAGGGAGAGAGACACACACAAAGAGAGAGAGAGAGAGACAAAGAGAGAAAGAGAGAGAGAGGTAGAGAGAGAAAGAGAGATATAGACAGAGAGAGAAAGAGAGACAAAGATAGACAGACAGACAGACAGAGAGAGAAAGAGAGAGACAGACAGACAGAGAATCTGAAAAAAAAAAAATCAAACACAACAACACCAGCAACATCAATAACAACGACAGCAGCAACAACAGCAAAAACGGGGAACAAAATGCAAATGTTGTCAAACCTGGGGAAGGAGGAGGTGTGGGAAGTGGAAAAACGCGCAGAGTTTGTGAAACCGGGTTGGGAGGAGGGTGGTGGTTGTGGAGAGGTACTTGAAGACTGTGTAAAACCGGGGAGGTGGGGGGGGGGGGGGGGGGGGGGGGGGGGCGGAGGGGGGGCGGGGGGGGGGGGGGGGGGGGGGGGGGGGGGGGGGGGGGGGGGGACTTTCTCCCCAGTCTCCTCTGCCTTTTCTGCGTGTGGCCGTGCTAGTTTTAAACATGCCTTCATCATGGAAAGGTTTTTCCACTATTCGGTCTTTGTCAAGGATGAATCATGGAAAAACCCGTTCGATCAGTGTGTGAGCGTATACTTTTAAGGACTTTACACGAGGGTTTACTTTCATTGTTTATTTCTCTGTTTATTTATTCATTCATTTATTATTATTGTTATTATTATTGTTGCTGTTGTTAGCCGGTCTCATTCCTATTTTTAAGAAGGATTCTGTATAAAGCGTTTGTGTTATCCAGTTTCATTCCTATTTTTAAAAAGGATTCTGCATGGAAAGTTTGTGTTATCCAGTCTCATTCCTATTTTTAAAAAGGATTCTGCATAGAAAGTTTGTGTTATCCAGTCTCATTCCTATTTTTAAAAAGGATTCTGTATAGAAAGTTTGTGTTATCCAGTCTCATTCCTATTTTTAAAAAGGATTCTGTATAGAAAGTTTGTGTTATCCAGTCTCATTCCTATTTTTAAAAAGGATTCTGCATAGAAAGTTTGTGTTATCCAGTCTCATTCCTATTTTTTTTTAAAAAGGATTCTGCATAGAAAGTTTGTGTTCACCAGTCTCATTCCTATTTTAAAAAAGGATTCTGCATAGAAAGTTTGTGTTATCCAGTCTCATTCCTATTTTTAAAAAGGATTCTGCATAGAAAGTTTGTGTTATCCAGTCTCATTCCTATTTTTAAAAAGGATTCGTATAGAAAGTTTGTGTTATCCAGTCTCATTCCTAATTTTTAAGAAGGATTCTGTGTAGAAACTTTGTGTTATCCATTCTCATTCATATTTGTATCAACGTTAATAAATAAACTGTTTCAGTCAAAGACAGAGTTTAACCAGTCCAATGTTTGTTGTTTTTTGGTTTTTTTTATTTTGTTTTGTTTAGTTTTGGTTTTTCGTTTAATATCCCATTTCCTTTCAGAGACAAACAAGATGAATGTTGTCTCAAAAAGGTAAGGTTTTCACAAGTAAATTCCCTTATCTCATTCTTTTCCCCTCCAACCCATCCCCCCCCCCCCCCCCCCCCCCCCCTCCCCCCCCCCCCCCCCCCCCCCCCCCCCCCCCCCCCCCCCCCCCCCCTTCCTGTATCAAAATAGTTACGTCCGCCTGGCGGGAAGAATCGACGGAAATGTTTGTACTCCTTGCATACTACCGTCGGATTTTTTTGTTTTTTGTTTTGTTCAACTCCGTACATTTTTACAGACTTTTTTTTTTTGTAATACCTTACAGACGGGATTTTTAAAAAATAAAAAATAAAAAATAAAGAACCACTGCGCGGCACCCAATCGATTCAGCACAGTTTCACACCTCCAAAGGCCCAGAAAGCATTTCATCTTCTTTTTCTTCTTCTTGTGTGTGTGTGTGTGTGTGTGTGTGTGTGTGTGTGTGTACGTGCGTGCGTGCGTGCATGTGTGTGTGTGTATATCTATACACGCGTGCGTGCATGCGCGCGCGCGCGCGTGTGTTCGTGTATGTCCTGTTGACGTCAGGGGACACAAGGGTCAAGGTCAGCCGGAGGGCGGAGGGAGGGGAAGGGGCTGGGGAAGAAGAATGTTCAAGACAAAACTTCTTTGGAACAAAATAAATCACGATCAATGTTCCGGTAGTAAAAAGCTGTGACGTATGGTTAGCGCCGGTGCGCAGTGACGTCTTTGCTAGATCGTTATTTCCTGCCGACGTTTATACCCTATGGCCTGCTGTAAAAACGTGAACATGATGTAGGTTCCAAGTCGTAAGACGCTGGCAGCGAAAGTGAAAGATGAGAGTCTGTTGCACAAGACTGGAACAAAGGGACTCAGAGGGAGATAAGGGGAGGGGGGAGGGGGGGGGGGGGGGGCTCGGAGAAGCGCAGCATCTTCATTGGGGAACCGTTGTGGCTGTGCCACGGGGCACTGAAAATGACCGCTAATTCAAGACTTTTATTACAAGAATACAGAATCAGAACGTTTCTTTATATTGCTCGTGCGATTGTTTGTTGATGGCGCTCAGAGAGAGAGAGAGAGAGAGAGAGAGAGAGCAGCGTACCATTCGAAAAAACGCAATGCTGTACCTAAACGTCCCCTCCTACGCACCCCCCTCCCCACCACCACCACCACCACCACTGAATTAGTTTGGGTTTTTTAAAACAGTTTTCGCCGTTCGGTCATTTGCACTTTAACCTTCACAACCTGTGTGGACTCAATACGTTCACCTACAAGTACAATGTTTAGGGATCCCGTTATTCAGTCAGTCAGCTCACGTGTTCGGTCAATGAGTCTGTTGCTGCGTAGGTTCAGAACCAACTCTGAACCATCGTCTTCTAGTTCTGTTACCTTTTAGTTAGCCTACGTCATTTGACCTAATGGACCCGTGGTGGTGGGAAAGAAAAGGGTGGCGGGGGGGGGGGGGGGGGGAGGGGGGGGGGGGTGGAGGGGGAGGGGGGCAAGTCAAGGCATTTGTTTTCACTGTAAAAACTCTTTTCTTACTTTGTGGGCGAGATCTAGGAGTCCAATATTTGACTGGGTGTAAATCCCGACCACCCGCCAGAAGAGGTGAAAAAGTTCACGTACCTGGGGAGCACAGTTGACAGGCAAGGTGGAACAGATCCGGACGTCAAAGCAAGAATTGGCAAGGTCAGGAAAGCTTTTCGTCAATTAACATCTGGACCTCCAGGCATGTCGGCAGACAAACCAAGATACGACTTTTCAACTCTAATGTCAAGTCAGTTCTCATGTATGGCGCCGAGACGTGGAGAACAACAAAGACCATCTCCAAGAAAATACAGACATTCATTAACGGCTACCTCCGACAGATACTTCAGATCCACTGGCCAGACACCATCAGGAATGTGGAACTGTGGGAACGGACACATCAACTTCCCTGTGGAGAAAGAGGTGAAAAAGAGGAAATGGCGTTGGATAGGCCACACATGAGGAAGCCCATCGACGACATGACGCGACATGCTCTGCGCTGGAACCCACAGGGACAGAGGAGAAGGGGGAAGACCTAGGAATCCATGGAGGAGAGACTTGGGTGCAGAGAGGAAGAGAGCGGGACACGCCTGGGGAGGATTGGAAAGGGCAGCCAGGACAGGGCGCGCTGGCGGATTGTTGTTGATGGCCTTTGCTCCAGTGGGGGCTGATGGCTTGAATGAACTGAAATCCCGACCCAAATATGAAATGAAAATTCATTTTAGATAAGCCGTAAACTTTATATGAAGAGTAGTGAACAGCATTCTTTATAAAAACTACAAGGTGTTTCCTATGTGAAGGTGTGCATGCGAGCTATAGGCTATGTTATACGACAAGTGACACACAACACACACACACACACACACCACACACACCACACACACACACACACTAACACACATAGACAATACATACATCACACAGAGAGAGAGGGAGAGAGGAGGAGAGAGGGGGGGGGGGGGGTTATAATGAATGTGGCTCGCGAAGGTTTTAGACACGTTGCTCTACTCCCTTCACCCCTCCCTCCCCCTTCCTCCACCTCTTCTCCCTCCCAGGGTCCCCCACCCCATACCATACCCCTCAACCCCTTCAACAGCTGACTCTATGTTCTTGTGTGTCCTCCTATAAACGTCACTAAACGAAAATAACTTTCTTTCAGAACATTGAAAAAGGGGCAGTAGTTACCTCGAATTTGCTTCCTTATTGCTGTTGCGTGATGTGTGTGCGCGCGCGCGCGCGCGTGTGTGTGTGTGTGTGTGTGTGTTGTGTGTGTGAATCATGGCGATTTGAAGAAGTTTAACATGCTTGATACAAAAAATCTTTTGAAAAAAAACACACTTTGATGACTTCAGAAAAGCAAGATATTAAAAGATGCTCCCAAGGAAAACATCTTCCAAACGTTTCGGGCCTTAAACCCTTTTTCAATGTGTGACGGGTCTCCGACGCCCCCCCCCCCCCCCCCCCCCCCCCCCCCCCCCCCCCCCCCCCCCCCCCCTCGTTATTAAAATATGATTTTCATATTCAGGGATGCAGGGGGTTATGACAGAAGTATTTACGCTTTCACAACCAAAATGCACTCTCGCATAGGCACACGCACTCTGTCACTCACATCGGGCCCGCACAAAGGTGACGGGAAACCAATAACATTTCATAGAAAATAATCAACTTTATTTAACTTGACTCCGAGCCCCCACCGTCACTACACAACACAACTATCTGTATCATCCAACAATGTAAACATCATACAGACAATCTCATAAATCGCATCCCCTTTCCTTTAATTAGTCTTCATTAAAACCAGGAAAGACAATATTCCACTATTCTGTTTGCACACTTATAACCTTAAGAGCAAATAAACGTCCATAACTTGCCAGCATTCCTTGGTTGACTGTCAGTTTCTCTCATCCCACTGTGCGACCACGAGCTGAAGCTGCCACAATGTTGTGTCCTCCGATTGGCCAAATCCCAGTTGGGGGACATGACAACATAGCTTGAGTCGCACCCTCACATCGAGTCTTCGGACTCCACCACACTTCGCCCTCCCCACGGAAAAGGCTCCTGTCGGCCTCTCCCACAGGTCTTCTCTGGCTGCAACACCCCACCGTTGTCTGGCAGCTCCCTGTCTAGGCTCCAACAGGCTGACACGTCTTGCTGTCGACTGTCCCCACACGGGAGACAATTCTTCTCGTCGTCGGCTCCGAGGCTACAGCAACCTCCACTGTCTTACGTCCCCCCCCAGGAGACAACGAGGCGACGCTAACCTCTGCTTCACGCTGTATTTCTTGAGCCCTCAGCAAGACGGGCGAGTTCACTTTCCCTAAGTGAGTCACCACTTCCTGGCCTTCCAAGCACCCCATATTCGTTCTCAAAGAAAGAGAGAGCCCGAGTTTAACTGGCTCAACCAATGGAATCACCGGCACACACACACACACGATCTGCACCAACAAATCCCAAGGCACCTTTATTCCACCAATGGAATCACCAGTCACCCACACATACACACACCCCACAGCCGCCAGCGCCAACAAAGACCTGGGCACCAGTGGCCAATGCACAACCTCCTATTCAAACTCATGCTCGATTCCCCAAGCTACCCATTGAACTAACAGCCTGGACCTCTCCACCAGCCATGACTGATGCTTCAAGTATTCACTACCTCTATAGACACCAAGGCGCAAACCACTCAATTGGCCGCAGCCCTCATTCACTCCTCAGAACAAGGACGACCGAATGGTCGCTGTACTCCGCTGCAGGCCGACGGTCACCCACCGCGACGGCCACCGACACGATCGCCCTCCCTTCAGGCCACGGGAGAGCCCAGCGAATAGCCAGTGCTCAAAGTGGACACTCTTCTCTACCCCGGACCGGCAGGCCGCCAACTCCCTGTCACTATCCTCGGACATGCGAAACACTCCAGCACTCCTCCTTCAGTATACGACTCGGGGTATCCCCCCTGGCGATGCCTGAGTTCGCACACCCGAAAAAACCCAGAACTTGCTCTCAACAACAGCAAAACACCCTCAATTTGCCTAAATGCCCGAGAACATTCGGCCGACTCATGACACCCCCGTACCCAAGAATGTTGTTCCAATCAACATTTCCTCCAGGACGAATGTTCTCCAATTGGATAAAACAAACTCAGTTGCATGGGTCGATATAACAGTACTACCCCCATGCTTCAAGACATCATTCCATCAACATCTCTAACATGGATAATGTACCCAATTAAAACCAATAGATCAATCAGGTAATCCAAACATCACTCTTTGGTCAGTCATAACGACTGTGCACAACATTTAACTCTAACCTGGCTCGCATATAATCAAGAACTCTGTCCTTAGCGTTAGCTATCAGCATGTCCATACATGTTAATTAATCATTCCTTCACTTCTAATACAGCACAACCATGATCAACACAAGATTTAAATTCAGTTGTGTGGCCTAGCCTACTTAACATCAAAATCAAATTCAGGCGTGTAGCCACAATCCACAAAGACAACAAATCAAATTCAGGCGTGTGCCCAACCTACATAACATCAAAATCAAATTCAGGCGTGTGGCCACAACTGCTCACACGGTCTCACACACAATATGCAAATCAACCACTTATCATGATGTCACAAAATAAGACATTTTCACACTTTACCGATCAGTGAACAAGACAACATAAGCAAACAGATATCAACCAGAAAAATCATAAATCATAACACACGAGCATGCACTCAACCATAATGACAATGAACAAAAGCAACATCAACCGATAACCATTAATCAAAAAATTAAAACAACAAATGAACAAAGACTCAACCCACCCCACGATGGGCACGCCAATCAAAATAACACAACCAGCCAGCTACATTATTTACACGGTAGCTGACCGTAACAGATGACTGCTCACACCACCACCACAACAGCAGCCCGTAGGCATGCTCCTACCATTGTTCTCCTTCTGTTGTTCACACTACAAGAGCAAAACCCAGGAGGCATTACTCCAACCCTTGACCTACTCCTGCCCCCCCTCAATCTTGACCGCCGTTTGTGGCTCGCCAATAGTACCTTGGGCAGATAGTTTGCGCATTCCAGGCTTTACAAGAGAGTCAGAGCACCTTTCACACAGTTTAGTCCTTAATAAAGGAGCGCGTGAAAATCTGCGCGATCCCTTCTAGCCTGTCGCACCCATGCACTGCGACGACGATCATCTCCCCTTTTCAAAATGTTATGAGATGATCCCTCATCATCTTATCCGAAATGATTTTCTTCTCTCTGTGGAAATTCCTTGGTTCGAATCCCACTCATGGCCTATGCCACTACTTCTGGACCCTTATTTCCTTCTCCTTTTTTCAACACTGGCTTGTCTGCTCCTGTGAGCTGACTGTCTTTGGCATTTCCCAACGATAGCTGGTCACCTCGACCTTCTTGCCATGCGTTATTACTGCCTCCCTGGTCCCAACCCAGCTGCTGGTTCCAGTTACTCTGTGGTCCATGTTGGCCCCGACCTGAGGTCCGCCACCGTGGCTCCTACATTTCTGACTGCCACGGCAACCCCAACAACTTTTTAAACCACCACTACGGCCACCATGGCCCACGGCACCGCCATACGGCCACCTCCATGGCCTAGGGCCCACCGCTACTACGACCTATTTCATGGTCCACTGCACCCTCTTCAGTCGACATTCTGAAGCTATCTAACCCTCGATCAGCTAGTTAATACAACCACAGTAACAAGCGAGATATCCACACGATCACTTGTAAATAAGCGATCAAATAGTTGTGCTACACACAATCAACCTCAACAGCAACCAAATCAAGCAAGTTGAAACAACAGGCCCAGTCAAGAAAAAAAAAGATCAAAACAATCAACACATGACTAACGTCTTTCCAGGTAAGAAGAAAAAAAAATCTAGATTTCCACAATTACGACAAATTTCAAACCCCTTGTAATTTGAACAAAACCCCAGAAATCAAAATCACTTATGGGCTCATTTATGTTCATCCCGGACGAGCCCCCAATTTGTGACGGGTCCCCGACGCCCCCCCTC
Organism: Conus ventricosus; assembly: GCA_018398815.1. Taxonomy (NCBI): domain Eukaryota; kingdom Metazoa; phylum Mollusca; class Gastropoda; order Neogastropoda; family Conidae; genus Conus; species Conus ventricosus. The sequence goes on along the minus strand of CM031615.1, from coordinate 60,226,922 downwards.
GTTTTTTAAAATATGATTTTCATATTCAGGGATGCAGGGGGTTATAGACCAGAATTTATTTACGCTTTCAAAACCCAAAAAATGCACTCTCGCATAGGCACACGCACTCTGTCACTCACATCGGGCCCGCACAAAGGTGACGGGAAACCATAACATTTCATAGAAAATAATTTAACTTTATTTAACTTGACTCCGAGCCCCCACCCGTCACTACACAACACAACTATCTGTATCATCCAACAATGTAAACATCATACAGACAATCTCATAAATCGCATCCCCTTTCCTTTAATTAGTCTTCATTAACAGGAAAGACAATATTCCACTATTCTGTTTGCACACTTATAACCTTAAGAGCAAATAAACGTCCATAACTTGCCAGCATTCCTTGGTTGACTGTCAGTTTCTCTCATCCCACTGTGCGACCACGAGCTGAAGCTGCCACACTGTTGTGTCCTCCGATTGGCCAAATCCAGTTGGGGGACACTGACAACGTAGCTTGAGTCGCACCCTCACATCGAGTCTCTCGGACTCCACCACACTTCGCCCTCTCCACGGAAAAGGCTCCTGTCGGCCTCTCCCACAGGTCTTCTCTGGCTGCAACACCCCACCGTTGTCTGGCAGCTCCCTGTCTAGGCTCCAACAGGCTGACACGTCTTGCTGTCGACTGTCCCCACACGGGAGACAATTCTTCTCGTCGTCGGCTCCGAGGCTACAGCAACCTCCACTGTCTTACGTCCCCACCCAGGAGACAACGAGGCGACAGCTAACCTCTGCTTCACGCTGTATTTTCTTGAGCCTCAGCAAGACGGGCGAGTTCACTTTCCCTAAAGTGAGTCACCACTTCCTGGCCTTCCAAGCACCCCATATTCGTTCTCAAAGAAAGAGAGAGCCCGAGTTTAACTGGCTCAACCAATGGAATCACCGGCACACACACACCACACGATCTGCACCAACAAATCCCCAAGCCACCTTTATTCCACCAATGGAATCACCAGTCACCCACACATACACACACACCACAGCCGCCAGCGCCAACAAAGACCTGGGCACCCAGTGGCCAATGCACAACCTCCTATTCAAACTCATGCTCGATTCCCCCAAGCTACCCATTGAACTAACAGCCTGGACCTCTCCACCAGCCATGACTGATGCTTCAAGTATTCACTACCTCTATAGACACCAAGGCGCAAACCACTCAATTGGCCGCAGCCCTCCATTCACTCCTCAGAACAAGGACGACCGAATGGTCGCTGTACTCCGCCTGCAGGCCGACGGTCACCCACCCGCGACGGCCACCCGACACGATCGCCCTCCCTTCAGGCCCACGGGAGAGCCCAGCGAATAGCCAGTGCTCAAAGTGGACACTCTTCTCTACCCAGGACCGGCAGGCCGCCAACTCCCTGTCACTATCCCTCGGACATGCGAAACACCTCCAGCACTCTCCCTCCTTCAGTATACGACTCGGGGTATCCCCCCCTGGCGATGCCTGAGTTCGCACACCCGAAGAACCCAGAACTTGCTCTCAACAACAGCAAAACCACCCTCAATTTGCCTAAATGCCCGAGAACATTCGGCCGACTCATGACACAATGGTAAAGAACTATGACAACATAGCAATTTAAAAGATGTAAAGGTGGACATAAATCATGGTGATAGCAAACTCCTGAAAGCAAGTGGCTGCAGGGCCGTGTAGAAATCAGATGTGTTAGGAGAGAGGAAAAAGAAAGTGAAGTTGAAGAGAGAGAGAGAGAGAGAGAGAGAGAGAGAGAGAGAGAGAGAGAGAGAGAGAGAAGAGAGAGAGAGAGAGAGAGAGAGAGAGAAAGAGAGAGGGAGAGAGAGAGAGAGAGAGAGAGAGAGAGAGAGAGAGAGAGAGGAGAGAGAGAGAGAGAGAGGAGCAGGGGGGGGGGGCGAGAAAGAGGAGGAGGAGGAAAGAAATTATTTTTTGATGTTAAGTCCTGTTGGTGTGGTGGTACCAAGTCGTTTGATCAGCCAGGATTCCATGAGTTGTCGATAGGTCACGCTGGCTTAGTTTTGAGAGCGCGTGACTGAAAAAAAAAAATTCACTGCAGATGCGACATATTTCTTTGTTGTTGTTGTTGTTGTTGTTTTGCTTTGTTTAGCATTGGTCGTATTCGTCGATTTTCAAGACAGACCTATTGTAGCTCTGTCATAATCAGGATAATCCTGTTTATAAAGTCGATAATTATCAACGTTGTCCGACGTAGTTAGGCCATTGACTACTTTTGAAGAATGAAACGGTCACAGCTCAGCAGCTTAAACTTCTGTCAACTGAGGCATTTAGACAGGTGTGTTACAACTACATCCAAGCAATGCGACCGGGCTTCGAGCGTTTCGTCACCCTATGTGCTCCACCTACCCCTTCCTCGTCCACCCCCGTATCGCTCCCCACGCCACCCCTCACCTCTCTCTCTCTCTCTCTCTCTCCACACAAAGATCCACACGTGTTTTACATACAAACCCTCATAGACGCACGTGCGTGTGCACGTGTGTACACACATATTCTCTCTCTCTCTTCTCATCTCTTCCCTTCTCTCTCTCTCTCTCTCTCTCTCTCTCTCTCTCTCTTCTTCTCTCTCTCTCTAAATCTCAATCCTTGATCTCTCTCTCTCTCTCTCTCTCTCTCGCATCG
>CM031615.1:60206769-60219269 GCA_018398815.1 Conus ventricosus | reverse complement strand
GCTGACAACACCGTGACAGGTAAACACGGGGTTGACACCGTGACAGGTAAACACGGGGCTGACACCGTGACAGGTAAACACGGAGTTGACACCGTGACGGTAAACACGGGGCTGACACCGTGACGGTAAACACGGCGTTGACACTTGTCACCCCGTGGGGTGTTGGTGTACGTACAGTGCAGGTGTACAGCCACAAGAGGCCTCTGTCAGTCGTTTGGGGGCGGAGAGAGGGCAGGGGGTGTGGGCCTCACAGATACACAGACATACAGACATATACTATACATACAGGTGGTCCTACGTCACGGGCATTGACTGACAAAATGAGGCAAGAGGTTAGGAGGAGGTGAGAGGACGGGAGGAGGGGGGGGGGAGGTGTGGCGGAAGTGGGACAGGTGGTGATTGAATACTGAGGTGAGGGGGGGGGGGGGGGGGGGGGGGAGGCGAGCGGGAAGGTGTGTGTGGGGGATGGGGGGAGGGAAGAAGTGAGGGGGGTGGGGTTGGAGGCGGGAGGTGGAGAAATACGTTTATTTCTTATTTCACGACCGATCAATTTTACCTTGTAGATAGATCTTGGTAGGTGTACGTACAGTGCAGGGCACAGCGTACAGTTGTTGTTGTTGTTTTTTTTTTTTTGTTGTTGTTTGTTTTAAGTTAACAGAATACGAGTAAGGGGGTGGATGGAGAGATGTGTGGGATGGAGGAGGATGGGAGGTTCGAGAGGGGGAAGGGGGCCTCCAAGAAAGTTTTTTGTTTGTTTGTTTGTTTGTTTTGTACTTTCTTCACTGTGAATCGCTTTTGGTTTTATTTCATAGTTTCAGTTTCATCAAGGAAGTGTCACTTGCGTGCGGGACTAGTCTAGATCATTTATACGCTACACCACACCCCCGCTAAAGTTTGGAGACCACACCCTGCGCATGATTTAAAGCCGGTGGATAAATGAATTAATTGACTAAGATGAGAGAATGTGATTAAGAAGAGGGTCTCGTGGCTACGACTCAGCAGGTGTCTGACCTACAGCATTGGCCCAACGCGCTGGTCACACCTTGAGTGACCTACATCACATTGGCACAGTTTTTTGTTGTGTGTGTGTGTGTGTGTGTTTTTTTTATAGTACTGGAGTTTCGCACAAGCTGACGTCATCCCCGCAGGCAAATATCTATCGCGCAAGTCAGGTGGACAATAGGACTGGAACACACACATGGAGAATAAACTTGTTTCAGATCCGTCCAGATCTATGATAATATAAAAAAATAAAAAAAACAAAGAATTCCTACCACCTGCCACTGGTGGGCGTAAAGAAAAAAAAAAAAAAAAAAAACAGGTTCGTGTTGAGAAATGAAAGATCTTAAATAAGGCAGGAAAGAGTAAACAGGAAATAACGAACAAGAAGGGTAACTCTTGCTCCCATGATGAAATGAATACACGCCCCTTGGATGTCTGCTTGTGTCGTTCTGTGTGCTCTGTGCTGTCATTATTTGCCAGGCGATTCGCTGTTATAAGCAACATTCGTTTGGAGTTATGGGCGGCTATAAATCTGTGAAATATATAACGGACCTTGGGACCAACGAACCTTGGGACCAATGAACCTTGGGACCAACGAACCTTGGGACCAATGGACCTTAGGACCAATGAACCTTGGGACCAACGGACCTTAGGACCAATGGACCTTAGGACCAATGAACCTTGGGACCAACGAACCTTGGAACCAATGAACCTTGGGACCAATGGACCTTAGGACCAACGAACCTTGGGACCAATGAACCTTGGGACCAACGGACCTTGGGACCAATGAACCTTGGGACCAATGGACCGTAGGACCAACGAACCTTGGGACCAATGAACCTTGGGACCAACGAACCTTGGAACTAATGAACCTTGGGACCAACGAACCTTGGGACCAATGAACCTTGGGACCAACGGACCTTGGGACCAATGAACCTTGGGACCAACGGACCTTGGGACCAATGAACCTTGGGACCAATGAACCTTGGAACCAATGAACCTTGGGACCAATGAACCTTGGGACCAATGAACCTTGGGACCAACGAACATTGGAACCAATGAACCTTGGGACCAATGAACCTTGGGACCAATGAACCTTGGGACCAATGGACCTTGGAACCAATGAACCTTGGGACCAATGAACCTTGGGACCAATGAACCTTGGGACCAACGAACCTTGGGACCAGTGGACCTTGGGACCAATGAACCTTGGGACCAATGAACCTTTGGACCAACGAACCTTGGGACCAGTGGACCTTAGGACCAATGACACCCTCCCATTGATTTCATCATGGGAGCGAGAGTTTTGTGCCGATCGCACACCAGGCCAACTCTTTTTGCACCCACTCGTGAGAAGAGCCAGGGACTATGTATAACACGTACCTTGAGAGGAGCCAGGGACTATGTATAACACGTACCTTGAGAGGAGCCAGGGACTATGTATAACACGTGCCTTGAGAGGAGCCAGGGACTGTGTATAACACGTACCTTGAGAGGAGCCAGGGACTATGTATAACACGTGCCTTGAGAGGAGCCAGGGACTGTGTATAACACGTGCCTTGAGAGGAGCCAGGGACTGTGTATAACACGTACCTTGAGAGGAGCCAGGGACTATGCATGACACGTACCTTGAGAGGAGCCAGGGACTATGTATGACACGTCCTCGTACATACATGAAGTTCGACATTCATATTGTACAGCGAGATAGAGAGATGATGTTGTTTTTAGCCCAGCCGACCGCAAAGAGCCCTAATCATCTGGGCTGTCACCGCGTTGAAGTCAACTCAACTCTCATTAAAAAAAAAAAAAATCATTCACACAAGCCTTTGAAATATGCCTTCTAAAAACACAAAGGAAACTCGTTGAAAAATCTTTCTGCTGTATAAAATATTGGATCAGATGAAAAGCGTTGTTGATCTCTTTCAGGAAGTCCAAGGTCACAGCAGGTGGGACATCTCTGAACAAGGCTTTCATGATTGCACAGCAGACTCCACAAAGACCATGTTCAGGGAGGTTCCACCGGATGTGATTTTTTAGTGTCTAAAAGAGATGATTATTCTTCATTCGATCTACTATGGTCTTGTGGAAAATAAGTTCCAGTCTGAAGGTGTTTTAAACATGTTGGAAAGGAACTGGCTATTGCAGATGTCCCCCTTTTTAATTTTTTTTTTATATAGCAAACATGTATGGAGACGGTTTTTAGGATGTGACAGCCCCTGATACCCTCCTCCCTCTCCCATGGTCAACTGGGATATAAACAACGAGATCTGAACAACTGAATTCGAGGTCGTAACAGTAGTGAAAGCACACGCAGAGCAGACCATAGTTTACAATGTGATCAGAAAACAACTGAAGTTCTGGGAAGAAAAAAGTCAATACCTCCAACTGTTTTTCAAACAAACAAAATTTTCAACAACAACAACAACAAAAAAGGTGTCTGAAATCAAGGCAAATGAACCAAAGAAAGAGAGGGATTATGCTGTTTAAACACAAAATTGTACTGTGAACTCTGAGCTCTCGTGTCAGTACCATTGTGAATATTGTCGAATTTAGGTCCTTCGAGAGACGGAAGAAGACCGGATCTTGAAAAGGCACACCAGGAAATAAAGTCTTTCTCTCTCTCTCTCTCTCTCCTCTTCTCTCTCTCTCTCTCTCCTCTCTCTCTCTCTCTCTAAAGGCGGGGAGGGGGGGTAAAGAGGAAGGTGGGAGGGAGGGGAGGAGTGGGAGGGAAAGGGACAGTGTTATCTCCATTTGCCTCATGGTAGTAGCAGTGGACGTTGAACCTGAAGGTAAAGTGGTTTATCATACCCTTTGAAACTCACTCACCGGTGAGTTAAGACAGGGCTTTGTTCTAAATCTCCTTCCATTCGTTCTAGCCACGGAGATTCTGGCTACGGACTCGACTCAACTCAACAGCAGGACTGAAAACATCCATTTACAGACAGCTGTGTGCTTCAAAATTAAACAATTTGCTGATGACATGACATTGTTTCTGGAAAAAGGAACCAAGATTACTTTTTTCCCCCGTTATTATGAAATCAATTGAAACGGATCTTTTTTCTTCTTTTTTTTGGGGGGGGGGGTGGGGGTGGGGGTGGGGGTGGGGGTGGAGGAACCAAAAAAGCGGAAGAAAAAGCCCTCTGAAATTTGGCACGAAGACTGATGGACAGAGTCTCCAGTTCTCATCGGTTAATAAAACTACAAATCTTAGTGTTGTTGTTGTTGTTGTTGTTGTTGTCGTACCCTGGCTAAAAGACTCCAGGGATCATCCAAACAGCCGAAGCACTTGAACACTATGGTACAAATGCATCAGCTGGGGATGAGAACATTACGTGTGTGACCGTTTTTGACTACCCCCGCCACGTGGGCAGCCACACTCCGACTTCGGGGGATTTTGGAGACTGATAATGTTATGCTAGGAGCTTGTCACAACTGAAGACAATCCCCGCATAACTATGCAGAGCATAACAACATTTTGATGTAGCCTTGGTGTTCTAGCCCATGTCAATTGGCCTGACACAAAATCTTAGTGTTACCAAAGAAACAAGATGACTAGGCACACTGAAGAGAGCTGAAAAGAAAATCGACAGAATACAAGAACTGATAAAGAACTGAAACAAAACAACAACAACAAAACATCCATTGTATTCAAAGGAACGTTTGAATCATGAAGACGTTTTCACTTTGTCAAGTCCCGTTTGCCGTATACTCCTCCCCAGGCAATGCAGGAACAGCGCCCGAACGAGTTCTATACAAACTGTGCTATAGACCGAGTCGTATGGCAGAGAGATGTGGCACACAGTAAACAAACCATTCTCATCCGTCATTGCAGGGGCACAGAGATGCGAGTTCGGTCAACAAAACGCTCTTGTTTTCACTGTGGGAGCAGAGAGGAAGAGAGAGAGAGAGGAGAGAGAGGAGGGAGGAGAGAGAGAGAGAGAGAGAGAGAGAGAGAGAGGAGAGAGAGAGGAGAGAGAGAGAGAAGAGAGAGAGAGAAGACAGGACAGACAGACGACAGACAGACAGACAGACAGAGCAGAGAGAGAGAGAGAGAGGAGAGAGAGAGAGAGAGAGAGGAGAGAGAGTTCATGTTATTAACAGCTTAGCGAGAGAGAGAGAGTTCATGTTATTAACAGCCCAGCTGGTAGAGAGACAGGGAGAGAGAGAGAGACAGAGACAGAGGGAGACTGAGAGAGAGAGAGTTCATGTTGCTGACAGCCCAGCCTACACACACACACACACACACACACACACACACACACACACACACACACAGAGAGAGAATGTACATAAAACATATATAAAAATAATTATATGGTCATAAGGAGGCAGTAGTTAACGCCCATTATTTTCACATTTAATGTCATCAGCAACAAATACCATGCCGACGACGACAACACGCATGGTAAGTGCATTATTTATTCCCATGCCCGCGACTTACTTGCAAGCCTAAACACCACATGATTAATTATCGGGAGGGCAGCGAGGGATGGGGATTGGGGGGTGGGGGAGGGGAAGGGGGGGGGGAGGGAGAGAGTTGGGAGTTGGAGGGTGTCCTCAAATGAGTGCACCAGTAAAAATGGAACGTGATTAGTGGCTTGAGTCAGCAAAGTCTGCCACGACACTGCTATACTTAACATCATGTAGAAAATCAGCTCTATTTGGCTGTATGTAGGTGAGCGGGTGTAGGAGGGGGGTAGGGGTGGAGGTGGTGGTGGGGGGGGGGGGGGGGCTCTTAAAGTCACTGGACACGGCCGAGATTCTCAAAAGGATGCAGGAATCAAAAATGTTGATGTTACTACTATATCGACGTTCGCGAAAATAAGGTGTTTTTGTTTTTTGCCGGACGTATTATGGGTCCATTTGAAGAACTCGGTGTTATGTGTGTTGTGTGTGGTTTGTGTGTGTGTGTGTGTGTGTTGTGTACGCATGCGTTGCGCGTTGCGCGCGCGCGCGCGCGGCGCACGCGCGCGTGTGTTGTGTGTGTGTGTGTGGGTGTGTGTTGTGTGTGTGATGTGTGTGTGTTGTCAGTACATCCACTATGTTAATCTGACAATAAATTGGTTTCAGTCAGTTGTGTGTTGTTTGTGTGTGGTGTGTGTGTAGGGCCGGGGGGGTACCCATGATTATTATTGGATTTTGCAGGGCAGCCAATCAGACAGACAGACAGACAAGGCACTTGTTCTTCCCCCAGACAGTTGGCTGGCGGACCGGTGTCAGCACTGCGGGTTTATCGGGTTTACTCCGGGTCAGCACTGACGCGTGGCCCCCCCCCTGTCCAAAAAATCATCCCCCGGGCAATGTCTACCACCGCACGTCTGACATACTCTGACAAACTGATTGAAAGTTGACAGCTAAACATCACCAAAGCATCGGAAGCACCGACCCCCCCCCCCCCCCCCCCCCTCCCGCCCCCCCCCCCCCACCCCCCTCCTCTCGCTCTCTTTGTATGTGCGATTGCGCGCGCGCGCGTTGTGTGTTGTTTGTCGTGTGTTGAGAGATCTTGACGAGAGAGAGGAGATGAGACGATGAGAGTGAGAGATGAAGGAGTGTGAGAGAACAGACAGAACAGTACTGACAGACAGGCAGACACAGACGGACAGAAAAAGAGGAAAGACAGGGACAGAGACCAAAGAATAAGAGAGACAGAGTATTTCTGACAGACAGTCAGAGAGAGAAGGAGAGGAGAAGAGAGGAGAGATGAGAGGGAGCGAGCCGACCGACCAGAGACAAAGAGGACGGAGGACAGACAGGACAGACAGACAGAGACAAAGGACAGGAACAGACACACAGGACCAGAGAGAGGACGACGGTTTTTTTTTCTGACCGATCAGGAGTAGTACGGTTGTTAATATTTTTGTGCACAGGGGGGAACGGGAAGGGTGGTTTAGATGAGGGGAAGTGAGTGGTGTGTGTGTGTAGGATGGGTGTGGGGTGTGTTGGGCGTTTCGTGTGTTTGTGGGGGGGGGGGGGGGGGGGGGCTTAAAACAACGTGTTGACCTTTAATCGAAACGTAAGATGTGTCAAGCCAGGCACCCCTACATCTTTTCAACGCCGGGGTGTCAGCCCCTGATAGGCCCTTTGCGGTCGGCTGGGCCTATAGGCATACATTACCTGACTAATTACCTTAACTTTCCCCTACATCTTGAGACAGATCTGTTCCAGGGCACGCTGCAACCTGATGGATGATTTGTCATGATATTAAAAGCCACGTGATGTAAACATGTTGATGTCTCTTTCATGATGTTCATTTTTTTGAAGGTGTCACGTTTTCTCGATTGCGCGCACGCGCATCCACACACCCGTGTGCAACTCGTACGCACGCGCCCCCCCGCGCATGCTTGCCGCCCCGCATGCACGCACACACACACAACACATTCGCTCTCTATCTCTCTCTCTCTCTCTCTCTCTCTTCTCTGTCTCTCTCTCTCACACCACACAAACACACACACACACACATACACTATTCCTCTCTCTCTCTCTCTCTCTCTCTGTCTCCTCTCTCTCTCTCACACACACTCTCTCTCTCACACACACACCAAATCTCTCTCTTCTCTCTCTCTCTCTCTCTCTCTTCTCTCTCTCTCTTCCACACACACACACACCACTCTCTCTCCACACACACACTCTCTCTCTCTCATTTACTCTCTCTCTCTCTCTCTCTCTCTCACACACACACACACCACACACACACACACACTACACCACTACACACACACACGCACGCACGCACCGCACGCACGCACGCACGCACGCGCACACACACACAAACCACACACACACACAACACACACCACGCGCGCGCGCGCCGCGCAGCGCGCACACGCACACACCTCTTTTCGCTGCGCAAAAAGAATCACTGTGACTCCAACTTCCCGCCAAAACAGCAAAATGTCTATGCCAGCGAGAGAAGGGGAAACTGGCACTATTTCCATTCTTCAGCGGACGACCCGTCAGTTTGTGACAAGAGGACGGTGAGATATACGCCTCGGCTATTCTGAGCCGCCCATACGTAATATAAACCTTTTCCAGTGACGAAGATGTGTACAATAAGGCCCTGATTATGAATTCACAGCAGATGGTAATTTCTTCAGCTGTACAGGACACGTGCTGAGAACAAAGACAAAAGGTTGCGTTCACTTTTGGACGTCTTGGCTGGGTCGGAATCATGTGATTTTTTTTGAGATGAGTGTTATGGAGCGAGAGTGTCACGCAAAGAAGAGATCCAGGACGGGACACGTCATCGCGGCAAGTTTACAGTTTTCCTTTGTTTTGCACGTAGGTAGGGAGGTGTGTGTGTGTGTGTGGTGTGTGTTGTGTGTGTGTGTGTGTGTGCGTGTGTAGTGTTGTGGTCTCTCCACTCTTGATATCTCACCGAGGAGGGTTTCCTTTTCATCCGTGTACGTGTGTTTGTTTGTCGTTTGTCATCTGTCAGCGAGACCTACCTCATTAGGTTGTTGCTTTATTATTCTTTTTATTTACTGGGACAGGGTTAATAAAGGAAAAACATTCTTTTAATTAAAATCTCTTGTGCAAACCATACCTACCGACCGTCTCTGTTTTTGTTTTTGTTTTGTTTTGTTTGCTCTCCCCTGTTACCAATGTGAGGGTCAGCTTCTATATATATTTCATTTTCTTTTTCTTCAAATTTAGTTTTTTAAATTATTGGTCTTCTGCCGCATCGAAGTGTGGGGTTTTTGTAGGACTGTACTTCATTGAACTGAATGTGCGTGTGTGTGTTGTGTGTTGGGGGGCGGGGGGGGGGGGGGGGGGGGGGTGGGTGGGAGGGGGGGGTGGGTGGTGGGTGTAAGGGGTGGGGTGGGGGGGGTGGCCGGGCCGGGCGCGCGGTGGGAGGGGGGGGGGGGTGGGGGCGGGGTTGGGGGGGGGGGTGGGGGGGGGGGGTGGAACGGCTGGTGGGAGTAGTGGTCAAGTGGGGGCTGGGGGGGGGGGGGGGGTGGGGGGCGGGGGGGGGGCGGGGGTGGGAGTGTTCGGTGTGCCCGTCAGGCGAATCCTCGTTTTTAAAAGTTTCCCGTTGACAGCCCAATACTCCCCGCGCAAAGACTTTCGGTTTTTCTTCAGCTTTCAAACCAATACTCTGGGGGGGGGGCGGCGATACTATGTTTACGGCTTCGGGGCATATATGCGAGTCAGAAGTCAATGATTTCAGGGTGTAAAAGCTGATTAAAGTTAGTTTTAAGTAAGGTGACTCCAGGCGGAACAAAACTGACACAAATGTTAAAAGGAAATCTTGACAAAGTGTCGCCGCCAAGGTCGAACATGGGCCAAACAAGGTTACAAGACAACATCACGACGGCCCGTTTCGACCTCTTAAGATCTTTTTTTCTGGCTGGACCAAAACACCATTGGGCCGCATGAAAACGACCAACCAGCCTGCGTGCGTGTCTCTCAAATTCGGCACAAGTGAATGTTGTCCTGGATGTTGTTCATCTTGTTGAGAGCCCTAAGAGGGTTCGAAAACGCCGTCCTCATGTTTCTGTAGTGTTTTTAAAGTGGTTGTGGTCGGTGTTATGCAGAAAATAAATCAAATGACCAAACATGCAAGCTAAGAAATGCCAGCAACAGCAATCAGTGCTGTTATTATAGCCTATACGCCGCGCAGCGACTGTTCCAAAAAGATCTACAAACACGTGCCATTGTGCCTCACACACACGTGCCGTACACACACACACAACACACTCACCACACACACACACCACACACACACTCACCACACACACCACAACACACACACACACACACACACACACACACACACCCACACACACACACACACACACACAACACACCCAAACACCACACCCACAACCCACCACACCACCACACCACACACAAACACACACACACACCACCACACCACACCACACACACCACACACAACACCACACACACACACACACACACAACACACACAACACCTACACACACACACACAACACACACACACACACAGTCATCACACACACACACACACGTGCACCGTGCGGTGCCACGTGACACATACACAGACACGTCTGCGGACTTGTGATCTGTTGAAGATTTTCCTGAATAGCTCTTCCTTCTACCTACTCTGAGTCATCCGGGGAGATTGGACCACAACTTTGGCGGGATCACGTGGCGGCCCCGCATGCACTGTAGTTCTATTTAATTGGAGATGAAAAAAACAAAAATATGGAAATACAAAAAGGCGGGCCGGGGAGCGTATAGATGTCCGTTTTCTAATTTACGTTCTTGGCGTTTTAACTCGCCACATTTTGTCTTCGAGGACAACACGCAAATAAACTTTTGGTCTTAAATTTCGGTTTGATTAGACGATCTCAAAACTGATTTCTCCCCCCCCCCCCCCCCCCCCCCCCCCCCCCCCCCCCCCCCCCCCCCCCCCCCCCCCCCCCACCCCCCCCCCCCCCCCCCCCCCCCCCCCCCTTCTTTTTAAGGTTCCCCCCCCCCCCCCCCATCCCGTTATTTTATCGCTCTCCTTCTTCCCAATTTCGGCTTTCCTCTCCACCCCCGCCAAACCCCCCCCCCCCCCCCCCCCCCCCCCCCACCCCCCCCCCCCCCCCCCCCCCCCCCCCCCCCCCCCCCCCCCCCCCCCCCCCCCCCCCCCCACACCCCCCCCCCCCCCCCCCCCCCCCCCCCCCCCCCCCCCCCCCCCCCACCCCCCCCCCCCCCCCCCCCCCTCCCCCCCCCCCCCCCCCCCCCCCCCCCCCCCCCCCCCCCCACCCCCCCCCACCCCCCCCCCCCCCCCCCCCGTTTTCCCACCCCCATGCGCAAAAAAAAAAAAATAACGTAACAAACGTCTTCTGATCGATCTAGAAAGCCGACGGCCTCTCTCTCTCTCTCTCGCTCTCTCGCTCTCTCTCTATCTCTCTCTTGGTCTGTTTTTGTCTGAATGTCTGTCTGTCTGTCTGTTCTGTCCTTTCTCTTCTCCCTCCTTCCTTCTCCCTCCTCCCCTCTTCTCTCTCTCTGCTCTCTCTCTCTCTCTCTCTCTCTCTCTCTCCTTTTTTTTTCTCTCTCTCTCTCTCTCTCTCCGTCCATACCCCCCTACCCCTCTCTCTTTCTGTCTCCTGTCTGTCTCGGTCTGTCTCCCCCCGTCCCCTCTGTTTGTTCTCTCTGTTTGTCTGTCTGTCTGTCGGTCTGCATTCTCTCTTCTCTCTCTCTCTCTCTCTCTCTCTCCCTCATCTCTCTTCCTCTTCTCTCTCTCTCTCTTCTGGTCTCTCCCCTTTTCCCCTCTGTCTGTCTGTCTGTATCTCTCTCTTCTCTCCCTCTCTCTCTCGTCTCTCTCTCTTCTCTCTCTCTCTCTCTCTCTCTCTCTCCACTGTAAGAGTTGCATTTGAAAATGAAGGGAAGTTTAGGCCGGCATGCCCGGAGGGGACCGGGGCCAGGGGACAGGAGTAAGTGTGGGCGGGGTCAGGACGCGGGAGGGTCCGCTAGGAACTACCTGCACTAAGGGAGTTTGTGCTGGAAAGTGGAGAAGTGGGTGTGTGTTTCATTGTGTGTGCTGTGCTAGGTGTGTGGAATTTGGACCGACTGTGGGAGTGCGTGCGAGGGTTTGCGTGTCGTCTGTCGTGTGTGTGTGTGTGTGTGTGTGTGTGTGTGTGTTGCGTGCCTGCGTGCGTGCGTGCGTGCGTGCGTCTGTGTCGTGTGGCGTGCGTTTGCGTGTGTGTTGTCGTGTTGGGTGGAGTGTGTGATGTGTGTGTTGTGTTGTGTGTTGTGTGTGTGGTGTTGTGGTGTTGCTGTTGGTGATGGGTGTTGTGTCGGCGTGCTGCCGTTTGTGTGTCCGCGCGTGCGTGCGTTGTCGTACGTGCAGTGTGTGTGTCGTGGTGCATGTGTGCGTGTGTGTGTGGATAGCGTGCGTGCGTGCGTGCGAACGTGAGTGTGTTGTGTGTCGGTGTGTGGGGGCGTGTGGTGCTCGTTTGCGTGCTGGTGAGTGCGTGTGTTGTGTACGGGACGTGCGTGGTACGTGCGTGTGTGTGTGTGTTGGTGTGTCGTGTGTGTGGGTGTGGGTAGTGTGTAGTGGGCCATGTGTGCGTGCGTGCGGGCGTTGTGTGCGGGAGTGTGTGTGTGCGCAGGGGCGCGCGTGCGCGAGCGTGCGTGCATACGTGTGTGTGTGTGTGTGGTGTGTTGTTGTGTGTGTGGTGTGTGTGTGTGTTGTGTGTTTTCTGTGTGCGCGACGTGCGCTTGAATATCTCCAGGGACGTATGACTGTTTGATGTGGACAATCCATATGAACCAGTCCCAGGTCTCATGTCATTTAACAAACGCGGGGCCGATTGGACAGAAGGATAGAGATGGTGACGTGGTACCCCCTTTGCTCTGGGGACTTCTCAGCTGATCCAGTGCTGAGGCATCTGTTGTGTGTGTGTGTGTGTGGGTGGGGGGGGGGGGGGGGGGGGAGGGGGGGGGGGGGAGGAGGAAACCTGCGGTTTTTGATAGCCCTTCTTGTTATTTCCTTTTTTCATGGTACTTCTTACATTCATCCT
>CM031615.1:60184269-60194269 GCA_018398815.1 Conus ventricosus | reverse complement strand
AATTATTTTTACACTCTAGCGTGCTCTACACTAGCCTTGATCAGATGAATTGCATGCTTAATTAAAGACGGCGATTATCTTCCAATAGTGGCAAGAGAGCTATCTGTGCTTTCCCGTCTTGTTGATGTTTTTGAGTGGAAGCATGGAAGGCTCCCCATGATACGGAAACTTGATTAAGTTGTTCTACAGGATCCTGCTTTGAGGAGCTTGAACATTCTGTGGATACAGAATTGTCACCACTGTGCATTCCATCGTCAGGTCTCGGGTCTGGAGGAAAGTGTTGATCCTCATCAGTCACGTTACTGACAGCAGGCTCAGATTGATGACAAGGAGAACATTTTCCAGCCATGGTTGTTGGGTAGAATTGTTCGCTGTATCTGTGGAGACATCTGGCTTGCAAGGCCCAGAAACTGCTGGTATCGCTGCTTCCTTTCTTCTCTCAACTAGAGGAACAAGCGTGTATGTACTTGGAAGAGGTTGTGCACTTCTTTTGCCTTGAACATCGAGGTTTATTTTTATATTCTCTGGCCTTGAATGAGTGTGGGGTGGCTGCTGAACTAAAGATAGACTTGTTCCATGGAAAGAGTCACTTGCGGTGGTAGAACTCGGATTGTGATCAATGTTGTCGACCATTCCAACAGTGAACACACCTGGTGTCAGTCCTGGTGGAACAACAACTCCTTCAGTCTCAAATTTTGTGCACACTGTATTGGCAACATCTGTGGAAATACCTAGTACTCTTTCATATGATATGGAGAGTCCAAGGTTGTACAGACATTCAACCAGTTCCTTCTTCCTAGTTTCAGCATGAATTTTGAGACCAAGTACACAGGAACAGGCATTTCTGTGTTTTTTGTGTGATGACGCCGTGTTGTCTGAATGTCCTTTGTATTGACCCGTCTCTGCTGTTGAAGATCATAAGTTGAGAAATAGTCAAAGCTGCTTGGGACTGGCCGTGCAAATTTGTACACTGTTCGTGTGCATGATCTTTGAAATTCTTCTTCTTCTTCTTCGTCGATCACCACGTTAGATGGATACACCAGTCTGCCTCGCAAACGCTGCCGTCCTCTCCAGGGCTGCCTGGCCGCCATGCAGCTTCTCGTTAGGGCCTTTGCCTCAGGCCACGTTTCGTTCCTCAGGGCGTCATGCAGATGGCAGTGCTGCAGGAGATGTTCGGTTGTCATAGCAGCTGTATGGCATGGGCACATCTCTGACTGTCCGATCTTCATCTTGTTATACAGGTGAGCGTTCAGCCTGTTGTGACCCGTCCTGAGCCTCAAGATGATGACCTGGTCAGCCCTGCTCAGGCTGTGGTAGCTGTATCTTTGAAATGAAATCCTGGTCCATCAAGAATCATCGAAACCAATGCAGTAAGAATTGGCGGTACTGATTTTTTGTGGTGCATCTTCTTCATACCAGCCAGTAAATGATTGTTGACTTTTGAACATCTCTCTGCGAATAATCTTTGAAACCTGGGCCATGAGAAGAGCCTCGGAATCATGGTCAATAGCTTTCTGAAAAGCTCCTTCGACATCTCTTTTGAAAATAAGCTTGATGTCTTTCCCTTTTCCTGTAGAGCATTCTTGAAGCATTGGACAGGCTTGCAAAAGTCTCTGCCGAAGTCGTGTTGAATGCACAAAGCTGGCTGGAACACCCAATGCATGGAGACGTAACTTACACAACTTCAGAAGACTTGTCATATGAAACATTGGTGCAACTGTCTCATCACGTTGAAAGCTCTGTATATAGGAGACAAGCTCTGCAAACGCAATGCTTTCCAAAATGCCATCCCCAGTCTCATTAGATTCCTCCTGTTTGCTTTGTGCTTCAGCCTTTGAAGCTCGTTTGTAAAATGTTTGCAGACATGTGTTATGGTAGACAGAATCTGTTGCTATCATGTCTCCAGCTGCCAACTTATTCAGCAGCATGTGATCCCTTAGAAAAGTAGCTTTCTTTCTGACTTTCTCGTCCAGTTCCATTGTAGACACTTTATGAAAAGATGAGCCAGCAGTAGGAGACCCGCCACAGAAAAAACAGCAGTCAGGTTCATGCTGCACAGTTCTTTTCCTTGTCTTTGTTGGACTTGAAGGAGCATCTTCACTTTGCAATTTGCGTTTAGCTCGTTGCAACATACGACTGTTTATTTTGTCACGGCATGTTTTATGCCACACAGCACATTGTTTTCGAAGTGTTTCGGCGACACCTGATCCATCATCCAATGCTGAGAGGTCAGTATCTGAAAAACGGTAGCCAAGGTCATGAAATTTTCTGCAACATATTGATATCCAGAACCTCCATGTTTGGCTTTTGTAGGCTGAACAAGCTTTTCTCTACTTTTCTCTTGACATATAATGCATATACTCCAGTCTACATTTCTTATGGCAGTTGATGACGCCGATGGTTGTCCAGCTGAAGTACCTGATGATTCAGTAGACGGTGGAGGAAGATCACAGTATCCTTTCTTCATGGTTTCTGTAAAGCTGCATCAAAACACACCGACTATGTAAAAACCATTTCTGAAAACAAAAATACTTTTGTTTAAATAATGTTTGTGATTCGGAATCAGACAGTAGCATATTTAAATTCATTCCCGCGCATAGCAACAATGTCTGGATTAACGCTCTTGTGATGTAGAAAAGAGCGCTGCCATTGTTTGACTCAACTGCACGACCATACAAATACACTGCGATAAGACGGCTCATCTGTGACCCCGCGGGTGAAAAGTGAACTTGAATTTTTTTCTTTCTCATGGTGTGTGTGTGTGTGTGTGTGTGTGTGTGTGTGTGTGTGTGTGTGTGTGTGTGTGTGTGTGTGTGTGTGACTCTGTGTGTGTGTGTGTGTGTGTGTGTGTTGTGTGTGTGTGTGTGTGTGAAAAATCTATGCCATGAGTGAGTACTGTAAATAAAACATGAGCTACTAATACAGTCTTTGTCATCCTGAACTAACTCTCTCTCTCTCTCTCTCTCTCTCTCTCTCTCTCTCTCTCTCTCTCTCTCTCTCTCTCTCTCTAATTCATCTCTTTCTTCACTATCCCAACGTTACACTTACTCATCTCACCGCGCGCGCGATCTGCACTCTGGCACTGCCGCTGAAGTCAGTGAAGGTGAAGGGCACGTCAGGAGATGGGGTTGAGGAGGCGGGAAGTGGCACAAACTGTCTATGGCGCATCGCACTGGTCAGAAACCCCTTGACATTCTGACTCGACTTTTGAAAGCTAAATATTTTCTTTAAATGGAAAATAAATCTTGCCTCTTTTAAAATTCGTAATCAGCGGGAATTTAACTATCGGTTGACATGCAGTCTATGCTTCGAACCGAAAGTGCATTCTCACATCATTTAACAACCCCCTACACAGGCAGCAGCCCAGTCACAGTCGGAGGCGAGCCCATCAGGGAAGTAGATTCCTTTGTTTACTTGGGAAGCGTAGTTGACAAGCAGGGGGCACCGACCGAGACATCATAGTCAGGATAGGCATTCATCATGCTAAAGAAAATCTGGGCCTCAGGAGAGATCAGAAGGACAATAAAATTTCGTATGATCTTCAATTCAAACATGAAGTCGGTTCTGCTCTACGGCTGCGAGACTTGGAGAATGACCAAGGCAATACAGCAAAAAATTCAGACCTTCATCAACGCCTGTCTGAGGCGCATCTTCAAAATCAGATGGCCAGAGAAGATCAACAATGAAGATCTATGGATGCAAGCAGGACAGGAACCAGTGGCCAAGCAGATTCTGCAGAGGAAGTGGGGCTGGATTGGACATACTCTCAGGAAGCCAGCATCCAGCACCACACGCCAAGCCCTGACATGGAACCCGCAGGGGAGAAGGAAGAGAGGCCGACCTCGCTGCAGCTGGAGGCGAGACACTGAGGAAGAGATAAAGAGGCAGGGCACCAACTGGACAGGCATTCAGCGAGCAGCCCAGAACCGAGTGCGATGGCAGAGTGTTGTCGATGGCCTGTGCTCACCCTTGAGCTATGGGCCTAAGTAAGTAAGTAAGTAGGGCTCAGATTTTGATATGATTGTAGGGCTCAGATTTTAACATATGACTGTAGGGCTCAGATTTTGATATGATTGTAGGGCTCAGATTTTAATGGGACTGTAGGGCTCAGATTTTAACATATGACTGTAGGGCTCGGATTTTAATAGGACTTGCGATCGTTTGTTACCGAGGGCTCAGAATCTAATTTGACTGTTGCGATAATTTGTTACCTGAGGGCTTAGATTTTAATAGGACTATTTCCATAATTTGTTACATGAGGGCTTAAATTTTAATAGGACTATTTCCATAATTTGTTACATGAGGGCTTAGATTTTAATAGGACTATTTCCATAATTTGTTACCTGAGGGCTTAGATTTTAATAGGACTGTTGCCATTATTTGTTACCCTAGGGCTCAGATTTTAATAAGACTGTTACGATCATTTCTTACCCTAGGGCTCAGATTTTAATATGATTGTTGTGATAATTTCTTACCACAGGGCTCAGATTTTGATAGGACTGCTGCGATCATTTGTTACCCCAGGGCTCAGATTTTAATATGATTGTTGTGATAATTTCTTACCCCGGGGCTCAGATTTTGATAGGACTGCTGCGATCATTTGTTACCCCAGGGCTCAGATTTTAATATGATTGTTGTGATAATTTCTTACCCCAGGGCTCAGATTTTAATAGGACTGCTGCGATCATTTGTTACCCAGGGCTCAGATTTTAATATGATTGTTGTGATAATTTCTTACCCCAGGGCTCAGATTTTAATAGGACTGCTGCGATCATTTGTTACCCCAGAGCTCAGATTTTAATATGATTGTTGTGATAATTTCTTACCCCAGGGCTCAGATTTTAATAGGACTGCTGTGATCATTTGTTACCCCAGGGCTCAGATTTTAATATTATTGTTGTGATAATTTCTTACCCCAGGGCTCAGATTTTAATAGGACTGCTGCGATCATTTGTTACCCCAGGGCTCAGATTTTTTAATAGGACTGCTGCGATCATTTGTTACCCCAGGGCTCAAATTTTAATATGATTGTTGTGATAATTTCTTACCCCAGGGCTCAGATTTTAATAGGACTGCTGCGATCATTTGTTACCCCAGGGCTCAGATTTTAATATGATTGTTGTGATAATTTCTTACTCCAGGGCTCAGATTTTAATAGGACTGCTGCGATCATTTGTTACCCCAGGGCTCAGATTTTAATATGATTGTTGTGATAATTTCTTACCCCAGGGCTCAGATTTTAATAGGACTGCTGCGATCATTTGTTACCCCAGGGCTCAGATTTTAATATGATTGTTGTGATAATTTCTTACCCCAGGGCTCAGATTTTAATAGGACTGCTGCGATCATTTGTTACCCCAGGGCTCAGATTTTTTAATAGGACTGCTGCGATCATTTGTTACCCCAGGGCTCAGATTTTAATAGGACTGCTGCGATCATTTGTTACCCCAGGGCTCAGATTTTAATAGGACTGCTGCGATCATTTGTTACCCCAGGGCTCTAGCGTTTGTTTCCAGTCAAACGGAACACGTTCCGTGGACACAATCTTTATTTTTTTATGGTTTCATTCTGTCGTTCGTTCGTCGTTCACATTCATGCATTCCGCATAATGTACTAGGTACGTTGCAAAGCGAGCAGACCAGTCTGAGGTGTATGTGGTGGAATCTAATGACCTGATGAATCTGACCTGGGCGAGTACAGTGTCACTGGAATTGGTTTCAATATGACGTCCCACATCTCTTTTCATTAACCCCGCTATATCTGTTTTTTTGTATTGTTTTTCCGTCTTTTTTTCCCCCACCTAACTCTTTCTGCCACATTGTTGGTCAACTTTCGTTGTGTACCCGTTGTTTGTGCACTGGTACTGGATTCCCACTGTTCGGGTGCACCTGTACTGGATCTCCATCGTACGGTGCACTTGTACTGGATTTCCATTGTTCGATGCACTTGTTCTATCAAGTCTGTCAGCCGTCATTTTATCGCTTTGTTCGGGTATTCAGAGTTGTATGTGTTCAAAGTGTGTGTGTGTGCGTGTGTGTGTGTGTGTGTGTGTGTGTGTGTGTGTGTGTGTGTGTGTGTGTGTGTGTGTGTACTCTCAGCAGTCAGTCTCTCTCTGTCTGTCTGTCTGTCTGTCTGTCTGTCTCACTCTCTCTCTCTCTCTCTCTCTCTCTCTCTCTCTCTCCCTCTCTCTCTCTCTCTCTCTCTCTCTCTCTCTCTCAGTGCAGTCAAAGAGCCTGCTTGCTGGTATGTCCAGTGGCTGGGGTGTATATTGCACACGTTCATGACGAGTACCTTATCAGTACCGTTTTCGTTGAATTGACTAGACAGGCCTGAACAGCTTCGGTTGATACTTCCAGTGTGAAATGTCTCACAAGCTGATAAATCAGTACACTGTGACATCGCGCGCTTTTCTTCTGCTTCTGAGAATTATGTTTCACTCACACACACACACACACACACACACACACACACACACACACACACACACACACACACAGAGAGAGAGAGAGAGAGAGAGAGGAGAGAGAGAGAGAGAGAGAGGGGGGGGGGTAAGTGTTGCCCTATGGAAATTGAGTCCCTCTCTCTCTCTCTCTCTCTCTCTCCCAGTGAGCCAGTGTGTGTATGTGTGTGTGTGTGTGTGTGTGTGTGTGTGTGTGTGTGTGTGTGTGTGTGTGTGTGTGTGTGTGTGTGTGCACGCGCGCGCGCGCGTGTTTATGTGTAAAATGTTATGATAGCTTGTTTTGCCGTTTTGTTGTCTTCTTCGTGTGTCCATCAAGTTGTCACATTTCGAGAACGCACATCTCAAGGACGCAGTTGCATGTTTGGCTTTCTCGTCAACAGCCCCATAAAAACACCGACTTTCTCGCTCCTTGAAATGTTTATGCATTCTGACTCCCTTGCATCAGTGTGTGTGTGTGTGTGTGTGTGTGTGTGTGTGTTTTAATCTTCTTCTTTTTTTCCCCTTTAAACTCCAAGTAAAAGCAGGCGTCAAATCTTGCCGTGCAGACTTTTGACGTCATTCTCTGTCGAGGGGCCGGGACTGAAGCGGCGGGCAGGGGGTGGGGAGGGAGGGGGGAGGAGGAAGGGGGGGGGGGGGGGGAGGACATTCTCGATCCGCCCGTTTACTGTGACATTCGAGAGTGAACTTAATTGATTTTCATCAAAATGCGGTCTTATACGTAGCCATGTCTCTTCCGCGGTATGTAAAGTAATCGTCGAAAAATGCCAGAGCATTTAGAAGGGAGGGGAGGGGGTGGAGGGAGGGGGGACACGAAATCGTTCTTAACCTTTCAGGAATGGGTGGTGGGGGGGGAGCTGTTTTAAATCGAGAGGAAGAGAGAGAGAGAGAGAGAGAGAGAGAGAGAGAGAGAACAACACTGATTTTTGCCTCGTCCTTCAATCAGATCAGGCTAAGATGCTGCATTCCATCAGGACCTCTTTCCTTCCTGTGGTCCCATGCTCCCTCGGGTCCCATGCTCCCTCAGGTCCCTCAGGTCCCATGCTCCCTCAGGTCCCATGCTCCCTCCCTCAGGTCCCATGCTCCCTCAGGTCCCACGCTCCCTCCCTCAGGTCCCACGCTCCCTCCCTCAGGTCCCATGCTCCCTCAGGTCCCATGCTCCCTCCCTCAGGTCCCATGCTCCCTCCCTCAGGTCCCACGCTCCCTCAGGTCCCACGCTCCCTCAGGTCCCATGCTCCCTCAGGTCCCACGCTCCCTCAGGTCCCACGCTCCCTCAAGTCCCATGCTCCCTCAGGTCCCATGCTCCCTCAGGTCCCACGCTCCCTCAGGTCCCACGCTCCCTCAGGTCCCATGCTCCCTCAGGTCCCATGCTCCCTCAGGTCCCATGCTCCCTCAGGTCCCACGCTCCCTCAGGTCCCATGCTCCTCAGGTCCCACGCTCCCTCAGGTCCCATGCTCCCTCAGGTCCCATGCTCCCTCAGGTCCCACGCTCCCTCAGGTCCCACGCTCCCTCAGGTCCCATGCTCCTTCAGGTCCCACGCTCCCTCAGGTCCCATGCTCCCTCAGGTCCCACGCTGCCTGTCCCTCAAAGCCCTTTTTGCGATAGGACGTCTGTGGACGCCCTAGGCTCACAGCTAGCCGTAAGTCAACAGCAAC
The DNA here is from genome assembly GCA_018398815.1 of Conus ventricosus. Classification (NCBI taxonomy): domain Eukaryota; kingdom Metazoa; phylum Mollusca; class Gastropoda; order Neogastropoda; family Conidae; genus Conus; species Conus ventricosus. Next base: position 60,186,157 of record CM031615.1, on the reverse strand, counting down.
GGACACTGCCTGGCGGCTGTAGCTTACTTCATTCCCACCTATCTATCCGGCTTCGGACAACAGATGACAGGGCCTCACGATCATCGTCAGGTCTGTCGGTGTGGCTGTCTCTCTCTCTCTCTCTCTCTCTCTCTCTCTCTCTCTCTCTCTCTCTCTCTCTCTCTCTCTCTCCCCTTCTCTCTTTGTGTGTCTCTCTCTCATTTTGTCATCCTATGTTGATCTCCTTCTTCCTTCTCTTGTCGTTCTTGAAGTAGGGGGGGGGGGGGGGGGGGGGGTATGTGTAAGGGATTGTCTTTTGCTGCTGCGTTGGGCATGTCTGGCGTTTTTCAGCTCTTTTTTTTCTTTATTGCATGACTTGATTTTTTACGACTCTTCTTTCATTGTAGTTTGTCGTTTTTGATGTGGCAATTTTTGATATGCTTCTCCTCCTCCTCCTCTTCTTCGTCTTCGTCTTCTTCTTCTTCATCTTCTTCTTCTTCTTCTTCTCTCTCCTTGTGTCAGAGACTCCGTCCCTTTATTCTGTGTCTCCAAGTCCCCAACCACCTCTCTCTTTGTGTCGCTCTCCGTCCCTCCAGAGCATACTACATTATGCTCTGGTCCCTCCCAATGTCCCACACTCTCTTCCTCTAGTTATATTGTGCATTCCGTTATTCTAAATTGCTATGTATTCATTGTTGTTTATGTGCTTATATCCGGTTCTATGCAATGATTTCTTCCATGTATTTATTGTTTGAGGGCTGGATGAAGAAAAAAAAGCCACTGACTTGTGCTTATTCCTTTCCCTCATTAAACAACATTTTGTTCGTTCGTTAGTTCGTTCGTTCGTCATCGGTCTAGACCTCGGCAAGGGGAACCTGGATTTAGAATGACGTGTGTGGGCCCTCCCTACGCTAACAGCACCTCCGTATACTTAACAACAGTCGCAAACAGAACATTTTGCGTTGATTTTCAGCACTTTTGTTGATCAGTCTCAAACATGGGTATTGTAATTAATGTAACGAGTATGTGGAATCCACAAGAAAGAAAGGATATTTGAACAAAAACATACGATTTCTGTAGTGAAACACAGTAATGCCCCTTCCCCACTTGATGAATCAATACTTAAACAGTATTGTCTAACCGCTTCCCGCGCCTTCAAGAGAACCGGGCCAGTGTCTCTCTCTGCACTCTCTCTGGTCACTAATGAGACAGAAAGCGAGAAAGAAGGACCCCCGCCTACCCGTGAGTACGATAAACAGCATGTCCCCGTGCGTGGGAATTTTTCTGAAGGCGTGCGCTAGCTGCAAATTCTTCTTCTTCCTCGTTCGTCATCGCGTTAGATGAGCAGCCCGGTGTCCTCGATGAAGGCTGCCGTCCGTCGCAGTTCCTCCAGGGTGCCGTACAGCTTGGCTTTCACTGCTGTCGGTGTTGGCCAGTACTTTGTCCTGGATGCTGCATACATCGTACAGACTTGAAGGATGTGGTCGGTTGTCATTGGTCCCTCACCACAAGGGCACTCTCCACTCTGTCCAATGCCAGATTTTGTGTGCATGTGGTGGAGCAGATTGTGTCCAGTCCTCAGGCGGAAGATCTTGACCTGTTCCCGTCGTCTCAGCAAATTGTATGTGTCTTCTGGGATGCAGGAGGCGCCATTTTATTCCTTGCTGTGCCTTGATGATTGTCCTAATTTCATCGTATGACACCAGGTTGTTGGCCTGCTCCTTCTGTGCACCGTCTTTTGCCAGAATGTCCGCTTTTTCGTTGCCTCTGATGCCACAGTGTGCGGTACCCATTGTATCACCACTTTCTCCACTCAGGCACTCAGGGCAACAAGGGCTGAAGTGAGATGGTTCTGTTCTTTGCAGCGGGAGTTCTTGAGGGCTTGGAGCACGGAGAGAGCGTCTGAGAA
>CM031615.1:60154269-60179269 GCA_018398815.1 Conus ventricosus | reverse complement strand
GAGAGAGAGAGGAGAGAGAGAGAGAGAGAGAGAGAGAGAGAGAGAGATCAACGTTTTCCATCTGATGTCAGATTTTACAGAAGAAAGATTTTTAATAACAAATTTTCCGCTGTTTTTTTTTTTTAAGGTGTATTTTAAAGGGTTGTGTGGATGAGTTGGGTGTTTCATTTGTTTTATTTTACTTCTTATTATTAATTCTTTTTTTTTTTTTTAATGACTTGTGAGTTGAATTCATTGCGGTGACATCCCTGATATGGCTCTTGGCGGTCGGCTGGGCTATCAACAACATCACCTGACCTGACTGCCTGGTCACGGAACCAGCGTGAGAAAGACACCGATAATCCTGATGAATTTGCCAATGCCGACACAAACCTGACAAAGTTCCCGTCACGGTGAGGAAGGGAGGGAGGAGGAGGAGAGAGAGAGAGAGAGAGAGAGAGAGAGAGAGAGAGGAGAGAGAGAGAAGAGAGAGAGAGAGAGAGAGAGAGAGAGAGAAGAGAGACGGAGACAGAGAGACAGAAATCAAGACTGAGCTCACAAGAGCAAGGCATGAAGGTCACGGAAATTAAATTGGTTTTCTTTTCTTTCTTTTTTTTAATTTTTCTTTTTTGTTGTTGTTTTGTTTAATTTAATGATGAGAGGATGATGATGATGATGATGATGATGAACACATTGATATGGAGTTCCTCTCTAATCTGGAACTGCTGGACAAGGCAGCACTTTACGCTTCCGTACCCCGGCATTAAACCAGGCAGGGGAGATACAGACACCTGCGGCGCTGGTCGGTGAATCTCAAAGAAAGAGGCCTGTTATTGTCGGGCGGAACTCTACGCTTTCCTAACCCAGCACTAACCGGGCCGGGGAGGTACAGACACCTGCAGTGCTGGTCAGTGAATGTCAAAGAGAGAGAGGCCTGTCATTATGGGACGAAACTCTTTGGCGTGTATGGTTCCTGGCTTTCTATTGGAGTCTGCAGCAAACTCAGGACCTAGTCGGGGTCGAAAAATCCCACGACTAAATGTCTGTGACTAGAAGCATCCAACCGACGATCTTCCAGCCCGCGACAGTCATTGCTAAGTCTACACCATGGCGGCTGGCATCCCCCATTTCTTTTCTCGTTCTGTTCTGTCGTTAATGCGCGAATACTTTTCCTCGTGTTGACTGAGAGGAGAGTGGAGGGTGTGACGAATGAGAAGACGAGTTCCAGCTGGTAGTTGCCATTCGGTAAAAACAACAACAACAACATTAACAACAACAACAACAACAACAACAAAACAGACGTCCCGATGACATTGGTTTCATTCTTTTGAAAAAAGAATCTTTTTCTTTGTTTTTTGTTTTGATATTGATTGTTTTGTTTTGTTTTGTTTTGTTTTATTCAGAGCGATGAATGAGTAAGTTTTTCTTCGAATATTGATCGAAATCAAATTGATTTTAAAAGGAATTTAAAGTCAATCCGCCAGACAAAAGGGACAAACAAATGACAAAACACGGCGCGTTTCGACCTCTTATGCCTTCTTCAGGCAAGATAAACAACATTCAGATAATCGGATTCACTGTAAATTCTTGGTAAAAATGTGTCAATCTCCGCCTACAGTCACCCACCTCACTTTGAAACGGAAACAATTAGCCTATTGTTTAAAAACGACCATCCTTTCATGCGATGAATGCAAAGAATTCTCCCGCGAATGGGCATTTCTAGAATCACAAAACAGCTGATTTTCCTGATTTGCAGATAGTTCATCATCTTTAGCAGTTATACTGAGGTTGTTAATATTCTTGTTGCTATGGTTTAGCTCTTCTCGGCAATTTTGAACATAAGATCCATCGCGCCAACGAGCTAGTAGCCTTTCTTTGTAGGAAATATTCAATGAAAATCCCTCGTTTACGAACATCGGACCTTTTTCTTTCTTTGGTAAGAATGCGAGGAAAAGTGCCAGTGTTAATACTTCTTAAAGCCTACTCGGACTTATTAGTCACGATGAGAGTGGGGTAGATTGTATGCTGGTGCCAATAGTCTTCTCCGACTCTCTCTTCTCATTTATTTCCTCTCCATAATTATTCTTCACGCAAAAGAAAGAGAGAGAGAGAGAGAGAGAGAGAGAGAGAGAGAGAGAGAGAGAGAGAGAGAGAGAGAGAGAGAGAGAAGTGACCAATTTTATCTCAGAGTGTTCAGATGTTTCAAGTAATGATTCGAGGAATTTTTCGATTTTCCATCATTCTTCACTTCACTTCACTTCAGCAACGCACAATGTAGGCCTAAGCTGAAACTTCTGGACGGTGGGGTCATTGTCCTCGTGTTCTTAGAGGATGAAATGATTGGATTTAAATCACTTCATGTGGTCTACAGTCCAGCCGGACCGTACAGGTTAAAGCAGGCTCGCTGGATTAGGGTTATTTTATTTCGTTTCATTTATCCATCTTCTGTGCCACCTCAGTGGCTACTACACCCACACCGCTCATTCCGACCGCCCAGCCCGGCCACAACCATAGCCCGGCCCAGCCCGCTGCAATCCACAGGGAGCAGCCATTGTCAAGTCGTCAAGAGGCATCCCACCGGAGGAGACACTGCACTGCCGCCGAGTCACGTACGTCGGTGGTGTTCAGTAGTGGTGGTGTCTGTTCTGAGCCAACAGACGCAGGGCACCACCAACTATATCTACTGCTGAGCCCCATACTGACGAGCCTTAGTCGCGGAGCTGGCGCGAGTGAGCTCTCCTTCCGCAAGACGGGGGAGGGGGGGAGTCACTGGATTTGGTCGAAAGTGTCAGGTCGAACAGTGAAATCAAATGCTCACTATTTTACTTCCCTTTCTTTCGTTCGTTCGTTTTTTGTTTTTTTTTCTTTTATCTTTTCTTTAATTTTTTAAAAACTTTTATATGAAGACTGTGAAGTAACTACGGCGCATGCTTTGAAACCATCTGTCAGGTTGCGATGAACGTGAAGTCACGGTGTTTTACAACTGCCGTGCACGTGACATCCAGTTAGTCGATTAGTGCCGATTTATTTTCAGTACTGGTAGGAAAGATTGGCATTTCGTTTCCTCCGCTTCTAGGCCCTGTGTGCTTCCGTGTGCGCGCGTATGTGTGTGTGTGTGTGTGTGTGTGTGGAGAGAGAGAGAGAGAGAGAGAGAGAGAGAGAGAGAGAGAGAGATTTGGTTTCCTCCAATTCTTGGCTGTGTGTGCGTGTGTGTGTGCACGCGTGCTTGCATGTACGTGAGGGGGGGGGGGGGGTGGCAGAGGAGAGAGAGGGGCATTTGGTTTCCTCCACTTCTGGGCTGTGTGTGCGTGCATGGGAAGATTTTACACATATGAATGTATATATACATGTAGTGAAGAGAGAGAGAGAGAGAGGAGAGAGAGAGAGAGAGAGGGAGGGAGGGAGAGAAGGGAATCAAATGTTAAATGTATGCAACAGCAAGACATAAGTGTCTGTTGTTGAGTCAATCATCCCCTCTCAAAACTAACACCAAAGACACTGAACGTCTGTGCCATTTGTCCATTCATACAGACACACATCTTGCATATCACCACAAATATGCACGTATGCGCACACACACACAACCACACACAGAGGGAGAGAGAGAGATTAACCATGCCATATGAACACATTGCAGACCAAACCTCAGGTATTCATTTCGCAAAGATTTTGTTTACTTTGCATGTGATAATTTTTTTTCAATTTTTTCAGCTTTTCATCCAATAAAAACGTAACGTGGACATAAAACGTCACCGTTCAGTATTGTCACTGATAAAATAGCTTTTTTCCTTTTTCTTCTTTTTTTTTTTTTTAGTTGCATTTATACAATCACAAAAGCATTCGTCAAGAGCTGAACATGGAATTCAGGACTTATCCAGAGGCCCAACTCTTTTGACATCCAGAAGAAAAAAGAAAAAAAAAAAAAGCTGCATCTTGCTTGCTAATACCATATTCAGGGACGCCATTTCAAATGACACAGCATTGTATCATGGTCGCAATATACATCATCCACACATATTCGTCATTACATCATGTAATTGGCTTCAAACACCAAGCTGAGATCTTTCTTTTTTCTTCATCTTTCTATGAAGGACAAGAAACAATGTGCACCCCTCCTTTAAGATAACACAACACTTGTGTGAAAGAAATATTACAAATAAGAATATTATAGTAAATAAATTTGGGTGGGTGGGTGGATGGATCAGGAGGTAGGTCTCTTCTTCACCAGGAAAAGAACAGCGGGGGTTGAGAAATGAAATGATGAAACAAGATGCTCGATTCAATTATCAGGCCACATTCTGAACAACACTTTCTGATAGAAACACCATCTACAGCACACAACGCATGTTCCACTCGCTTTGGACGCATCCAGGATTCTGTAAGTTTTGATCAAGGGTAGATAAGATAATGTTGCTTATAGCCCAGCCGACCGCAAAGGGCCACATCAGGGCTGTCACCACGTTAAAATCAACTCACCATTGATCAAGGGTGTATGTATAAGTATACATATATATATGTAAGCATGTTGCCTGTGATCATCATGTCATCATGATTATTCTCCTTCAGCTGACAAATCTTCGTAATACTGGCGGTAAACAAAGTCAGGTATACATACATCCATTTGGCTTGACTGCATGCATAATCATAGACAAGTCACCACCTTTGGAATGTGACATCTGGCATCAACAATGATTGATTGATTCATTGTACACTTGTCTTTCAAACACCAACCAGAACACTCATGCCTAAAAGAAAAAAAAAAAAGAAGAAAAAAAAACCAGTCTTCCCAATTGAAAATATAAACAAACAAAAAAAAAAGGGTTAATGGGAGGGAAGGTGGGTGAGGTCAGAAAAGGAAGGGGGGGGGGGGGAGGGCTGACTGATGTTGAAGGTAATTACTAAAAGTTTTGGGACAAAAAAATGACAGTAGTAATACACTAGTTATTAACACCAGTGTAATTCTGTCAGTAAAAGTACGAGTTTTCACCACATGGTTATCATCAGGGCGTACGTAGTAAAGTTGCTTAGGAACTTACAGAAATACTATTATTGGAAAAGCAAAAATGTACCACCCAACTACTCTGTAAACTTTGAAAAAATAAAAAAGGGAACTTGTAATTAGACTGTGTTTTCGGACTAAGAAAAATCTGACAGGAGGATATAAATGTTGATTTGAATAATTCTTCAAAACTCGTCAAAGGGACAGATAAAACAATTTCAGCAACAACAACAAAAAAATTACTTTGGGGAGGAAGTTGGGGAGGGGGAGGGGCGAGGGAGGCGACAATGAGAAAAAAAAGGAGAAAAAAAGGGAAAAAAAAAGGTATTCAGAAGGTGCACAACTAGCTCAAATTCACAGCCGTTTTTCTTACCCACACTTGCTCGGACAGTCAGCTGAGAGGTAATAATGCACACATGATATATATATATATATATATATATATATATATATACATAAATCTCTGATGAACCAAATACATACAAATCTGGAAGCTGATCCAAAGTCAATAAGACATTTTGTTGTATGTACTCGGGGAGAAAACAAGACACAACGGAACTCCGCCTGATGAAACCAAACTCTCAGAGAAAGAGAGAGAGAGAGAGAAAGAGCACCAAATGTTTTGAAACTGCTCGTCCATATTGGCACATATGGTATGAGCCTTCAACTGTCAATGTACAAATGTATGTGTACAGGAAAAAAAAAAAGATATATATATATATAATAAAACCTTTGAATTGGTCAATACTAACTTTGCCCTTTGCTGCCTGTCAAACACTCGAAAAAGGGCAGAAGAAAAATTAGCATGAACTTCACAAAGTGTTGCAAAAGAAGAAGAAAAAGAAGGGTGGGCAAAAAAAAAAAAAAAAAAAAAAAGGAAGGAAGTAGTATCACAATGTTTCTATTTCTCCACATTTCCAAACTTTCTGCATCCTCACATGTTGCCATTTAGAGAGACAGAAAAAAGGATCAAACCACTTTTTTCCCCAAAAAAACCCTCTTCAATCATTCTGTGTGACGGAGCTTGTACCATGTATAAAATATCAACTGCCTCAAGAGAACCAACCCAACACATTCCAATAACAAGCTGCACCAAGCAGTTTTCAAAGTGCCTGCTGCACACAGTCAAGTCTTCTTCACCTGTGAGATTGGACAAAACTTTTGAAAAATGTGTTACGGCTAATGTTTGTACCTTCTGCTCTTGTTTTGTAAACAAATTCCATAGCTAACAACACACATTCAATCAACACACACACACACAGTAAAACAGACCACTTTGTAAAAGGCTGTATGTGACCTATAAAATTTCGAGGGTTGACTGCCAGAACCCAGTATCTCATACACATAACATTATAAGGGAGATACTGGGTTTAATGTTCTAAATCTTTTCCAAGAACTCGCATACCCTAAGCAGACCTTCACCTCTTTTCTCATACCACCCCATCCAAAAGAAAAATGATCAAAAAATTTTTCACCATGCTTCCGTTTCAATGTTCCACTTTGTTCAACCCAATAACTGCATGTCAATATTAATAAAGACACTAATTAGTGACTAAATTCACATGAACGAAAACGTGCGGCTGATCTGGGTTTTTTTTTGTGTTGTTGTAATATTACTACGATTTCTTTCATTACAAATTGACCCTGATCAAAAATTGAATTATTAGAGTCTACTTCAGCTTCCAAAAAAAAAAAAGCAAAAAAGAAAAGCAAAAACAAAAAAAAAAAACAAAAAAAAAACAAAAAAAAACAAAAAACAAAAAAATGCATTCTACAAAAATTCAGGTTTACACGTTTTTGCTACTAATTTTACTTCAGCCTTGGAAATTTATAATACTCCTTTTAAAAATTAACAAATCATACTTGAAAAATAAAAGAAACATTACCACCCATCATAATTTCCATGTTTTCCTAACCTCAAACATGCACATACATGTAGTTGTACAAAACTTCACAATTGTACACATACATTTTTCCCCCACAAAGAGGGGAAGATTGGGCAGTGCAGAGCTCACCTGCACTTACCTCACCCAGCAAGGATGAATTACTGTGCTGATGACAGCCCGTCTCCAATGACCATGAGGGGGAAAAAAAGAAAAGAAAAAAATTTGTCAACATTCTCACACACACACACACACACACGTTAATGCCTGCATCTCTACTCAATGAAGAACAAACCATAATATACAGTTAATACTACATGTTTGTGCTAGTACAAATTTGATAAGCTTACATTATAGAGAGGGGAGCAGGCGGGGGGAGGGGGTAACAAGCTTGCACACTGATACAATTCTCTTCTATGTACACAACAAACACCAATATAATCATACTTCATGCTATATACAGAGTAAAATACGCACACTCTGTCAGACTTCAATCCTTTACACATTACAATACAGGAAGACCACCAAAAAAAAAAAAACCAGTCCACAATATCAACCATTCTGCAATGAGTCATAATGACACTACGTGCATACAAACTAGTAGTCAACTGAACAAGAATGCACACACATTATAACCTTGCACACCAGCATGCATGACTTGGGTTGCTGACAAAAAGATTACAGCAAGAAAAATGATTTAATGGCGGCGCATGTACACATGATAAATGAAACAGTTGACTGAATCAGGACAGGCCTGAGATGCTCCAAAGACTCATTCAATCTGGCATTCAAATCTGAGCGAAAAAATCCAATGGCGAAAAGTGAGACAGGCTGCCATGCAGCAACAGCACTGTATACCCAAGGCATCGCACGCACACGCACTGACGACATAAACATTGAACATTTACAATGCTGCATACATTTCATGATATACTACTGGCAGACAGACACACACTAACACACAGATATCCCTGATATGTTTTCAAAACAAGAGCAGATTGTACAACAAGAACCCACATAAATTCTTGGAAAGAAAAGAAAAGTATTCAATCACAAACAGGCCATAAATGTGATTAATATTTAGTAATATTTAGCTATAAGCCCTAGTTAATAAGTGAACTATTGCCGACTTCAACACTTCTAAACATTTTAATCGGATACGGTAGTCGAGACCAATATCTAAAAATTTTAACCAGATACCGGAGTCAAGACTAATCATTCATTTAACTTTTGAAGAATAAACCATGTTTTGCTTAATCCACCCCCCCCCCCCCCTCATTGTGTGTAGCACTAACAAAACAAAAAAAAGCTTTGTTGCTTTTTTCCCCTTTTTTCGGTAAGAGAAAAGAAATCAAAATATGAAACCACTAATAATGAAAAATGAAAGTCAAAATCACGACAGAGCAACTGATTCAAGATTCTCCATTAGGTTGCACTTATGTCATAAAGAGCCTGATTACGACTTTTTTTTTAAAGTTTAGAAAACTTAAATGATCAATGAGAATAAATTTTCAAAAAAAATATCACATATCATTTGCATATTTGACTTGATTCGGGCAATTGTACTTACAGTTACATCCATCTCTCCTTACTCTATCAATATCCATCCGTTTTTTAACAAGCAGAAAGCAATCTTGACAAAATAGTAATCTCTTCACAGATCTGTCATTCAAAGACCAGATAAAACACGTAGGCCTACATCACTCCTGCGCTATGCACATCTCAAACTCGGTACATTCGACATTGACGATCATGGTACAAATCAGCCTGAGACGCTGCTGGACACATGTGGTACTTTTTTTTTTCAATAACCACATCGCAGCTGATCTGATATGAGGCGAGTCCTTGAACACAGCAATGGCAAGTCTTGAATCCGACACAAGAATCGGCACATACAGGCTCTGCACAAACTGCACTGGATATACACACACAGCCTGCACTAGTTGTATTCTGGGCAGTGAATACTGACGGTGTAGTTTTGGTCCTCGCAGGCATAAAATGAAAAACAGAAAAGAAAAAAAAAAGAAAATAACTTGTCAAGGGAGAGTAAAAAAAGAAATATGGGGTGGGGGTGTGCTCAGGATGGTTTCTCGCATTGCCACATCCTTCCACGATACATCAGTAAATAATATGGCATTCACAAATTAAAGAAAGAAAGAAAAAGTCCAAGCTGCCTTCACTTGACTGGCTACGCCACCGTTGTCTCCATCCCGGGGTTGTAGTAATACCGGTTTGCTGGAACGGGGAGCTGAATAAAGCCTCGCGTCCGCACTGATAGTGGTGGATGGAATGAACCGACTGCTGCCGATATTCGTATGGACTTCGTGGGGGTGTGCTGCAAGGTGAGCTGGTGGCCGAACTGGCCTCGGACTCGTAATCTGAGGTCGTTTCTGCCGGAGAATGGGAGTACAAGATCCCGACGCTGCCATGGTCACCAAACCTGTAGGACACTTCGTTAGGATCAATCCACAGAGTGAGTTCTCTGGGAAGTTTTTTCATGACGTTTACCATACACTCAGAGTCCAAGGATACGTCTTGAAAGGCTGCAGTGATGAGAGGATCGACGCTGTCGTGATCGATGACGATTGATCGATAGGCACTCCCTCGCTGAGGTTTTTTAGGGTGCCAATGATGCCGGTATTTCTTCGTCATACGATCTGCAAAGCATTTTTTAAATCTCTCCACAGTAACGCAAGAAACGCCATCGGCTTTCTGAACAAAGCCAACGATAAAATCGGTCGCACAAGAAACTTCGTCCTTCATACCAGATGGTATTTTGTAAACATGAATTGACAAAGGCCGCTAAAGTTAAAATGATGCACACCAAGAAGCCTGATCTGTCAACAGCTGTTCTGATCTGTCACGACTATTGAAGACCGTCTGCTCAAACCTTCGCCGCCTGGTTTTCTTTACACGGAAACAAAATGTCTCTCGCACTGAACAAGTCAAATGAGCTTTCAGCTTTCGGGTCCGGCTGTTCTACCGGTAGCTTTCTCACGGCTTCTCTCCTTTTCAGGTCTGACACAGCTTGTGTGCGGGCAGAGGATTTTTCTTTGCCGTCTTACGTCATCAAGCAGACGTCACCTCACGCGGCCAATGGGAAAAGCTTCCGGCGAAAAAACTAAAAGTATGGTAAAATGTGAAGGTCAAAAATGTATTAGCGTAAGCAACTGCTAATCGCGTTTAGTGCTATGCTCATGCTGGTATACTCGGCTCATTCATTCATTACTGTGAACACAAAGATGTGCACGCACAAATGTAATCATTCTGCGAGGGAAAAGCAAAATTATAGCATTATTATTAAAATCCTTACTGGATTTTCTAAGTGTTCGAATAAATTCATGTTTTCAATCTACGGTAGTATATAATTTCTTTAAGAAAATATACAAAATATTTTCAGCTGGATCTATCGTGTTTCCTGAAAGGTCATGTCAGCAGTACACTTATATAACCCAGTGACTTATGATGAACTCACGCACGCGCGCGCGCGCGCGCGCACACACACACACACACACACACACACACACACACACAAATACCACACTATACAAACGGCTTTGTTTGCACTCATTTGGCCTTCTTTTCAACAACATAAGACGAGTGGACTGGTTATACGCAGAAAATACCCAGTGATATATTACACTTTCAAAATTATATATGACAGGAAGATGCTCACGTAAACTCCAGTCTCATCCAGTGCTATCATCATCCTTTACCCTAAGGCCATCTTGGCAGTACCTAAAAGGACGAACTTCCTCCTTCCTGACCTGTCCTCTGTCACTCTGTGGGAAATCATTGAAGATCAAGATTGTCCATTCCTGGAAGTTGTCCTCTCACCTCCCTCTCTGCTTGCCCCCTTTCTTCTAGTTCCTGGTAAAGTGTCGTGCATGATGATCTTTGCAAGTCTGGGTGATCGAGAAAAATGATTTAGTGCCAAACAGTACCAAAAGTACCCTTCCCTGCTTTGGAATAATCTCAGAATGGGAGGACTGTAGGAGGTAATGTCCCATACTATTAATGTAGCAGATAGTCAGGAAGTCCTAAATTTTCATTTGGAGTGCATCCTATTCCATATCCTTCACAAAACAAACAAACAAACAAACAAACAAAAACAGAGAAATAATCAACCTAATAAGCTGTGGCACTTGAAGGAAAAAGGAGCCAGGATAATACTGTAAGTCTGGAGAATGTATTATCTTTTCCGAATTAAATTGAATTTGGGGATGGCATTGTTCAGTCTTTGATGGTTGTTGTCTCTTTAGTTTTGATTTGATTTTGTAGGCGTTATCATCAGCATCATCATAATCGTCATCATCATCATCATCATTATTTATTATTACTATTATTATTATTATCATCAGTATTGTTGTTGTCATTGTTGACGTTGTTGATGTTTTTGTTATTGTTGTTATCATTATCATTATCAACATTTTTCATTCTCCTCAAACAGAAGTACAATATTTCTGTTCGTTTGCCTGTGTGCAATTTATTTTTATTATTTTTTTTTTTTTAACTAATGTTCTACATGCGACCTGATCGACGCGTCTGTTCTCTGTCTTTTGACCTAATACAACTCCTATAGAAAAACGGCAGGCATGACGCGAAGCTCGCGCAGAGGACTGGGAAGGTCGTATGCTGATTCAACCCAGTAACGCACCAATAGAAACTCCGCAGTAAATCTGACCGAGCCACTTGGCCAGAACAGCACGATGTTTTGCTACTATTAATAGATCTGGGGCATTTGTGAAAATAAGGTGGTCAACCTTGATCCACAATTTCTAGAAGGATACCGGGACTCGAACACAGGCCCCCAAACTAGAACAACTTGGTTAACCAGTACCAGTAATAGTACGCTTGGCGAAGGATTTGGTGTTTGGTTTACTTGAGTGTGCATGAAATATTGGCAATCGTTTTGAACACTTGTGTGAATCATTCGGGTTAACCGTGACTCATTTCATCAGCGTGATGACATCTACCAATTTCACAATAGCTGTAGGCATACCGGTCGCGTTTTCAGTGTAAAGATATTTACAACTTTTTTTTTTCTTCCTCTTCACCCTTTATTTTCAACAAAAGCACACATTAACGGTAAAAATGAAAAGGATCCATATTAATTTACAAGTGGCCGAACGAGGCTTGCTTAGCCGACAAGTGAACGTCGCGACATTGCCTAGTGCGATAGTAAGGGACTTGACAGTCGGAACACCGCTCCGAAGTAGTGTGTCAACCGCGGACAGAAGTGTGTGTGTGTGTGTGTGTGAAATGTTTTTCTTTGTCTTTTTCTTCCCTCTTCATCTTCATACTCTTCTTCATTTAGATATCGTTTAGAAATTCATCAGAAACAAGAATGATTTCAGCCCGCTCTCTCTCTCCGATATTTCTAAACTGCTTCACAAGAGAAATATGACAAATATGTACTTAGGATGTGAAATGGTTCACGTCAATTTTAAATCGCAGTTTGTCTGCGTTCTCCCGAGCATTATTATTATTGTTGTTGCTAGAGTTGACGTTTTTGTTTTTGTTTTCATTTGCGGAGCGCGCGCGCGCGCACACACACACACACACACACACACGTTCCCGACCTTTCCCCTCCCCCCCCCCCCCCCCCCCCCCCCCCTCCCCCTTCTCCCCTCTCCTCTCTCGCTCTCTCTCCCCCCCCCCCCCTTCCCCGCCCCCTACGGACCAGGTTAACCATGGATCAAACTCACTACACACTAAACACACACACATAGATCTACACACACATCAGTTCCCGACCCTGTTTGTCGTCTCTCTCTTTCTCTCTCCCATCTTATCTCATCTCCCGCCCCTCTCTCCTGCCCTCGACAGACCAGGCCAACACATAGATTAACCCATTTTTAAAAACAACAAAATGTAAACAAACAAGACGTTCAACAAACAGTATCATTCTGCACCTAGGCTCGGGCGAGAGGGCGGGGGGGGGGGGGGGGGGGGGGGTGAGGGAAGAGGGTGAAGGGTGAGGCGCGGACTGACAGCTTAAAACAGACACAGCTGACATGAGCACGCTACGCGTTCTCCAGCTGCGCGGATTTCGGTGTGTTACTTTTTGAGATGCCCTATAAAGAGTGTGTCGCAGTGGAATTTTGTTTGTTTGTTTAAATCTGTAAAACCAGCACAATTCCCATCTCCGTTCAGCAAACACTGTGTGTGTGTGTGTGTTATGTGTGTGTGTGTGTGTGTGTGTGTGTGTGAGAGAGAGTGAGAGAGAGAGAGAGAGAGAGAGAGAGAGAGAGAGAGAGAAGCTTACACGCACATACCTGCCGATAACTCATTCTCGCCATCAACTCTGTCTCTGTCTCTGCTCCTCTTTCTCCATCCATCTCTCTCTGTCTCCCTCTCTCTTCTCTTTTCTCTCTGTCTCACACACACACACACACACACACACACACACACACACACACACACACACACACACACACACACGCTTGTATATGCTTACAAAGTAGTTCATATGCGTTCTCATACCTTTGCTTCCGACATCAATCCTACTTTTCCCTCGTGTACAAAAATATAAAAGTTGTTCCTACCCTCACGCAAAACAAGAGAGCTTCCTCTGGAAGCTATTAACAGAAAAGGGGAAGAAAAAAAGATTTCAGGCAATAAATCAATTGAGTATAACAGCTAAATAATCAAGCGTTGTTAGGGATGATTCGACAGGCAAGAAAAAAAGGTCAGATTTATTGTCGTGTTTTTTTCCATGGTGTACGTTTTCACTGGAGAGTGGACACATGGACCGTCACCGTTACTTTGTCTGCCCCAGGGCGGTGGGCCCCCACTATCCGACCAATGGTGACCTCAGCCACTTTCCACCCACTCCCCCAACCGCCTCCCCCCCCCCCCCCCCCCCCTCCTCCTCCACTCCTTCCTCCGACCTCATCCCGTCCCTCTGCCATTTCCCCACCCAAGCTTTTAGGTCGCGTCCGTGGATCACCTTTCTCTCGATAGTTGTTAGTGCGTATGCTTCAGTCAGGGTCCCGGGCCAGTTTTATCCCTGGCGTAATTTTAGAGGGCCCTATACTTTCCGATGGAATGTTGTACGCTACCATCGATACTGATGTGACTGTCCTCGGTCATAAGCTAGAAGGTGTTTAGAAATATATGTACCTGGGATCCATGATTAGCAATGAAGGATCTAAACGAGAAGTCCTGTCAAGGGCAGCAAAGAGAACCACAACTTGCCTTGCCTTGCCTTGCACCCTTAACTCCTTATGGGGTCGTAGGGGCGCCACCTTGATGCGCTGTACGCCACTTTCCTCCATCTGTCCCGGTCATGAGCGAGAGCCTGGGTTTCAGCAAAAGGTTTGCCTGTCCACTCTGCAATATTGTCCGCCCATTTTTTCTTCTGCCTTCCTCTCCTTTTGCTCCCCTCCACGGTTCCCTGGAGGATTATTTTCGATAGGCCACTGGATCTTGTTGTGTGACCATACCATCTCAGCTTCCGTTTCTTCACTGTAGTGAGCAGATCTTCATAGGGGCCTAAGTGTTTCTGGATGGTCTGTCGGATTTGTTCGTTGGTTATGTGGTCCAAGTAGGAGATGCCCAGGATGTTTCGATAGCATCTCATCTCCATTGTTTCTATCTTCTTTGCAGCTCTGCTGTGAGGGTCCATGTCTCACAAGCGTACAGGAAGATCGACAATACCAGCGTACGCACGAGTCGAATTTTGTGCTTCATGGTGATGTTTCTGTTCCTCCATATTGGTTTTAACTTGGCGAGTGCAGACATTGATTGTGCAGTTCTTGATGGCACTTCCGGTCGTGATCCATCGTCAGAAATGATTGCCCCTAAGTACTTGAATTGGTTGACAGTTTCAAGTTTATGGCCTTTGACAGCGATTTCAGTTGTTATGGTGCCATATTGTTAGTCAACAGTTTGGTTTTCTCTGCGCTCTGCAGAGAACCACAACACTGTATTTAAAAAACAAACAAACGTGTGTGGAAAGATGAGAACGTCTCCATGAAACACAGGATCAGGCACATCCTGCACGCACAGGTATGATGCCGTCGTCCTGTCAGCGTGCGTGACGTGGATCTTCCCAGCTGATCTGGAAAGAAGAATCTAAGCCATGGGAAATGAGATGTTACCCGGTACCCGCAAGATACTGAACATCAGATCTACAGATCGTAACACCAGTCAACCAGTGCTTCAGACAGTCAGGTGCGTCAGACAGTCAGGTGCGTCAGACAATCCAGGCAGCACCAAGGAACAAACGAAAATCTACTGGTACCAGTCAAGGAAAGAAAAGTAACCTGGTATGGCCATGCCATACGATCCAACGGCCTTGATGAAACAATCCTCTGGTGAACTGTTGAAGAAGGAAAACGGAGATGAAAACAGAAGACAAGACAAGACAAGACAAGACAAGACAGGACAAAGTTCTTTATTTACGAGGATAATAGATAAGCACTGACGTCTTTTTTTTTTCTTTTTTTTAACATCCAGCCCTCGCCATGAGGAGGGTCAACAATGCATAAAAAGATAAGGCAACAAAAGAAGCGTGCGAAAAGTGGCTAGAACTGAAATAAGGTACGGAATAGAAAATTTAAAAAAAAAAGTAAAATGAGAGAGAATGAGAAGAAGAAAGGAAGAAGAAAAGAAAGAGAGAGAGAGAGAGAGAGAGAGAGAGAGAGAGAGGAGAGAGAGAGAGAGAGAAGAAAAGAAAGGAAAGAGGAAAAGAAAAGAAAAAGGTGGACTGACAGCATTGCGGAGTGGACAGGAAAAACGTTTGCAGAGACCCCAGCCAGGCCTTAGCTCGCAACCGACAAAACTGGAGGACCCTGGAGGGTCTTTTCAGTAGGCTGCCCAATGACACATTGTATGCCTGTGCCCAGTGCTTCATGTGTTTGCTATCTCATGAAACTTTGTGTAAAATTTGTTTACGCCAACAGAAGCTTCCATGACCAGACAGCTAATGCTTAAAGCGAATAATATACAGTAAGCATTCACGTTGTTTTTTTTTGTTTGTTTGTTGTTGTTTTTTAACCATCCCGATGACCATTTTGATGTCAGTAACTGCATCATGTAAAATGACATAAGAACAAATTGAAACGAATGAGTGAATACTCAAAGCTTCCGCAGATAAAGAAAAAAAGAGAGAAAAAAAGAAAGAAAGAAAAAAAAGTCGAAATTATCGAATTTTATTGAACATGGAGATGACAACCGGATTGCTGGAGTTCACACCATACTGACAAAGTTATCCTCCCTTGCTACTTCTCCCGCGCGCGCACCCGGCGCCACTTTAGTTCTGCCAAGCCTGCCTCATGGTCGGTCAAGCGTGTCTTTCTCTTTACTTGACACTACGTGGGAAAAGGTAGGGGAGAACTGGAACTAGGGTGGTGGTGATTAGCTGGGAGAGGAGATGGGGGTGGGGGGGGGGGGGGGGTTCAGGGGGGGGAGAGTTAGGGGGGGGGGGAGGGGGGTGGGGGGGGGGGGGGGGGGGGGGGGGGGAAGAGAGACTAGGGACAGCTGCGTCTTTCACCCGCCTTTGTCCCAGGGTGGCGTTTTCACCGGGGAGGTTACAAAGCCATCACTTTGATCTCAGGGAGGAGGATGGGTGGGTCGAGTTACCGGTCATGGTCACGTGGACTCTAACGGCCCAATGGGGAATGCGTGTGTTGGGTTTAGTCGGTTTCTCTTTATTTCCCTTTGCTTCCTCTCACGTGCGCTCGCTCGCGCGCCCGCGCGCGCACGCACGCACGCACACACACACACACACGCACACACATGCGCACACACATGCGCACGCACACGGTGTCATTCATACCTGCGCTCTCAATTAATTATTCTGATTGTGAATAACATGATACTTCCGATTTTATGAATGTAAAGCTCTCTTCAAATTCATGTTTATAGGTGTGTGAAGTACACGGCAGCAGCGTGCGAATGTGTCTCTTAAGTTTTGTTTAGGGGTTATGGTGCAGAAAAGAGCTGACAGAGAGAGAGAGAGAGAGAGAGAGAGAGACAGACAGACAGACAGACAGACAAACAGATAGACAGACACACGCAGAGAGAGAGAGAGAGAGAGAGAGAGAGAGAGAGAACAAAGACGCCATTATGGGGGAGGGAGGGGGGGAGGGCTCAAGCCAGCTTTACCTGCCGCTTTTACCCTCCCTCTTCTTCCTTTCCTCCATCCACCCCGCTCCTCTCTCCAACGAATATATAACGTCCGTCCTGAGCGACGACGCTCCCCTCCCCCCCCCCCCCCCCCTCCATCTCCTCTCCTCTCTTTGTCGCTGCCTTAATTGTCCCCAATGGCCATACCCTCCTCCCCCCTCCCCTCCCCCATACCTCCTCATCGCTGCCCATCCTCCCAGACTCTCCAATTTCCCATTAAGGTTTTCAGTGTCCTCTGCTCTCTGGCTAATCACTGGGACGTAAAAATAATTAACGATCGCCACAAAGCTCGAGCGGCTCTTTGCATATGTAATTGGTATTGGCAATGGTACTACGATAGGCACACAGACACGCAGACACACATACACACGCGCGCGCGTGCACGCACGCACGCACACACTTAAGAAGCGGCTCGCGCGCGCGCGCGCACACACACACACACACACACACACACACACACACAAGAAGCGGCTTACACACACACACACACACACACACACACACACACACACACACACACACACACACACACACACACAAGAAGCGGCTTACACACACACACACACACACACACACACACACACACACACACACACACACACACACAACAGCTTGCACGCACGCGCGCGCTCACACACACACACACACACACACACAACACACACACAAGAAGCGGCTTACACACACACACACACACACACACACACACACACACACACACACACACACACACACACACACACACAACAGCTTGCACGCACGCGCGCGCGCGCGCACATACACACACACGCACACACACACACACACACACACACACACACACACACACACACACACACACACAAGAAACGGCTGGTCCATATATATCTGGATGGGACACACATCATCAGCAAAGGTCGCCCAAAGAAACGTACAAACGCAAATTAACATTTAGCTCAAGAGTGGCGGAGCTGGTCTTGAGAATTTGTGTTGGCAGATTTTTCCTGTTGTTGCCGTGTGGATGGATGGATGGATGTGTCGGCTGCTCGGCGTATGAGGCAAACTTAAACACTTCATAATACTTTTTCGGAAGTTTCCTTCTTTGTTCTGTCTGCCCATAGTGTCCGTCCAGGTGAATGGGTACCACAGGCACCATTATCCCCGAATTAGGTGCTGCAGTGCAAAAAACTTAACATGACACGACAGGAGCAAAAAGCTACCTATCTATATTTCACAAAAAATAACATGACACGACAGGAGCAAAAAGCTACCTATCTATATTTCACAAAAAATAACATGACACGACAGGAGCAAAAAGCTACCTATCTATATTTCACAAAAAAGGTTATTAGTTCCGCAAGACAATACAAGCAGATTACAGGACAAAACACGATGCATTTCGACCTCTTCGGTCTTTTTAAAGCAAAAAACAGACACCATTTAGGACAAGGAAAACGAAAAACGAACAACCGCTTTTTCACCAGTACACACAGAAAATCAAAGACGTGACCGTGAAATACAAAACAACAATTGGGTAGCGGTCAGCATGAATCGAAATAACAAAGGGTAGCAGTCAGTGTGAATCGAAACAACAAAGGGTAGCGGTCAGTATGAATCAAAACAACAAAGGGTAGCAGTCAGTATGAATCAAAACAACAAAGGGTAGCGGTCAGTATGAATCAAAACAACAAAGGGTAGCAGTAAGTAGGAATCAAAACAACAAAGGGTAGCGGTCGGTAGGAATCAAAACAACAAAGGGTAGCAGTCAGTATGAATCAAAACAACAAAGGGTAGCAGTCACTGTGAATCAAAACAACAAAGGGTAGCAGTCACTGTGAATCAAAACAACAAAGGGTAACAGTCACTGTGAATCAAGACAACAAAGGGTAGCACTCAGTATGAATCGAAGTGACTTCCAAAGCCAGGTGATTGAGGGCGGAAATTGAATAACAGTTTAAAAAGAAAGGTCCCTAGTTCCGAAAGACCATACAGGCAAACAGAGCACAGGACAAAACACGATGCGTTTCGACCTCTTGGGTCTTCTTGTTCATGACTGACACGGAAAAGGTCAGTGGTATGTTAAAGTAACGACCTCGTGTGGCAAGAGGAGTGGGAGATTCAGTTTCATCAAAGAGGTATTATCGGTGCGTGCGGTCTAGTCCATACTTGTTACGCCGCAGCTGCTAAGTACTGAGACCATTGCGGATCCCCCCCCCCCCCCCCCCCCTCCCCAAAGAAAAAAAAAAGAGAGAGAGAGTAAAAAATCAAAGAAAGGAACAGAAAAGCAGAAAGAAAGGGAGGGGGGGGGGGGTGTGAAGAAAGAAAGAGGGAAGGAAAGAAAGGTGGGAGCGTAAAAGGATAGGGGACAGGAAGGGGGCGGGGAGCAAACGAAACGGATCGAGGAGGTGAGGGTGGGTGAGGGGAGGATTAGGGCGGAAGGAGGCTGGGGAGGAAGGCTTGGTGGGAGAAGGTGGGAGGAGGGCTCATGGACAAAACGTGCCAGGCTTAATAGTATAAAGCCAGCCCGCTGGTCAGATCTTGGGGGGAAAAAAAAAGCCTGAAAATAAAGAACGTAATCCCAGACTGGCTGAGACAGGCACAGAGAACTCTCGTTTACCAGGGACAAAGGCGAACTTCCACGAAGCACTGAAAAGGGTCCAGTCTTTTATCAGAGCATGCTAGCTTCATAAGCCGATGAAAGTCACCCCCCCCCCGCCCCCCCCCCCCCCCCCCCCTCCCAAGGAAAACGGCTATTATTCTTCAGGAAAACAGCGTTCAGCTGTTATCACTGAGGATTACAACTGTGTTTCACTTTTTCCTGTTTTCGCCAAGGATCACGACGGCGGTTGCCGCTTTTAGTCCTAAGGAAAAGTTTTTACCAGTGTTATGCCTAAAATCACCAATACGTTCCCTATTTTCGCTGGAAAATGTTAATTATCCCATAGGAAAACGACGAGAGAAAAAAAGCGGTTATGATCCGTGACATCACAATTCTTTTCCATAGTTTGCCGACTTCCTTGGCACTTTTCATGGTAAAGAGCGGTCATAGTTGTTTCCCCTGTTAACGACGCTTTCCTCGCGGTAAAACAAGGGTAATAGTTACTATTCCAAGGAAAATAGGGAAAATGGTTTTGATCCTCAAGTAGAAATAGTTATTATCCATAGGAAAACACGAGGAAAAGTTGTGATCCCTGGGAAGATGATTGTGATCGTCCGTATGATAACTGTTTTCCCCTCTTCTCGCTATTTCCCTGTGATACCATAGTAGCAGTCCGTAAAAAGCCGACAAAGACGATGGTCTGTGTACTCAGCGATAACGACGACAGCGCATGTGACTCCGCGGCCCGAAGCTGGAAGCACACAGGCGCCCACAGATGACACATCGATGGTCTGAGTTTGGGACTGTGGATGACGAGGCCCTGTGTCGTCTGTCCCTTGCAGCGGCGAGACGCCGTCCTCTGTCCTCTTCGAAGGCAGCTGTTGCTTTGAAGGTGAGGGACTCCAAGATGATCTGTCAGCAGCAAGGTTTCGAGGTCGCGAGGCTGGATGCCGCCCCATCTGGGATTGCTCTTAAGGGTCTCTTTGTACCTCAGTTTGGGCCTTCCCTGTTTGCGTGAGCTTTTCTTGAGCTCACCATACATCAGTTGTCTGGGGCTGCGGCTGTCGTCCATTCTGATGACGTGTCCAGTCCAGCGTAGCTGAACCTTCAGCAACATTGACTCAATGCTTGTCAAGCCAGCTTTGTCCAGCACCTCTTGGTTTGTGACTTTGTCCTGCCAGCGAATGCCCATAATCATGTGCAGCGATCACGTATAGAACTGTTCTAGCTGCTCGATATACTTTCGATACAGGGTCCACGTTTCACATCCATATAGTAGTGAAATGTTCTCCTTATGAAAACAGCTGTTATCGCCTTCAGACGCTAGTATGCTGCCATAGCTTTCCCTTTATCTCCCTCCATCTGGAAACAGCGAGGGCAGACACTGTGTAAAGATCTATTTAAAAAAAAAATACATAAAAAAGAACCCCCTACATCTGTTTCCGTCAGGATAGAGAAAAGGTAAACATTGTGTGCATATGTGTCCGTCAGGAAACAGGAAAGGTAGACATTATGTAAAGCACAGAAAAGAATTCCGATCATCTGTCTCCGTCAGGAAACAGAGAAGGTAGACATTATGTAAAGCACTGAAAAGAATTCCCTCAATGTGGAAACAGGAAAGGTAGACACTGTGTAAAGTGCTGCAATGAGTTCTGTCTAAACATGTAAATCACTGAAAACAGTTTCATCCACATGTTTTCATCTGGGGAAAAAGGGAAGGCAGACACTGTGGATCATCATCATCATCATCATCATCATCGCCTATTACCCCTCCTGGGTACAGGCCGCCAACCAAGGACCTAGAGACATCTCTGTCCTGGGCTCTTTTCTCCAGCTGGTTCCAAGTCATCTCCATGTTCCTGATGTCTGCTTCCAGGTCCCTGCGCCAGGTGTTCCTTGGCCGACCTCTTTTTCGTTTTCCAGACACCGTGGATAAAGCCCCGAAAAGAGTTCTGTCCCTTTGCCTCCATCTGGAAACAGGAAATGTAGACACCATGTGAAGCACTGAAAAGAGCTCCCCCCCCCCCCCCCTTCCCTTCCCCCATCCCACTTCCCCTTATTTCTCCGTCTGGAAACAGGGAAAGGTAGATACTAAAAAAAAAAAAAAAAACACTGAAAATATTACCCTCCACCTGTCTCCATCTGGAAAAAAAAGGCAGGCATTACAGAAAGCTATGAAAAAGTGTTCTCTCCATCTGGAAACAAGAGAGGAAAGACACTATGAAGATTGGGAAGACTAGGGAAAATTGTTCGAAAGTGTGCAGAACAGTGTCCAAGAGCAGACGCAATTTTCATCTGCTCGGGGAGTGGCATAAGCGCGCAGAATTTGCGTCCTTTTCTCAAAGAATTTTTTTTTTCACGTTTGTTTGATTGATAGCTGGTGGAGAAACAACAGCTCGCTTTTCGGTTAGGTTTGTTGTTCTTGTTTGTTTCTCTGTTTGCCATTTTCAGTTCAAGAAGTCGATGGGTGTGCGTGTGTGTGTGTGTGTGTGTGTGTGTGTGTGTGTGTGTGTGTGTGTGTGTGTGTGTGTGTGTGTGTGTGTGTGCGAGAGAGAGAGAGCTCGCGCGCGCGCGCGCGCACGCGCATATGTGTATGTTCTTAGATGATTAAAACCTTTAATACGAAAATAATCATCGGTTCAATTAATTTTGTTTGCGTGTTTGCAGGCGAAGACAGTGCTTCTCTGGGGCCTCCCCAGCACCTTCGGTGTTTCTTTTTCTTTTTTTTCTTTTTTCTTTCTGTTTGCGTGTTTTTGTTTAGTTGGGGTTTTGGATTTGTTCAGTTTTAAATTAACAATTTGTTTGCTGCGCTTTTAATTGTTGACAGTGGGAAAGACTACAACTTTGGATTCTCTCTTGAGGGCACATAAGACCGTATGGCGAAAGCTTGGCTGTGTCTGGAGTGGCACTGTCTTCATCTGTCCGTGGGCAGGGGTGGTTGGGTCTGTGGGGTGTGCTCGGCAGCTGGAAGGTGGTGTTTTTCGCCGGTGGGCTCTGCAGTCATGAAATACGGGCTGGTACACCGATGGGGATGCTACTTTAAGGCTGTTATGAGCTGCATCCTGTAGTCTAATTTACCTCTGTTCAGGAGCAGTTATGTCCCTTGATATCTTAATGGAGTGTCCTGTGCGTGCCTGTACCCATCGTCAACACAGCGCAGGCCTCCAAGGGTGGTACAGTACTGTTCTAAAGGCAGGCGAAGACAGTGCTTCTCTGGTCCTCCCCAGCACCTTCGGGTGTTTCTTTTTCTTTTTTTTTCTTTTTTCTTTCTGTTTGCGTGTTTTTGTTTAGTTGGGTTTGGATTTGTTCAGTTTTTAAATGAAGAATTTGTTTGCTGGCGCTTTTAATTGGTATGCATTCTTTAAATCAATAGATTATGTGCAGTTTGTATCCTGGTCTTGTTGACAGTAGTTAAATGTGTTCACTTAGTAAATTAGTACAGTTTGTTTTCTTGTTTTGCTAGTTCGGGTTCTGTTCTTGCGATTAGAACATTAATTAAGCCCCCCCCCCCCACCCCCACCCCCCGAAAAAACAAAAGAAAAGAAAAGAAAAAGGGGGAAGTTTCGTCGATGTTGGACTATGACATAAAATACTGTGATCATCTGATGAATTTGGAACAAACAAAAAGCCGGGGAAAACAAGTTAAGGCAAACAATTTCCGCTGCCGTTATGAAAATGTCTCAGCGAAGATTATAATAAAAAAAAGTTGAGGGTGAGGGAGAAGGAGGGGGGGGGGGGGGGGGGTGATATAAGTAAGAAGGCGTCGAAATGTAATATTAACCATCTACTGACAGTATAGTCGAACTGTACTACGATAATGATCACCAACGTTATTCTTGTTGTTGTCTTTATCACCAAATTGGCGTCGAAACCATAATCAGATTCAAATTAAAATCTCAGCGCTTTTTTGTTTGTTGGTTGTTTTTTGTTGTTGTTGTTGTTGTTGTAAGCATTGGCTGTAGAGCACGAGAAGGATGCATGTTTTGGGCGCTGCCTTGTGTGTAAACCTACCCCGGAAAATTCATAATCCAAACAACACGTGTTGCTCGTGAAACTGCCTTTTTCTGTTGGCCTTCGGCTATTGTGAACTGTTGGCAGTCTGAGAGCGAAAAGACAGAGCGCTCCAACAACCAACCAATCGGAGAACGTGTCACTGTTTCTGGTGTTTGGGAACGAAAATGAAAAATGGCTGTACATCGTTAGAAAGGATTTTCTTGTTGACCTCTTGACCTTAAAGACAACGTTCGTTCTGTTTGCATCGAAGCTGATGCTAAAAGAAGCAGAATTCAAACTTCAGATTGTTTATTAACCTTTGTCTGTATGTTCCCATCATTTTCTCTCGTACTTATAAAACATGAAGACCAAATTCGGGCCCGGCGAGTCGACGAATTCAGTAACCCTCGTTGTCATTGGCTGGAGAAGCTGCGCGCGGGTGACTCCAAATGGTGTGTGCAGAAGATTCGAAGGTCACTTGGCTGAACAGTAAAACAAAATTCGACAGCAAGATATTGATTGAGTGTGGCCCGTTTTGAAAGAGGACAAGAATGCAACTGTCACAGCTGGTCTGAGCGGACTTACTGTGGATGTTCCAAGAAGTACAGCAGTGGACGGGCATTAAAGCCCAAACCTCCTTCGTCTGTTCATCGAGCGACGACTCCGTAGGACAGGTAAGAAACACTAAATTTAAACGGTTAAGTGGATAGACTGTAATCTTCATTCGTGTTGGTGAAGTCGGGTTAAAAAATTATTAACACCTGAAAGATGCTCGTCTTCTCCATCCCCTCTACCCATCATGTCAACTTGGTCAGAGACTGAAATTTTACCTGAAACGGAGAGATTTCACTTTATCACCCCCCTCGCTCAACGTTCACACTTCAAAGGTAGGAGAAGGTGAGTTGGACTGTACCCGAAACGGAGAGATCTTACCTTCTTCACCCCTCGCTTAGCGTACACTCCACAAAGCAGGACAACGAGACTTAATCGTTGAAAACAAACAGGCTTTTGCTATTGTGGCAATACCCACTTTATCCCCGTAACAGGAAATAGTATACTGACGGAAGGAAGCACAACGAAAAGGTAAAAGAAAAAGAAAAGCGTCTTTCCGTCTATAAATTATCTTCCCTTGCAGGGGTCATTGTGAATATAGCCTTTTTTCTTCTTCTCAATAATGCATTCCATTTCCACTTGTAACGCGGACTCGGGTTATCTTTTCATTCTGTATTGACATGTTACTTGATGCGGGAGTCGACGGGGTGGTGGGGTGGGATGGGGGGTACGAGCGTTTCCCCCAAATAAAACATATGTTTCATTCTATAGAAGTTGCTTTTCATCCCGCATCCCTCTCCGTGTCATGTTCCAGTAAAAACGGGGGTTCTCAGAAGAAAATAACATGCAGGTTAAAAGCTAGTAAATAACTGGGAAAATGAA
>CM031615.1:60136769-60149269 GCA_018398815.1 Conus ventricosus | reverse complement strand
GGGACCATCTAGGCTTATGACAACCACAAAGGCATATCCCTCATTTCTATAGCAGGCAAGATACTTGCCAGGATTCTGCTGAACCGCCTTGTAACACACCTTGGGCAAGAGCTTTTGCTAGGGAGCCAGTGCAGCTTCAGAAAAGACAGAGGTACCATTGTATGGTATTTGCTGCTAGACAGCTGCAAGAAAAATGTCGGCAACAAAATGCTGACCTGTTCTCCACCTATGTTGACCTGACCAAGGCCTTTGATATTGTCAATAGAAGGGCCTGTGGAAGATCATGGCCAAATACAGATGCCCACCAAAATTCATCTCTATGGTGTGACAATTCCATGATGGCATGCAGGCCTGAATCCAGACAACGGAGAGACATCTAGCCCATTCTGTCACAAATGGCGTAAAGCAAGGCTGTGTTTTAGCACCCACTCTGTTCAGCATCATGTTCTTTGCAATGCTGACTGACGCCTTCAGAGAAGGAAACGTAGGCATCGATATCAAATTCAGAACAGATGGAAAGCCAGATCTAGTTGGAAAGTGAGGTGACTGCAGCGGAAATCTAAACTAATTCGAAAAATAATTTGTAAGGCTCCGCCGAAAAACGTAGACAAACGAATCGTTTGTCCATGTTTTTCGGCGGAGCCTTACAAATTATTTTTTCAAAGATGGAAAGCCGTTTTAACCTCAAAAGGCGGCAGGCAAAATCTAAGGTTATGACAGACATCATCAGAGACTTTGTTTGCTGACGACTGCGCTCTCAATATTGGCTCAGAAACTCGCATGCACTCCAGCATCAACAAGTTTTCTGTAGCCTGCACCAACTTTGGTCTCACCATGAATACAAAGAAGACGGAAGCTCTGCATCAACTCGCACCAGACAGACCCTACGATGAACCTTGATGGTGTGAGACTCGCTGCAGTGTGTAAATTCACCAATCTTGGTAGCACACTGTCCCTGAACGTCGCCATCGACGATGAAGTGAGCATCAGAACTGCAAATGCAAGTGCAAACGTTTGCAGTCTCATTAACATTCCTGATCACATGACAATTGGGGAAGCCAATCAAGTTCAGCTTGGTAAAGTGCTCAGTCACATTTACATTGTGCTCTTTTACCACATAGATATGGTGCCTACCTATTTCGTAAGTGCGTGATTCGCTGTTTTAAGACAAGTGCATCCTTTTTAACATTTCTTTTTTTTGTACAGGCTTTTATATATAGGAACAAAAATGCATGTTTGTCTGATGCACTAATGGAAGTACTACTTACAGTACTTCCTACTTGCACCACTGTAGTGTCGTGAATGGAAGATAGAAGATAAAAGAGGAAGAAGGAGATAAGTGGATGAGGAGGGGGGGGGGTTTCCCTGATGTCTCTCCGACAGGTTGTCAGAGGAACAAGACAGCCAGTTGAATTTGTTACGGAAGACAGAAGGTTGAGGGGTTAGCCATCTGAAAAGAGGCAGGGACTTCTCCACACATGCAGTGTGGCATGATGCGGTTTGGACTAAAGACGACAATCTCTAAAATCTTATTTTTATTAAAATCTTATTTCCAAATTGTGGAGCGCCAAGGAATGAATGTGTGTGTGTGTGTGTGAGAGAGAGAGAGAGAGAGAGAGAGAGAGATAGGGAGGGAGGGAAGAGATGCTCGCTGAATGGTGTTGGGGATGTTGATTCGTGACAGATCCATTGTCAACCTCGGGTATGTCGGTGGAGGAAGGACTAGCGCACAGCCCAAACACACTCACAGCTTGCTTACAATCTCATTCATATATCATGCATTCGTCACATCAAACCACTAGTAAAGTCTACAACTTTACTACACATGATCATAGAAAGAAACATCAATGCATATGGAATCAAACAAAATAAAACATCCTCTCTTTCTTCACAAAACCATTTAACTAAATCATCATTAACTAACCCGGGTATAAATAGATTTCTACTTTACCTGGCCAGGTGATCTTAACTATTCACGAATCACTGTCTTTTCTTTTCCTTTTTTTTTCTTTTCACTGTCACTTTCACAAGCACGACACAACTGCTGGCACTGGTGTTGGTCTGCTGGCACCTGGTCAGGTTAGACTGCTGGCACTGGCGTTGGTCTGTGGTTCTGCTTGACGAAGTGACGCTGCCAGGTATGAGGTTGAACCCCCGGTTCAGATGGAACAGTGACTATCAACATCGATCTGTTCTCCTTTCTTTCTTCCTGCATTAACGCATTGCACTCTCTCTCTCTTCTGGTCTGCTCTATCAAATGGACATGGTTGCTTTTCTTTTCCTTTTCTTTTCTTTCTTTTTCTCTTCATTAGTTAGCAACTCTCTCTCTCCACATCTCTCTTTAGTCCTTCCTCTGCAGACTATCTACGGTGCTAAATGCTACAACTTGGTTCTCTCCTTTCTCCTCATCTCTCTGTCTCTGCCCTTCTCTCCTGCAGAGCTTACACTCAGACCCTCTCTCTCTCTGTCTCTCTGTTCGTTCTTTTCTCTCCTCCCTTCATCTCTCTGCCTTTTCTCTCGTGCAGAGACTACACCCAGAACCTCATCTCTCTCTCCCTGTTCGTTTTTTTTCCTCTCTCTCACTCACGCATTACTTTATCCCCTACCTACGTGTCCAAGGGTGAGTACCATTGGTCAGTATTTTTACCGCCTCGTACCCGAAGTTATCTCCTAATTCCATTGGATATTCAAATCATGACAGTCACGCCTACACGCCTTACTCTCTGTGGTGGTCATTTAATTGATTAGCTTGATTTCACCCCCACCACACACTACCTTCTCCCTCTCCCTTTTCGGCGACGTCGGCCTAATTGTGGCACTGGTCGTAAATTGGCTAGATCAGTCTGGCCCAGACCTATCGAGACGCTGGTCAGCCACTCCGACTGTCTACGGGGCCGATGCTGTCTCCGTGGAAGATTAGGATTAGCCTCTCGCTGTGCTCAAATTGGCCGGATGAGTCTGATCCGGGCGTCGAGACTCGTTTGACCAGACATCGAGGCGTCGGTCAGCTACTTAGTCCGTCTGGCTGGACAGACCGTCTCCGTGGAGCCTCTCCGCTATGCTTAATTGGCTGGACCCGACACATGGGCCCGTCTACCTGGCGCTCAGAATATTGAGTTTGAGCTTATGTCCAAACAACCTGGACCACGACTTTGGTTGTTTATTTTTTTGTCCGTGACAATTTCCCCCTTGCAAAAGACTATGCACCGCATTGTCTCAAAACAACGGTACAAAAAAGACAACAACCGAATTTGCTGACACACAGCTACACGTGCAAAGTTTGAAAAATACTTTACAACAAACGGTTTGCAAATTATAAAATATATCGTTAGTGAATATCACCCCAATGAGTTATCATTGACGTGCGCTCTTGCGTTATTTCAACTCATTTTATAACAACCTCTGTGCGCACTTATGCAATTCCCCTACCTGCGGATTTGCCATCTCTCCTCTTCACAACTACTTTGAAGAGCACAATATAATATGATCACGATCCATGACACTTCACTGAGGAATCTCCATCCTCACTTATTGCAAATAATGCATCACTACACAAGCGACTGTATGCTCCAAGCATAACTACATTTACATAAACAAGTCTCACAAAGAAAATATGAACAAGTCTCACACAGAAAATATGAACCATAGCCAACTGGGAATGAACCCATATCCACTCAACATAACTGTAATCAACACATATTATCAACAAAGCACCCCGGATATGACTGACTTCCTCTGAGTTGCAGCTTGCTAGACTACACGGCTTAAATAGTCAGCTCCGACATTCTGTCGACCTGGGATGTACTGCACTCGATACCTGTAGGGCTGCAATGCCATTGCCCAACGCAGAACTCTGCTGTTTTTCAGCTGCGCCTCCTGCAGGAATTTGAGTGGTTGATGATCAGTCTCTATCACGAACTCTTTCCCATACAAGTATTTGTGGAATTTCTGCACGGCCCACACGACAGCTAAACACTCCTTCTCTACAGTTGCGTACCCTTCTTCACACTTTGTCAACTTCCTGCTAGCATACCTCACAGGGAACTCGACCCCTTCATGCTCCTGCAACAATACTGCACCTACTCCACCGCCTGATGCATCTGTCCGCAACAAAAATGGTTTGGACATATCTGGTAGCTTCAAGATGGGACGGGAACCTAGTCTTTCCAGCACTGTCTGCAGTGCTTGCTCTGCAGCGTCTGACCATTCGACCACTGCCGGTTTCCCTGCCTTGACCAAATCACTGAGAGGACTCGTGATTGCTGCGAAATTTGGAACAAACTCCCTATAGAAACCAATAAAACCTAGCAGACTCCTGACTTCTGTTTTGGTCTTTGGTCTCTCTGAATTCATCATCTTCTCCACCTTTCCCTTTTCTGGCTGCTTTGTGTCGCCTCCAACAACAAAACCTAGGAACTCCAGGCTTGAAAAACCAATCTGGCACTTTCTTGGTCTGGCTGTGAGATTGGCTTGTCTCAACCTCTCTAAAACTGCTCCTAGCTGCCTCATATGCTCCTCCCATGTCTCAGATGCTATCAGAATGTCATCCATGAAATTCACTACGCCTTCCAAACCCGTCAACACCTTCCTCATCATCCTACTGTCTAGCCCTTCATACAGTGACACATCCCTGTATGACTCTTCTCCTGGAAACTCAGGCAACAAAATCTCCCCTTCTTCTGCTGGGTCTCCTTCACCTCATCAATGATTGCTGCTGCGCCTATGTGCTGAGTCTCACGCTGAATATATTTGCGGAGAAAATTCGCATGGAAAAGTTTTAGTTTCCCATTCACATCAATTCGGTAATCCCGACCGACCTTTTCAGTGATGGTGAATGGTCCTTTCCAATGCATCAGCAGCTTGTTGTGACCCGTGGGAAGCAGTACCAGGACTTGATCTCCCACCTTGAGGGATTGCTTCCTCACCTTCCTGTCATATTGCTTCTTCTGACCGACCCTAGCCTCCTGCAAACCTTCCCTTGCAACCTTACATGTCTCATACCTGTGCCCACCTTTGGAACAGGGCACGATTGGGCCAATCAGATCAACAGCCACCCTCCTGAATGGTGTGTCAATTAAAGGGGGATGTTTAAGAGGTGCCTTCCTCTTCACCCCTCTTGTGGCTGACCTTTGACACACGTCACATGACATGCAGAACCGCTTTATGTCTGCCATTGCCCCTGGCCAATGAAAATCATCAAAGATTCGGTCAGCTGTTTTGCTGGTGCCGAGATGACCCGCCATGAGCGACTCGTGACCCACTGACATGACAGTGTCACGATAACATGCTGGTACCTCTGAGTTGTCACCTTACCTGTCTTCCCCTTGGTGAACACTCGGTACAGCAACCCGCCTTTCACAAGAAATTCTGTCTCACCTCCTCTAACCACCTGTTTCTCTCCACCTCTTGCCAACTCCCAAGACTTCACGAGTGAAAGGTCTTGTTCCTGCGCTGCCCTAAACTCATCAGGCGACACATCTATGCCTGACTTTCTTGCTGGAACAACTAACGGTTTATCAACCTTTTCCTCCTTCTTGCTCCGTGTTTGAACTGCTGCCCCTGTAGCAGTCAACAACTCAGGATCCCCTGGATCCCTTGCACCTGGAATATTTCCAATGATCAAATCATGAAGGGGTTTCTTCATCACCAGCGCAGACAACTCGCCTGAGAAGTAAGGGGTACGTACTTCTATCTTGGCAACTGGAAACTCCCTCACAGTGCCATCGATTAGAGTACAGGTCTGGATTTGCCCTGTCAAATCCCCTTTCTCGACCAGCGTTGTTCGTACTACACCACATGAACAACCAGTGTCTCGTAACACTTTCACCCTCTGCTGGCCAATCCACCCTTCTTCCACCGGTAATGAACCACTCGGCCTAGTGCCTTCCATCCTGACACTGACTGCTGTCCAGTGCTAGCCATAGGCCGCACTCCACCCTCTTCAGACTGGATCCCTTTTGGTTCCACTGCAGGTCGTTTCCCTTGGCGACCCTTATCCACCTCTGCAAGGCTGCTGCCTTCTGGAACCTCATGCGACAATCCCTCGCCACATGTCCCTTCTTGTGACAAATGAAACACCTAATGTCCCTTTGCCCTTCCTTCTGCCCCACCACTGGGTTTGCAGGCTTTGCAGAAAACTCCCCAAGTCTCCTTGCACTCTTCTCACCTGTGCCTGGCACCTGTTTCTCCTGCACCTTAGTGCCCAAACGTGCCTCCCTATACACCTCTGCTAACTTCAGCAACTCCCCTGCTGTCTCTGGCTGTCTCTCTTTCAAATGTATAGTTAACTCAGGGCCGCAACCTGACAAAATCTGTTCCTTCATAACCAGCTCTTTCAACTCAGCGAACTCCTTTTTCGTACCACTCAACTCTAACCACTTCTCAAAATAGTGATCTAACCGTGCACCAAACTGAGTGTACGTTTCACCTGCTTGTAATCTAGCTGATCGAAACTTCTTTCTGAACCCCTCCTCTGTGAGGTCAAATCCCTTCATCAATGATTCCTTCACAGCACCAAAATCAGATTGGGTGTCTGCTGGCAATGCAGTGAAAATCTGTAATGCCTTACCCGTCAATAGCGCTGACAAAATGACTGCCCACTCTTCTGAAGGCCAACCCTGACTGGTCGCAAACGTTTCGAAACGACTGATGTATGCATCAATCGAATCGGTTCCTTCAGAGAACTTTGGCAACTTTGGTCGGGGGGCGTAACTGCGCACAGAGTCACTGGAAACTGAACTACCATCCTCGGTGGTCTCCCTTTGTATTCTCACTTTCTCTAACTCTAATTGAACCTTTAATCTTTCCGTTTCCTGCTTCATTCTTTCTGTTTCCTGCGCTTCCCTTATTCTTTCTGTTTCCTGCGTCTCCCTTAATCTTTGTTTCCTGCGCTTCCCTTTGTCTTTCTGTTTCCTGCATTTCCTGATTAGCCTGAATCCTTAACCTTTCTGTTTTCTTCTTTTTCTACCGCGACACGTCTTTCCGCTCGCTCATCCCTTTCCATCTTTTGCTGGTTTTCAACGAATGCTCACAACTCTTCTCCCGAGTAGCCTAAATCACGAGCGACGCTCACGAGTTGTTCAATAGGGTGTTCTTTTCTTCCGCCATTATATCCCTTTTTTTTTTTTTTGAACAAGATTTTATTACTACGACAGCCAAACTGGTGGTTACCGACACGAGTGACGTAATAGCACAATCCTATGAATGATAATATTAGCTTGGGACAACGTTAGTTTTTATAAGACGCCCAGCGCCTGACCCAACTATGAGAGCGAATTATAGGCAATCTGTGCGAAATAAGTACTCTGGGGCTGAAATGCCAAGCCTAGTATTAACTATCTTGGAAGCAATGCCAAGCCTAGTATTTAACTATCTTGGGAACATACAGTAAGACACCTTGTCTTAGGATTACAACACTTGAATCCCACCCAGCTTCCTCTCTGAGAAGTTGAACAATTATAATAAATGGGCCAGAATATCCTGGCAGGCTCGCCAATAAATTGTCAACCTCGGGGTATGTCGGAGGAAGGACTAGCGCACAGCCCAAACACACTCACAGCTTGCTTACAATCTCATTCATATATCATGCATTCGTCACGTCAAACCACTAGTAAAGTCTACAACTTTACTACACATGATCATAGAAAGAAACATCAATGCATATGGAATCAAACAAAATAAAACATCCTCTCTTTCTTCACAAAACCATTTAACTAAATCATCATTAACTAACCCGGGTATAAATAGATTTCTACTTTACCTGGCCAGGTGATCTTAACTATTCACGAATCACTGTCTTTTCTTTTCCTTTTTTTTTTTTTCACTGTCACTTTCACAAGCACGACACAACTGCTGGCACTGGTGTTGGTCTGCTGGCACCTGGTCAGGTTAGACTGCTGGCACTGGCGTTGGTCTGTGGTTCTGCTTGACGAAGTGACGCTGCCAGGTATGAGGTCGAACCCCCGGTTCAGATGGAACAGTGACTATCAACATCGATCTGTTCTCCTTTCTTTCTTCCTGCATTAACGCATTGCACTCTCTCTCTCTTCTGGTCTGCTCTATCAAATGGACATGGTTGCTTTCTTTTCCTTTTCTTTCTTTTTCTCTTCATTAGTTAGCAACTCTCTCTCTCCACATCTCTCTTTAGTCCTTCCTCTGCAGACTATCTACGGTGCTAAATGCTACAACTTGGTTCTCTCCTCTCTCCTCATCTCTCTCTCTCTGCCCCTTTTCTCCTGCAGAGCTTACACTCAGAACCTCTCTCTCTCTGTCTCTCTGTTCGTTCTTTTCTCTCCTCCCTTCATCTCTCTGCCTTTTCTCATGCAGAGACTACACCCAGAACCTCATCTCACTCTCCCTGTTCGTTTTTTTCCTCTCTCTCACTCACGCATTACTTTATCCCCTACCTACGTGTCCAAGGGTGAGTACCATTGGTCAGTATTTTTACCGCCTCGTACCCGAAGTTATCTCCCTCTAATTCCATTGGATATTCAAATCATGACAGTCACGCCTACACGCCTTACTCTCTGTGGTGGTCATTTAATTGATTAGCTTGATTTCACCCCCACCACACACTACCTTCTCCCTCTCCCTTTTCGGCGACGTCGGCCTAATTGTGGCACTGGTCGTAAATTGGCTAGATCAGTCTGGCCCAGACCTATCGAGACGCTGGTCAGCCACTCCGACTGTCTACGGGGCCGATGCTGTCTCCGTGGAAGATTAGGATTAGCCTCTCGCTGTGCTCAAATTGGCCGGATGAGTCTGATCCGGGCGTCGAGACTCGTTTGACCAGACATCGAGGCGTCGGTCAGCTACTTAGTCCGTCTGGCTGGACAGACCGTCTCCGTGGAGCCTCTCCGCTATGCTTAATTGGCTGGACCCGACACATGGGCCCGTCTACCTGGCGCTCAGAATATTTGAGTTTGAGCTTATGTCCAAACAACCTGGACCACGACTTTGGTTGTTTATTTTTTTGTCCGTGACATCCATGCATGTTGAATGCATTCACCACATCCTGGTGATCTGACTGGCTCTCTGTCCACCTTCACGAGGTGGATGTCTGTCTGCTAAACCTGGCTGCTGACAGGGTCAAACCTGTGGAGCTGGAGGCCCACACAGAGTTGTGATCTGTGCTTCGTGGGTACAGGTGACATGCAGGGAGTGGACCAAGCTTGCAGAACAGCGGACAGCAAGCTGGCATACATGGTTATCTGAAAGCTCAGCCAGGTGAATCGTCTCCTATGGCGTGAGGTGACTGTGGAGTCCGGAAGAAGTCGGTGACTACAGCAAAGGCAAACCGTGGGAAAAACGAGGCGAAATACTTATCCTGCACCATCCACGTCTTTGGATAGAGTTTTTCACAGAGTAAAGGACGGCCGAAACGGCAGAAGGGCCTGCAGTGAAATGTAGCCTGTAGCCGTGGACCAGACGATGGTGAGTTACGAAACCACTTGTGGACTCGGGATTTTTGACTGCTTCCAAAGCCTCTCTGCCCACGCAGCAGTAAATGAGTATCGGATGCAGTTCAGATAAAATGAATAAAAGACAGTGGGAGGGGTCGGGGCTCCGTCTTCTATGAGGCCATATGTTAGCTCTCAGTGAATGGTTCCCTGCCTGTGAAGCTGTGGGACTGTGACATTTGTAACCCAAGTGGTCGTTGGGGGAAGGAATTGTTGGAGACCCCAACTTCTGGCTTTGCTCATCTTCTCTCTTTTGCTGCTTTACTTGCCACGGTCTTCCACAGGAGAACATACCAGTTTACAGTCTGGGTGCATTGACATACCAGTTTACAGTCTGGGTGTATTGACATACCAGTTTACAGTCTGGGTGCATTGACATACCAGTTTAGTCTGGGTGCATTGGCCTACCAGTTTAGTCTTAGCGCACTGACATACCAGTTTACAGTCTTAGCGCATTGACATACCAGTTTTACAGTCTTGGTGCATTGACATGCCAGTTTACAATCTGGGTGCATTGGCATACCAGTTTAGAGTCTCGATGCACTGACATACCAGTTTACAGTCTTGGCGCATTGACATAGCAGTTTACAGTCTTGGCGCATTGGCAAACCAGTTTAGTCTCGATGCATTGACATACTAGTTTACAGTCTTGGTGCATTGACATACTAGTTTACAGTCTGGGCGCATTGACATACCAGTTAAGTCTTGGTGCATTCAAACAAAGGCAGAAATGCTTAATTAATTCAGCTTCGAGGAGGGTGCGCAGTGAAAATAACCAACGCTGTACCACCACGCACCATCACTGCACCCACATCCCACCCCACCCACCGTCCTCTCGGAGGACGTTGAAGGTTGTCAAAGAGCAGGGTAAAAAAAATAATAAAAAAAAAGTAGGGGAAGATAGGACATGCTGGTTCCGGCTGAACGCGTTGCCAATCCTTGCTGTTTTCGCCGCGTTCGTAGAGCTTTGTTCCTGCAGGTTACTTCTTCTCCTGTCACGTCACCGTCAGCCAGCTTATAGGAGACTGATCTGTTAGGTGGGCGAGACAGGTGGACAGGGGGGGGGGGGGGGGGAGGAGGTAAGGAACAGGGGGAGGAAGGAACAGGGATGCGGGAAGAGGGGGGGGGGGGGGGGGGGGGGGGGGGGAGCTGGGAGGCGAATGCTGGTTAGGATGGAGCGTCAGTTTGCTGGATGCAAATGTGTCTGTTCACTGTTTGCCTGCGGGTCGAACTTGCTGACGCCACCGTCTTGGGTTTCCAAACACGGTCTTCCGTTCAAGGCGTTTTTTTAAAAAATTGTTTTGTTTTGTTTTTGGCAGCCCCGTCACACACACACACACACACACACACACACTGCCAGTAAAACACTGGCTGCTTTGCCCTCTAAATATTGAACTGGGTGACCAAGTGGCGTCCTGTAAATGGCCCTTTTTTTTTTTTTTTTTAGATAAAACAAAAAAGGGGGAAAGGCAAGCTGCTGGCTAGCCTTTGGTTGTGAGGAGAGGGTGGACCCTGTCCACCATCCCCCCCCCCCCCCCCCCCCCCCCCCCCCCCCCCCCCTCCAGCCCCACAAGCTCGTGTTAGGCGACTAGTTTTCCCCCCACACCGGTTCGCACACTCACGATACCCGCAGAATGTGTGCAAACACTAGCACACCCGTCATCGCAGTGACGAGCAACGGCTTTACAGCATGGCCCAACAGTTTAGCCGAGCTGTTTTCCCCCCCGTTTGCCAGCGGAAAACAAAGACGATTGTCACGTTATGACACAACTGTAACGAGATGCGTGACGCACGTCCGCGCCGTATGCCGCTGGCGTTTGTACGTTGGCACGCCTGTGATCAAATAACAAATGTTTGTCTAAATAGAACGTTACAGAAAAAAAAACCGCTAAAATCAACGGTTAAGAATACCGCTTCCACTTCCACAACTTCTCAGGAGTATGCTCATGGTTACAATAGTGTGCTCTCCTCTATTTTTCTGGAGGGAGCCGAGTACCGAGCAAGAAAGTTTTGTCAATGGCAGCGACTGAACGAAAACGAGTGGTGCCACCTAGATCTAGCTGATTCCTGTGTGATAAATGTTGCGGCACAGGAGGATGAAGGTCAAAGGACTGGCCATGGGACAAATGGAAACAATAGAAAGCTTACATATGACCCAAGAATTGGTTCTAGTGGTTACCAACAGGAACATGTTCTCCCGCCCACGAAGGATAGAGCGCGAATCATCTGTGTGTGCACCGAGACTGTGAAAATATGCCATTGTAGCTGGCCTACTTGCTTTTATAACCTTCGTGTGGCTTAGAGGGAGACAATAAAGATGGGTGGGGGGGGGGGGGGGGGGGGGGGGGGGGGGGGAGGGGGGGAGTGAAACGTCTTAAACTTGTTTTGTAATCTTTGAAGATAAAAAAAAAAGTGGCATGCTCATGTCTTGACCAATGTAATCATAGCACTTGCATATCACACAGATATGTAAGTTTAACCTTTCCCGTACGTCGCCTAAAATTTTGCGCGCTGTACTTCGTGGGTGTGCAGAAACCCATGCTTTCTAAGAAGGAATAACCCCTCGCCGTACGCCGTGGGTGTACAGTAACCCATGGTTTTTGTATAGGAGCTAACCCCTCGCCGTACGCCGTGGGTGTACAGTAACCCATGGTTTTTGTGTAGGAACTAACCCCTCGCCGTACGCCGTGGGTGTACAGTAACCCATGGTTTTTGTGTAGGAACTAACCCCTCGCCGTACGCCGTGGGTGTACAGTAACCCATGTTTTTTTTTTCGAGGAAGTAAGACCTTGCCGTACGTCATGCAAATTTGACATCTATGAGATGAGAGTCTTGCTACTTGCGTCAAACGGTTGTTCGTTGTTGTTGTTTCTCAGTGAATAACTGTGCACAGGCGGCCACATGAATGTGCGTTTATCTCTGTGTGTGCATGTGAGCATTATTGCATGTTTGTGCGAGAAAGAGAAACAGAGAGAGAGAAAGTGTGTGTGTGCATGTGCATGCATGGAAAGACATATATATATAGTACACGCACACGGGCCC
>CM031615.1:60114269-60131769 GCA_018398815.1 Conus ventricosus | reverse complement strand
TCATCTCTACCAGCGCTGTTAATAGGGTTCTCCAAAGGACTTGGGGAGTGGCAAGAATGATTTGCAATTGCCCTCTTCCTGTTAAAAGTGTCCATTGCACGAACTAGGTCATTAGTAGGAGGGAAGGAAGAAAGTACGAAATGAAAGCTTGGAAAGAATCATTTGCAGTCGCCCTCTACGTGCTGCAGGTGCCTATTGCGCAATAGCTAAAGAGAGCAGAGCTGATCGAGGTCAGAAAACTTTCGAGACAGCAGCCATCTTACCTACAGGTGCAAGCAATGAGCTACGGAGGAAAGAGAAGATAGGACAGGGTAGAAGTCGGGGGGGGGGGGGGGGGGGGGGGGGGGGGGTGGGGGGGTACGGCATAGGGGCTAAAAATACAGGGAGGGAAAAGGTCGGTGAAGGAGAAGGGGTGGAGAGAGAGAGAGAGAGGGGGGGGGGGGGATAGTGTGCTTGTGATTGAAGGTTGGGTGGGTGGGGGACTAGACGAACTTTAGAAAACCTATTACGTCAGCGCCAGATTATGACTAGCATTTGAAACGAGTCTGGGCGAAAATGTGCACGTGACAAGTGGCAGGCCGATCAGTCTGGGAAAGGCGGCCTGCCTCCATGTAAACCAGGTCACTGTGACCCTCTTGCAGTGCATGCCCTTTTCATGTCTCCGAAAAATCGAAAATGTGCACAGCCTTACCACGCCCACCCCTTTCTCTTGTCCCTATACCCTCTATATCCTCACCACAGTATGCAAGTCGAAGGAGGAACATAGCCATTTTGTGGACTTTCCTTTTTCAACCCTGTTAATCACTTTTGAGTCAATAAATTACAAAAAAAGTGCCAGTTACAAACTATTATGGGGACACCGTGTAAAGATTTCAGATGTCCTCAAAAATGACGTTGGTTTATTTTGTGGACTTTCCTTTTTCAACCCTGTTAACCACTTTTGAGTCAATAAATTACAAAAAAAGTGCCAGTTACAAACTTATGGGGACACCGTGTAAAGATTTCAGATGTTCTCAAAAATGGTTGACAGTAAAAGTAGAACTTTGCTTTCAAATCAGTTTGTAGAATTTCTGACTTTGACCGTATCATTAAAAAGATTAGTAACAGTTGAATTAACCAAAGAATCTAATTAACCCTTCAGTTGGTCATTTGCACAGTACGATTCTCCTCCAGAACAAAAATATCGAAGCCCCTCCCCCATACACACGCATACCTAAAACACACACACACACACACACATACCCTTTCACATAAACGCAATACAAACACACACCTACACTCACATGCTGTTGCTTTTATTCCCTCCGTACACCATCACACACACACACGTGTGCATTTGCGCATGTACACACATGATTTCAAGTAAATTCAACCATTGAGCTTTCCACACAAATCGAATGTAGTAGGCAGATGAAAATAAAACTAGTTCTTTTGGAGACTTGTTCTCAATTAGTCTGGAACCTGTAGGCAAGAGCATAGTCCATGGAAAAGGGGAGGAAAGACATATTTCAGGAATGCATGAACTACCACTGGCATTTAAATGTTCCCTTTGTCATCTGTAAACTCTGCTTGGAAAAAACATTGCGATACTAAATTTTTGCAAAGAGGTCAAAAGTAAATTCGACAAAAGTGTGGGTTTGGTGAGAAGTTTTTTTCTTTTTTTTCCTTTTTTATGTTATCTTCCACCAGATTATAACAACTGTTTAAAAACTGTTTCATTAAATTTGTCAGCAGATTCCAATCTCTGGCTTTCTGGAACTGAAAGAAAAAGAATTTCATGGAGATTTTAAGCTGTCAAACTTATCATCGAATGTTTTGCTCGCTGAATCTGAAATTGTTGCATTTGGTGAACATTCACTTCTGTTTTATGAGTTTATGAAATCATCCCCAAACTATCAAACTGTATCAAAAGCTCAGTGCCTTAATTGCTTGCCCCAAATTAGGTTGTGTTTATGTGCTTCAAGTACAGCACAGACTGTTAGATGAATGACAGCAATAAACAGTTTCAGTTAATCAGGCAGCAAGTACGTTAAGTGTTGGACATTTATCAGGAAAATGGGTGCAAAATCTTGCTGGAAAAGATTCCGACCTGTGAAAACCCCTGTGTCGGAGTCAGTTTAATGAACAGGCATATTCTTCTAGTCAGGGGGCAAAACCTTGTGGGGAGGGTACAGTGTAGCTGTCGGCCTTCTGGGGGGTTAACATTTCCACAGAGAGATGGCGCAGGGGGAGTTAAGCTTGTGGTGTAATTGAGTTATATGTTCTCCTCACAGCAAATGGTTTTAGGGACAAGTTGTTCTTTTGTGGTACTTTTGGATGCCTCGGCTTATAAAAATTCATGGTGGAGTTGGTCGGTGTTGTTTAATGGTGATGGTCGTTAATGTTTTCCTTTGTTGTAGTTCTGGTGTTCCTTTAGTCTTCCTCTGGGGTGGGTTAGAACCAGTCGTCGAGTCCAGAGGACATCAGGGCGTTGGCGAGGATCCTCATTGTCTGTGCTCTGAGGGAGGGGTGCAGCAATAGAAACTCCTGCAGGTGTAGTTGATGCGTTCGTCTGCAGCCTCTGACGGCAGGTTTACTGG
This sequence comes from Conus ventricosus, assembly GCA_018398815.1. NCBI lineage: Eukaryota > Metazoa > Mollusca > Gastropoda > Neogastropoda > Conidae > Conus > Conus ventricosus. The sequence continues at coordinate 60,129,190 of CM031615.1, read as the reverse complement.
ACCCTGCAATATTTTAGCTTTTTTTCAATTTTCAAAAAGATGAACCCCTCTTTTTTTGTGAGGAAAAAAATAGTAAATTTACAATGTCCAAAGTCTTTTTTTTAGAGATTAGCATTCCAGGAGAAGGGGGGAAGGGGTGTATCCAGAAATGCCAAGGAGGGTTGGTAGCTTTTGTTACTGTCCTAGTATGAGGGTTTAAGTACTGATGTCTCCAAGTGCAAAACTGAAGAAAAAAAGTTAAATGCTACATTATCTTCATTTGTGCACATGCATAATGATGGAACAGGCATGCTTTGCTTTGGATGTCATTGGGTTTTTTTTACATAAAAGACATAGGTGCTCACCAGATCTGAATCAAAATAAATTTATTCATGTAATTAAAAACATATTAATCAGAGAACAATAGTGTTGACCACACACACTCGCGTGCACACACACACTGCATATCTTGTTTTACACAATGGCCTCAACTCATACTAACTCTGTAGTTATCTCCTTTCTCCCAAAAGCAATAAGACACTTGTTTCAAACAATGCAGTCTGACCTTTATTGAGAAATTCACACAAATGTTTGCTCAGCTACCACCATTTTGGTTTCGTTCAACACATGCACCCACTCAAAACGGGTAGAAAAGTATAGAGAGGGTAGGGATGAGCAATGGACCAAAATAGATTTATAACCATGTTCATACAGTAATGAAAAACCCAATCCACGGCACAAAAACGGTCCACAGCACACATAAAAGAGTAAATTTGCATTGTACAAACATGTATGTGAACCTTTGACTTAACACCCGTCTACACACACACGTATCATTTATATCAGTATCGCTAGCTACATTAAGTTGCAGGGCACACAAAAACTTACTCCCCCATACAAGAAACTAGGTTTTTGTTTTTCTAATGTGAATGTTTTTTCTGATGTGAATGGATTCAAACAGGACTGAGAGCTACATAGAACATAACCAGAAGCAGTAAAAGGCCAAGTTTTTCACAGCCGGGGGGGAAGAAAAGTCAATATAAGAGGCTTTCTTCGAGAACAGACTACCATGTAGAAACAATGAGCTTCATCGAGCTTGTTTTCAATGGATCTGTTAATAGCCCTGATGCCTGTCTGCCGGGCTCCCACACTCGTGGATGGAAAAGTACAAAGGTGACGGTGACGCTGAAAGAAAGGGAGCGGTTTGTGGAAAGATGCAGACCTTGCCAAAGCCTGGTTTAGTCTGGTCTCATGTTGGTGACGCCTAGTTTTGGTGAGGAACAGGCTATAAATAGTACTCTTCCCAAAACAAGACGTTTTGAATAAAAGGCCCCCCATTCAAATCCCCCATTGAATAACCTCCCTTTGGAAGACAGCTTCTGCCAAATGTGATTGGAGTCGTTCAAACAGTACGTGTGTGTGCAAACTTATGTATTAAGTCATACATAGTAAGTTGTTTCAAGGTTTATTTTATCATTGATGGAAAGAAAATTTAACATGTTCGAAAGTGAGCCAATGGTAGTTCTTGGCAGAGTCATTCTGGCGCGTTACAGGTGGCTTTTTGTCATTTATAACTGGATGGGAGAGAGAAATCGCTGTTCTGCATGGCTGGCAGTGGCCTAGTTCTTCGTTAGTCTGCATGGCCGACACTGCCTAGTTCTTCGTTAGTCTGCATGGCCGACACTGTCTAGTTCTTCGTTAGTCTGCATGGCCGACACTGCCTAGTTCTTCGTTAGTCTGCATGGCCGACACTGTCTAGTTCTTCGTTAGTCTGCATGGCCGACACTGCCTAGTTCTTCGTTTGTCTGCATGGCCGACACTGCCTAGTTCTTCGTTTGTCTGCATGGCCGACACTGCCTAGTTATTAGTCTGCATGGCCGACACTGCCTAGTTCTTCGTTTGTCTGCATGGCCGACACTGCCTAGTTCTTCGTTTGTCTGCATGGCCGACACTGCCTAGTTATTAGTCTGCATGGCCGACACTGCCTAGTTCTTCGTTAGTCTGCATGGCCGACACTGCCTAGTTCATTAGAGTCTGCATGGCCGACACTGCCTAGTTCATTAGAGTCTGCATGGCCGACACTGCCTTGTTCTTCAGGTGAGTGATTCTAATTTGTTGTATGATGGCCAACTGGCTGGAGGAATCCCATATCACTGTTTAGCATAGCTAAAACGCTGATCCTACAGTGAAAAAAAATGCCCACCAATGACCCTGTGCGTAATCTGTTCATCGTGAAAAAGAAAAAAAAAAATTTTCTTTGGGAAGTGTACACAGCAGTTCTTTTAGCTCAAGATTTCCTTACAAATTGTGTTCATGGACTCCGAGATATAAACCTAAAGTTTCAATGAAAGGTAAAGTTCAGGCGAGGGGAGGGGAAGAATGCATGTGATTAAAAGTTGAAACCTGGTTTGGAAAGGTCACATGTCTGTAGCCTTTGACGCGACAATGGCAGTGTGAGCCACTCCTCCAGGCAGAGAAAAAACTTATCTGAATGACATTATGCCAACACTTTTTTTTGTTTGTTTATTGTCTCCGTCTCCTTAACAGGCAGTAAATGTCAACGGAAATGATTCATTGTTGGAGTATGTGGGATGAATCTTAATGGGTTCAGTGCAGGTTTCCTCTCCAAAAATACATGACTTTGTGGTTGGAGCTGTCAGACTTGTCCATGTCTTTTTTTTTTTCTTATGCTGTCAATGAAATAAAGAAAAAAAATCTTGGTATGCATACAAATGTCTGCTGTATTTCTGTTGGTCAAGATTGAAGTGAGGTTTTCTGTTTATCCATGCTGTGAATAACATGACCAATGCAATCAGACCAGATATCTGCATGCACTCAAGATTTTATGTCATGGTTAGACAGCAAGAGAGAAGCAAGCTTTTCTTACAAATGTTCACTTTCTGTCAGTAACATGAAAACCTAGGAGTGCATTTTTATTGGTCAAGAGTGAAGCGAGTTGATCTTGCAATGTTCACTGTATCTTGTATAAGGAAACCACTCCCCAGGGTTCGTGGGGGAGGTGGATAGCACACACAATCAACCAAAACCACCAAGCAAAACGGATAAATATACATCCATTCTAATACCCTTCTCATGCCCACCACCTCCTCCTCCACTCACAGAAAATGTCAAATCCTGAACAGACCAGATCATGGGGAAAAAAAACCCAACCAAGCTAAACCATAGACATCCTTATGCAGGATAAGACCAAGCCCTACAGAAAACGTCAGGTTTCCCACTCCCAGCAACAGAAAATAATTGAAAAGGCCATATGAAGAAGTAGGGACTGCAGAAAGGACAGCATGTGCCCAGCCTGAACAGGGTGTATGGTGGTCACCACTGCCTGGTCCCCTCATCACACCAAAAAAAGCTGGCAGTGGCAAGTCATATACTGTGACCTGAAATAGGTTTCCAGAGCAAAGTCAGGAAAACAAAAAGATTTGTTGTAGCACTCGCTGTCTGGGGGCCCGTGACAGTTCAACAGAAAACTTGTGTGGTGGTGTTTATACCAGCAGAAAGTCCAGCCTGCAGCCCTGTATCTCAGTGGGGTGGGATGGAGTTAGTAGTGCAACAGGTTGACTTGGCTCACAGATCAAATCATAACCCGACACCTGGATTTAAACCTTGAACCACTCGCACGTGTAACAGTTTTTCAAGAGTCCAGACAAACTTTTTAATAAATTTACTCAGAAAACGAAGATTATTAAATTCTGGGCACAAGTTAATTTGGAAAAAAAAAAATCATATGAAATGTACGGATTTCTTTTGTCTTTTTAAAAAAAATACTATTTATGAAAAAAGTTCCAATAAACCTTACATATTAGTTGTATTATTAATATACTTGGGTGACAAGCTTAAGGATATATACCAATCTCATGATTACCATAAATCAGGCATGAAAAATGTGAGTTGCAAGATCAGTGGGCATGGCTGCCTTGCTGCAATATATCAAGTTGAAATCTGTCATATAATAAACAGAATGTTTTGAGAAATATAGATTAAACACTATTAGCAGAGATGGGATTCTCATAATGTGAAAAAGGAGGAAAAAAAAGTGGCGGGGGTCCGGGGGCCGCTGAAGGCCCCCGGTGGGGTCCAGGGGCAAGGCCCCCGGTGGGTCCAGGGGCAAGGCCCCTGGTGGGGGTCAGGGGGGCGAAGCCCCCTGAAGCTGAAGATATTTTAGAATTTAACCTGCAAAAATCAGCATCTGAGACACCAAAGTATTCAAAAGTTTTAATAACCTTGATCCTACAAAAAAAAAAAGACTTTCTCACCTTCGCCATTGATGTCTGTCAGGAAATCATGAAGACCATTGACACAGGATTGGTGATTTTCCAGTTGCTAATAGTCACACAATTTTCCAGCAGTTGCAAGTCAGTTTCTCATTACTGTCCTTCACATCACCACATTTCAGCGAGCAGTTTAGTTTCTAATAGTAATAGCCATCCTTCAAAATACTTATTAAAAAAGTTTACCTGAACACCAATCAAATAATTTCTTATAGTTGTCCTTCAAAATACCACGGAGGATTCGGATTCCTTTATAGAATATAAGTGAGAGAGTTGACTAAGGATCATATTCAAAGTGTGCAAATTGTGAAGGTTTAACTCATTGTGTGTCCACAAGCAGTTTTTTTTTTTCAACTTGATCCATCTCTATTACAATAAGAAAAAAAACCACTTTCACACTTCTGATACTCCTCAACATTAATGATGTCACTTGCTAAATCTAGTCACCAGAGTATAAGTATGCATGCATATCTGCCGGTCTGCTCGTTTGTATGAATGTGTGTAACTGATTTTTTCCCCCCATGATATCTATACCAGAAAAGAAAAGATTTTTGTGACGCGGTGGTATAGATAAAAAACATTATTCTTATTATTATTACTACTATTACTTTTTCCGTACTATCGTCTGTTTACTTATGTTTTGTTTGCTTGTCTGTAGAATGTCAATAACACCCTTGCAATTTTTTTGTTTTTGATCTCTCTCTCACTAAAATAGTTTGTTGTATGCTATTTATTACGTAAAATATTGACTACACAAATTGTGTAGGCCTATACTGTGACATTGATGTAACCCGTTTTTTCAAAGAGAACCTTCATTGCAAAATAATCAGCTTGATGATTGTGGGCATTACATCAAGAAGAAGAAAAAAAAAAAAGGGGGGGGGTCTACAGATTCATCATATCTATCTGGAGATAACCTGCAATATTATTAATATCATTACTTCAACAAAACAAATAGCATTACTCTTCACAGAGAGAGAGAGAGAGAGAGAGAGAGAGAGAGACGGGGTGGGAGTGGGGGTGGTGGGTAGACTCGCCGATGCTCCAAACGATCCAAGAGTCTCGTTTGTAAGACGATCTTTCACTCTTGCTAGGTGCTTTTCAGCAAGAACGTGGTTGATCAATGCTGACTTGCCCCGTGAGCCATACTTGATCGCGTCATTACACCATGTGCAGACTGCTTGTCCTGGATAGGTGATTTTCCTCATGCAGTCTTTTAGTCTGAGAATCACACTGTGGCTGACGGCGCCTTTGGAACTGGTCAGCATCACTTTTGCGCTCACTTCCTCCTCCAACCACTTCCAAGTCCATTTGTTTTTAACTGAAGCATCGACTTGCTTCGCAAGAACTTTCTCGCTTTCTGCTATCTGACGAAACATTCTGGTTTTCGCCACTCTCGTCAAACCGAAAGAAAATGGCGTCAGGAAAAAAATTCGCAAAAAGTTTGCCGCGTTCTCAAACATCAACTTCCGCTTTGATGGTTTCGGTCAACCGCAGAATGAAAACAAAGACAGCAGTCTCAACTGGCCCAAGCAGAAACCGGAAACATCCATTTGCGAACGGATCAATTGAGAACACAATATCGATCGACCTCTCGCCGTACATTAGCTTCATCACAAACCCTACCTCCCCCCCCCCCCCCCCCCCCCCCCCCCCCCAATTTTCTCAACGGATTTACACTGATCTCAAAAACGACCCCTGGGCCATCAAAAGACGGAAATCCGCCAATCGGCGGAAAAATCCCATCTCTGTATTAGGTCATTTTTGCCAACTAAATTAATCAATGCTTTGTCAGACAATAAAGAACCAGGAATCACAAATGGCCCATTTAAAGTGGCCTTTCAGCTCGCATTAACTGACAAGATAAAAGCGCCGAATTTTGTTCCTGTGACGGGCATAAAAAAAGAATTCAGGAAAAAATTCTAGAGATGATATTCTTGAGTGGTAATTGCACTTGCAGATCCTAATCACAGGAGGGTAAATCTAACAAACAGCGACAACTTTGCTAACTCCGCGAGCGAAATGACGTTGGGCTGTGTCAAATTTTTGACATGCCCAGAAACACCGAAAAAAATCAGCAAGATTGCCTAAGTCTGAGCCAAAGTATGCTGAAGAATCAGATTTGAAAGTGATTTGTTACAGAAACAACCTATTTCACCATAGTTAATAAAAGATTAGGCCATTACTACCCAGAAGAAGCCTCTGTTGTGTGATGGCATGTGAAAATGAAACTTGTTATGAACACTGGCAACAATCGCAGACTTACCTTAACGTTTAGATTCAAAAACAGTATCGTGCTACTGACCGAAGCAGCGACTGCACATTCTCTTGGCAAAATGACAAAGGAATGATCAGTTTGGAAAAGAAAAACCTGAATCGGATATAGCAAACAGGATGCAGTTTTACCCGTACCGTTTGGGAAAAAAAAAATCGACTTGGATATTTTTGTGATCACAGAATCTCCAGACGAACAGTGATGCTGAATTCCAGTTTCCAGCATTTCCGGACGTGTGGCTTCACCCATGTATTTGTACTCAAACTGACACAGCCCACCCCCCTCCCCCCATCTGCACAGGGATCCCTCTGATCATTTTCCATCTTTCATACAATTCAAAACAAAACAAACACAAACCAAACAAACAACTACCCCTTGACCAACCAAACTAACAAAAAAACCTACCCCGAGTGCCAAGATTCTGCTTTAGAAAAAAAGAAAAAAAAAACGTGTAAATGAACAAATAAAATCAACAAATACAGACTGACAATTGTTAGGGAAAAAAAAAAGGGAGGAAGAGGAGAAAGGGAGGGAGGTGAACATCAGCTGAGACAGGCAGGCAGACTGTGGTGGTGAGTGGTGGGGGGGGGGGGGGGGGGGGTGTCAAACCACAGACCATCCCCTACTGCCTTGAACTGTCAACAGAACAGCGGTTGGCAAGCCTTCAACTGGGCACACAGCCAACTTGTGTGGAGGGGAGAACACGCCACTATGAGGGAAGACGGATGGAAAAAACACTGAATCTGCATTTTTTGTTGTTTTGTTCTTGCCTTCAGCTGCCGCCACATTCAAAACAAGCAGCTGCAACCCAATCATGGTGAAGACAGAGTGAGGGAAAGAGGACAGAGGGGAGGTGGTAAATTTCAAAATGACTGGGTGTTGGCATGTGTTGACAATGTGTTGGGTTTGCATGTTTGGACAGCTGTTGTCGGATGGATTGCTGTGGTCTGACACCACATCAAGTCAGCGTTGTCATGTATGCACTCAAGCATCGCCCTCTTGACATTCTCGTGCTACCACCGCTTCCAAAAATGGGGTCACATGTCACATGTTTCTACTTTTCTGCATTACCATAAAACTCAAAGTGTACAACCATTTAAAACCAAAATGCTAAATCAATCTTTGAAAATTTGAAATCATCTTTAAGACACACTGAAAACCTAGCAGCTTTCAAAATATCTGAATTCAAACAGTAGCCACATTTATCATGCGTGCGACTTTCATTCTACAAAAAAACCCAGTTAGACCCAGTCGTTTTAATGCTACAACCACATGTGAAACCAGGTAAAAATGAAAAGCAGGAAGGCCTGGCCGGGGTCCACCTGGTGAGGTCAAGGGACCGAGCCCCTTGTTGGGGGTCAGGGGGCAAAGCCCCTTGAGGCTGAAAGGTTTCTACGCCTTTGATAAGTAAAATGTGGGCATTTGGAGGCACCTTTCCTCCTTTTTAACATGTTCTCCACAAGACTACCATTAAAACTGTAATGTTACTGACCTGTACGCAGTGGAGTTCACTTAATTCAAGAAACCAAGAAGTAGCAATGATTTTTGTTGACTTTCATTTGTATTTACCACTTCTGAAATGTGAAGACAGCTTGCAATGTGAACGAAAGAATTAGTTTGTATTGACGATAATGTGTGCATCTGATGTCAGAAGAACTTCCTTGTATGAAAAAACCAGACTTCTTTTTTTTCTACTTCAGCTGAAAACTTGTGTGGTCTTGTTTATTCTAGCTGAAAGTTCAGCCTGCAACTGTGTATCTCTGGGGGAAGGGGTGGGAGTGGCATGTGGTTGGGGTGGAGGTTATTGTTGTAACAGGTATGTGACTTGGCTCATAGAATTAAACTGTGCAGTTAAACTGATACTTGGATTTAAACCATGAACCCCACACATGTTCTAGTTCTTGAAGAGTCCACACAAACTTCAATAATGTACTAGTCAAATAAAGATCAATAAATTCTGGGCACAATTTAATTTGTAGTGGAAACTAAAATGAATAGTCATGTGAAACGAATATATTTTTGTTTATAAAACAGGTTCTAATAACCTTATGTAAGTCAAGTCTTAATTATCATATACTGGGTAACATAATATACCAATCTCCTGATTATCATGCATCAGGCGTGAAAAACTGTTGTAAGATCAAAATTAAGTTGTAAGATCAGTGGGCATGACTGCTTTGCTGAAATAAATCGAGGTGAAATCTGTCATATAAAAGGACTGTTTTGAAAAATACTGATCGAACAATATTTGTTTTGCTTACTAAAATAACTAACTAATGCTTTGTCAAACAATAAAGAACCAGGAATCACAATTGGACCATTTAAAGTGCCCTTTCAGTTTGTATTAATTGACAAGATAAAAGTGCAGTGAATGCACTTGTATTTGTAATCGGTAAGGATAATTCTTCAGCATCTTTGCTCTTCTTTGCTTTGTTTTTTTCTTTTTTTTGTTCTTTAAAGCGAGTATATAACTACAGACCTATTTATCCATGAATTTTGTCAAATTTTGTTCCCATGACTGGCAAAAACAGGACGAATATGACAAACTTTAAAAAAAGAAATCAGGAAAAATTTCGAGACAAGATTAATTGCACTTGTGGACTGACCAAAGAGCCACAACTCTTGCCAACTTCCACACGCGAAATGATGTCAGGCTGTGTCAAATTTTTCACATGCCCAGTAACATCGAAAAAAAAAACCCAGTGAAACAGCACGAGTCTATGCCAAAGTATGCTCATGAATCAGGTTTGAAAGTAATTTGTGTCGGAAAGAACCTATTTTATCATAGTTAATGTAAGATTAGGTGGTCACCACCAGGAAGAAGCCTCTGCATTGTGAAAATGAAACTTGTTCTGAACACTGGCATCAATCACTGACGTATCTTCGTTAGGCTCATAGAACAGTATCGTGACTATTGGCCAAAGCAGCATTAGCATGTATCTCTCAGCAAAACGACGAAGGAATGATCACTTTGGAAGCGAAAAAACCTGGATCAAACAGAATAATCAGGATGTAGTTTTACTGAAACATTTGGTGGGGAGGGGGAGATATCGACCAGGACTTTTCCTGATTTCATGATCTCCAGACAAACAGAAAGGTTGAAATCTAGTTTCCCACATTTCCGGATGTGTCGTTTCATCCATGTACAACAATGGGAGATTTGAATTATTAATCGTAGCATTCTTGGATCCTTAAGAATTGATTAATAAAAACCAGCTGCTGATTTCTTTATAGCATGTTCTTTCCATCTCCGTACCGAGTTATTCCGTCTTATGCTGGCTTCCTTATCTGTGTGGGTGGGTTTTTTTTTCTTTCTTTCCTTCTTTCTTTCTATTTAAAAGGAGACATACTTAAAGTGGTGAAAATACCAAAGAAGTTTGTCTTGGTGAGATACTCTGGATGAACGAGCATAACCAGGCTGGGGTGGCTGAGGAGTATGGTATAGCAAACATAAGTAGATTCTAGACAGGTGTTGGTTCCATTCAGAAGACAGAATTCAATGGATCCAAGATGCTGTCAGGGAACAGGTTAACACAGAGAAATTTTCTGCTTTTGATCACTTTGGCAACAGTACATTCACGATCAACTAATTACGAACAAGTGCCGTAGATTAACAGACAAAATCATACTATGACTGCTCTTTGGTTATCAATATCATGACTCTAGTTGTGTTGTATTAATTATTTGTTTTAAAGCATGCACAATCACAGTTTTTAAATGATCTGACCAACACCCCAAATTCATTAAAACCCTTCTACAAAAGTTCTTAAGAGTTTTTTATTTTAAATTTTTTTTTACATGTATCAAAAATACTTGCAATTCAAATTTTTTGTCCTGCAGACTTGAATTAATTGGAGCTAGCATGACATGACAAATACACCAACCACTATGGGAAGCAAAACTGGATTCAAATACTACAGTGGGAAACTGTTTTAATACTGGACAAGAGAATGTTTCCTATGGTAGTCTTCTGTGTCCACACATCAAATAAATACTGGAAAATTTAATCTTGTCAGTCCATCCCCTGCTTCTTCTCTCTCTCATTACATACACACACACACTTTTCCCTATGCCCTATGAAATCCAAAAGGAAAGGGCAACACTCTTCAAAGGTGTTTGGCAGATTTTTCACCTAGGTCACCAGCGGTCCACTACATTTACTTAAAAAAAAACCCCATCAACCCCAAAATACACAAACCAGAATGCTTAAAGCACACAACGGGACTCTTTGTCACATCTGTCACACTGTCTTCTCCATACCGAGGTTTAGTAACAATAAACCCCAAATTTAGTTAACATTCTCATTTTAATTTTGATTTTTTTTTTTCTCTTCTTCCCTTTTTCAAACAGGCTTAAAAATATTCTTTACTAGATAAAACATTTTCGATATTTATGATCGCTTTCTCAAATGTACTTAGTGACAGTAAATTGATCTAGTTTAAAACATTATCATTTTGATTTTGACATCTTCTTTCTCTTTTTCCCCCGTTTTAAACAGGCTAAAAAAATATTCTTTAATCTGATAATCATTTCCAATATTCATTATTTCTTTCTCTAATGTAGTTGAAACATTAACAATCCTATTTTGCTTCTTCTTTTCAGGCGGTACTTCTTTCAATTTTGGCATGTCGATAAACTACTGAATTCTAATTCAAACAAAACAAACAAACAAATCAAATCAAATGAGTGTGTCGTGCCGCACACAAAAATAATAATTGTACACGTTAGTGCCTTTTCCAACGCTCTACAGCAAAAACAGCCCAATCCTCACAGAACATCAATGTCTGCAGCACACCTCCCCGTGGAAGGTGGCTGCAGCAAGACAAACTGGGCAGAGGCTATGTATGGAGTAGCCCTGATAATGCCACCGAGGGGACAGGGGAAAAGAAAAATCAGACCCAAAGAAACGTACTGGGGCACATAAGTTGTGCGTAAAACCAGACCGACCAATGCAAAAAACCCTGAACATAAAGCCCGATTTCAATTTTGAACACACGAATGCATGAAAGCACAACAGTGTAGCTACAGCCCCTGCTTCAATCCTGGCTTATTGAAAGACTGGTCTGAATACTAACCGTTGAATATGAACTGTTGAATGCAATCCACCATTTTCTTTTCTGACATGCATGCCAACAGCTGACATTGAGAAATTTCAAGCCAAGTTTTCCAGCCAAACATTGCTGATCACTTAACTTTTTAACCTCTACAATCGACGCAGTTAACAAACAATGTTCAATAACAACGATAATGATGTATCATAGCCCGTTTTCACGTAAATCATATGTAAGAAAACAACTTGATATAAATGCTGTACAGTGTACAAAGACATGAGAACAGAAAGTAAGGAAGCTTTGTTGTAAAACAACTGAGATTTCCATGTTACACCCATAATGCAATTATGTAATCCCGATATGAAGCCTGGCTTGAGATCAGTTAGTTGGACAACACGATTCTACAACCTCCATTACACACACACACACACACAGACATATACCTGGCTTGAACAGATGTGCTCTGTGAAATGATGATCCACACATTCTTAGTTTTTGAATCGCTATGACTGTGAAATGTCTCGGCACAACAAGGAAGTGCGAGGTAATGTGCAGTGTCATTCATAATTATCATTCACACATGTAATAACAGAAAAAAACAACAACAATCCAACTGTACATGAGTCTATGAAATACAGTACACAAATGGATGGAAATCATGTGCAGCAAGAGAGACAGGAGCAAACTCTTTCTCTGACTTAAGACATGCTGTACATTGTCACTTACTGTTCTTCACTCAACAGTTCTTGTTCTTCAGTGGCTGTTTGCACATTTACGTTAAAAATTTCCTTTACAGAATTATTCAACCATTTCCATCAAAGCTAAAATGATTCAAAATTTTGTCATTTGGAAGTCAAAAGTATCTCTAAATTGCAGTCCAGCTCCAAGGAAACTTGAACGTGATAAACGCCAATGATACCAAATTGCATAATGAAAATATAAATTCCTTTCAGATTAATGAACCAAACATTTCCTCTCTCTTCTTTTTAAATTTTTTCCTCGATTAAAAATGTTAAGCAATTAATTTATTCATATATTTGAGGGAAAAAAGGCAAAGTTTGAAAAAAGCACTGAACAACTGTAAGTTAGCTTTATCTTTGTTTTTGTTCTAGGTATTTAAATTTGGGAAGCATTCAGACAATCAAAAGAATCCATAGAAATGTGCAATTAAAAAAAAAAAATTCACTGAGCAGTGGTGATCAAAAACAAATAAGGCCATAGAAAAGACACACACAATAAATATACCAATACCAGCAACTAAAAAAACAACCGTCTTCCTTTAAAGGGCAACACACTCATCGGCCTCAACGCACTGTGGTAATTATTTACAGTTTGTGCATCAACCAGCCACAATTATCACAAAATAGCTTTGTCAACACCAGAGCATCATTTCCCTTTCAGCACAGTCGTTCAGACTTCTACACCAGTGGCGAGCGCAACTCCAAGTCTCCTCGCAGACCTGGCCCCCTGGCAAAATTCAGACCCTGACAAAGCACTGATGTGGGAGTACCGTCCACAACCGTGACCAACACTGTTTGAAAGTCTTGCCCAGACGGTAAATTTTTTAGAAAGATTGCCCTCCAGCACTTTCATCCATCCTTCAAATGAGCAGGCAGGCTTCAGTCGGCCAGTCTTTCTCCCTCATCCATACTCCTTCCCAACCAATCCGCTCTCAGCACCACCGTTTCATGTCCTCTCACTCATCCACAATTCCTAATCCAATGGCCCACAACTCCTTTCCAGGTGAGCTCCATTTCACATGGTAGCCTCCCATCTCCACGACTCGCTGACCACTTGCACACAGACATACTTTACCGTTCAGCAGATCTGTCCATGAGGAGGTGATGGGGGGGGGGGAGGGGGGAGGGGATGCGGAGTTAATCCACAGCGTCCATGTCGGTGTACCCAAGGGGAGTTCCTGGTGACCGGGCTCCATGTCGATCACCAAGCGACCACCTTCACCACAGCTGAACTGACCGTCGTCGCTGTCGTCTTTCTCCGGGTCCTGTTTCTCCTCCTGGCTCTCTTGCACTGCCTCCTCCTGCCCTCGTCAGCAACATCCCTGCAATTGTCAACGAGCACTGAAATGGGGAGACAAGTCAGCAACGTCCCTGCAATTGTCAACGAGCACTGAAATGGGGAGACAAGTCAGCAACGTCCCTGCAATTGTCAACGAGCACTGAAATGGGGAGACAAGTCAGCAACGTCCCTGCAATTGTCAACAAGCACTGAAATGGGGAGACAAGTCTGAGATGTGAGGGGAAAAAATCAATGACCAGGGGGAGGAAATGAAGGGGAGGAGCAGTGGCGAAAGACAGAAAGGTGCAAGGAGAGGGTGCGGTAGGATACACAGCAAGAGAAAAAAAATGGTTAATCTTGCAGTTTTCTTTAAAGTATGGACACATTTCTACATAGCATGTGTATGTGTCTTGTGTCAGCACCTGAGCAAAGTGAAGTGGAGTTGTAAGCAGCTTTCGTTTGAAATTATGCACATGTGACTATTTCCCAGTGGAGGAAGAATGGCCTTCCCATTTACCTTACCGAGGGCTTCACTAAATTAACACACCCGTGCCTGCACACACATGTGGAAACTGATACACTAATTCAGAAGAAATGACTATTTACCCATTCACTTTCATGGACTCGCTGTCGCTTCTCTCCTCTTTTGACGGCTCCTCCTCGCTCTTCTCCTTCACCACATCCTTTTTCACTGGTTCGACCTCCAGAGCAGCAGCAATTGGCCGAGCCACCGGCGGAGGAGGAACAAAGACTTGGCGCCGACGGTAAAACAGAACTAGGCATCCTTGTCTACCACGCTCTTCTCATTGTTCACTCGCGACACCTGACTGTCGTTGAACAGACGCCACTCTGAAACAGGGAGCAAAGGCGGACAACTGACACATCACTATACCTAATTAAACTTCAGTCGTCTGTGACAGAGCATAAGGAGCAGAACAATTCTAAAAATTATGATAAAGAATACTTGTAAGCCTGATTTCCTACAGCCACTTTGGAAGTCCATATTCTGAGCCACCATAACACGGGAAATCTACCTTGATTTGACAGCATAATGCCGACATCCTGTAATTCCGAGTCCACATAGTTTGCGGAAACCAAGTTTGAGTTGATCATTTGTGAGGAAAATAGCACTGTGTCAGTGTCACGGGCGGACCAATATTTGAATGTATTCGAGTTTTGATGGGCTGTTCGTTACGGAGGTTGACAGCAGCTAAGACTCGGTATGCGGGTTGTAGGGGAGAGGGGGGTAGCTCCTCTGTCACATTCAGTTGTACCGCCCGTTGGTCATGCATCCCTCAGTAAACATCA
>CM031615.1:60050620-60113269 GCA_018398815.1 Conus ventricosus | reverse complement strand
TGAGGTTCATCGTCATCTCTCGCACACTCGCTTCGCAGTCTTCATGCTAGCCATGTTTGATAGTCGAGCGCGCTTTGTCTGAATCTCGGCTCCGTTCGATACGTTTCGTCGACGGATATGGCAGTGTGAGCATGCGCACTGCGCTTCAATTCAATCGTCCTAACCGTCATCCGGTTTGTCCCTCTGTGAAAAATTGTCCACTCGTTTGATTTCGTTTTTTGTTTTTTTGTTTTTTTTGTTTTTCCGGAACACGCGATCCCTGACCGTAACGTCCGGAACAAACCTCGATTTTTATGTTTTTCCGTAACAAATACGGCTATTCCGGTACGGTAGGCATGTCTGTTATGGATAAGATGGCATATTAAAAAAAAATCCTTTGAAATAACCCATCTCTGAAAAAAGTATTTCTTAATTAGGGAAAGCATATCTTTAAAAAAAAAACCCAACCAACTATGAAATAGAAATACTAATCACAGGTGACAGAGGTATCATGACACTGAAATAAATAATCATCAGAGGTATACCTTGTGGGCAGGTGTTTCAAACATGCCCCTCCCCCCAAACTACAAATAATTAGAGGTGTTCCCTGTATGGAGAGGGTATCAAAGACTGTCTGAAATCGAAATCGTCATTAGAGGTATTCGTTGTCGCGAGGAGGTAACAAACCCGTCTGAACTAGGAAAAAATCTACCAGAGATGTTCCTTGTGGGGGATATGGTATAAAAAATCCTCTAAATAATCATGAGGTTCCCAGAGGGACAGATGGTTCCCAGAGGGAAAGATGGTTCCCAGAGGGAAAGATGACAAAAATTTGATGAAATAATCATGGGGGGTGGGTGGGGGGGTGGTGCTCCTTATGGGGGAGAGGGGGTTAAAAAAACCCTACTGAAATACTCATTGTTCCTTGTGGAGAAAAAAAAAAAGTATCAAAAACCCTCTGAAATATCCTGACTGACAATGTTCTTGTCGATTAGGCTTGTGGTACTTGTTTGAATAGCTTACACACAAAAAAAAAAAAATTATGGGTATTCCTACCAGAAGTATGGGTGTCAAGAACCCCTCTGAAATAATCCTCAAAGATATTTCTAGAAGGGTGTTCCCATATGATCATCAGAGATGTTCCTTGAAGGGAACAGGATGTAAAAACATCCTCTGATATAATCATCAGAGATATTTCTTATGATAATGTATTCCCCAAATCCTCTGAGATAATCATTAGGGATGTTTCTTATGATATATTTCTTATGATAATGTATCCCAAACCCTCTGAAATAATGGAAGTGGGTATGAATCCCACAACCCCCTCCTACTACTTGCTGCCTTGGAAATCATCAATACTGATATGTAGAAGCAAGCATTTCAGCGACTGACCATTCGCTTCAGCATGCTTATGCTTGCTGAACACCCCCCCCCCCCCCCCCCCCCCCCCCCCAATCCCCTATCATCACTTTAATCCTGTTTCTGCTTCTTACTGCCAACCCTTCGGTATAATTCTTCCTTGCCTACGCAACAAAAACCTGACACAGTTCCAGACAATGATATAATTTTTCCTTGCCAATTCAACAAAAACATGATACAGATCCAAGACAGTTATGTAATTTTTCCTCGTCTATTAACAAAAACCTGACACAGTTTCAGACACTGATATAAATTTTCCTTGCCTATTCAACAAAAACATGATACAGATCCAAGACAATTATGTAATTTTTTGTTGTCTATTCAACAAAAACCTAATACAGTTCCAAACACTTCCGTAATTTTTCCTTGCCTATTCAACAAAAACAAGATACTGTTGCGGACACCAACGTAATTTTTCCTTGCCTTTTCAACAAAAACCTGATACAGTTCCCCTGATACAGTTCCCAAGACACTGATATAATTTTTCCTTGCCTATTCAACAAAAAACAGATACAGTTCCCCAGTCTCTGATATAATTTTTCCTTGCCTATTCAACAAAAACAAGATCTGTTGCAGGCACAAATGTAATTTTTCCTTGCCTATTCAACAAAAACCTGACACAGTTCCCCAGACACCAATATAACTTTTCCTTGCTTATTAAAAAAAAACCCAACAACATACAGTGCCAGACACTGATATAATTTTTCCTTGCCTATTCAACAAAAACCTGATACAGTTCCCCAGACATTAATACAATTTTTCCTTGCCTTGCCTATTCAACAATAAGCTGATAACAGTTCCCCAGACACTAATATCATTTTTCCTTGCCTATTCAAAATAAAAAAAAAAAAACTGATACAGTGCCAGACACTGATATAATTTTCCTTGCCAATTCAACAAAAACCTGATAGAGTTCCCCAGACACTGACATAATTTTTCCTTGCCTATTCGACAAAAACCTGATACAGTGCCAGACACTGACATAATTTTTCCTTGCCTATTCAACAAAAACCTGATACAGTGCCAGACACAACTATAATTTTTCCTTGCCTATTCAACAAAAACCTGATACAGTGCCAGACACTGACATTTTTCCTTGCCTATTCAACAAAAACCTGATACAGTGCCAGACACAACTATAATTTTTCCTTGCCTATTCAACAAAAACCTGATACAGTGCCAGACACAACTATATTTTTTCTTTGCCTATTCAACAAAAACCTGATACAGTGCCAGACACAACTATAATTTTTCCTTGCCTATTCAACAAAAACCTGATACAGTTCCAGACACTGATATAATTTTTCCTTGCCTATTCGACAAAAAACCTGATACAGTGCCAGACACAACTATAATTTTTCCTTGCCTATTCAACAAAAACCTGATACAGTGCCAGACACAACTATAATTTTTCCTTGCCTATTCGACAAAAACCTGATACAGTTCCAGACACTGACATAATTTTTCCTTGCCTATTCAACAAAAACCTGATACAGTGCCAGACACAACTATAATTTTTCCTTGCCTATTCGACAAAAACCTGATACAGTGCCAGACACAACTATAATTTTTCCTTGCCTATTCGACAAAAACCTGATACAGTGCCAGACACGGACATAATTTTTCCTTGCCTATTCAACAAAAAACCTGATAGTGATAACAGTGCCAGACACTGCTAATAATTTTTCCTTGCCTATTCGACAAAAACCTGATACAGCTCACGACAGTCTGCCTGACTGCGCCATGTCACTCACCGACTTCGTTCTGGTACGGGTTGCTGGGATCAACGCAGCGGGCATAACACGTGTAGTGACCGCCGATGGTATGGCCCATATGACTTACGACGCCGTACAGGTCGTAGAGGGCAGGGTCAGAGTCCTGCTGGTATTTGTAAGGCGTCAGATCCAAACCTCTGGAACAAGGCATCAACAGGAGAATGTGAAACATGACCTACTGTGAAGAACTTGATCTGAAACAGAGTTAGTTTTTGAAGTGAGGTGACTGCAGGCGGAAATTGAAAGAACTTTGTTTAAAAGAAAAAAAATTAATCCACCAGACAAATGGGGTAACCACATTACTAGACAACACATGATGTGTTTCGAGCTCTTAGGTCTTCTTCAGGCAAGATAAACAACATTCAGGACAATTGAAAACGAACAACGAGCAATCACATATCTTCTCAAATTTGGCTCAAGATGGGAGTTGAATACTTACAAACTACCAAACAAAACAGGGTATGTTTCGACTATTTGGTCTCCTTCAGGCAAGATAAACAACATTCAGGACAATTGAAAACGAACAACGAGCAATCACATATCTTCTCAAATTTGGCTCAAGATGGGAGTTGAATACTTACAAACTACCAAACAAAACAGGGTATGTTTCGACTATTTGGTCTCCTTCAGGCAAGATAAACAACATTCAGGACAATTGAAAACGAACAACGAGCAATCACATATCTTCTCAAATTTGGCTCAAGATGGGAGTTGAATACTTACAAACTACCAAACAAAACAGGGTATGTTTCGACTATTTGGTCTCCTTCAGGCAAGATAAACAACATTCAGGACAATTGAAAACGAACAACGAGCAATCACATATCTTCTCAAATTTGGCTCAAGATGGGAGTTGAATACTTACAAACTACCAAACAAAACAGGGTATGTTTCGACTATTTGGTCTCCTTCAGGCAAGATAAACAACATTCAGGACAATTGAAAACGAACAACGAGCAATCACATATCTTCTCAAATTTGGCTCAAGATGGGAGTTGAATACTTACAAACTACCAAACAAAACAGGGTATGTTTCGACTATTTGGTCTCCTTCAGGCAAGATAAACAACATTCAGGACAATTGAAAACGAACAACGAGCAATCACATATCTTCTCAAATTTGGCTCAAGATGGGAGTTGAATACTTACAAACTACCAAACAAAACAGGGTATGTTTCGACTATTTGGTCTCCTTCAGGCAAGATAAACAACATTCAGGACAATTGAAAACGAACAACGAGCAATCACATATCTTCTCAAATTTGGCTCAAGATGGGAGTTGAATACTTACAAACTACCAAACAAAACAGGGTATGTTTCGACTATTTGGTCTCCTTCAGGCAAGATAAACAACATTCAGGACAATTGAAAACGAACAACGAGCAATCACATATCTTCTCAAATTTGGCTCAAGATGGGAGTTGAATACTTACAAACTACCAAACAAAACAGGGTATGTTTCGACTATTTGGTCTCCTTCAGGCAAGATAAACAACATTCAGGACAATTGAAAACGAACAACGAGCAATCACATATCTTCTCAAATTTGGCTCAAGATGGGAGTTGAATACTTACAAACTACCAAACAAAACAGGGTATGTTTCGACTATTTGGTCTCCTTCAGGCAAGATAAACAACATTCAGGACAATTGAAAACGAACAACGAGCAATCACATATCTTCTCAAATTTGGCTCAAGATGGGAGTTGAATACTTACAAACTACCAAACAAAACAGGGTATGTTTCGACTATTTGGTCTTCTTCAGACAAGATAAACAACATTCAGGACAATGAAAATTCAACGCCCATCTTGCACCAAATTCGAGAAGTGACTGCTTGATCTTGTTTTCATTGTCCTGAATGTTGTTTATCTTGCCTGAAGAAGACCAAAGTGGTCGAAACGCGTCGTGTTTTGTCTTGTCATTTGTTTGTCCCCTTTGTCTGGCGGATTAATTATAATTTTTCTTTCACAAATTCAAAACGGAGCCGCAATGTGGTAGAATGCCCAGCCCTGGTTCAGTTGTGTGTTGACACTCCATCATGCAAAGACATGGACAGGGGGAAAGGGGAGACTGAGAATTGCAGGCTGGAAGACATGGACAGGGGAGACTGAGAATTGTAGGCTGGAAGACATGGACAGGGGAGACTGAGAATTGTAGGCTGGAAGACATGGACAGGGGGAAAGGGGAGACTGAGAATTGTAGGCTGAAGACATGGACAGGGGAAAGGGGAGACTGAGAATTGCAGGCCGGAAGACATGGACAGGGGAAAGGGGAGACTGAGAATTGCAGGCCGGAAGACATGGACAGGGGGAAAGGGGAGACTGAGAATTGTAGGCTGGAAGACATGGACAGGGGAAAGGGGAGACTGAGAATTGCAGGCTGGAAGTCATGGACAGGGGGAAAGGGGAGACTGAGAATTGCAGGCTGGAAGACATGGACTGGGGGAAAGAGGAGACTGAGAATTGCAGGCTGGAAGACATGGACAGGGGAGACTGAGAATTGCAGGCTGGAAGACATGGACAGGGGGAAAGGGGAGACTGAGAATTGCAGGCTGGAAGACATGGACAGGGGGAAAGGGGAGAGTGAGAATTGTAGGCTGGAAGACATGGACAGGGGGAAAGGGGAGACTGAGAATTGTAGGCTGGAAGACATGGACAGGGGAGACTGAGAATTGTAGGCTGGAAGACATGGACAGGGGAGACTGAGAATTGTAGGCTGGAAGACATGGACAGGGGGAAAGGGGAGACTGAGAATTGTAGGCTGGAAGACATGGACAGGGGGAAAGGGGAGACTGAGAATTGCAGGCTGGAAGACATGGACAGGGGAAAGGGGAGACTGAGAATTGCAGGCTGGAAGACATGGACAGGGGGAAAGGGGAGACTGAGAATTGTAGGCTGGAAGACATGGACAGGGGAGACTGAGAATTGTAGGCTGGAAGACATGGACAGGGGAAAGGGGAGACTGCGAATTGCAGGCTGGAAGTCATGGACAGGGGGAAAGGGGAGACTGAGAATTGCAGGCTGGAAGACATGGACAGGGGGAAAGGGGAGACTGAGAATTGCAGGCTGGAAGACATGGACAGGGGGAAAGGGGACACTGAGAATTGCAGGCTGGAAGACATGGACAGGGGGAAAGGGGAGACTGAGAATTGCAGGCTGGAAGACATAGACAGGGGGAAAGGGGAGCTGAGAATTGCAGGCTGGAAGATATGAACAGGGGGAAAGGGGAGACTGAGAATTGCAGGCTGGAAGACATGGACAGGGGGAAAGGGAGACTGAGAATTGTAGGCTGGAAGACATGGACAGGGGAGACTGAGAATTGCAGGCTGGAAGACATGAACAGGGGGAAAGGGGAGACCGAGAATTGTAGGCTGGAAGACATGGACAGGGGGAAAGGGGAGACTGAGAATTGCAGGCTGGAAGACATGAACAGGGGAAAGGGGAGACTGAGAATTGTAGGCTGAACGTATCTGTTGCTAAGGTCCACAGCTAGAGAGGGAGGAAGAGCACACATGACGAAATAATGGTGGAGGGAGGGAGGACGTGTGTGTGTGTGTGTGTGTGTGTGTGTGTGTGTGTGTGTGTGTGGTGTGTGTGTGAGAGAGAGAGAGAGAGAAGAGAGAGAGAGAGAGAGAATGCACACACACCTGTGTATGTGTGTACATCCATGTGTGCGCATGTGTGTGTATGTGTGTGTGCGCCTGCATGCATGTGAGCATGCATGGAGGCATATATGTGCAGGCGCATCCTTGTATATGCATGTTCATGAGAATGATGCATAGATTTTTCTTTCCAGTCTCACATGTTCGTGAGAATGATGCATAGATTTTTCTTTCCAGTCTCACATGTTCGTGAGAATGATGCAAAGAGTTTTCTTTCCAGTCTCACATGTTCGTGAGAATGATGCAAAGAGTTTTCTTTCCAGTCTCAGAGTCAAATTATGTAAACAGGTATAGGTTTTTTAATTCTTGTCTCATCTTCCCTAGCCTCTAGGTATTATTCTTCCTACACTGTATATCCAGGATCCCCTGTACAGAACCGCACCCAGTTTTCCTGTGGCAGCCTACATAGTGCACTCCACAGGCAATGGCCAAAGTCATGAGGCAACCCTTCAGAGGAAAAGGCACTGCTGCCGAGCCACATCGGTGGCACCGATGCCTGTTGTGACCCAATATGTGCAGGGCACATCCACTGTGCTCAGTGACAACAGTACTAGCAGTCCCTGACCCAGTGCTGGCGAGTATATCCCTCTGAAGGCCCCCAACCATGTCCAGCTAACTGACGTCCCCATGGACTTGCCAGAACTGCTGAGTCTGATAGGAACATGCCATGGGCGTACATATGGAACAGAACTGACTCCGTGGTCGTTGTGAGAGCAAGGCAAGAAGGACAACGAAATCAGAGACTTAATTTAAAAAAAAAAAAGATCCTCACTGTTTGATAAGGATATGATGATGATGATGATGATGATGATGACGACAATGATGACAATGCCGAATGGTGATGATGATGATGTTGATGCTGCTGATGATAAGCATGATGATGGTATGAGGTTCTAATCTGTTCTGAGACTATATGATATAGCTGTACTCCACCATGATTTCTTTCTTCCATGATATATCCTGGCATCATCCCCCCCCCCCTCCCCCCGGGTGTTCACCAGGACATTTTCGCAACTCTCAGAGATGCATCCTTTATCTGGACAAGACTCGACTGTACGGTTCCAGTCTTCCCACTGAGCCCATAGCACATGACAGTCTGGGTAAGAACTAGCCCGGACCAACCCCCCCCCCCCCCCCACCCCCCCCTTCACATTCATATGTCTTTGACAAGAATTGAATCCATTTCTTCCCAATCCAAAGTTTGCTACGTAAGCTCTACACTTCAACGGCTGGTTTTGTCTCTCCCAGTCACTTAACTACCAGCTCATACCAAGCAAGCAAAACGGTTGAAAGATTTAAAGAACATCCTATGATCCCCAGCGGAAATCGCACCCCAAAAAACACACCAACTCACAGCTACTGCTTAAGGGATGATATACAAATACATGCATCTTTTAGAGAAATCTCCACACGTGATCAACCGGTCTCATTTCTAGTTACACTGCCCTCCAGCTGTACATGACACTACATTCATCCCACACCCCCACTACCACCACACCCTCTTCCCACTCCACCATCATCACGATTGCCCATCCACTCCTAACTATCAGCTATCTCCCTCGCCATCACTGGACCCTCTGGCTTTAGGCAGGAGTGGGGAACGGCGGTTAAAGGCCACGCAATCTCCCACGTCACCGTGGGAACCCACCCCCACCCCCCTCTCCTACCTGAAGGGAAAGCAAACCGCTTTCCTGGGAAGAAGGTTAATTCCTTGCACTAAAAAACCTCGGAGGGAGCGGCGGCCAGGGAGCAATCAGAAAACCGCTCAAGTGTGAAAGATGGGGCGATTTGGGAAGACATTAAGTGGAAATTGAGATGAAAAGGTTTAAATATAGAACGAATATACTGCTAGGGGGCATGAACACACCAAATTTTCAAAAGTGGTAAAAACAGCATACACCGTGACATGCATGCAGTCCGACTTCTGTATTTCTGATGTTCATCAATGAACACACACAGGTCTACCTTACCATACATACCCATCAGGTTTCACATCACACATAAACGTGGGTATATCGTACACCGACATGAAAAAAAGAATCATGTTCAGGGAAAAAAGTGAATGTGTACAGCAAAATAATCGCGTCTGAACATGCTTCAATTCTTAGAGCACTAGGCATTAGCATGTTAACTGGTTTCAGTCCTAGCCAGTCTGCTCTTATCATCATTAGAAACAATACCAGGATTTCTGTCTCCAACCCAGTTACTGCCGGGATAAATCATGAAAGGAAGTGTCATCAAGTACAGCCTTGGTAGTACACAGCCTCCGACTAGAACGGACCTCCACAGCGTCATCTTTATCATCCTCATGGAGTATCATCAAAAAAACAAAAATCTTGGAATGTTGGATCCTTCATGCCCTGCTCTCATCCTGACCTCAGCTTCAACAGACTTTCTATATTCATGTCCATGGATACTTGGCCTCAAAGTCATCAGCAATGGATAATATTGCTGGACTGATATTGCCAGCTCTCCAGACTGGGATGCTTGCACATGTTGTAGCCCTGCAGGTAGCAGCTCTTGTCGTGAGAGAGGGGCTTTGCTGCTGCATGCTCTGGATCAAAACAAGTTATCACTGAACAATACACGTGTCCTCAATGGCAGGGCTGAGTCTCCTACAGGCCGTTGCCTCACGGCCACCTGACGCCAATTCATGTGAACTTGAGGCTGTGACTGGAGGATAGTGAGTGTGTCTGTGTACAGGGAGAGCAGAATGACTGGCAGGGGAGAAGTGACACCGAGGGCAAAAACAGCAACAGCAAGCTGTCAACACCTGTGCTTTATTCCAATATACAGTGAAATGCAAACAAAGTGCTTCCATTTAACTTGGTTTGATTTCTAGGTCAGAAGGAACTCACTTTTGGACAGTTGATAAAGGCCTTTCAATCTACATCTACAGTGGAAAAACGCAAATTTGTATTAGCCATAAATCTGGCTTGTTTTCAGAAAATCTGTAATAATGAGTTGTGTCAAGCTGCGTTTTTTTCTTGTTTTTTTTTTTCTCTCTCTTTTTCTTTTGATCTATTTTGAGAGTTGACTTTAATGAGGTGACAGCACTGAAGTGGCCCACTGCAGTCACCTTGGCTAAAATCAAAGTTACTGAACTAATTCTCATGTCCAGAATCGCATTTCACCTAGACACCGCAATCTTTCTCTCACTTTAAAACAAAAGTAACATCGACTCCCTTCATTGTGATTTATTAAAAAAGACAAAAAAAATCACTTTCTCGACTCGTTCACCATATCTAGCTAGAATGGTGGTAATTATCTTTACATGTAGGATATTCCTGCCAAAAATTCAGGAAGGGCAGCAGCAAGAAGGGAGTGTTTGGTACCTCCTCACTTTCACTTTCATTCTTATCATACTTATCCTGAAGGCAAACAGTCATACCAGGAAAGTGGATAGAAAAATTGAAAAAAAAATTCTTGTCTGCAGGATGAAAGTACAGACACGCACACATACCAGCACAAGGTACACAAATGCACGCATGCACGCACACGCATACACACACACGCACATGCACACACACACACGCACCCCCCCTCACCTGACAGGGAACTCGACCTTGGTTTCAATCTTCCTGGTGAACATGTCGAAGCTCCTGAAGCGCTTGAGCTGGACGATGAAGATGTGGGGCATCTTCCAGATGTAGCACTGCTTCAGGGCCTCCTGCTTCCGCTTGCACTTCTCACAGGTCCTACATGACAATGACACATCAACATCACACACAGTCAGTCAGGCAGTCATTCACTTAGAACACACAGATAGTGAGTTAGTTGCCTAAGGTACCTGAATGCCTTCCAGTCGGCCAATCCACTGGCTGGTCAGTTGTGGGTCGGCTTATGACACAGTTCGTTTGTATAATAGTTTTTCATTGGATAAGTACCCAGTTTATTCAACGCCCATCTCACGCCAAATATGAGAAGGTAAGTGACTGCTCGTTCTTCGTTTTCATTGTCCTGAATGTTGTTTATCTTGCCTGAAGAAGACCTAAGAAAGGTCGAAATGTGTCATGTTCTGTCTTGTAATTTGTTTGTCCCTGCTGTTTGGTGGACTCGCTCACAATTGTTTTTAAGATTTGTTTCATTTTCCCCCTGCGGTCACCTCACTTTGAAACTAGTTTATTTAGGTTTAGTTAGTGTGATGAATTTAATGTTCATTAGCTCCAGTGCTAAGAATGTGCCACTGGAAGAGCACAGCTGGGTGTATGTGCGGTGCCCCTCCCTTTAATTTCCTTCAGTTCACTTCTTTTCTTTTCCTTCCCCTTCCTGTCGCTGGCTACTGTTCAAGCTGTTATCAGTGGCTGACCTGATGAACATTTGATTATAAATCGATGTATGGTTTTGACTGGTGCTTTGTCAAAAGTACAGGTAATTGTTTACTGGGGGAGCTGGAATGACAATGGTGAAGTTTACGACATTGGACAAGGATGATTGGACAGCAAACACAAACAAATTGTTCAAAACAATAGAGACATACACACTGTTTAAACTAATCCATACATACACAATCAAAGACTTTTGGATTGTTTTGTCAGTAGGCCTGGTCACTGGTGGTTGAACAGGTTGTGAATTCACTAGCACCTGGCTAACACATCTTGTTATACTCCAAAATGATCTGAAGAGTGCAGTCAAAAGGAAGAAAGTGTACTGTAGACAGAAAGCTCTGAACAAAATGTCATATTAAAAAACAAACTACCATGCCTACATCTATTGCGGACAAAGTATCGCATCAAGGTATAACGCATTTGCATGCATTGTTTCTCTCAACTTACTGAAATTTGAATTAACTCCCATTAAACCTTGTATCTCTAGGGATTACTTCCCCTAGTCTGAGTGGCAAAGCCTGAGCTCCACTGGGACTGACCACATGACATCACAGATTACTGACCTTAGCTTGCCACTGTTAGGTCCCTAACAATCCCGCCACGGCATGCCACTGGTAAGGGTTTAGGTGTTCTCGAGTGTGCAAGAAGTATTCTGATTGGTTAAGTGGGTACACTTTTTTTTTATGACCAGCTCTGTTAGTCAACCATGCTTGCTGTCCAAAATGGCATACAAGTGAGAGATAGAACGTTTTGAGAATAGTCGGAGAGAGAGAGGGGGGGGGGGGGGGGGGGGGGGGGGGGATTGATAGCGATGAAATCACATCGGATTGGGATGAGAAAGTTAAGCCTGCGCCTTTTTTTAGTGGATAAGTGGCCACCATCTGATCATGATCAGCACACCTTGTTCAGTCTTTTGTATTCATCCAATGATGGAAGCGTGTTGATTTACTCTCGTCCCAAGCAGGAAGAAATGATCAAATTAGTTTTTGAATTGAATTTGATTGTTAGGTACTCTTGCTGACAATTGCCAGAGTATGAGGATCTTAGAGCCGATACATCGGTCCAGCACAATCATGACGTGCCACCGAGAATAGCTTGTAATTTTCAGCTTTGAGGTTGGTAGCTTTCAGCGAGGGCATTTACCTCAGAAGTTGAATACTTGTTCAAACGTCCTGAACACTCATATGAAATTAGGTGCGTTAGCTGAAACGTATTTTGATTTATATTTGAGGATAAGAACAACAAAACAAATAAGAATTGTTCTGTTTTGAAGAGTGAAAACTGACCGAGCTCAAGAAAATGAACAGGTGGTGACAAATCTCATTCAAACATCTGTGTTTTATTAAACACCTAACTAACAGATGTTTACAAGTGATGTTTTGTTTGAATGCATTCTGGCAACTGTAAATCACCGTTTCCCTTCTGAGGAGTAACATTTGGCGCTTGCTACCCGAATGCCTTCTTCCCAAGACAGGAAAGATTCAAGGGAAAGCACTCTTGAACAGCTGTACCTCAAACAAAGACAACTATAATTACTCCCCTTGTTAATGCCTTTCCTTTTCTTTGTGCAGTTTGTTTCTTCATTACAATGAAATATCCCCCAATTTCTATATAATGTGACATCCAGACACAATATACAACAAGAGAAAAAAATGTACAAAACTAATTAAGCCTGAATATCACCCCCCCCCCCCCCCCCCCCCCCCCCCCCCCCCCCCCCCCACTTACCAAGCATTCCTGTCACTCAGGATTTCTGGGGCATGATAGAGGTCCAGACACTGCTGCAGGGTCAGGGTTTCACTGACTGTCAACACAGTATAAATGTCGGCATATATCAATACTGAGAAATACACTTTTTTTTTCCAAACAAGGAACATCATAGGAAGCTTAACTGAATACTGTCCAACTCTGAAAGACATGTCATCACAAATTTGACAGACGAGTGATATCACCACCGAGACCTATGCATCACTGACTTTATAGGAATTTACACTTTTTCTGGAAAGCAGTACAGCAGAGCATTACACCACAATGCTGGCACAGCCAACGAGCATGGCTGAATGGTAAACACTTTCTTCATATTCACCAGTCCAAACAAATGTCTTTATCTCCAGTTCACATGGAACAATGCCCTGCATCGGGATTCACATAAAAAGATGAAAATGGAGAGCAGGGAGCTAACTCTTCCCTTTAACCAACTTGAGAAACCTCCCCTAGTGAGTTCATAATACTGCCCCCTGAGTGACTGAAGTTAGCTTTCTCCTTTTCCTTGGCGAGGAAAACACATCCCTCAACTGGATTTCTCACATTTGGTTTCCATCTTGGATTTTCATAAGCAGTCGACTGAGTTGTCCATTACCTCTCAGGAGGAAGATTCTTTGTCTCAGCCAATGAAGAAAATAAAAGAAACTTCTATCTTTACAGCCACTGTCGTCATGGAGCAGCCTGGTGTCCACCAAATCGACTGGTCTTTCTTCTCCTCTTCGTACTTCCAGGATCTGCTTGTCGTGTCGGAAAGCTGTCTCCAACCTCGACTCTGCACAATTTTTGGCTCGCATCTTGACCAGCACTCTTGCAGTTTCTTACTCTGATTTGTCTCTATCCTGGTCCTGGGTTCAAGTTTGATGCATTTTCTTCCAGGAGTCTGGTATTATGATTCCGCTTCTCTTCCGTGTGTGTCCTAGAAGGTGTTACAGTTTCATGACGCTTTTTTGAAGCTTTATTGGACTCCCACTTCTCTCATTTCGGCTATCCACAAGTGAGTGTCATGTATCCACAAATCATACGATCAGTAAAGTTACACATATATCTTTCGCTTCGGCTATCCACAAGTGAGTGTCATGTATCCACAAATCATACCGATCAGTAAAGTTACACATATATCTTTCGCTTTGGCTATCCACAAGTGAGTGTCATGTATCCACAAATCATACCGATCAGTAAAGTTACACATATATCTTTCGCTTCGGCTATCCACAAGTGAGTGTCATGTATCCATAAATCATACCGATCAGTAAAGTTACACATATATCTTTCGCTTCGGCTATCCACAAGTGAGTGTCATGTATCCACAAATCATACCTATCAGTAAAGTCACACATTTCTCTCTCATTTCCGCTATCCTCAAGCGAGTGTCATGTATCTGGAAAGCATACCTATCAGTAAAGTTACACATTTATATCTACACGTTGAACATGCGCGTTTAGCCCTCACGCCTTCCCTCTT
Source organism: Conus ventricosus (assembly GCA_018398815.1). Taxonomy (NCBI): domain Eukaryota; kingdom Metazoa; phylum Mollusca; class Gastropoda; order Neogastropoda; family Conidae; genus Conus; species Conus ventricosus. Next base: position 60,098,880 of record CM031615.1, on the reverse strand, counting down.
CAGATAAATTTCTGAGCCTCTTGTTTTTTGAGACATGTCACACAGATATCTGGGTTGTGGCACCCCATATACTGTTTCCACTTTGCTCCTACCTGGAGGAGGTAAGCGATTTTCTGTACATCCTTCATTTTAAATATGGTAGACGTGTAATTTTTGTGCTGTAATTTTATTTCATCGAACAAGTCTGTGATCAGTCTATCCTTAGGGAATTCTTGCAGCGATGACCTTGGTTGTAACTTTGATGATGATCGATTAGTTTTGTTCTTCTGTTGATTATGAATATTTTCTTCCTTTCGTGTCCATTTCTCATGGTCGCGGTTTTGTTTGTGCAAACAATAATTCATAGTGGTATCAGAAGGCAAGGAAGGAGTATAGAGACATTTACTTCGTTGAGACTTCTGTCCGGTGCCTTTTTTCATCGTTCATGAATTCCCCTAGGCGTCATGTGGGGCTGGTCTCTTTTACCCCTCATGTCATTTGCTTTTTCTTGCACTCGGTAGGCCATCTTGTCTGACACTTGATGACTGTGTTATGGAGACTGCTAGGATTTCCTCTTGGTTCCCCTAATAATGACAGTCCCTGTCTGGACCAGGTTCAAGACACGGTGACTCATCCAGGGTGCAGTTCTTTCAGTAATGGTCTCTTCGCTTCAGGAAGGTGCCTTCAGGGAGGTCACTCATTCTTGTCCTTCACATTTCTCAGCCTTCCTTTCCATGGTTCCAAAGAACTGGATGTTAGGTCAGTAACCGGCCTCAGCAGGCTGAACGTCTCGAGGTTACTGTTCAAGGGAAAGGGGTCATCAGCCTGGGGACATGCATCTCTTTCCCCTCTTGAATTCAGTGGCATGTGGAAGGCTCTAGAGGCGACAGATCTCTTGAATGACTTCAAAAGGCTAGCAGTCTTGTAAGCCTCTACGATTTGTCAGACTTTCATGGGTCGGACTGGGTGCCACTCTCCAGGTGGTTTATTGTTCTAGCAGACTTGCCATCAAGAAAGAGGCATGTTCCGCCCCCAACCTGGATGGTAATCCATATAGTGCTTCCCTTTTTCTGCCATGTTCTGGGTGTCTTCTAACATGGACCTCATGGCCACCAGACGGAACAGCCAGCTCTCAGTTTTGTGTTTCCAGTGCCAACCAGGCAGCTTTTGCTGTGGGTGTCGAGGCGATGTTTTGGGAAAGAGGTTCACATGTATACCTTGACCCTCCATAAGAAAAGTCTTAAATCTGTGCTCCAAGTGAAGTGCAGGCACTGGCTTCTCCTGCTTACCTCCCTCTGATCAAACTGGAAAAGTCCAACAGGATCCCTTTTTCCCCTAGGGATGCACTTCATGACAGACGTCAATCTGGTGTGGATTTTGACCCCAAGGCAGAGAAGATACTCTTGTGAGCATTCTCTTCTGCAGTCACCTGAACTACCCCTTGCAGCATCCAGACCATGATCGCTCTGGCCTTGGCAGCTGCAGAGCTCATTCCATTGCATCGTCTCCATCAGACCCTTTTCAGTGGACATTGAGTGATGTCTAGTCTCAGACGACCTCAGAATGGGACATTCAAATTCTGATGGGCCTCCCCTATGTTTTGGCTCTTCAGCCTTGACTGCACTTGGACTGGTTGATGTCAGGTGTCTTTGTGCCAACACAAACAAGTCAGGCTGAGAAACCTCCCCTTTCTGGAGTGCAGCGGTCTTGGGGGGACTGGAGCTCCAAGCTGTAAAGCTACTAGAGATGCAGACAGAACTACTAGCCCTGCACAACTGGTCTCAGGTCTTGAGGAACAAGCCAGTGACAGTCGCCTGAAGAAGCAAGGGGGTACTCACTCCAGATTGCTGAATGATCCGGCAGTTTCTCTTTTCCTTTTTTTGCCTTACGATGGGAATTACAGTCCCCTCAAGGCACATCCCAGGCAAACTGAATGTAAAAGCAGACACCCTGTCTAGGAAAGGTCAGGTGTTCCCATCAGAGTGGATGCTTAACAAAAGTGCCTTCCTCTCCTTAAGCCAGTCTCTGGGGACTCTTCATGTGGACCTGTTCGTGACCAGATGGAACAATCCACTTCCGGTTTTTTGTGTCACAGATACCAGATCCTCTGGCACTAGCTGTTGATGCACGGTTGATCCTGTGGGAGGGGATGTTCACCTTCTCGTTTCCCCATCCCCACTCACACCAGCAGTTATCAAATGTTGGAGGAGAAGTGCCTGTCGGTACTTGTCTCCACATTGAAAAGGATGAACAGCTGGATCGCCCTTCTGGTATCATTGCTGGTGAAGGTCCCAGTCACACTGCCATCTCATAAAGATCTCCTTCTCCAGCCCAAGTCAAAGACGTTTCACATAGATCCAGCATCTCTCCGTCTCCACACCAGTTTTATGTCAGGATATACCTCTCTGAACAGTCATTTCCATCGTTCAGACATGGAGAAGATCATGGCTGGACAAAGACCATCCAATCTGAAGGCATGTGACAATAAATGGAGAATCTTTGCAAAGTAGTGCTCCCAGGCTGATTTTGATTGGAGAACTGCACGCAATATTGGAAGGGGAAGATAAAATTGAACACTGTTTTAACCCTCTTATACTCGCAACGGGAGAATCCGGGACTGAACGTCGGGCGCCTGTTCTTCCCGTACCGGGACGTACCGGGACCTCTCTGTGGGAATTTTCCATCACGCAGTGATCATGTGTGTAGACACACACAGTCGCAGACAGTAACTAGGAAGACTCAGGCATGGCCCAATCATGTGTTGGCACTATTTTTGGGTGATGGAACGGTGTGTGTTCATTGAGAATAGGCACAGAACGCAGCGAGTAACTTTGTGAATGGGAAACTGACCGACTTTCACAATGGCGGCTTTCGCGTATACTACGAACGACGACGAAATGGTCGACCACTCGCAAGAGGAGTTAGATGAAATTATTGTAGAAGTGGAGACATTTGAAAGAAAAATGGAGAATGAAAGTGATATAGAAGTAGGTAGTAGTGTTGAAGAAGACGGTGAAGTGCAAAGCGACCCGGAATACAATGTTCCACTGGCAGCGCTTCAGACAAAATGGCGGCCCACGACACGGCATGGCAGGGGTGCATCAGTTTCAGGAACCCACTGGGCCGGCTCACTCGTTACCTGACACTGCTACACCACTTGTTTTTTTCGTTTTGTTTGTTCCTCTTTGTTTTTTAAGACTGCTACCGATGAAAGAAACAGGTATACAAGACAAAAACAAGCTGCAAAGGGCGCATCTGACCCTCTTTTAGAGTATTGTGTGCGACATGGGACAAGTTTGGTATGACATTGGTGGGACAACCAGTGGGACCTGTACTGCCAGGCAGCAGATGGTTCACGTCAGGTAGGCCTCAGGTTTCATCTTACACTAACGGCCTGCATCAGCATGGTGATTGCGCATGCTTGCATGCTGTAAACTTGTCATCATAAAATGTCACGTGTCTGGTGACAATTTGGTGACAGTAACACGACTTATATCTCTAAGACAAACAAAATAGAGTTCAAAGTGAAGTGCATGCTCTTCTGAAACTGTCTGCCAATTTTCTTTCTCCTAGAGGTTCACATACATTCCCCATAAGTTAATAATCACACATACCCATTTTTAGGCTGAAACCTGTAAAAGAATCTGAAATCTAGGGGAAGTTTGCAGTCAGAGAAACTGAGTACAAGAGGGTTAATGTGCCAACTATCCACTGACAATATAGCAGACAGGCACGACCAGTGCTTGAAACTGCATTGCTCAGCCTGTCAAGCCCCAAAACTTGCTATGTCAGTGGGCCTCATTAAGGAAACACGGTTTCCACAGGTTCATAGCGTCATGTTTCTTCTCAACAACGAATAAAGTTTTTCCCTTATTGATTGACTACCTTCAAACAGAAGGTCTATGAAGTCCAAAATTTGAATTCAGCTGCTCTCAATATCTAGATGTGACTTTTGGAGCAGAAACTGACACGATTCTCATAACTAACAACAAATTTGAAAATTCTCGAACAGCATTCAATGAACTGACTCAAAATTCAGTACAGCACTATTTTCTATAGCTATACTATTTTCTTTTTCTTCCTGTACAATGAATGTTCTACTCTCATACAAAATGTTTTACATCAGTATGACATCATCATGCAATAACTCATTGACAATGTTCATCCTTTTCAATATCAATATAGATGGCAATCAAATTGAGTACTTGACTCAAATATCAATTATTGCTGTATACAATATTGCATGGGTAGATAGATCTGGAAGAAAATTATAATAACAACAACAGTAATAAGTACACATCTTCTCACGCACTATGTACACACTTTTGCTGTACTCCTCTGTTTCAAAACAAGCATATGAAAGAAAGGAAATGTACTGACCAGGTCGAGGATTCTTGACGCTGTCGTCTTCCTCAGCTTCCTGCACACATCAAGCAATATTCACGTTAAAAAACACTCAAGGCGCTTTCATGTGTCTCCTAAAAAAACAACAACACAAGTACAGATGTCACAGAACCCGTTAGATGTCTCAGAAACAAGCAAAATATGTAAGTAACATGTGCAATTAGCACAAAATATCCGAATGGAAACAATCAGGGCAAAAATGCCATGGCATGTCTATTAGGAGTGGGTATATCTATTAGGAGCGGGTATCCACACATGTTTAACATATCAAGGGTCTGGGTTTCTGCCACAGACATGAATCCATGTGTCAGACATCCACACCACTGACAACAAATTCCTCAACAACAAAACACACACACACACACACTGGAACCTTCAATGAAGACCTCTACAAATCCTTAACGATTTGGGTCCTGTGACTGATGGAGTGTTTGTCCTGAGGCAAATTTAGTACAGACAAATGTTCAGAGAATAGCAGTATCTGAAGGAAGAGTCTAGAGAGAGTTTAAATAAAAGCGTCTTCACAGGAAGGTTCCCATGCAATACAGACAGGAGGGCAAGAAGGGCAAGGGGCAGTACCAGTTCTTTGGACTGCACCAGCACGTAGGACGACTGGTTCTCATTGTTGCGCCAGTCCATGGACAGGTGTCTGTTGGAGCTCATGTCCAGGACCGTGTCCCCTGAAACACAGCCACCTGACACTGTCCCAAACATGCTGCCACCAGTAAAAACACTACTCTTCACTCACTTGTAACAGATGCTCTTGATCAGCCTTCATTCAAAAACACTGGAAAATTTCCCACGCAAAGAATGCCCCCACAAAGTCTGTGAACTCTACTCAGTGTACAGACTCGGGTGCAAAACAGTATCTAGAAAATGGAGGCATATCTTGCCTGCTTAAAACCATTCCCAGGAAGTATCCTATTAGACAACGCACAGTGCATCAAATTTTCAATTATTATCTATCATCTTTGCTATAAAATCCATCTGCATGCAAATTTAATTTCAAGCTTATCCTAAATTGAACATGAAAGCAGAGTGGGGTTTGCTTCAAGTATGAAGTAATATCACAGCTGTTTTATAAGTTTGTAAATGATTTTTCCTCCAGCACCTTCAGCAACATACAGAAAATCTGAACACCTTATGCTGTGTAGATATGACCCTCATAGACGACCCTGTGAAATGGGATGAAAATCAGCTCAACAATTTCAGAGTTATCTGGCCGATTCACAGATCAGCCCAGATCAAATACCCTGAAGACGAGTCATGGGAATGATGAAAGGGAGAGAATGTGCAGTAGTTAGGAGGTGAGTGACTCACCCTTGTCTTCCAGACGTTCCACTCGTCTCCCTCGTCCCTCAGCGTCCACTGGTTTGATGAAGAACAGCGGCACACTGCGTTCGCTGCTCATACTGGCAGCCACGCTTTGAACGTTGCTGCCTGCGCCGCTCTTCTCTGTCACAAACGAAACAACGATATCATGATTTTTCATGATAATTTTCTTTTATTCTACATTTTAATTTAAGTGAAGCTAACAGCAAAGGCCTTATCAGGGTTGAAAACATGTCGACCATTTCACTGCTGACTTTGCATGAATTCAACACCTTAGCTCAGAACCAGCATGTAAGCAAACATGGGTGCAGACTGGCAAGGACAGGAGTCTTTCAATCTGAAAACCACTGCCCTCTCATCTTCTGTGAAAGTCAGGGGTCTCTTCCAGTGACCACAGCCGTCATTCTGCCTATGTTGGGCACTGACAGAAGCACACAATTTGTCTGTTACTGGAATAAAATGGTAGGTGGAGTGAACGGCTTAAAGAAAAGTATGCGGTGAAAGGGTTAAACGTAAGACTGTAAGGCATAAATCAAAGTTAAAAACTACAAACACAAGCGACATGTGCGCATGTTAGGGAATGAAGACGTCATTGGGGCACTTGACCAACTGATCCCTTTACCAGAGGTGGGAATGAGAAAAAGTGAAAAAGGAGGAAAATTTTTGCGGGGGTCTGGGGGCCGCTGAAGGCCCCCAGTGGGGTCCAGGGGCAACGCCCCTGGTGGGGGTCTGGGGGCGAAGCCCCCTGAAGCTGAAGGATTTTTGTCATTTAACATTGAAAAAATCATAATCTGTGACACCAAATGATCAAGATCAAAAGTGTGCATGTGTGAGCGTTTGAATCATGTGTGTCACTCTGTGCAACTGTGTGTGTGCATGTGTGTGTGTCAAATCATGAAACAAAATACCTCTCCCACTAAACAATCTAAATCTGCATGGAAATGAGAGAGAGAGAGAGAGAGAGAGAGAGAGAGAGAGAGAGAGAGAGAGAGAGAGAGAGAATGACGTCACTCACCGATGTTCCAAATGATCCAAGCGTCACATTCGTAAGGCGATCTTTCACTCTGACGCGGTGTTTATCAACAAGAAGATGGTTCTTCAGCGCTGATTTTCCCTTTGAACCATACTTAATAGTGTCGTTGCACCATGTGCACACTGCTAAGCCAGGTCGGTCAGTTTTTTTAATAGAATCCCCAGTCGAAGTTGCACATCACGGCTGACAGAAGCTATAACGATCTTTGTGTTAACAACTTCATCCAGCCATTTCCAATTCCACTTATATTTCACTGAGGAATCAATGGAACTTGCCAACACTTTTTCATTTTCATTTAACGTGCGAAACATTTTCGCCTGTCACCAGTCAAAAACTTATGAAAAAAAAATGGCGGCGAATAAGGTCTGCGGATTATTTCCCTTTGGTTGATAGATTCGGTTAACCGCGTCGTACGTTGTTCTTGCACTTGTCTCGGGAGGGCTCATGTTAAACGGAAATGACCGAACGAATCAGTAGGTAGGTTGCTCGACGAGTCATTCGCTGACGTAGTTTCACCCCCTCGCCCTCGCATTACGGCCATGCGAGCGTAGGATTTCGCCTAAGGCGGAAGAGCTCTGATAAATGTTACACCCCCCCCCCCCCCCCAATTTCTCAACGGATTTGCATCGATCTCAAAAATGACCTCTGAGGCCTCCAAAAAGGCGGAATTCCGCCGAAAGGCAGAAGATTCCCACGTCTGCTTTACAGAATCGTCAACATCATGCATATTGTTATTTCCAGGATATTAACCGCACTGTGAGGTAAGCTGCACCTGCCATATTAAAAAAAAAAAACCCAACAACAAATTATAATAGCTGTGAAAACCGTTATGGAAAACAGCAAAGCAAAGCCTGTGTAATGTGAGGTATGACTGTCATAAAGTGGCAAACAAAGAGGTACAGGCTATACATGTAATGAATAAAACAAAAACCTATTTAAACATTTAGTGGTAAAATTTCTTTTGATTAAATTTGTAACCTAATAAGTATAATCACATCCAGCTGAGTATCTAAAATTGCTAAAACTTTAACCTAATAAGTACAATCACACCCAATTGAGTATTGTAAATTGCTAAAACTTTAATAAGTATAATCACACCCAACTGAGTATTATAAACTGCCCCCAAATATATAACCATCAAAAGCTCTGAACAATAAAAAAATATATGATAACCTACAGCTATGAATAATCTACTTTAGACACAAACGGTCACCTCCTCCACTAACAAAATGAAACTCGAATACATCTCAAAAAGAGCAAACAAACGTCCCATCATCTACCTTCTAAGGGTCTCAAAATACAAGTGGAAAAAATGTCAAATCTCAGTATCCAGCGTGAGGATTTGTTTGTTTTTCGGCCTCCCTGAAGGTAGAGTTACCTGCACTGTAGCTCCCTGCCCAGTTCTTCTCCTGGTCCCCATCCTGCTTCCAGTCCCCCTGGGCGTTTCCATAGCTACAGGCCTGGGAGGAACTGCCATTCTGCAACACCACCAAAGAACACCACTGCACACACTATCTTTATTACAACGACAACGACAGGTCAACGTAGTCAGTGCCAGCAAATCCATAGGGAATGTCACTGCATGCCTTCTAAAGGGCGTATAACTCATTCACACCAACTCCTCAAGTATGCAATTATTGTAGAGCCTCTTTTTACGATTAGACAGAGACAGTACGTCCATGAACTAAAATCCACAATTCTGAAGACTTGAAACACTTACCTATTTCCCAACTGTACATCACAAACCTCATGCTATTCCACTTGGGGGGGGGGGGGGGGGGGGGGGAAGGGATGAGGGGGAACAAAAAACAAGAAAGATTTTGCATATGACTGAATTCTCCAAACTTGGAAACACACTAATCAAGAAATGATCTGAAATTGTGTTCACAGACTGATCTCCAATATCATGACTTTTTTATGTGTGCATGTCGCATGCATTTGTCGACCAAGCTATCAGTTTTCCTCTTTCCATTTTTCTTTTCTTCCCTCGTTTTTTATTTTCTTAAATAAAGAAAACATGGGGAGTTTGTATTATACTCCCTGTTTGGCTGGTATACTTACCATGTCAGACCATAGCATTCCACGGCAGTTAGTCAGCTCTGCCAGGCCGTGATTTTTTGTGGCTAATGCAGTAATAAGACCATCACGTGACGTCCACACTACTTCCGCCAGGGAAGAAACCGGTGTAAACTTCCTGTTCCTCATTCAACGAGGCCTATGCGCAAGGTAACCCCGAGAACCATAGCGCTAGCGGGGAAGGCAGGGTGGGCATTAGAGTCTGACATGGTAAGTATACTAGCCAAACAGGGAGTATAATACAAACTCCCCATTTTGGCGTCATATACTTTACCATGTCAGACGATAGCAGAATTCAAAGGAATCGGAGGAGGGCTTAGTGCCCTAATGGTTCTTGGGGTTAGCAGAGGAATAGATATGGCTGCGTTAGCCGCAAAAGAAGTCGAGGGCAGCCTTGCCCTTAGACTTTCTGGGCAGGTCAAAAGAGAGACATTTAGAAATGGCGGCCGCTTACCTAGTAGCCTTCGGACGCAGCGATCGTGTGTCCGTCAGACGGGTAGAGGAGGAATGGTCACGCGTCCCCTCCGTGGAAAAGTCATCTCCATCTACCCTGACCGTACGTTCTTCCATGAGAACGGATTGCTCTGGATCGGAATCGATCTGCGGGTTCTCCGGGAATGTGAGCGACTTCTGAGTGGTGAAGTGGCTCGACCCGACGGTGTCCTTCACCATGTTGGGCAATGGTGGTAGAGCAAACCCGGAGCACACGATCACAAAGAGGAGACAAAATGGTCGATTGAGAAGAAGTAAATTAATCTCGATCGGCCGTGTGGTGTTGTGTAAAGGAGTCGAGAAATCGACAGAAAACTCGAACTACCCGTACACGCCACCAACAGCTAGAATGCTGAGTAATGTTAGATATCAATCGTGATCAGCGTATAGTATTACGAACTTGTACTAGGACAAAATTTCTAGCACTAAAGTGGATATTGTGTACTAGTACGAAGATATTGAGCACTAAACCATCTAAGGCAGACCCAGTACGAAGTACGGGCCGGCCAGAAGACAAAATGGTGGGAAACACGACCGACGAGGGAGAAAATGGCGGCCGACGACCGGCGAGTGTACGATCGTGGAAAATAAACAAAGGGCGTGTGCAGAGAAATACCGAGCAGGTATGTCGAGGACATAGTTGCGTTAAGCTGGGGCACAGAGCACGGAGACAGTGCCAGAAATGGCACTGACCACAACTCGCGAGAAGTAAACAAAGTCGCGAGGGAAAGAAAAGGGAGAGCTGTGCGAAAATGCACAATATCGCGAGAGTACCGACGATCGTGAAAGGAGAGAAATTATTTAATCCAATCCCACCAGGAGACTCTCGATCTACATTGTAATAATGATACATGGGGTAGTAATAAATGTGCACACGTTGGTAGATCAAGAGATCGTCGAGACACCCGATCTACCAGTAGTAATGATAAATGGGGGTAGTAATAAATGTGCACACGTTGGTAGATCAAGAGATCGTAGAGACACCCGATCTACCAGTAGTAATGATAAATGGGGAACAGATCAATGTTACTAATGGGGTACTAATAAGTGTGCACACGTTGGTAGATCAAGAGATCGTAAGACACTCTCTCTACCTGTAATAATGGTAAATAAGGTACAGGAAAATACGCCCGGGGAAGCCGGGTACCGCCACACAAGGTGAATGCGGCCAGGCAATATGGCGGACACGCCAACCGTCGTGGCACAATCCAATATGGCGGATCGATTGACCGGGAAGGGATCGATCGCCGAGAGTGACGCGCACTGGCGCGCGAGAGTAAAATACCCTGGTGTACCTGTAATAATGCTAAGGAGGTACTAATCAATGTGCACCAGTTGGTAGATGAAGAGATATGGGGAGTTTGTATTATACTCCCTGTTTGGCTAGTATACTTACCATGTCAGACCATAGCATTCCACGGCAGTTAGTTAGCTCTGCAGGCCGAGATTTTTTGTGGCTAATGCAGTAATAAGACCATCACGTGACGTCCACACTACTTCCGCCAGGCAAGAAACCGGTGTAAACTTCCTGTTCCTCATTCAACGAGGCCTATGCGCAAGGTAACCCCAAGAACCATAGCGCTAGCGGGGAAGGTAGGGTGGGCATTAGAGTCTGACATGGTAAGTATACTAGCCAAACAGGGAGTATAATACAAACTCCCCATTTTGGCGTCATATACTTTACCATGTCAGACCATAGCAGAATTCAAAGGAATCGGAGGAGGGCTTAGTGCCCTAATGGTTCTTGGGGTTAGCAGAGGAATAGATATGGCTGTGTTGGCTGCAAAAGAAGTCCCTAGAACCATCAGCCCTGGTCATGCGGACACCCCTAAAATAATGGCTTATGAAGGGATTTTCCGGATGCCAGTAGGCTGCCTCGAGGATGTGGTGCAAGAGGACAGAGTGCTGAATCGCTGTGGAAGTGGCCAGCGCCCTGCCCTCATGGGCCCGGGGAGATAAGACAGGGAGATCCTTATACGCCTGGGCGTAGGCCGATCTGCCCATCTTGGAAGCATATAGAGAGGACTGGGAGGAGCGCCTGGGGCGCGGGTTCCCAGTAGCCCCGAATGGAGCCAGCTGAGAGCCTAACGAAGAAGATAGGAGAGATAGGAACTACCTATCTGAAAATTGGAAGGCCAGATGGAGGAAAAGAGATGAGCCCAGAAGGTCATCTCTCCCCTTGGAAAAGGGCTCACCCTGTGGGGGATTGGGAATGGAGGGAAGGCGTATGTTATGAGGCCAGATCAGGGAGGGTGAGCGACTCTGGGCCTGAACACTGTTCTCCACTGGGCTGAGGGTTAGCCTGCTGAGGGTCCCTTCACTCTGTGAGGAGGAGGAACCCGCTATGTGTGTAGCGCAGAGGGTGAATCCCCGCACGGCAACAGTGGAGAGGGGCCTCTATTCGGGGGGGGGGGGGGGGGGGGGGGGGGGAGAGGCTGAGGGAGCGAGCCCCCTTCCCCAACCCCTTTTTTGTTGTTGTTGTTGTTGACACAACAAGGCACGAAGTGTTGTCCGTGGGCAGGAGAACAAGTCGGTGCGAGACTTGGAGTTGGAAGCAGGGGAAAGGAGGGAGAGGCTGAGGAAGCGAGCCCCCTTCCCCCACCCCTTTCTGTTGACATAACAAGGCACCGAAGTGAGATCGTAAGACACTCTCTCTAACTGTAATAATGATAAATAAGGTACAGGAAAATACGCCCGGGGAAGCGGCGTACCGCCACACAAGTTGCAGGCAATATGGCGGACACGCCAACCGTCGTGGCACAATCCAACATGGCGGATCGATTGACCGGGAAGGGATCGATCGCCGAGAGTGACGCGCACTGGCGCGCGAGAGAGTAAAATACCCCTGGTGTACCTGTAATAATGCTAAGGAGGTAGTAATCAATGTGCACCAGTTGGTAGATGAAGAGATCGTAAAGACCATCAATCTTCCTGTGATAAATTAGGTACTAAACACATGTGCGTCAGTAGGCAGATCAAGAGATCGTAAGTCACTCGATATACCTGTAGTAAGGATACATAGAGTGCCATATAGGGTACAAATAAATGCCTGTGGAAATCCCCGTACCGGCAAGCATGTGCGATCGAAAATGGGCACCATGCGGTGAGGCAATATGGAGGAGAAGCCGATCGTAGTGGAAAATCCAAGATGGCGGGTCGATTGACCGGTGAGGGTTAGGTCATCGAAAGAGAAGAAATGGGCGCAAGAGTAAAATCGACTGACGCACTGAAGGTATACGAGGGGCCGAAAGGAGACTCCGTAGAGGGAATGTTAGGATAACAAATGTTTGTTATTGGCTTAAATGATTGACGGGAGATAGAAAGGCGAACTCTTCTTCTTCTTCCTCTTCTTTCTTAAAAACATGTCCGCCATCCTAATTTGATGGTAGCAATGTGGGTACAAACCCGATCGACTGTACTAGACGAGCGATCGAAGAAGACGATCAGGAGTAGTGATGCAAGGAAAAGAAGGAGATAATAATAGAGGAGGAAAACCTCCACAGCAGTGAAGCGGTACGAAGACCGAGGACGACAACGCAGGGGTCGGCCGAAATGGCGAGAATAAAGATGGAGGCTCAAGCGACCGACGGAGATCGATCGTCGATGTGAATGACCGAGATGGCTATTGGGAATAAACAACGTGCCGAGATCGATGGAAATCGGTGGAAATGGGGAAGAAAATAACGAGAGAGTGGCTGACGCGTTACTACAAGGGTGACGCGTTCCCAAACCCGGCGAGTAAGGGACGAATGGAGAACAATGGGGTGAAGAGAAGTCGTGAGCCGTCACGCCTAGAGCGTGAATAAATGAAATAAAATGCCATCCATAAGCCTCACGCGGCAATGGTACCCATGGACGAATGTAAGCCACAACAGAGCAAGTAAAGAAGGCAAGCACACAAGCAATCTCTACAAAAAAACAGAAGTATAGGCGAGACAGAGCAAAAACCTGTCCTTGTTAGGCAGGAGGCCGAGGTTGAATGAGGAACAGGAAGTTTACACCGGTTTCTTCCCTGGCGGAAGTAGTGTGGACGTCACGTGATGGTCTTATTACTGCATTAGCCACAAAAAATCTCGGCCTGCAGAGCTAACTAACTGCCGTGGAATGCTATGGTCTGACATGGTAAAGTATATGACGCCAAACAGTCATTTCATGAGATTAAGTATGAAGCCTCTCACCTGAAATGAAGAGACAGATCCGAGGCCACTGTCCACATCTCCTCCCCACATTCATCATGCGACATGTCTGCAACATCAATTTATCACATTTCATGATTATTCTAGTTTACTTGCATCCAAGATTACTCACCACTCTCTCTTGCTCATAATCTTTAACAAAGTAACTATTGTCCCACCCCATTCCTTTCATCCGGAATAGCTCAGCTGGTAGAGCACCGGACTCATAATCTTGGTGATCCTGGGGTTGTAGGTTCTTATCTCCGTCGGGCCATTTTGGTACAGGGGGATTTTTCCCTCAGAGTTAACAGTGGTTCTGACTCCATTTCCCATACAGTCCTTCGAATGAGACTATAAACTGAAGTTCTGTGTGTATAACTTCTTGCTCACACGTAAAATCCCATCACCAACTTTCAGAAGAAAAGGCCAGTTTAGCGTTGGTATGGATGACACGTTACACATAGCACGCACCCAGCATAAGATATGGAAAAAACGAAGTAAGTAAGGAAACTGAGTGAACGATATTGAATAAAATGGACTGGATGACACCGAAAACGACTGAATGAAGCACCAGTTGGCAGCCCTTCAGTCGGCACTAACCAGGTAGGCAGCCCATTGTGTAAACGAGTGTTAATTGTAAAGCGCTTAGAGCTTGGGGTGTTGCTGAGAACAGGCGCTATATAAGTATTCATTATAATAATGATAATAATAATCCACCATTACCACCTAAATGTCATTCCGCCTTATTCCACCCATCAGAGTGACCCTCCATTTAGTCCCATTCTGGTTCACTGAGACTCTGAACATTAACATTCGCTGTTTCAGACTAACTGTTGCTGTGAAATTGGTTACAGTTTCTAAAGTTCTTTGATTCAAACACAGACAGGTTAACATTATTTTTCAGCACATACTGAGTGAAGCTATAAGCAATGGTCATAGGTAGCTTCCAACCCTCTGGAGTCAAAGTTCAGGAACCATAGCGCACCTGTTTACCCTAAAACTGCTGTTGGGAGTCCTTTTCAACAAAAATGAGCATGTTTTCTACAAAGAATGTTCAACATTCCAAATGTTCGCCAAAGTAGGGGTGGATGGGGGGGATGGTGGAGGGGGGATGCTGGGGAGCATTTGTTTTCACCTACCATTACACAGCAAAGGCTTCTTCTGGTACTGATTACCTGATCTTGCATTAGCCATGGTAAAAAGATGTTCTTTCTAACATAAATCACTTTCAAACCAGATTCATCAAAATACTTCAGTACAAACTCATGCTCTCTCACAAGTTTTTACTCAATGTTTCAGGGCATGTTGTTAAGAGGTAGTCACAGCTTGAGGCGATTTTGCACACTGAAGTTAGCAAGAGTTGATGCTTTTTGGTCAAAACCCCACAATGGTTAATCCTTGCCCGCGCAGCATGAACATGCTGACAAGTCTAAAATAACAATCACTACAATGTACACACACACACAATCACTACCGCACAAACAAAATCACAAGTATGCACACACACACACACACACAAACACAAGCTTGCACACAAACACACACACACAATCTTCTCAATCTTCCCTTCTTCAACACAAACTCCTGTTCAAACCACCATCGACATTCCACCACCTACCTCTGCTCTCTTCCTCCCCCTCCTCCTCCTCCCCCCCACTGTGGCCCACGTCAAACGTGGCGTGGGGCGTCTCGGCCGTCAGTGTGGCCGTAGACGAACAGGAAGAGATGGAGTCCAAACTGCTGAGACTGCCGCTGGATTGGCTGCCGCTGCTGCTGCTCAAGTTGGATCCCGAGGGGTGAGAGGGCAGGTGGAGCTCCCCACTAGGGGGCAGCATGGTGCCGCTGAGCGACCCGCTGGAACTGCTGCTGGAGGTTTTCGGAGGAGTGGTGGTGGAGGAGGAGGTGCTGGGAGTGGTGGGGGGAGGAGGGGTGGCAGCTGGTGGAATCACAGGATCTGCTTTGACGGGGGGCTGAAAGGTGTCCACCGAATACCTGCAGACAAACATCAGTTTCCTCTGCTGAAGATCAGAACTTTCTGTCTCACCTGTTAAAAATATTTCGTGCATGTTTCACATTACACAGCAACCTGAATTTACAGAAACACTTGTTGACTTGCTTCCATATCACATGATCTGCAGTGAACAAGATATGAGATGAGTAAAGTTATCTGCAAGTTGAAATCTTAGCTTCATACAATGATGGCTCCAACTTCCGTTTCACACTCGTCAGAAAATGTTAAAAGTGAATGGATATTGGTGAATTTCTTTGAAATTCAATTCATTGTTTATCAACAAATGTTCCTAACACTTTTGGATAATGTTTTAAAAGAATCACTTGTTATGTTTCACTTGTTATGCATGCACATACTTATATTCTGACATTTCTTATCACAGCTGACTATGGTCTTTCACACAGACTATTATCATTGAATACAAGTTCAATTTTACACTACATCAATTGGATTAAATCATAAAACTGCAGGACATGTGTCCGAACAATCATTTCCCAGATCTTCCCTGTAGCAGCAATCAAATTCCATCTCAATCAGTCAAAAACAATGAATCAGTGGAAATAAGAACCAGCTAAAAATTGTTGTTACTAACAGTTCTCTCCAGAAGTGGGAACAAGTTTACTTTCAGCCACTGAAGCTCCGACACTTGATATGGCCTACAGAATGTTCTCGGTTAAGCATGATTTCAAGGTCACGAGTAAAGCTCAGACATTCTGCACATATGAATATCTAATGACCCAAACATGTCATCACAGAGGGAGAGATAGACACAGAGAGAGAGAGAAGAGAGACAGAGAGAGAGAGATAATGTTGCTACTATCCCAGCCAACCACAAAGGGCCACATCAGGGCTGTCACCGCGATGAAGTGAACTCTCCAGTCATATCATAAAAAGATAAAAATCCGCACAACTCACTAAAACACACCTTGTAAAACATACCAGAAATTTTTTTTTTTAACTCTCTCGTGTAAAATCTTAGATCAGATGAAAAACGTTGATCTCTTTCAGAAATTCAAAAATCACACCAGGCCGGACATCTCTAAATAGGGCTTTCAAAGAATCTGCTGTAAAAGTGTTCAGAGTAACAAAAGTATGCAATCATTTACAGTTACAACAATAAAAACAAACAAACAAAACCCCCTGGATGCATAAATCAACAAGCATGGCGTAGTGAAGAGGGTGGAAAAGAGAGAGGAGTGGGCAATAACATACTCTAGGGAAAAAAGTGGGGATACATATATGGACAAAAAACCTGGAAAGAGGTAGGAAAAGAAGCGGCAAGAAGGAATCCATAAGCACAGGGAGAGAGGGACTTCATTAGACATTCATTAGAGGAGGTGGGGGGTGGAAACCTGAAGGGAACAAGGTGGAGGGGGTTTAACCCTGATCCAACAAAGCAAAGAAAAGCATTAGACATGCATGATTGGGTGAAAGTGAAAAAGAAATACTGATCTCTATTCCCAAGAATGTGGGATTTAACATCTTCACTTTATGAACGATTTAGTTTTTAACTCTCTCTCTCCCTACATCAATATATAGGTGCGTGCGTGCGTGTGTGCATGTGGGGTGTGTGCATGGTTCTTTAGTGTGTGTGCATGTAGGAGTGGTAGTTTGTGTGGCGCGACTATAGGTGTGAGTGTACATATTAATATCATCAACATTTCAAGTTTTACATCTGAATGCTTTTCAATATTGTTGAATGTGTTATGATCAAAAGACAACATTTGTTTGATAAGAGGACAAATTAAATTGAACTGAATGTAGGAGTCCCCTGACCTGGCAAGATAAGAGGACAATAAATTAAACTGAACTGAATGTAGGAGTCCCCCTGACCTGGCAAAGCTCTCCATGAGGCGCGCTATGCGGCTGTAGGTGCAGTGGGAGCGCGGCAGGCTGAGGATGAAGGGGCAGCCCACGGGGTCAGGTGCCTTGAAGCAGTGGGGTCGGTGGATGTACCAGTGATTGCGCTGGCACACGCTGCAACAGAAACACTGGACGTAATGTGAACTTGTGTGTACAGAGAATGTTGCAGGACAGAGTATGCCAGAGTTAAAGAGACAGACTGAGCCCGAGTCTGTGTGTGCACGCATGCATGCATGTGCATATGTCTGCATGTGTGTATGTCTGCATATGCGTGCTTGCATGCATGTGTGTATGTCTACATGTGCGTGCATGCATGCGTGTGTGTATGCAAGCAAGAAAACAGAGATAGGTAGACTGTGTATGAAGAGAGGTGTAAAATACATATTCAAGAATATTAAAGCATAAAACAGCAACCTTTACATACTTAGCACAGATAATTTGCAGGTGTTGATTTTGCAGCCATGTACAAGAAGACCTATTTACTATAAAGTTAGCAAAAGAAAACAGGCTTGTGAATTGTAAACATTTAAACATTTATTTCTACATCTTGTTAACATTTTTAAACATTTATTTTTACATCTTACGAAAGGAAGTCTACAGTTCATAGGTATATCTGGGACCCAGTATTTTTCTGGGCTGACAGCTCAACACTAAATACTGATCAACCAGCCTAGCTGCATATTGATCAAAAGAAACACAGACATTAGCCCACACCCTACACCCCATTATCATCGTCATGATGATCAAGAGTTACTCACACCAAAGTGTTCTTATTGTCCTGTTGATTATTTTTTCATTCTAACCAGATTTTACATTTACATAGACAGTTACACAGACACAAAACAAAGTCATGTATCATAACAAATACATCTCTACTGTAAACATAACTATGTCTATCTTTGTCACTCTCAATCTATTACCCACCATATAAAAACTCTGATAACACTTTTATTTATTGACTTGCAATTAAACTTTAATAGTTTAAATGTAAATTATTTGAACTGTAAAGATATCCACCAAGACAAATTTCTTTTTCACAAATGTGCGAAAGTGACTTCTCTCACTACACCTGAACTCTTTTTTCTTTACATTCTTCATCCATCAAGTCCATGGCCATAACAGATGACTTTCATTCATTCCATAGCCATTAATTCAGCAGTTTTTCATCAATTTTCTGGTTTGGGGGTTGCCATCTTAAAAAAAAAGAAGAAAAAAATTAAAAAGATGAAAAAAAAGCTCAATGCCTGACTGCTTCTTTGTCTGATTGTGCAGGGCACAATGATAAGGTCCCTGAAGACTCCAGGTACTGGGGGTGGCCCCGATTGTTGAAGTATCTGGGAAAAAATGTTTAAAAACAACAGACATGTGTTGTGCCCATTTTTTTCTTCTTTATTTTCTTCTTTTTGCAGTCCTATCCTCTGTGCACTTCAGTGGCATTACTCTCATAGCTCTCATTGCTGGCACTTTTGTCCAGGCCAAACCCAAGCTGGCCTGTCCAAGCCCCAGCATGGCAGTCCACAGGGAGCAGTCCATACCAAGTCACCAAGACACAGCTCATGAGGGGGCAGACAATGCACTTCTATCTGACCGTGTACAGCGGTGTCTGTTCTGATCCCATTTTTGCACACCAGACAGAAACTGAGTGAGGATTGCTTAGCTGTTGACAAAAACTGGAGTGAGGTTCTCAAAAGACCACTAACACAATTTACTGATGACAATCTGACAACGAAAAAAAAATTTTTCTTCTTTCTTTCTTCCCCACAAATGCATATGAGTATGCACACGCACACACATACACAGACTCATACACACAGACACACACACGTACACACACAGACTCACACATACCTACACACACATACAGACTCACACACACACAGAGACACACACACAAGAGGACTTACGGATTGCAGTAGCCCACTTTCAAGCAGCTGGTACAGCGTTTCAGCTTCTTGTCGCTCTGACACTCCTTCTTGCATGCTGAACAGCTCACAGGGTAGCGGGGCTGGAGTGTCCTCTGTCAACACAGTTCCCTCATTACACGCATGCATCCCTGACATCCACCTTACATGCTAAACAGCTCACCAGGGGGCAGTAAGCAGCACCCTCTGTCAACACAATTCTATCATTACCAAAGCTGCCAATCTCTGAAGAGACTTTAGAGGAATTTTTTTTTTTTTAATCGAGATGAATTTCGGACAAGTGAGAGGAATATATCACCATCACACCCTAAACAAAACAATGACATTCCAGACACTTTAGTTTCTTTCCTTTTGTCAACTGCTTTCTTGGAATCTTAGTCGAAGCCAATACATTATTGTTCCTTTACATTTTTGAAGCACACTGTCTTTAAGCTGCATCTTATGACTTGGCTCATCCTCTGTTGTGTTTTGACCCAAGGAGGGACGAAGGTTCTTCCTGACCAGGCTGAACACTTTCCCAGGCCAAACTGCTGACTGGGATCAGCAGCACTCCCACCATGACAGCAGAAAGCAATCCTGAATCTGCACATCTGTTCTGTTTTCTTTTCCTTCTTCTCTGCCTCAGGGTTAATCATCCAACAGGTCGTTTCGACATGATGGTGGCGGAAATTTCCAAACAGCTCTTAGGCTATACATATGGCAGACAGGCAAACCCTGTGAGCAGAGCAGAGTTTTTTTTAACATCAAGCAGAATTGTGGAATGATGTGCATTTCAGCATGATAAATTCTGACTCTTCCACCTGCAGAATGGATAGCCAACAACATACCTGGACGCAGCGTTGACTGTCAACACAATTACATGCCAACAGCCTCAACCCATGAAGAAGAGGGGAGAATACAATAAACAACATGAAAGAGAAGAAGCAGGGACTGTGATATCATGGCAGGGTGGAGTGGAATGAGACAGCTGTCAAGTGTACGTGACAATGTGTGGAGGGATAAACCCAAAAAGGAAGGCGAGCGGTGAATCCTACCCACCTGTATGACTTCCAGTTCCACCACGTCCTCTCCAGCGTCAACTGCAGACAGCACCTCACTCCTGTCATCACACGCACACATAATATATATACATATACCATTCAATTCTCATTTGTTAGTAACTGTTATTATGACTGTTGTTATTTTCACGGTCTCTCCCTTCCCAGCTCATTTCACCACCATTCCTCCACTTCCCACCTCTTGCTTTCCACCCTTTACACCTTCACCCCTCCCTCCTATCCCCCCTCCCTTTTTCGCCATGCCTTCCTACAATTTCCCGTCATCCCCCATCCCTCGGTGAACTTTTTACAGTGAACCCTATTTCCAGTGAACTTTTTTCAAGTGAACTCTTTTCAGTTCCACAACCACAGAATTCCATGCTGTTTTGTCAGTTGGCCACTGTTGCTTGAAAAAGGTTTTATAATAAACCGAAATACTGCAACTAATTCATAGTGTTGTGTGCTTCAACTTTGTATCTTCCATTCACTTGTCATCTTTCTTTCACGGCGCTATGCATGTTAACATTTCACATCCACATTTGCATAATTCAGCAACAGCGAACAAAGACTTCCTAATTGCATATTTCTTTCTCCATGTCCTTTTCTTTTGATCGCCTCATCTCCCACACCACACCAGTGGCATCTGCGCCCACACTGCTTGTTCCAGCCGCACATCCACATCCTGGCTTGTTCTGCCACAGCGCCCGCAACGGGAATCCCGGCTGCAGCTAATGTTAAGTCATCATAACGCAACCCATCAGAGGGGACACAGCACTGCTGCCGAGTCACTAAGATGGTGTTCAACGATGCCCGTTCCGGTCCAACATATGAAAAACACCACCAACTAAGCCCCCTGCCGACACAATAATTGTGTAATTGCACGGCCAGCATGAGAGAGCTCTCCCTGTCGGGGGGGGGGGGGCACCACCACATTCATCCAATATTGGTCCCCATGAACTTGCAGATACTGGTGACCCCAACAGAACCTCAGCAAGTGCATAGATGTAGGCAGGAAATCTGAACTGAGGTCACCATGGTACTAAGTCATGAAGGGCCAAAGAGCTGAAACTTCGATATATGCTGATTGAAGAGGATGAGGTTGGTGATGATCATGTTATGCACATCCATTCCGGTCCGAGATTGCATGGTAGAGCTGTACTTCACACTTGCTTTCATAACATATCCTGGCATCAACCAGGCCTGAGATATATATAACACCTGCAGAGTTGGTCAGAAAATCTGAACAGCACTCTCAGAGACACATCCAGTAAGTGGATGAAACTCAACTGTACAGTCTTAGTCTTGCCAACTGAGCCCATAGAAAACTCAACTCTGGACAGGTGCAGGGCCAGACAGAAAAATCCTACAAATAAAGGTCAGAACTCACAACTCTAAGCAGGGAGTCTGTGACACTAACCACTTTGCTATGGGGCTGGAATGAATGCATGTTTTTTATCTTTATCCTTTAAATGCGCTTGCGCATGCCCACTCGCACTCACACACAACACACACATGTATGTTGTACTCCTACACTTTGCACTAAACATATCACGCTTACATCCCTTTGCACAGCTTGTTTAACACTTTACATCCAATAGGTTACATAAAAATATCAATCTCACTATCACAGATTCAATGAATGTTGTCAAGTAACCCTGAAAAACTACATATAAGGTCTAAAAGTATTCATTCACTTGGTCCAGTCATAAAACGAAGAGTAACACCAGAGCAAACACATATTTTAATTTAAAACACACATACACAAACATTGACAACACACACACACACACACACACGCACGCACGCACGCACGCACGCACGCACGCACGCACGCACGCGCGGCGCGCGCACACGGACAGCACACTCACACGATAATGAGGTCTTTTAAATCCACGCGGGAAAGGTCGCTGCTGTTGTTAAACCGTCTGTAGAACAGGCTGTTCTTCACTTCATATACACGCATCTGAAACCAGCACAGTAAAACTGTCTACATACCATGCCTCAGCCCAGAACACAGTCAATCATCAGTCACTTAATCATGAGAAAGCAGCGATGGAAAACATATCATGCCTCAGCCCAGAACACAGTCAATCATCAGTCACTTAATCATGAAGAAGCAGCGATGGAAAACATATCATGCCTCAGCCCAGAACACAGTCAATCATCAGTCAATCATGAGAAGCAGCGATGGAAAACATATCATGCCTCAGCCCAGAACACAGTCAATCATCAGTCACTTAATCATCAAGAAGCAGCGATGGAAAACATATCATGCCTCAGCCCAGAACACAGTTAATCATCAGTCACTTAATCATCAAGAAGCAGCGATGGAAAACATATAAATGCCTCAGCCCAGAACACAGTCAATCATCAGTCACTTAATCATCAGAAGCAGCGATGGAAAACATATCATGCCTCAGCCCAGAACACAGTCAATCATCAGTCATTTAATCATGAAGAAGCAGCGATGGAAAACATATCATGCCTCAGCCCAGAACACAGTCAATCATCAGTCACTTAATCTTTGAAGAAGCAGCGATGGAAAACATATCATGCCTCACCCAGAACACAGTTAATCATCAGTCACTTAATCATGATGAAGCAGCGATGGAAAACATATCATGCCTCAGCCCAGAACACAGTTAATCATCAGTCACTTAATCATGAAGAACAGCGATGGAAAACATATCATGCCTCAGCCCAGAACACAGTCAATCATCAGTCACATAATCATGAAGAAGCAGCGATGAAAACATATCATGCCTCAGCCCAGAACACAGTCAATCATCAGTCACTTAATCATGAAGAAGCAGCGATGGAAAACAAAATCATTGCCTCAGCCCAGAACACAGTCAATCATCAGTCACTTAATCATGAAGAAGCAGCGATGGAAAACATATCATGCCTCAGCCCAGAACACAGTTAATCATCAGTCACTTAATCATCAAGAAGCAGCGATGGAAAACATATCATGCCTCAGCCCAGAACACAGTTAATCATCAGTCACTTAATCATGAAGAAGCAGCGATGGAAAACATATCATGCCTCAGCCCAGAACACAGTCAATCATCAGTCACTTAATCATCAAGAAGCAGCGATGGAAAACATATCATGCCTCAGCCCAGAACACAGTCAATCATCAGTCACTTAATCATCAAGAAGCAGCGATGGAAAACATATCATGCCTCAGCCCAGAACACAGTCAATCATCAGTCACTTAATCATGAAGAAGCAGCGATGGAAAAATTTTGTAGTTATGCAACACATTATTTTCTCTTCTTTTTTTTTTTTTTCATTATAAGGGCAGTTCAGGGATTTTTGTTGGGATCTCATCACACAATTTTTCAGGCAGAGTCTAGTGACTCAAATGTACACCAAGTCTACTGGAAATACAAGTTTCTTCTTCAATAGTGCTGCCTGTAGACCAAGTTTCTGCTCGCAGGTTCTAGTGGACAGGACAGTGCTAGAGGAGACGCCCCACCCTCACTTGATCAGTGTGAAAGGGGCAGACAGTGGAGTCAGGGTTGTGGACTTTGGTGAGTAAGTGGTGTCCTGGTCTGGTGTGTCCAGTTCTCAGCAATACCTTGGTCACCTGATCTTCCTTGGAAAGGAGATAGCGAGTGAACCTGATGTTGTGATGGAGAAGTTTCTGAGGCCGTCTTTTCCTTGTTGTTTTCTTTTCCCCCTCCCTGATAAGGGCCCGTTTCTTTTCCCCCTCCCTGATAAGGGCCTGTTCTTTTTCCCCTCCCTGATAAGGGCCTGTTTCTTTTCCCCCTCCCTGATAAGGGCCCGTTTCTTTTCCCCCTCCCTGATAAGGGCCCGTTTCTTTTTCCCCTCCCTGATAAGGGCCTGTTTCTTTTCCCCCTCCCTGATAAGGGCCTGTTTCTTTTTCCCCTCCCTGATAAGGGCCTGTTTCTTTTTCCCCTCCCTGATAAGGCCTGTTTTCTTTTTCCCCTCCCTGATAAGGGCCCGTTTCTTTTCCCCCTCCCTGATAAGGGCCTGTTTCTTTTCCCCTCCTGATAAGGGCCTGTTTCTTTTTCCCCTCCCTGATAAGGGCCCGTTTCTTTTCCCTCCCTGATAAGGGCCTGTTTCTTTTCCCCTCCCTGATAAGGGCCTGTTTCTTTTCCCCTCCCTGATAAGGCCCGTTTCTTTTCCCCCTCCCTGATAAGGGCCTGTTTCTCTTTTCCCCCTCCCTGATAAGGGCCCGTTTCTTTTCCCCCTCCCCGATAAGGGCCCGTTTCTTTTTTCCCCTCCCTGATAAGGGCCTGTTTCTTTTCCCCCTCCCTGATAAGGGCCCGTTTCTTTTTCCCCCTCCCTGATAAGGGCCCGTTTCTTTTCCCCCTCCCTGATAAGGGCCCGTTTCTTTTCCCCCTCCCTGATAAGGGCCCGTTTCTTTTCCCCCTCCCTGATAAGGGCCCGTTTTTTTTTCCCCCTCCCTGATAAGGCCTGTTTCTTTTCCCCCTCCCCGATAAGGGCCTGTTTCTTTTCCCCCTCCCTGATAAGGGCCTTTTCTTTTTCCCCTCCCTGATAAGGGCCCGTTTCTTTTTCCCCCTCCCTGATAAGGGCCCGTTTCTTTTCCCCCTCCCTGATAAGGGCCTGTTTCTTTTCCCCCTCCCTGATAAGGGCCTGTTTCTTTTCCCCCTCCCTGATAAGGGCCTGTTTCTTTTCCCCCTCCCTGATAAGGGCCCCGTTTCTTTTTCCCCTCCCTGATAAGGGCCTGTTTCTTTTTCCCCTCCCTGATAAGGGCCCGTTTCTTTTCCCTCCCTGATATGGGCCTGTTTCTTTTCCCCCTCCCTGATAAGGGCCTGTTTCTTTTTCCCTCCCTGATAAGGGCCTGTTTCTTTTTCCCCTCCCTGATATGGGCCTGTTTCTTTTCCCCCTCCCTGATAAGGGCCTGTTTCTTTTTCCCCTCCCTGATAAGGCCTGTTTCTTTTCCCCCTCCCTGATATGGGCCTGTTTTTTTTTCCCCTCCCTGATAAGGGCCTGTTTCTTTTTCCCCTCCCTGATAAGGGCCTGTTTCTTTTCCCCCTCCCTGATATGGGCCTGTTTCTTTTTCCCTCCCTGATAAGGGCCTGTTTCTTTTCCCCCTCCCTGATAAGGGCCCGTTTCTTTTCCCCTCCCTGATAAGGGCCCGTTTCTTTTCCCCCTCCCTGATAAGGGCCCGTTTCTTTTCCCCCTCCCTGATAAGGCCTGTTTCTTTTCCCCCTCCCTGATAAGGGCCCGTTTCTTTTCCCCCTCCCTGATAAGGGCCCGTTTCTTTTTTCCCCCTCCCTGATAAGGGCCCGTTTCTTTTCCCCCTCCCTGATAAGGGCCCGTTTCTTTTTCCCCCTCCCTGATAAGGGCCTGTTTCTTTTCCCCCTCCCTGATAAGGGGCCCGTTTCTTTTCCCCCTCCCTGATAAGGGCCTGTTTCTTTTTCCCCTCCCTGATAGGGCCTGTTTCTTTCCCCCTCCCTGATAAGGGCCCGTTTCTTTTCCCCCTCCCTGATAAGGGCCTGTTTCTTTTCCCCCTCCCTGATAAGGGCCTGTTTCTTTTCCCCTCCCTGATAAGGGCCCGTTTCTTTCCCCCTCCCTGATAAGGGCCTGTTTCTTTTCCCCCTCCCTGATAAGGGCCTGTTTCTTTTCCCCCTCCCTGATAAGGGCCTGTTTCTTTTTCCCCTCCCTGATAAAAGGGGCCTGTTTCTTTTCCCCCTCCCTGATAAGGGCCCGTTTCTTTTCCCCTCCCTGATAAGGGCCTGTTTCTTTTCCCCCCTCCCTGAAAGGGCCTGTTTCTTTTTCCCCTCCCTGATAAGGGCCTGTTTCTTTTTCCCCTCCCTGATAAGGCCCGTTTCTTTTTCCCTCCCTGATAAGGGCCCGTTTCTTTTTCCATTTTTCCTTTACCCCTCCCAGAAATACTTTTGTGTGATTTCAATAATTTCGAAATTAATTTCACTCTTCTTTTGTATGATAAAAATGTTGAAGTGAGTATAGCTTTAAAAGCCTATCTGTGTTTTGATAGCATCCGTTTCTCTCCAGAGGCAATGGTGTTTGCTTCATGGATCAGTCAGTTGTGAAGCTGCAGAGCCTGCTGTGGCTGAAGAGCCCACTCCTTGAGCAGCAGACTCTGTTGCAGTTGCCGCAGGTGAGGTCTCGGTCATGAGCATCTTGTTGGTGTTGACGCAGTTCTTTGCTGTCTGCGGTGCCTCTGTTCTTTCCACTGGGCCTCTCTCTTCTGTTTGTCGCAGATGCCAGTAATTGACCACTGCGGTCATTCACCTTCATTCTGAAAATCACCGAGGATTCGGAACTATCACTCTTGTTGCCTAACCGAGTATGGAGGCGAGGTAAGCCCTCTGCAATCCCAATTGTATTTTTGTGTGTGTGTGATGTGATCCCGATGACCTGGCGATGTTGCATGCCAAATGGGGATTAGGCGTTTGTTTGGACAGGTACATATGAGAAAACAGGCGAAGCCAAACACGTTTCTTCATACTTACCTGTGTACAAACAAATGCCTTACCTCCACAAAACCACAAGGTATGAAATGTCAAACCAATCAGCACTCACGTTTTTGGGATGCACACCCGTCTTTTGTGAGAGTTGTTCGGTCAGGTGTTCCACTGTGGAGTCTTTCACCAGCAGTACTTGATACTGGAACAAAACCAGCATAACCCATCATTCCAATGGTCAGGCGCTGGATGAAACATTTGACCTTTTTTTTCAATCTGTATTATTCCAGCATGCTATTCAAAAGGATAAACTGGTGTAACACTGAAAATATCAATGCACATGAACACCTACAAAGATTCTCTCTCTCTCGCACACACACACACACACACACACACACACACACACACACACACACGTACACACACCTACCTTTATAGGTCTTCGCTGAGCATCACGCCATATGAAGGTCACGGTCAAAGTCATCTTGCTCTTGGGAAGAGCCAGTGGAAGTATAGAGAACGGCTCAAAAGTGGTCGACACCTGCATCCAAAAAGGTAAAACTTTGATGTCGGACTGTTGAACATCTGCGGGAAAAACTGTAGATATCAATCAACATCATTCGATCCATCCAGAACGATCAACCTCACTCACAAAATCAGATGATTTCCAACATTTCTGCATGTGTTTGCATCTGCTGTATTACAGAATTTACTGCAGAAATCAACCTAACCACCATTCAATCTTTCATCTGAACCTATACAAAATCTTTCTTTCCTCACCCACTCTAACTCCTTTTCTTTGAGAATACAATAATAATCTGTCTTCTTGAATTAGTTCTGTTTCTATGTCCATGTTTCATTCTGACAGTTTGAAGACAACAGTTACCTTTTTCCTGGCCTAACATCCACATTTCTTCTCTTCCCGAAGGAAGATAGTCAAGCGAAAGGACGAGAAGTGGTATGCCTAATTTAGCAGACGACAACACTTAGCGTAAACAAAACGTCACTTTTTCTGGGGGTCAGTCACATGCTCCGTTGCTGCCTCGTTTCTGTGTGTCTGCTTTGGGTGAGGGTGGTCGAAGAGGGGGAAGCATGTGGGGCATTTTAACTTTCTTTTTTTTAATTTAGTAAAGGAAAAAAAAAAATCATAAAAAAAAAATCAGACCCTTGGATCAGTTTTTTTTTTTACCTTAAAACTTTCACAGGTGAGCAACAAAACAGACGCCAGACCAGCCGATCTGCTGACCTACCTCTTTGCAGCTGGGGCAGGTGATTTTATTTTTGTACTGCCCGTACATCAAGTCGACCAGGAAAGAGTCGTCTCGCTTCTTGTCTGCTGACCATTTCTCTTCCGCCATCACCTGTGGATACGAGTTTGAAGGTGAATGACTGGAATGCATACACCTTCAGCTCTGATAAAAAGGAAGAAAAATGACAATAGGAATCAACATTGTTAATCAGTTGTAAGTCAGCGGAGTCCATTAACATCAGTCTGATAACAAAGATTAGGTTGGTGTGGAAAAGTTTGTACTTCACTCTATGGTTTCTGTATTAAAATCACATACTTAATCATTGAATCAATTTGGGGTTACAACATGCACATTTTCTATTTGGGGTTACAACATGCACATTTTCTATTTGGGGTTACAACATGCACATTTTCTATTTGGGGTTACAACGTGCACATTTTCTATTTGGGGTTACAACGTGCACATTTTCTATTTGGGGTTACAACGTGCACATTTTCTATTTGGGGTTACAACATGCACATTTTCTATTTGGGGTTACAACATGCACATTTTCTATTTGGGGTTACAACATGCACATTTTCTATTTGGGGTTACAACATGCACATTTTCTATTTGGGGTTACAACATGCACATTTTCTATTTGGGGTTACAACATGCACATTTTCTATTTGGGGTTACAACATGCACATTTTCTAGTCCCCCAAACAGTAAGGTGTTCCCTTACCCCTCTCATGAAAATCATTGCAATCCCAATTTCCTTCAAATTTCTTTGAAGCAACTTCACTAGAAACAGCTGTATGACAAGACCTTGTTATAGAGTTATTGTCCTTTATACAGTCACATGATAATAGTTGCTGTGCTTTGCTCCATTATTAAATTAGAAAATATGCATTAACTGACTTCACTCACATGCTTATGTATTCTTGTACACACATACACATGCACTGACAGCTTGTCACATAATTCATACACATCAAAATCATCTCTAAAAGTTTGACAACCATACAGCTCACCATACACACAGCAATCATGGATACGGAAAGGCTATCAGAATCACTGTGGTCCGGAGGGTGAAAAAAGACGACAACATTCACAAGAAAAAAAAAAACTACTACTGCACTTGGCAATCGCCTTTGTGGCATTGCTTGCAGATACCACATGACAGTCGTAGATGTGTTCCACAACATACATGAAACATTCCAGGTTTTCTTCCGTTTTCCTATTAAACAGCATCTTTTTCTGACAATACCAACAATCGGACACCCAGATGGCAGAGCTGTCTTCTCATTTTCTTTTCTTTTTTTATTTTCTTTTTTAAAAAATGGCTGTCTTGCGGTGTTTTTTGATTGGTTGTTGGATGGAATACTGATTTCTCCTCCCCCCCCCCCCCCCCCCCCCACCACTTTGCCCCTCCATATTTTGACAAATTTTTTGTCACATTTCATTGAGCAATATCATGTTTCCATTTTGGCTGATTTTTCCATGCTAGATACAGAAAAAACTCATCTGGGTAAACAGATCTGTGATAGCCAGGCCAACACACAAAATATGCACTACTTACTTGATCACCTTCATACATGCAAAAAAAAACCAGAATGTCCACTACTCACATAATAATCATCGCCCACACTGGCAAATAAACGAAAAGTCCACTATTTACATAATGATCACCTTCACACATGACAATAAACAAAATACCCACTATGCATATAACCACCACCATCCATACAGGGTACTAAACCAAGTGTTCATAATTTACATAATGACCCCACCTTCCACACAAGCCAAACAGCGAAACGTCCACCACTGACATAAAGGACTGCCTTCCACATGGCCACAAACCAACAAACATCAGGTACACAACTTACGTGAACAGATTTGTTGGCGTCACTCTCATCCACTTCTTTCTCCTGATTATCATTTGTTTCTTGGGTGCTGATCTCACTGGGGGGAGCACCTTTCTCCTGCAGCACCCCCTTGGCATTCTGGGAAGTATCCTGATTTGAGGCAGCTACAGCCTTCTTGGCACGGTTTAAATCCTGTGATATCAAAATTGCAGAAATTGTTGAATATTAGAATTGTGCATTTTCATTCATCATTTGAATTTCCTCAACTGATCTGTTAACTCCTCTCATGCCAAGTATTTCAGTACTGTTTCTATACATGGAAACCAACTATTTTTTTTTACTGACTCAGAATATTATCACCTATAAACCAACTATTTTTTTTTTACTGACTCAGAATATTATCACCTATGTTACAATTAACGACCTTGTGAGGAGCCAAATAACATCACTTGCAGGCCCCCAAGAACCCCTCTTGGCAACAGTCAAGAAGAGGAAACTGTCGTGGTTCGGCATGTCATACACAATTCACTGCCCAAAACAGTCATCCAGGGCACGCTGGAAGGCGGCAGACGAAGGGGACGACAAGCCAAATGCTGGATGGACAACATCAAAGAATGGACCAGGATGGATGGCCCTACGCTGATGCGACAGGCAGAGGACAGGGCCGGATGGCGGTGCCTGGCTTCAAGAGTGTCTCTCATCTCTCCTCTACGCCCATCATGGGCAAGAGAATGATGATGACAATAAAAATTCCCCAAAATACAATCCTAATTGCAATCTAATTGAATTGCCATGAGATTTGGTGAAGTTATGTAGAAACGCATGTAAATTGTTCCGACATTAATTTCAAGTGTATAATGTTATGTTTTTGGTGGTAATGTTGCTGCTGTTGTAGATGGTGGCAATTGTTGGGTAGCATAAAACTTTCACTGAGGTCGCCTATCACTTCATCATCCTCTTCTTCCAAATCAGAATCAATCACTTCAGCCACATGTTCTTCTTTCAGCATCCTTCTCTTTGTCGCCGAAAAACAATCCTCAGTGTAAATTCTTCAAAATACTCATCTTCACTCCCTAAGTCACCAAAGAGTTCAGCTAGAAATGCTTCGGTTACCTCCATCATGGAAACTGCTCAAAATTTTTTTTAACCTTTACCAGCCGAGTCATCCAGTAGTGGAGGACAGGATTTCTCTCCCTTGAGCCGAGTCATCCAAGTCTGGATGACGGACAGACAGCAGTACATTCTGCCGTGTCGTCCACTATCAGATGACAGGAAGATAAAAAATTCCTACACTTTCCATCAAAATGATCCAAGGGAAATAAGCTCTGTAACTAGTCTTCGGGATGTTGAAGCGAGTTGTAGACCATACTTTCAGTGGCCTATTGTGAACTTGGCCGACCCCAGGAGCTTTGAAACAAAGAAACTGGCGGCACCGGCGCACGGCACGCATTTCCTGTGCCAGAAAAAATGTCGGTCAGGCGAAGGGGTGGTAGCGATTTCTTGCTCAATGAAGCGTTTGAAATCATATTACAAAGTGGATCTGGTGATGTGGGGAGTGATAGATAGAAAACTTTGAAAGAGAATAGGAAAGTGAATTGTTTGAAGATGCAGCCATCCTTCATCTTCCGATTTGGTGTTGTAAAAGAACGGAATAGAATGCAAACAAAGCATTTTTTTTACTTGGCAGACATGTTTTTCAAAGCACAGTCGTGTGTACACATTGAAAGTAAATGATATGAAATTACTATGTTCGATTAGTTGAGTGTTTGTTCTTTCCTGTGACACCTAACACAAGACCATCAGTTGTTGTCTAGCTACCATAAAAATAAATTAAAAAGGGGCCAAATATGTGCGTCGGCAGGGAATGAGTGCTGTGCGTGAGCGTGCGGCAGCAGGGAATTGTGCCGTCCGTGCTGCTCTCGGCTGGCACTGAAATGATGTTTTGCTGCTTGAAATTGCAGACAAAGGAAGTAGCCATGTTTAATTCAAGTGAGCATGCTCTAGGCTGCCCAGGGGAAGTGACATCAGCTTTAAAATAAGCTTAGTGTGTGCCATGTGCTTCTCGGCGGTTGCTACTGCCTTTGGCTCTCAGGTATAGGAAACGTCATTGGTAGCAGCTACCGCTGGTGGTATCAGGAGAGTTAAACAGCCTTTTGATATTCATGTTCACTGTGACTGCTGCTCTCAGGAAATAAACAAAAAGAGCAGAAAAGCATCTTCACTGACAACTGATTAGTATTACTTTCTTCAGAGTTCCCTGTTTCTATCCAAAACAATGTAAGATCTGAACACATTATCAACATGCAAGGTCTGCAACGATGCCAAAACACAGATGGCCAAATGACATAAGCTGCAGCTCACGAAAATGGGCACCATGCGGTGAGGCAATATGGAGGAGACGCCGACCGTAGTGGAAAATCCAAGATGGCGGGTCGATTGACCGGTGAGGGTTAGGTCGTCGAAAGAGAAGCAATGGGCGCGAGAGTAAAATATACTGACGCGCTGAAGGTATACGAGGGCCGAAAGGCGACTCCGCAGAGGGAATGTTAGGATAACAAATGCTTGTTATTGGCTTAAATGAGTGATGGGAGACAGAAAGGCGAACTCTTCTTCTTCTTTCTTAAAACATCCGCCATCATAATTTGATGGTAGCGATGTGGGTACAAACCCGATCGACCATACTAGACGAGCGATCGAAGAAGACGATCAGGAGTAGTGATACAAGGAAAAGAAGGAGATAATAATAGAGGAGGAAAACCTACATAGCAGTGAACAGGTATGACAAACGAGGACGACCACGCAGGGGTCAGCCGGAATGCCGAGAATAAAAATGGTGGCTCAAGCGACCGACGAAGATCGATCGTCAAAGTGAATGACCGAGATGGCTAGTGGGAATAAACAAAGCGCCGAGATCGAAGGAAATAGGGAAGAAAATAAAGAGAGAGTGGGGGACGCGTTACTACCAGGGTGACGCGTTCCCACACCCGGCGAGTAAGGGACGAATGGAGAACAATGGGGTGAAGAGAAGTCGTGAGCCGTCACGCCATAGAGCGTGAATAAAATGAAATAAAATGCCATCCATAAGCCTCACGCGGCAATGGTACCTATGGTCGAACGTAAGCCACAACAGAACAAGTAAAGAAGGCAAGCACACAAGCAATCTCTACAAAAACAGAAGTATAGGCGAGACAGAGCAAAAAAACCTGTCCTTGTTAGGCAGGAGGCCGAGGTTGAATGAGGAACAGGAAGTTTACACCGGCTTCTTCCCTGGCGGAAGTAGTATGGGCGTCACGTGATGGTCTTACTACTGCATTAGCCACAAAAAATCTTGGCCTGGCAGAGCTGACTAACTGCCATGGAATGCTATGGTCTGACATGGTAAAGTATATGACGCCAAAACTATTGCTCCCAAAACAAAAGAATGACATTCCAGTTTAGTTTCTTTCCTGTTGTCAAGTGTTTTCATGGAATCTCTGTCTCAGCCAGTACATTGTTGCTCTTTTACATTTTGGAGCACACTGTCACTAAACTTCATCTTATGACTTGGGTCACTTTGCACTTCAGAATCAGCAGTGCCTCTGTAGTGTCTTGACCCAAGGAGGTACGAAAATCTGTACGGGTCTTTCCGACACAGCACTTTCACAGGCAGAATTGGTGACTGGGATCAACAGCACTCCTATCATGAGCAGCAAAATGCAACCTGAATCTGCACTTATGTTCTAATTTGTTTCTTCTTTTCTTCCTCAAGGTTAATCGGTCCAGCAGGTTGTATCAACATGAAGGCGACAGAAGAAGCTGAACCAGAAGCAAGTTTCCAAACAGCTCTTTGGCTAAACGAAAGGTGCAGATGTGCGAACTCTGCAAATATACAAACTTTTTTCCCCACCCCAAACGGAAACTTTTTCACGGCCAGCATAATGATGTGCACTTCAGCAAATTAAATCCCACTGAAAGCCGGATAGCTGGCAGCTCTGGAAACTGATGCCTTAAAATCTCTCTTCCTGATGCAGTTGTGCAACTGAAAAAGCCCGGTGATTTATTCACAATGACAAGGCAAAAACAACTGCCTCCAGAACAATTTTAGATATTGGTAAGAATATAGACAGCGTAATTAATTAGAGTACAAAATTTAATAACATAACCAGAGTGAGAAGAAAGAGCCTACAGCACAAGGAGAAAACGGTGCTTGCACACACAGACTGGCTTTTCAAACTTCATCACAGACACAGCCCAGCGAATTGAAATCTTTCACAAAACACACGCATGCTCTCTGCACAAAAGTATCAGGATGATGATGTCACTGCATTAAAAAAAGGCTCCAAAAGTGATACATGTGTATAAGCACACAAACCATCGATGACTAGATAAAATGACTACAGGGTATGCATTTTCTTACTTTTTCCTAATGTTGACTAAAGGGGCCCAAATCACAGTGCATATTATTTCACATCATTGTGACAGTCCTGTTACAGCTGTTACACAGCATCACTGGATAGATCTCTAGCAGAACGACGACAGACCTCTATTAAACAGAACTTCTATCACTCCAGACCAGCACATCATGAAAACTTAAACCCTGTTACAGCAGAGGTTGGCAATAATTCGTCTAACTACGTGACTGAAACCAGCAGCTCAGGCAAGTTGTATCCGACAAGGAGAGACACCACTCAACACAGGACCCGAGTTACAAAAATTTCTCTCTTTCTGATTTTTTTGTTTTTTTGCGACCGATGAATTGCAGGGATTAATTCAGTTTCAGACACTGCAGAAATGTTTTGCCTAGGGTGGCATCTCAGATCAAAATATATCACAATCCTTCCAAAACCCAGCTTCAGGCTAAATCAAAGCAAGGGTGTAGAATTTCACAGGTTTTTGACTTGATTCATATGAGTCTATCACTGAATTTTTTTCGACACAGTTTGCCCCAGAAGACAATGTGAGCTGCACTCCAGCATGTTTTATCTTTCATTTCCTTTTTTACCACTGTGCTCTGTACTTTGCACCTTTGCAACTTTATTCCTCAGGATAGCTAGCTCAAGTTTCATGCAAACAGAACTTCAGGGCCTTTTACAAGACAAACTTATTTCTTTATTATGTATAAGTAAAGGTTTCTGACCAAAAAATATTATGACCAAAATTTGGCAAACCCAAGAAAGACAATTTCATTCCTTTCAGTTTCAGAGTACACATACCGGATTGCAGACCTATGTAGGACATTTTTCAACCTGTAAACAACCACATCAACGCATGTTCATTTCTGCCACAGACGTCAGCGTTTTGCATCTTGCTTCCTCCTTGGCGGTGACTCACCTCATGCAAACCAACCAGAAGGTAGGAGAGGAATTCCTGGGCGTCATGCTGGAAGTACCCAGAGAAAACACTCCCCCTTCGGCTGACCAGCTCCTGGGGCAAAGACACAATGGGTGCATCAGTGTTGGTGTGCATCAGTGTTGGTGTGCATCAGTGTTGGTGTGCATCAGTGTGTGCATCAGTGTTGGTGTGCATCAGTGTTGGTGTGTATCAGTGTTGGCGTCATCAGTGTTGGTGTGCATCAGTGTTGGTGTGCATCAGTGTTGGTGTGTATCAGTGTTGGTGTGTATCAGTGTTGGTGTGCATCAGTGTTGGTGTGCATCAGTGTTGGCATCAACAGTGTTGGTGTGCATCAGTGTTGGTGTGCATCAGTGTTGGTGTGCATCAGTGTTGGTGTGCATCAGTGTTGGGTGCATCAGTGTTGGCGTGCATCAGTGTTGGCGTGCATCAGTGTTGGCGTGCATCAGTGTTGGTGTGCATCAGTGTTGGCGTCAACAGTGTTGGTGTGCATCAGTGTTGGTGTGCATCAGTGTTGGTGTGCATCAGTGTTGGCGTCAACAGTATTGGTGTGCATCAGTGTTGGCGTCATCAGTGTTGGTGTGCATCAGTGTTGGCGTCAACAGTGTTGGTGTGCATCAGTGTTGGTGTGCATCAGTGTTGGCGTCAACAGTGTTGGTGTGTATCAGTGTTGGTGTGCATCAGTGTTGGTGTGCATCAGTGTTGGTGTGCATCAGTGTTGGTGTGCATTAGTGTTGGCGTCATCAGTGTTGGTGTGCATCAGTGTTGGCGTCAACAGTGTTGGTGTGCATCAGTGTTGGTGTGCATCAGTGTTGGTGTGCATCAGTGTTGGCGTCAACAGTGTTAAGTGCATCAGTGCTGGCATGCATCAGTGTTGGCGTCAACAGTGTTGGCGTGCATCAAGTGTTGGTGTGCATCAGTGTTGGTGTGCATCAGTGTTGGCGTGCATCAAGTGTTGGCGTGCATCAGTGTTGGCGTGCATCAGTGTTGGCGTGCATCAAGTGTTAGTGTGCATCAGTGTTGGTGTGCATCAGTGTTGGTGTGCATCAGTGTTGGTGTGCATCAGTGTTGGCGTCAACAGTGTTAAGTGCATCAGTGCTGGCGTGCATCAGTGTTGGCGTGCATCAAGTGTTGGTGTGCATCAGTGTTGGCGTGCATCAGTGTTGGCGTCAACAGTGTTAAGTGCATCAGTGTTGGCGTGCATCAGTGTTGGCGTGCATCAAGTGTTGGTGTGCATCAGTGTTGGCGTCAACAGTGTTGGCGTGCATCAGTGTTGGCGTGCATCAGTGTTGGTGTGCATCAGTGTTGGCGTGCATCAGTGTTGGCGTGCATCAGTGTTGGCGTGCATCAGTGTTGGCGTCAACAGTGTTAAGTGCATCAGTGTTGGCGTGCATCAGTGTTGGCGTCAACAGTGTTGGCGTGCATCAAGTGTTGGTGTGCATCAGTGTTGGGGTGCATCAGTGTTGGCGTCAACAGTGTTGGCGTGCATCAGTGTTGGCGTGCATCAGTGTTGGTGTCAACAGTGTTGGTGTGCATCAGTGTTGGCGTCAACAGTGTTGGTGTGCATCAGTGTTGGTGTTCATCAGTGTTGGTGTGCATCAGTGTTGGCGTCAAAAGGGTTCTGCAGTTATCGTAGTGATGCACTGGAGAAAACCGGTCCATCTTTCAGTGTCTGTGGGCTATACTGGTGTGCGTGTGTGAGTGCGTGTGCGTGTGTGCATGAATGAGTGAGTGAATGACAGTGAGAAAGGTGTGTGTGTGTGTGTGTGTGTGTGTGTGTGTGTGTGTGTGTGTGTGTGGTTATAGTGATGTCAAATGCAAATTCACAAGGCATAACTCCGGTGCCTCTATCTTCTGAACAAACAACAACTGCTGTTTTCCATGAATGAGTGAGTGAATGGCAGTGAGAAAGTGTGTGTGTGTGTGTGTGTGTGTGTGTGTGTGTGTGTGTGTGTGTGTGTGTGTGTGTGTGTGTGTGTGTGGTTATAGTGATGTCAAATGCAAATTCAAAAGGCATAACCCCGGTGCCTTTATCTTCTGAACAAACAACAACTGCTGTTTTCCACAGCTCATAATGGTGCATATCAGATGCGGAAAAAAAAAAAAAGCCCAAATCATATAGAATGTTTTCCCGTGCATCATGGTAACACACCTCTTTTAATGTTAATACTGTGATATCAAAAAACCACAATCCCCATCACTTTAGCCCACACCAGGAGGAAAGTCAAAGTGCCTCATTGGAGCCAGTTTACCTCCATACTCACTCCTGCATACAGGAAGCCAGATGAAAAGCTAAAAATGGCACTGTCAATGTGGTAATTGAATTTATGGACAACACCTCAAGCACTATGGAAAAGTCACCCTCTCAGTCTGTGAAAATGAGCAGGTCACCTCACTATGCTGCTTCACAATCAATACTAAAAGGTCAGACAGTTTTTACTGCCACAGAAGAAGAAAAAAGAAAATAACTGATGAAGGCAGGCTGGATTTGAAGATACAAAGATGACAAAGAGTAAATTCTCTGATGCGATTTCTAAAATGGAAAAATACATGTTCAAACTCACTCTCTCCTGTTTCTGTACACTCACATTTTTATATGCCTGGATATGGAATGTGTAAACATATGCAGAGAACATTGTTTAAAAGCAATCTGATCTCCATAAATTCTTAACTGAACCCCAGATGGCCGACGGAAGATCAAAGCGATTCTCGAAATATGAGGTCTGAGGAAAACACTCCAGGAAGAA
This sequence comes from Conus ventricosus, assembly GCA_018398815.1. NCBI lineage: Eukaryota > Metazoa > Mollusca > Gastropoda > Neogastropoda > Conidae > Conus > Conus ventricosus. Next base: position 60,060,959 of record CM031615.1, on the reverse strand, counting down.
CACTGAAGAAATCCGTCCTTCCATGTAAAGTTTTCACAGTCTGTAATGGCAACACCGACTGCTACAGCGCAAAGCTTCCCACCACCCACTTTCCTGATGTCACGTTATGTTTTTTCACAGTGATCACCTTGAGCTTTGTGGGCATGATGTATTCGTGGTCCCCCTTCCACAGAGTCTTCAGCAGCGCTGCAAAACACCTGGCCAGCTCTCCCCCACTCTGGCCATGGAGGTCCTCTTTGTACTGGCCCCCTAACACACACAGTCACTTCAATGACGTCAACGTCACTCAAAGAAACAGAACACTGAGAAAATGGACTTATATGAGGTCAGCATCATTCAAAGGAAAAGAAAATTGAGAAAACGAACATGGCTTTTTGACTCGGGCAACAGCAGTTAAATGTTCTTCACACACTACAGCAAGCTCTGTCTCCGGTGTTTTGTGTGTGTTGGTGTATGTTCTCTCAGCAAGTGATAACCTTGGCTAAGAAGCCTGAACACACAGCCATTGCTTAGTTTGGAGTAATCACACTGCGCCTCCCTTCTGGAGGACATGACTTGAAGTAGAATATCTTTTGAGATTTTACCTACCTGTCGACAGGATGCCCTGGTTTTTTTAAAATTCAAGATGCAAACCTGACCATTTTCTTTTTTTTTTCTTTTCACACAATGTATATGCTGAAATGAGCACCGAGACAGAGTTTATCGCTGTAATTATTGTCAGACTGCGCACAAAGCTTTTTCTACAAAGTCTATGGCTGATTTTCACACGAAAACAACGCTAGTTGGGAAAAGCAGCTTTCCTTGCTAAATGAAACATTTGATCTGTCTTGCTTTGTTTTCAATAACAATGGCAGCCATAAATGCAGAAGCAGTCTCTGGCGTAAATTCACAGACTTGCAGGCGCACATAAGAAGTAATCTATGATAGCGTTTTTCACTCTTGCATAGTAATGCATATGTGCACTCACATACACATGCGAGAGAGAGAGAGAGAGAGAGAGAGAGAGAGAGAGAGAGAGAGAGAGAAAGAGAGAAACAGAGAGAGAGAGACAGAGAGAAAGAGTTTTATTACATTTCAATAAGGGTGCATGCACCTTGGTTATATAGCCATACGTCAATAAGTATGATTAAACCACCTGTCAGTTTAGTTAGTGTAAATCATTAACTGTGCATTAACTGAAATGGTTAAACACATCAAAATGGGGAGTTTGTATTATACTCCCTGTTTGGCGTCATATACTTACCATGTCAGACCATAGCATTCAACGGCAGTATTGCAATGAACAGTCTTCATTTGTATAAGAAGTCAACCAGCCAGTCACTCTTCATGCATGTGTCACTGTGTACATGTGTGTGTATGCATGTGTGTGTGTTTCAAATCTGTGCAACATAAATTATTCCTAGTTTGTTGTTCTTGTATTTAGCGCTTTTTCCCCCCCACTAATACTGTGTCACGTGATTACAGTTCACTTGACTTGTTTTACCGTTCTCTCCTCCCACTTACTCTTGTTATAAACTGTCTCTTTGTTTGGTCAAAATCAGAGAACTCATGGAAACCGAAATGCTTTGGCACTCAGTCTTGTGTCTGATCAGAAGTAAATAACTATGTTCCGACATATACAAAAAGTCCTATCATAATACTAATCAGCAACAGTCTCTGCAGAACTTCTTTCCAGTAAACGTCACATTGAGGACATCTTCCTTTTACATCTGATGGATTTACACATCTGGGGAGATCCCTATTGTTGACAACATCAACAAACACATATGTTTTCATTGTATATCACAAGAACTATTCATAAACTTCCGCATTCCCATTTGCAGGACAAATTCCAACAAACATAACAGTACACAAACAGACTGACTCACTAAACCCAGTGAAGTATCAAATTAACCTTAGATTGCATGAAATTTAACAAAATGAAGATATACTGGCAACATATTTTTTTGCAAGAGTCAACAAACAAACAAAAATCAGAACAGAACAAGTGAAACAATACCAACAGAATTTTACGCAAGAGTCAATTAACAAACAAACAAATCAGAGAATTAACCAAGTAAAATAATCAAATCGTACTGCAAAATAATCATCAAAGCAAGCAATTTCTTTGTCTCTCTCTTATTCTCTCTATGTTCCTGCAGTAACTAACATACACACACACACGTGCACACACACACACTCCCTCTCTCTCTCAAATACACACGCATGCACATGAGTGTGTGCTGTGCATGCATACACACATATATACACAAGCACACACACACACGAGGACGCATGAGCTTGCGCAATCACACACACACACGAATGCTGGCACATGCATACACACACACACACACAAATGCACACATGTGCTTGTGCATGAATACACACACACGTGCATGTGCTTGCACATGCATACTCATACACACGCACCAAGGTAGAACCCCATGATCACTGCCATACCCATAAAGAAGTCGCGAAGCTCTGAGGTGTTGGCCAGGACCTGGATGACGCCGTTCATGTAGCAGGTGTTGCCCATGTTGGTCAGCCCCGTGTAGCCCTGGGGGGTCCGCCGCTCCTGGGCCGTCACCTGGGTGTTCAGTGGGTGCACCTTGGCCGTGGGCTTCTGCACAGGACACCCCACACAGGCTCTGACCTCAAGTCCATCGCACACTGACATGGGAAATCTCACACGCACATAACACCCCACACAGGTAATCCATCCCACACTGACATGGGAAATCTCACACACCCAGGACACCCCACACACGCAGTCCATCACACACCGACATGGGAAATCTCACACACACAGGACACCCCACCCAGGCAGTCCATCGCACACCGACATGGGAAATCTCACACACACAGGACACACCACCCTGGCAGTCCATCCCACACTGACATGGGAAATCTCACACACACAGGACACCCCAGCCAGGCAGCCCATCGCACACTGACATGGGAAATCTCACACACAGGACACCCCATGCAGACTGTCCATCCCACACTGACATGGGAAATCTTGCACAGGGAAAAGCAGGAGCGCATACGTATATAAGAACCAAAGGGAATGAAAGAAATACTGAATTTACAGCAAGGAATCAAACAATTTTTGTGCTAGTTGGACCCAATGGCTTCATAGGGACCAAAATGCTGCCACAGCTCTTGGCTTTACAATGGTGGCTGATGTCGGTTATATGCCTTTCCCTGATCTTTCTTCCTTTGCAATGTTCATTCAGCCAGCCAGCTGACAAGGACTCCACATCCAATTTGTTTATTTTTCCTTTTTCCTTTTACAATCCACTTCCGTTTGCAACAAACCGTGACTCGATACATGCCGTAGTTCTTGAGTTATGATTTTTTAAAGTTTTGTGGTAGAGTGCTGTTTTTCACCATGGCTAACCTTGATTTCTGGATTCTATCATGGGATTTAGTGAAGAAGATGAGCTGATTTTTAGGATTTACGGCGCAAGACTTAGTGAAAGTGCAGGGTAAAGAAGCTGAGAGTGAGCTAGATTTTGATTGGGATGACATTATAGATATGATGAACAACAATTCATAAGAAAGTTCTGAAGAAGAAGCTTTTTTTTCAGCCAATAAATGGCTCATGTGACATTCTTCAAACTCATCATACAGCAACATATACATTCGTAGGAATTCTTAAAATTATTTTCATTTCATTATTTCCTTTCCTCTCTTTTAAATCAATTTTCAAATTGGGTAACCATGTTCAAATTAAGGAGTTACTTCTCTTGCCATAGGTTTTCGGCGTAAGTAAGCGCAGGTAAGTGCAATGCAGAAGGTTAATACCACACGCACCCTCAAGGGGTACTCCTCACTCTGCAAGATAGATCAAGTGCAGAAGCACCAGTCATATTTTTTTTTCTTTTTTTTTTGTGGGGGAGGGAGTGGGGTGTTTCTCTAGCAATCGTAAGCAGGCGGCATCTCTGTTTCAGAAAATAAATCCAAACTCACAATAAACAGTCATTTGACAACAACAACAAAAAATCCCACCACCTCTCCAGTCTTTCAATGCTTCCCTGTATTTGACAAAGCTAAATGATCGCTCGTTCTTCAGTTTCCCCGAGTGTTGTTTATCTTTCCTGAAGAAGACCTAAGAGGTCGAAACGCGTCATGCTTTGTCTTGTGATTCGTTTGTCCATGTTCGGCGGAGGTCTTCTAACCCCTTTTAAAGACTTGTTTGGATTTCCGCCTGCAGTCGCCTCACCATGCAACAAACTTTCCCCTGTAGCTCACCTGACCCTTAGCACTGGCGGAGTGGAGCGGGGAAGCAGCAGCAGCAGGCATGGACAAAGGGTCCAAGCCACGCCGATTGTCATCCAGCTGAGACATCTCGTCAAACACCACGGAACTGCTGCCAGCTTTGGACGTGCTTGCAGTCGGCATGTTGGGCTTGGCAGGCATCCAAGATGTGGATTTGGAAGCGGAAACGGCTCTGCAATCAGGATATTTCATTCCCTTGAATGACTGATGTGAACTCGGTCTGCAGTTTCCCTCCCCCATCCCTTAAATGCACGAAAAACTCTTAATGAAATAGTCATCTGATCTTTTTTACCTTCTTTCTTGTGAGATGTTGTCCAAGCTCTGGTTCAGGGAGATAACTCACACTCTCTGTCTTTATCCGAATCCAAATGCGTTCTTTCCACTTAGGCAACTAGTATACTAAGGACATTTCACATGTGCAATGAGAGAGAAGGCGGTAGGGCAAGGGACTGGGAGTGGAAGCCAGGTGTGGGAGGGTTAGGGCTGTGGCGAGTTGAGAAAAGGTCGGCTGAGGTAAACTATGCATGAGTCACAGTTCAAAGCAAGGTTGCCTTTCAGCACCTTCACTTTTACACTTATCCCAGACCCTTTCCTAATGTTTCTCACCTTCTACTGATATAATGGTGGGATGACGTGCAAGTCATCTGCTGACACTTCTGTTCAAGATTTTCCCTTTGTTTACTGTGCTATCAAATTTTGTTTGATCCAGTCAAAAAGATTTTTTTTTCAGGTATTCAATATAGTTTGCAAACTGTTAACACCAAAACAAAGTGAGGTTGTTTAATTTGCTGCCTTCATGCGGCTTCTCTTGACTGATTCACAACAAATGATAAGCTTTTTTTACTGTTATATATGGCATAGGATTGATTTGCAAAAAATGATAAGGTCTTTCACATTGCCATAGGTGGAAAGAACATACCTACACAAACCCAAATTTTCTTCGATAGTCAGTCAGACAACTATTAATATCTCCTCCACGATAAGTAAGAAACTGCAGTACATTATCTCATCTTCATAACATGCAAGCTAAATTTGCTTTTAAACTTTGTATCAAACATTACTAATATCTTTTCCATCTATAACACATTAACTGTAATGGATGATATTTTCTTATTTACATTTCATCACACTGAAAATCTTGCTGACAATGTTCGCTGCTTATTTATGGCCATTGCTATTCAGTTACATTGTCATGAACATACAAACTGTAAAGGTCTTGTCACCGTTTATCATTCTGCCAAGTGTGTTCTGATAGCAACTGTAATTACTGAAAAAAAGCCAATGGTGAAGTTTACTATAGACACATGGACACACACACACACAAGCATGCACACATACACATGTAGACACACACACACATATATATCTCCATGAACAGACAGACAGGGTATTTACACACTCACTTTGTTACACATGTGAGCCCGAAAGGGCTGTGGTGTCCAGGAAAGGGGGCTGGGGGTGGGGGTTGGAGAGGGGATGGTTTTCAACCACAGCAAGCGCTGCTCAATGTTCTCAGATGTTGGCATGCCCCACTCAGAATCTTTTCCCAAACTCCCACCAACAGACCACCACTAGCTGGAGAGGAACAAGAACAATTCCAGCCCCATACACAAACTGAACCACCGACATGGGGCTCTTCCAACACACGCACAACCAAGCAATCCCAAACGAGCACTGACCCCGACCTTTCTTCAGTGGAGCCTCCAGATTGGACCAGCGGTCGGCGGTGGTTTTCTTCAGCCTCAGCTCAATGTAGTTGTTGGTGGTTTTCCACTTGCAGCCTGCTGGGAGGATGTGGCTCCTGGATATCCAAGGACACAGAGATAACAGGAGTCCGCCACCACTGTTTACACAGTTCAGGTAGTGTGTGTGTGTGTGTGTGTGTGTGTGTGTGTGTGTGTGTGTGTGTGTGTGTGTGTGTGGTGCGCGACTCCAATTTTTTTTTTTTTTTTGGGGGGGGGGGGCATCCCGATTGTTTCTGGCATTGCTCATGCTGGGAAAGAATAACACACTTGTCTTGGCAGGTGAACTTGAAAAAAAGTTACCATCTACAAAAGCAGCATGCAGAATGTGTTACACCAGAACCGGAATTCCCTTAGAAAGGTTTCAGGGGTTTGAAACAAACTTACGACTTTAAAATTTTTTCCCATACCCTAAAACTTCCTTTCAACAATACAACAAAAAAAATCTTTTTAAAATCAAAGACCGTGTGAATACCCTTTTCATCAGTTTACTGCAGTAACTGATATTCAAACCTCTGGCATTGCTACTGCATGACAAATCCTGAGATAAACATAAATAATGCTCTTACATTTGACTGCATGTACAGTGATTGTCCAGCCAACCTGTTGTCTCTGAATTGTCTTTTTTTTCAAACAACTTTTCTAGATTGTTTGTTTCATATTCAACTAATCCATAGCAATGGAACACCAACAATAATATGTATATACAGAATATAGTATCATGATAAAAGATCACAGCAGCAAGCATGGTATACCTGGCTGTAATCGAACCGATTTTCCCAAAACAGGACAACCGGATTAGTTTAAAGGGAAGCTTTCCCCGAAGTTGGAGTATGGCTGCCTTAATGGCAGGATAAAAAAAGACGGTCATACACACAAAACTCCACTCCCTTTGTTGGGTAGATGGGATTAATTCATGCCTGTCTATACAGGGAGTGTCTGCAGGAGTATCGGCCTGCGTACGCGAAGAAGAAGTAAAGGGAAGCTGACATTTCGGAGACGTGCAGTGGCTGTCCTGTTGATTGGCACTCACGAGAACAGGAGAAAACAAAAATGAGAATGAGACAGGAATTTCTACACTAGCAGTCACCAGTCGAACGAACTAACTAAATCATCGTATGATCACACCTCTTCATCATGATATGCACATCACAGCATTCTCTACAAACATCCTATGACCTCATACTGAGTACCCAACACCACCCTTAGGCAAAGCAGTTCAGCTTTGTTACACCTTCAGACAAAAATCTGAACAAAAAGTTTTTTTTTCAATTTACAGACTGAATGGGCTATTTCACATATTGCCGCATAGCTGTTCTCAGGGTCAGAGTAATATGGCAACAATGGGATTGAAACAAACAACAAACAAAGAGTACACCACCCTCATAGGCTGCTCTTTCAAATTTCTAATGGTATTTTTGTCTGCCTTCAGGATGTCAGTAATTCAGCTGGTGTGGTGTGGTGTAGTGTGGTGTGGTGTGGTGCTGTGCTGTGCTGTGCTGTGCTGTGCTGTGCTGCGGTGCTGTGGTGTGGTGTGGTGTGGTGTGGTGTGGTGTGGTGTGGTTGTGTGTGGTGTGGTGTGGTGTGGTGATGTGGTATGTTGTGGTGTGTGTGTGGTTTTTCATGATGTGACTTTCTTTCATCTATCTGTCTGTCTATTTATCTTCATTTTTTTCTCATGACTAGACTTTCTTTTCTACACCATGACAGCCCTTTAAGGGACCTGTGTCATCGGCTGGGGAACAATTTGCTGAAACATGAAACAGTCACCAACATCCAACAGAAAAACCAGCTCACACACACCACGAGTGCTAAATGACATGGTGGCATCTGAAACTGCACTCACTTTGTATTGACCGTCCAGCAGAACACTGTCTCCTCTGACGCCCCCTCATGAAGCTGCAAAAACTTGGCGTCCCTGCAGCGCCAGCAAAGCAGCGTCAGTCAAACAGGTCATGTCATTACAATCACCTTCCACAACAGATAATGTCATTACAATCACCTTCCACAACAGATAATGTCATTACAATCACCTTCCACAACAGATCATGTCATTACAATCACCTTCCACAACAGGTCATGTCATTACAATCACCTTCCACAAAACACAACTGTATTCAGAACCATTTCAAATGTAATACATCAGTTTGGCTTATAGCATCTAATTTCCCCTACTGCAAACCTAACATCTTGCACGTGGTTGCTAGTACACTTGTGTGTATGTGTATCTTGCATGTGTGTGCTAGCACACTTGTGTGTATGTATACCTTGTGTGTATGTTTATCTTGCATGTGCTTCCATGTGCTTGCTAGTACACTTGTGTATATGAGTATCTTGCATGTCTGTGCTAGCACACTTGTGTGCCCATGTGTATGTGCATAAGAGCTCAAGTAGACTTGCATGAGAAAAATGGATCATTTATACTGGGCAAAATATTAAAAAAAAAGAAAGAAAAAAAAACCCCAATAAACTTTGCGTTCATAAAGATATCACCTGATTAGGACTCGATTCCTGTTTCTTTTTTTTTTTGGTAGAAAAGGTCCACGTTCAAAGTAAAAAAATCATTTTAGCTAGTGTTACAGAAAAAAAAAATGTAGTTAATTCTTTTTTTTTTCCCGATCCATGTGATTCAAACTGAAAAAAAAAAGAAATAAAACACAACAAAACAATACTACACATTTCTGTCGGTTTATCTGAACACAATGAAAAAAAAAAAATTTAAAAAAAATCATCAAACCTTATTGTTCTTTAAAAGTATTTATATACCCCAGCCTTACCAGTTCTAAGTAGTAACCAATATATACAGCATTTTCAACCATTCCTTACCCAGTCTGAAACTTGACAGTGAAAGACTGTTTGTCAAAATGGATCTTGACAACATCTTTGGAGACGTTCTTGACATAGATGTGAATGGTCAGAGTATCATCCTGTCACAGTCATGGTTTTACGTTACTTCACATGGACATGGCTAAATATTCCACTATGTGCTGGAGTTTTACTGAACTCAAGGAGAGAGAGAGAGAGAGAGAGAGAGAGAGAGAGAGAGAGAGAGACAGACAGACAGACAGAAAATGTGTGTGTGTGTGTGTGATCCGGGTGTATGTGTACTATCTTTATCATCGGCAGCCTTAAAAAAGTTAAATGTGAAAAAAGTACAGAATCTGAATTTTTCTCTTTGCTACTAGCAACCACACAGATAAGCTTTAGACAACCAATGACAATGTTATTTTGACATTGAATATAAAGACCTTTACAAAATTATATGAACTAAATATCGTTATGGTATATTCTACATGTTAATTTTTTTTCCATTTCTAACCTGCACACAGAAACAAATATGACACTTTGGGGAGGCTTTTCTCAACTGTCTCCACATGTAGCAAATAAAAAACCAAGACTGATATTCAAGCAGTATTGAGTTTTATAGTACATGACCTTTGACGTTATATGAAGATCAAAATGCCCCTGAACTAACATGTTAACACAATGAAAATTGAAGGCTACAAATAATCAATGTATTTATATATACATATAGATATATATATATATCTCAAGTATTTCAATGTTATAACAAACACACACACACCATACACACAACTCAAACTTTCTTTTTATCTATTCATTATTTCTTACCATTGTTAAACAATTCTGACTGCACATAACCTATTCAAGCCCATTAGTGCGTAAACAGCTCAACATTATCAGTGAGTAAATGTGACTTTAACGTAAAAGTTTCTGACTGTGCTTACCCTTTCAAAGAAGTCATGTTTGATGTGGTGCAGATTTAACACTGGTTCTGCAAGGGAAAAGAAAAACTGACTATCGGGACTAAGCTATCCATACTGATATAACAATATTCAGACACACATAACAACTGTCAGTGCAGTGCTAATCCACTTCACCATTCGAACATACAACCCACACCACATGCATACACACACACAAATTCTGCTGGAGCCGTGAACAACACGGTAAACTATTGTTGTGGATAATGCTATATATTTGTTTCCATCACAGAAGATCAAGAACAGACACAGGAAATCGATCACATACTTAAAACCAAAGATAACACAAGTACAGAATAAGACACAAACTCATTCTGAATTGATTTTCCTTTGAAGCAGCCTAGGAAAAATACCCAAAGCTGCCAAGACCTTTAAAAAAAAAGGTACAAAGTGTAGCATTTTGACATTCCAAATTTAAGAGCAGCGCTCATATATATTCGATATCTCAAGTCAACTCAACAGCAGTCACATTTCACTTTGCTCATGACATGTTGGCAAACTAAAACCGAAATTTGCTAGGTATCTCATAATTTGACTTATGTATAGAAA
>CM031615.1:59993120-60045620 GCA_018398815.1 Conus ventricosus | reverse complement strand
ATGAAAATTTCTGGTAATTTATCAACAATTCTTCATACTCACACTGAAACAGTCTTAAAAGATCAGGGTGGATCTGGAGACTCTTTATGAGCTTCAAACCAAAGCAAATATGTTCCATTTCACTAACTATTCACAAAGCAGCATCCACTATCAATCCAGTACATTTTCAGGGCGCCTGTCTTCAAAAACACATATATTATCACTTTCCATCACCACAGCTGCCCAGCTTCGGGATATACAGTAATACAGGGTCAAATCTTTACCTGGTAGAGTGACGGTCATTTCACGTTCTGTGAAGAACACTTCCACTTTGTCCACATCTCCATCTCTGGCATCCACCTTGGTTTGGATTTGTATCTCATCCTCCGTTTGCTTCCATCCCAAATCCAACCTAGGTCTGCTTGATGCTGCACACAGAACACCATAGCAAACTGAGTTTGTTAAAATGTTGGTACAGTTGTCAAAATAAGCAATATGGCTTAACATTTCACTCAAAATCAAACAAAACAGCATCATTTATGAGCAGGTAATATTTGCCTGTTGACCTGAAACAATACTAACAGTATAATGTTGCATGCTTGATATATACAGTATTAAACCTGGATCCTTAAACTCAAACTAAACTGACTTTGTATGTTTACTTTACTTTAATGTTCCATACTATTTTTATCTTAATATAATCTTTCATAATACATTTTCATGTAAATTTTGTAATATCTTATAAAACCCATGTCTATGCATCAAGACTATCATGATGTCTGTAAGTCCATCTCAAAGTACAGCAACATTGTATCAGCCCTCGTAAATCAAAATAAGTTGTCTTCAATAATTTTCTTTTTACGTTTTTGTATGTTCAGCATGCATGTTTACTTGCTTTTTTTTTTAGAACAAAAATTTCTTTTCAAAAGGTTTTTTAATTCCCATATCATATTAAAGGAACTAACCCATTAGCTGTGCCTTGGAACAGTACCACACACACCAGTTCTGCCGACAAGTGACCAACAGCGGAAAGGCTGTGATGAATTATTAATCACCGATACTCTCTTCCTTGAACGTTACATACAGTGATCCTGCGACAGCTTTTGCCGCATGCACGTGCCCTCACACACAAAAAAACACTTGAACTAGGCAGGGAAGCTTTAGTATGAGGTAGTCTTGTCAAAATCCACTAGTGATCGGAACAGATTGCTTGATTTGTTTTCGGGTGTTTTTTTTTTCTATCTCATCTTTGGTGCTACGCCCTTGCAATTGTTCAGGCTCCACATCCTGATTCATCCTGCCGTTGTGCCTGCAATCCACAAGGAGCAGTTACTGTCAAGTTATGGTTAGGTAAACCACAAGAGGAGACACTGCTGAGTCACTTCGGTTTATTGAGTGGTACTTGTTCTGATGCAATATGTTTTTGACTTCACCTACTAAGCCCCTTACTGATTACATAACTGCTTTGTCGTGGAAGCAGTGTGGAGGAGTCTGCCACCATGTCTGTCTATTAATCGATAGTCCCAAAGAACTCACTGGTGTTGGTCAGTTTGACATGGACTTGCCTAGGGTGTAGACATGCACTGATGGAGAGAAAACTGAATCTGGATCACCTATCATGGCAGTGACAGCAGCGCAAGAAGGGCCAAGGAATTTGAGATTTTTTTAAAAAGTTGGTTGATGAGGGTGAGGAAGATGAAAACAATGCTATCGAGTTCCACTCCGGTCCAAGACTGCATGACAAGGCTTAACCCTACACTTTTATATATATCACAGCGTCAACAAGGCTTAACCCTACACTTACTTTTTATATATCACAGCGTCAACAAGGCTTAACCCTACACTTTTATATATATCACAGCGTCAACAAGGCCCAAAAATTAGAGACATCTGCAGTATTTATCAGGAATTTGAGCAATATCTTAAAGACTCATCGGATAGCATTAGCAGCTGTGTCCACCAAGAAAGACCAGCACATTTTTCCTACCCGCAGCCTTGTCACCATATGCATGCAGATGAACAGAGTTGTCATTACTTGCAGATTACAGCATGAAAAATCCCCTATTTTCTCTCCTGTGGTCCACAGTCTACCTTTAGCTTTGGGATGTCCTAGCAAACTGCAGACTCCAAAATGTTTTCATGTAAATTTGGTTGCGCTCAGCAGGTTTAAACAAAGAAGCCTGTACCAGGTTTTCCTGCTTTAGCTTTGCCTGTCTGGAATTTCCTGAGCTAGTAAAATAAGAAAACGTCAGTCAGGCCAAAGGGTGGTACAACTGTCTTCTTCAATGAAGTGCTTGAAATTATATTACAAAGTGCATGTATCGATGGGTGGAATAACAGAGACGTAGAAAGTCACAAAAGAGAAGAAAGCAAAGTCTTTGAGTATGCAACTGAAAATAATTTGATTACAAATCACTGACAACCATAACAGCTGATGCAATTACATCACATAGTAGCCGAAGATGTTGATTCAGACATTACTTCGTTTGATGAAAATATGGCAACTGCCAACAATAACAAAATAGGTTACTTGTTTGATCCTAACTCTGAGAGTGACCAGTCAGTCAGTTATGTTTAAAATCCAACTACTAGGATGATCCAACTTTCTGCATGATTGCCGATATAGGAGCCTGTTTTCCATGTAGAAGATGAAAAGTGCCAATTTTGTTATCCTTTCCTGAATTCCCAGATAAATATTTGCACATTTGTTTGTGTACATAAGCACCTGTGTTAATGCACACTTGAACATGTGTGTGTGTGGTGTGTGTGTGTGTGTGTGTGTGTGTGTGTGTGTGTGTGTGTGTGTGTGTGTGTGTGTTCGTGTGCGTGTATGTGTGTGTGTATGCCTCATGTGCAAGCGGTTAGACATGTAGTATATTCTCAGTCACTGACATATCTGTGCATGTGTGCATGCCTGTGCGTGCATATGTGCATGCATGCATGCATGTATGTGTGTGTGCGTGTTTTTTGGTGTGTGCGTGCTTGCATATTCATGTTATACATGCATGTAAGCTTGAATGTGTGTGTGTGCATGTGTGTACACATGTATCCATGCATGCTTCAGAGAGAGAGAGAGAGAGAGAGAGAGAGAGAGAGAGAGTGTGTGTGTGTGTGTGTGTGTGTGTGTGTGTGTGTGTGTGTGTGTGTGTGTGTGTGTGTGTGTGTGTGTGTGCACGCATGTGATTTGATTACCGACTGGTGTAATCATTGGCAGACATTACAAGTTGCATGTTGTATACATACTGTGTTAACATAAAAATAAATTGTTGGGACCATAGACCCAGGTACTGAGGTAGCGTTCTAAACTTACCAGAGTGTTCCCGATCTGATAGTGTATCTGTATGTGATGTAAGGGTAACCACGCATGCAGTCAAAAGCAAACTGAAAGAGTTAAACTTTAACAAGTCTCAAGGTCCTGATCTCATTCCACCACGAGTGTTAAAAAGAAGTAAGTGATAAGATAGTTAGTCCACTATGTAATATATTTAACAAATCTTTAGAAACAGAGACCTTGCCTAGAGATTGGAAGACTGCAGAGGTCACAGCTGTATTAAAAAAAAGTTTCCAAAGCAGATCCAGGTAATTACAGGCCGGTGTGCTTGACTTGTAATGCATGTAAGATTTTAGAGAGCTTTGTAGGGATGTGGGAGTTGCTCATTTTACTGAAAATGCCAAATGCTAACATGGATTCAGGAAAAGGTCATGTGTCACACAATTATTAGAAGTAATCGACAACAGAACAGAACTAATAGATAATGGGGAGCCAAGTGATATAGTGTACTTGGACTTTAGAAAGGCATTTGATTCTGTCCCTTATGAAAGGCTAACTAAACTAAAACTAGTAAAAGCATATAGAGTAACTGGTAATGTTCTAAACTGGGTCAGAGGTGTTATTTAAGGAAGGTCACAATTAAGTGTCTGTGAGAGTGGGAGAAGAGAGATCCAAGAAATCTGAGGTCTTAAGTGGAGTTCCACAGGGTAGTATCCTAGGGCCCATATTATTCACTGTGTTCATTAATGATTTACCGGACATGACTCAGACCACATGCAAAATATTTGCAGATGACACAAAAATATATGATAAGGCAACAAACAGCACAAAGATCCAACAGGATATAAACAAGCTGCAAGAATGGTCAGATGAAAGGAACCTTTACTTCAATGTAGCGAGATGTAAGGTGATGCACATTGGCAACAAGAATGAACAGTTTGAATATACTATAATTACGAACGACGAAATGCAGAAAATAATTACATGTGATGAAGAAACAGATCTGGGAGTTGCCTTTGATAAAGATCTATCCTTTGATCCACACATCCAGCGAGTTATAAATAAAGCAAATCAGATGATTAGACTCATCAGGAGAACTTTACCTTTCTAGAAAAGGAGACATTTATCAAATTATTTAATGCATTTGCTAGAACCCATCTCGAATACACTAATGTAATTTGGAGTCATCTCAAGAGTCAAAAATGAGAAAATGTACAAAGGGCGAGCTACTAAAATCCTGAAAAATGTAATATATCTAAACTATAAAGAAAGATTACATCATCTACAATTACATTCACTCAAAGGAAGAAGGATCAGAGGAGACCTAATCCAATTTTCTAAAATACTGCATAATTATGATGATATTAATGTGCATGCACTTTTCAAATTCTCAGAAGTTGATTGCACGAGAAATAATGAAGGCAAGATTTTTATCACTTGACTTGACTTGATTCAACGTTTGAGGCCCTTTTGGGGCCTGTTCGTTGGTCCTAGCTTACTGGCTTAAGTTTTCACATGCGTGGGAATATACATGTCCCTAACTTAAGTCAGACACTCTGGCTCGTAAACTGTCTTTAGTTGTTTCCAGTGTTGGTCCAAATGACTTTTGAAAGCATTCAGCGAAGGGGCTGAGACCACTGTGTCTGGCAAACTGTTCCAGCAGGAGACCACTCTGTGGGAAAAAAAATTTGATCTGATATTTATTCTTGGTCTCTGCTTCTGCAGTTTCAGAGAATTTCCCCTAAGATCAGTGGTAGTAGCTAATTTGAAGACAGGAGCACTTACTTGGTAGTAGCCGTTCAGATATTTAAAGACTTCAACAATATCGCCTCTGAGACGTCTGTGTTCTAAGCTTGGTAGTTTTAGTACCTTTAGTCTCTCTGAGTAAGGCCTGTCTTTCAAATGACTGAGGAGTCTGGTTGCTCGCGCTGCACATCTTCTATTTCTCTGCAAAGCGTTTTCTGGTGTGGCTGCCAGACACAATGCCCATACTCTAACAGTGGACGTACAAGACTTTTGAACAGCTGGCTGAAAGTCTGTTCTGAAAGATAATCAAAGGACCTCCGAATCAACCCCACTATCTTGTTGGCTTTGGCTGTGACTTGTGCCACATGATCTTTAAACGTGAGGTTTTCATCTATTGTTACTCCCAGATCTCTTTCCAGTTTGCTTTTCGGCCAGTGTTGTTGTACTCCGCTCTCCTTCTTCGGTTTTTCCTTTTATGGTGTATGATGCCGCTGATTTCTTATTGCCTAGTTTCAGAACACTGCATTTTTTGTGGATGGAACTTTAGTTGCCATTTGTCTGACCATATTTGGAGTTCATCCAAATCAGCTTGCAGTTCCTTGCTCCCATCTCAGTATCTGTTCTTGTAAATACCTTCGTATCATCTGCGAACATCTTTACGGAAGTCTTGACTTTACGTGTAGATCATTTATAAACATGCGAAGAGGAGTGGTCCAAGAACGCTACCTTGTGGAATGCCACTTGTCACCTTCGGCTTCTTGTGATTTCACACCATTGACTACAACATTCTGCCTTCTGTTGGTTAAGAAATCTTTGATCCAGTTCAAGGCTTTTTCATGTATTCCAAATGCTGATAACTTTGCTAGGAGTCTACGGTGTGGTACAGAGTCGAAGGCTTTCTGGTAATCCATGTATATGATATCAACACTACCTCCAGGGCTTCTGAAAACGCAAAAAATTGCGTACAGTACGCATTAAAACTCTACGGGCGCACTGGGTGTCCGTGTTAGGGTCCCCAGGGACCCCTTCAAATTTTGGTGAAGTCAGACATAAAGTGAGAAAAGACTGCCTTCAACATCATAAGTTGGGTGCCGTAACACCGTAGGTCTGCTACACATCGGACCGAACCCATCCCTTTTCAAGTTAGAACAGCAACAAAGCGAGTAGGGCAGCCTCCTAACAACATAAGTCGGTCACTTTGGTCGTCTGCTGAGGCTGACTGACTAAGCTTAACGCTAGGCCACAGCCTCGTTTTCAGTTGAACCGAATTTTCCCACTTTGAGCCATGTGATGTCACGATGACGCTTTTCATTTTCCCGGCAGGAAGAGGCATTTATTTTGTTGTTTTTATTGTGGTGTAGGGACCCCGTTAATGCTAGCCTGGGACCCCTTAAAAATCTGATGAAGGGGTCCCTGGGACCGGAAAGATTTTCACCCCAGCAGAAGCTCTGCTACCTCCCTCATCAATAATGTCTGTCCAGGTATCCATGACTTCCAACAATTGCGTAATACACGACCTACCTGGAACAAAACCATGTTGGTCTTAACTAATCAGTGAGTTTTTTAGTAAATGATCCATTATTGCTTTCGAACGATCTTCTCCATTACCTTACAGACTACACAGGTCAGGCTTACAGGTCTATAATTGCTTGGCATCATCTTGCTACCTTCTTGAAGATCGTGTGACATTTGCCTTTTTTTCCAATCCTTAGGAACTTGACCTGTGTCTACAGATAAACTGAAAAGATGTGCCAGTGGTTGAGACATGTTCGGCAGCGGCGCTTGCCAAAATGCTAGGTAGTAATACCATCTGGACCTGGGGCTTTGACGTTTTGAAGAGTTTCGAGCAGTTTACGGACCATTTCAGGCTTAATCGTGATATCTGTGAGTGCTTCCTCAAAGTCATACATTGGTAGATCTGGGAGTGGTCCTGAGTTTTCAATGGTAAAGACACTTTGAAAGAAATGATTTAATAATTCTGCTTTTTCCTTATCATTCTTGGTCTTTGAACCATCTGGCTTTTTCAGATCTGATATTCCTGGCCTTGATGTTTTTGACTTCACGAAGTTCCAAAAGCATTTGGGGTTTGTCTTTGCTTCTTCTGCCACTTTGCGTTCTAAGTTTCTTTGAGCCCTACGACATTCCTTTCTTGCTCTGTTATTCTCTGTTTTATAAGTCTGGTATTCTTTCCCGGCTTTTGTTTCCTTCCATCTTCTGAAGAGTCTATGCTTTTTCCTGACTGACTTCAGTGTGCCCCTGTCCATCCAGTTCCTTCCCTTTCTTGCCTGAGCTGCGTGTTAATGGCGTCGACTTTTCTATTGCATTATAGATGTGGGCTTTGATTTTCTCCCATGTTTCACTGGCTGATAAGTTTTTTGTTTCTTTTTCCCACTGAATGGAGGCAAGTTCACTTTTAAGTTTGTCTACATCGGTTTTTTTTTGAAAGTTGTATCTTGGGGCTTGACGTGTACTTTCAAAAGAGCAGGATAAGTTGATGAGAAGGGACAAATGGTCACTCTTTCCAAGTCCTGTTTCAGTTCAAATTTCATTGACCATGTCATCTCTGTTGGTAAAAACAAGATCTAGCGTATTGGCTCTTTGTCCCTCTCTGTATCTTGTTGGTTTCTTTCTGGTGCTGCAATAAAAATGCATCCTTGGTTGCTCTCAAAAAACTTGTTGCTTGATGACCAGGTCCTGCATCACTTCTTTCTAATTTCCAGTCAATCTCTGGGAAATTGAAGTCCCCCATTAACAGTACATGAGAAGCTTTGTGGTCTCCTATTTTCAAAATCAAATCATTTAACTTTTCTGAGTTCTCAACTGCACTATTTGGGCTTCTATAAATGAGGCCAATGAGGAGAATGTTCCCGTTCTCTTGTTGGCATTCAACAAATATATGCTCTGAGAAAGTGCTTACAATTTAATCACATGTTGATGGCTTGAGCTCACTCAGAACATATAGTGCCTTCTTCATTCAGATTATGAAAAATCTGATAATCATCGCCATACTCTTCCCCGAAGATGGAGTATGGCTGCCTTTATGGCGGGATGAAAAACGGTCATACACACAACACTCCACTGCCTGTCTATACAAGCAGTGACCGCAGGAGTATCAGCCTGCGTACGCAGAAAGAAAGAAAGAATCGCCATACTAACAAAAGGAAGTTTTGCTTTGCTTTCAGAATTGCTAATGTTTGGAATGCGCTGCCTACTAACACCAAATATGCACCTGACATCAACAGCTTTAAAAAAAAACTCCTAGAAGACCCTAAATTGAAAGACCCTTTCTGCAGTGTGGATTGAATATGATGTTATTTTATAAGATAGGCATGCAACCAGACCTAAATAAAATTGAAAAATAATGAGGGGATGCAAATAGGCTGCAGGCCTAAGGCCAAAAGCCGTCCCTATTACTACTACTACTACATGGTGTAATATCATATGTACCGTCTCTTTTCAACACCAGCCCTGATGTGGCCCTTTGCGGTCGGCTGGGCTATAAGCAACATTATCTTATCTTTTCAACACATATTTGAATTCAGTAAAAAGAAAAAAATAATGAGTCAAGAGTCTGTCACAAACTTATGTCAAAGCTGAAGGTGGAGGGAACGGGCATGGGAAAAGGTGGGCCAAGATTTTAATTCTGATCCTGATCCTGAAGACAAGAAAATTGGCAGTGCGCTTACTTTCAGTTTCACTTTGTCAAAATCTCATTTGCCTTTGATTAAGCTATATCCAAAACCTATTCTGAATTTTTTTCCAATTTATGTTTGACAAGAAAGTTCAACGCTTTTAAATTTACTCTGAATACTTGTCATATGTGCTTGTATCCATATATGAGAAATGGGAATCCAAAAATAATAAAGATTATTCTCTCCCCTGAAAACTGCTGCATCATGTCACGAAAACGCTCACATCAGAAAAAGAAAAAGAAAAAGCCTACAAAAATTTGTCACTCCAAGATTTCGTTTATGTTTCCACAACACAAAGATGGATGTTTTCTGTTGTAACATCAGTTACCTTGAGTTTCTGTCTTCTCCATGGTATCTTTTTTTCTCTTTCGAGGATCTAAAAGAATAAACGAGGCAGGAGTCGCGGGTCGTTCTTGTTTGTGCCCGTCTCTTCCATGGAACTTAAACCCCCTCCTTCCTCTTCTTCGCACACGTCCAGCGTGTGCCGCCGCTTTCTTTGCGTTTGAGGATTTATTTTGCAAAGGAAAGATTTTCTAAGGTGTTGTTTAATTCAAGTCCAACATAATTCTCTCGCAACGGACTGGCTGCTTTGTCGAACTGTGTCTTGGGAATGAATTCACCGGAAGTGGCTTGTGGTGCTCATGGTATAAACACAGAACATCTTTTCAGTACAGACGTGAACGAATGCAACAAAAACAAAGACCAAAAAAAAAAAAAAAAAAAAATTAACGCAACGTAAGATTAAAACTTATAATCTGTTCATGCAACACCAAGTTTACATTAACTCAAAATTAATCTAAAAGTATAAAACTCTATGTTCCTTGTTTTTATCCTTTTCTACACATAAATATAATCGCAATGCTCTAAATAATGATTCTAATACCCCCCCCCCCTCCCTTTTTTTCTCCTCCCCTTTATGTCAATATGGTACAAACTTCTTGAGCGTCATCATTTGCCATTACTTGCTGACCTTTTTTTTTTTTTTTTTTGACAAGCACAATATCTGACTTGCTTGAAGAGTTGCAGTGGACCACGCTCCAAGAACGCCGCCGCACGTGCAGACTTTCCATGCTATACAAAATGCAAAACGGTCAAGCATGTGTGAAATGCAAAGACTTGAAGCCTCTGCCACCCACAAGCAGAAGAAGCCACAACTTGCAATTCCAGCGCATCACTACCCGCACAGACTACCCCAAGCATGCCTTCTTCCCCCGTACCATCCGCGACTGGAACGACCTGTCCGCAGAAGCCGTCCCATCTCCTACCCTGGCCTCCTTCATTTCTAAGGTGACCAGATCCTCCACGAGAATTTTTTCTTCTTCTTGATATTGCACCCCTCAAGAAGCTCCTCCACAAACTGTCCCACAAGGTCGTTAAAGGAAGCTCCTCCACAAACTGTCCCACAAGGTCGTTAAAGGAAGCTCCTCCACAAACTGTCCCACAAGGTCGAGGAAGCGTACTCAATAGATCATGAACCTCTGGGTAAATCGAACAATGAAGGTCGTTCTGGATGGCGGAGAGTCGAGGGAAGTTAAAGTAGAACGTTGGTGTCCTGCAGGGCACAGTCCACGGCCCATTGTTGTTTCTTTGCTACATCAACGTCAGTCAAATCGGCGTCAGTCAAATCATATATGCGTTCATTCGAAGTTGACTGTCTGGTGTATCGACAGGTCAAGACCTTCGCCGACCACCCTGCCCTCCAGGAGCAATACAAGCACCAAGATGGAAAAGTAAACCCAGGACTCAAAGGGGCTTCGGTGCAAAGAAGCCCAACAAAATCAGCATCAAGGGAAAGGCCGACTTCACGTACAGTAACTCAGCAAATATCCACACCTTGAAGTGAATACCACAGAGGATCTGAAGTGGCCCTCTCACGCCAAAAATATCACCACGAAAGCCAGCATCAACTTTCGCTCTCTGCGACGTAATTTAAGACATTGCCCTCAATCCGGCTAAAGAATAGCTACCCAGGATTCTAGCCGTGCTTTCAACATCGCACTGTAAGGTCCATCACAGGGAGACTTTAGGTCAAGGGAGTCAGGCTGTATCTCCGCCATGGTCGAAGAGCTCCCGTTCAAAAGTCTAAGGCAAGAGATGATACCAAAGGTTATCGTGTCTACAAAATCGAGAGGTAGATAAAATCGCCTCTGGTCCTGCCACCAGACCGTTTCTCAGACCCATAGAAGGCTGGCAAGTGCCGCAGGCTAGACGCCAAAGTGATCTGTTCTTCTTCTTCTTCCTAAAATACTGGTTCACTCAAAAACTGTGTTGCCATTACTGTGGCGCTGCAAAGATCGCCAGGAACACCAGTAGACTACTTCAGATTTGTTGTCATTTGGATTTCGTTTTCGGCAAAACCTGTCTTTTTTAACTGTGCTTACCCGCCATTCATCTCTCACTCCATCCTATCTGTGCGCGTGCAAAACGTGGGATTGAAGGGTAAGTTGTGGACAGGTAGGAAGTTCTTGTTGAGATCTATGCAACGTCCAATCTTCTGTTGTGTACTCTTGCCAAGAACTGTTTGCAATTTCACCAACTCCTTTGACCCCTGACCTCGTCATTCTGCTGTGTAAAAGTGGTGTAAGCTCCTGCTTGTCTCGAACAATGCGGACTCAGGAGTAAGAAGAAGAGAACAAAGACCGATTCAAACTGTGGTTTCCATTTGTACCCCTCAAAGAACCCACCACCAATCAGAATCGTCCTTTCACAATTACATTAAGATTTCTATCACTACTGTAACTCTTTCGACATTTGGTTTACCACAGCACTTTTTAATGCCTAGTCTGTAACTGGCCCCCCTCCCCCCCCCCCCCCCCCCCCCCCTTAAAAAAAAAAGAAGAAAAAAAAATGAAAAGAAAGAAAAACTGAGATTTCAACACTCCTATCGAATAACGATATTCAGATGATGTTTTGACTGAAACGTAGCTGAAAGAAAACGGTGTGTTCCGACCCCCCCCCCCCCCTCCCCCCCTTCCCCTACCCACAGCCCGCCTCTTTTCACCAGGCTACTGCATCAAATCCTTCTCCCGTCCCTTTTAAGGCGGTGGACTAGCGGCTATTTACTACTATAAACGTTTCTCTTCTCAGAATCTCCTTCAGCGCTTCTTTCCCGTTAGACCACACTGCTTTTGAGCTCGTTCATGTCTCCTTCTTATTGCTCCATGTCGTTGTTCACTTTTTCTGTCCGAACTGACTTCCGCCAAGCCCCATGTGGAGACAGACGGAAAAAGACATTTCCTTGAAAACAATTTCACGATCTGTTTGAATAATACTGGTTCTTTCATCATGCTAGGGGAACTTTTACGTTCATTACGATCAACCCCCACTCCACCCTACTACTGCCGACGCAACAGAAGTGTCGAACACTTCTCACTTCACACTGGCTATCAGACAGCTCACGCGCGTAAATGGACACACCCAAGCCTGGTTGGTGCACAAAGGAGACTACAGCTGGGTGGAGAAAACAGGGACGTCTCATGATCTAACCTCCGATCGCTTCTGTGTGGTGAGCCACTTTGACACCCATCTTTCACTCCCACGGCCAACCTGCATCACTGCGCGCAATCCTAAGGCCATACACTGCTGTGTGTTGAATCAGTGCATGGCCACCCCGTCTCTCTATTCCATAGTAGGTGAAATTAACGTCCTATTGGCCTGAGGCTCCCAAGGACAAGGTTTCCCAACTCTCTCTCCACTCTGGCGCCCGTCATTCATATTGCTGCAGCCCTGGATACGGCCACGCCCAGCATGCAGTACGACCACGCCCCAGCCATCAGAAGGCAAAGTGTGACTCTGGTACTGGGCAGTTGCTGAACAAGCCCTAACTGTCAAGGGACAACAATTGTTTGATTGTTTCATCGTTTTAAAAAAAAAACGGTCACAAAGATAATTCATCATGCTGAATCAACTTATTGTAACAAAATTAAGGAAAGTTTCACACGCAGTCGTCTGTTTCGGGTGGCTAAGCATAAGGAAAACAGCTCCCTGTCGTTGTTCTGTTATTAACTCAACTTTCAAACCGTTTCTTCAATGCGTTGCCTCATTTACCGAATTCCACCGAACCCCATTCGCCCCTGTGAGTCCGAGATCTGGTCAAATGTGCAGTTCTCTCTTCTCCCTCTAAAATTATGTGAACTCGATCCCTTTCCTTCAAATCTGTTTCTGGACTATCTCGATGATCTGTTGCTCTCTGTTAACAACATAATTAACAAGTTTCTCATTCCTGGACAACCTCCTGATGCATACACGTGTAGCCTGGTAAAACCTCTGCTAAAGAGACCTCATCTTAATATGACAACTCGCAGAATTACCGCCCTGTTTCGAATCTCGCCTTTATGTCTAGTACGTCTCGTTTTTTCTGCAACTCCATTCAGGTCTGAGACTGCACGACAGGGGTGTATTCTAAGCTTACTTTCATGATATATCCCAGCGTCAACCAGGCCCGAGAGATACAGACACCTGCAGAGTTGGTCAGGAAATTTGAGCAACACTCTCAGCGACACATCCATTAAGCGGATGAAACTCGACTGTGTGGTCCCAGTGTTCTCAGTTGAGCCCATAGCAAACTCAACTCTTGCTGGGAGCCGGTCGCGGCAGAAAAATCTCACAAATACATGGCTCTGAAAGGAATCAACCCCACGACCTCCTAGCCAGGAGTCCGCGACGCCAGCCACTCCACCACGGCGGCTGGTACAAATTTTAAAATGTATTTGAAATAAATCCGCTAACGAACATGGACAAACGAATTACAAGAAAAAACACACCAGAGGATTAAGAGAGGATTTCATTGAGACAACTTTTCAGTGGTCTACATGACACTGATATGAGCAAGATATTTCAATAAACAAATGATAAAACAAGAAATTCTTATAAAAAAAACACAAATGAGCCGCAGTAACACTGATTTAAGTAAACGCTCACTTGCTAACAGAATAGCACAGGGAACACCCTCCCTGATCAGCATAAATGTGCACCAAATACCAAGACACTCAAACATCTTCTGGACAGCGACCCAACATATGAGCCATTCCTTGAATTGGATATATAACACAAATTACTGTGCGCAAACGCAACCTCACACATGTTCGGTAAATGATATAGAATGGACTCTAGAAAGGCTGGATGCCCAGGCTCTATAGCCAGTTCCCCACACTACTACTACTACTACTTCTCCTTCTTCTTCTCTCCCCCCCCCCCCCCCCCCAACCACCACCATCACCATCACTGCTGCTACACTAGAACCGATGCCAAATTTTGTTCATTCCGGCTCTTGAGAAACATCAAGGGGAAAGAGGAACCTTATCAGGTTACAGAAAAAAAAAGAGAGATTACTTTGAGGATAAGTGACAAAGAACACAAAGGAGAGAGAGAGAGAGAGAGAGAGAGAGAGAGAGAGAGAGAGAGAGAGAGAGAGAGAGAGAGAGAGGTAAGGAAGGAGAAGGGGGAGAACACAAGATAAACACTAACCTAGTTAGGTAAGATAATGTTGCTTATAGCCCAGCCGACCGCAGAGGGCCACATCAGGGCTGAAACACTAACCTAGCCGCTACATCATAATGAAAAGGAATAAGTGTAATGCAGACTTTAAAAAAAAAGAAAAGACAACCACACAAATGCTTGACAACAAATTTTGACAAATAGTCTGATCAAACAGCTGAACCAGCAAGCGCAGGAACTCAGCGTAAGATCACTAGACCCGTGCAAAGCAAGGAAGAAGGGTTTGGAGAGGAAGTGGAGTTGGGGGGGGGGGGGGGGGGGGGGAGGAGCTACTCGGCGGTAGTGTCAATAAAAGTCAAATATAATGAACAGAGCAGAGCAGAGACAAATGACTACAAGTATCTATGATTATTGAAAATATAAAGGTAAAGAAAAAAGGTACCTTTTGGAGAACTCTTCAACGTTTCGTGCTGTAAGCACTTGGTCACGAAGTGAAGTGTTGAGGTTGTAGGGGAAGCTGGCAGGTTTCTTGTGACCACAGTTCAGCCAAAAAGGTAGGGGAGGGGGGGGAAAAGGTGAACTGTATTAATATGGTCAACTATAGGGGTGGGGCAAAGAGGGGGGGGGAGGTGGGAGGGAGAGGATCATCTGGGTGGTGGTTTTCAGAGAAAGGGGAGGGGTGGTGGTAAGGAAAACATGGTATAGAACAAGGGGGGGGGGGGGGGAGCAGGAGGGGGGGGGAAGGGGGGGGGGTTGCAGCTTGAGAGAATCAAGTTTATTCCCTGACATTGAGTCCATAAGGACTCAAAGTGCCAAGGCGTTGTATTAGCTGGCTTTCCATGAATTTGCGGTATTGGCCCTCTTTTTGTCCATTGCGCCAAAGCGCTGCCACTCTGATGTGCGACAGGTTATGGTCTTCAAAGTAAAGTGGTTTGCCACTGGTGTATCTTTTCCTGTCAGAATGTTGTCCCTGTGTTCTTTGAAGCGATCATTGAGTGATCTGTATGTTTCTCCTACATACATCATGGCACACAAGGTACAGGTCAGGACATAGACAACATTTTGAGTTTGGCATGTGAAATGGGATTTCACCTGAAACTTATGATCTGATGGGCCTTGGATAGTTGTTGCAGGTTAATAAAAGTACAGTTTTACATTTAGGTTTCTTGCAAGGGAAATTGCCAGCTTGAGCAGAAGGGTACGTAGAATGGAAGGCAGCATGCACAAGATGGTCACCAAGGCTTTTGTCCCTCTTGAAAGCCACAAGTGGAGGTTGGTTGAATGTATCTTTCAGTGTTGGATCGTTCCTAAGGATCGAGAAGTTGCGACACAAAATGTTTTTCACGGGTATATTGTGTGGGTGATAGGTCAAAGTCAGTATGCATCGTCCGTCTCTGCAGCATCCGCTTCTTTGCTTTTGAGAGCTTGGCATCTCGGAATTGACTTGGCTCGTTCCAGGCTGATTGTATCAAGGCTAAAGGGTAACCTCTGGCAGTGAAAAAAGTAGCCATGGTTGTTGCCTCTTTCACAAAGCCCTGTCTGAGCTACAGAGTCTGCGCAACCTCAGGAACTGGGAAAAAGGGATGCTGTCTTTCAATGCAGGTGGGTGGCTGGATGAGAAGAGAAGGTACGAATGAGAATCTGTTGGTTTATAATGTACTGTAGTATGGAGGGATCGTGAGTCTTTCTGGATGTTGACAAATATGTCGAGAAAAGCAAGGGACGAGTCAGAAATTTCATAGGTAAGCTTGAGGGATGGATGGAAGTTGTTCGCAAACTGAATGAAGTCAAGAAGTTCTTGCTTAGGGAGCGTGAATATGCCAAAGCAATCATCGATGAATCTTCTAAAGACTTCTGGTAGGTGTCCAGGAAATTGGGAGAAGATCCGGATTCAACGTAGCCCATGAACAGGCAAGCATAAGATGGACCCATTCGTGTTCCCATTGCAACTCCCTTTGTCTGTTGATAAAATTCATCACCGAACTCAAAAGTGTTGAGGGTCAAGACAAGCTCTGTCAAGCGTAAAATAGTAGTTGTGTCAACTTTCAAGGAACTCTGGGTCATGAAGTGTTTCACAGCAGACATTCCATCTTGATGCGGGATGTTAGTGTATAGTGAAGTAACATCCATAATAAACAGAAAACGGTATTCAGTGTCTTGTGGGAAGACGTATTTGTTCAGGATCTGTAGAGTGTGATTGGTATCTTTCACATATGTTGGCAAGGATTGGACAAGAGGCTGAAACAACTGGTCAAGGAACTGGGAGACTTGAGCTGTAGGGCAGGAGCAGGCTGAGACAATAGGTCTGCCTGGGTTATCAGGTTTATGAATCTTTGGCAGTAGATAGAATTTAGATGTACGGGGTTCTTTAATGATAGCTCTTGTGGCTTCCGTGGGTAGAATGTCTTTGGAGACTAGTTCTTTGATAGTTTTCCTCACTAGTGCGTTGTCTTGCTTAACTGTAGAGGTTTTAATGGGAATGTAGTTTGTTGGGTCACAGAGTTGACGTCTGGCTTCCTTTTCATAGAGGTCTTTATGCCAAACCACCACAGCTCCTCCCTTGTCTGCTCGTTTTATGATAATGTCTGTTCTCTGTTTCAGTTCAATTAATGCTTGTTGTTCAGCCTGAGTAAGATTGGATCTTTTCATAGGAGATGGGTTCAGCTGGTTGATTTCTTGTTTGCTTTTTCTATGTAGTAGTCCAGAGCAGGAAACTGTCCATCTTTTAGGAGTCCAGTCACTCTGTTGACGAGGAAAAAGCTTTCCTAGGTCATCTGGGTCATGTTGGGTGGTGGATAGAGAGCAGTTATCGAAGTAGGCAGCAAGGCGAAGACGGCGAAAAAAGCGCTGACAGTCGTACAGCGTGTCGGTTTCTATGAGTATGGGGTTGTAGTGGGACAAATTTCAGACCCTTAGATAGTAAATGTCGTTGGGCATCAGTAAGGGGTAGGCTGTCAGGGATTGTGACAACAAGGTTTTCTTCCACTGGTAGTTGGTTTTCCTTTGAAAGAGTAAAAGGTTGTTTCTTGGGTGAAAGTTTCTCAAGCTTGGAAGATTTCGTTGTTTGAAGGAGGTATGCAACTGACGGTTGGCGATCTGTGTAGTTTGAATAATCAGTAGGGAAGTGGGACGGACCGATGCATACTGACTTTGACCTATCACCCACACAATATACCCGTGAAAAACATTCTGTGTCGCAACTTCTCGATCCTTAGAACGATCCAACACTGAAAGATACATTCAACCAACCTCCACTTGTGGCTTTCAAGAGGGACAAAAGCCTTGGTGACCATCTTGTGCATGCTGCCTTCCATTCTACGTACCCTTCTGCTCAAGCTGGCAATTTCCCTTGCAAGAAACCTAAATGTAAAACCTGTACTTTTATTAACCCTGCAACAACTATCCAAGGCCCATCAGATCATAAGTTTCAGGTGAAATCCCATTTCACATGCCAAACTCAAAATGTTGTCTATGTCCTGACCTGTACCTTGTGTGCCATGATGTATGTAGGAGAAACATACAGATCACTCAATGATCGCTTCAAAGAACACAGGGACAACATTCTGACAGGAAAAGATACACCAGTGGCAAACCACTTTACTTCTGAACACCATAACCTGTCGCACATCAGAGTGGCAGCGCTTTGGCGCAATGGACAAAAAGAGGGCCAATACCGCAAATTCATGGAAAGCCAGCTAATACAACGCCTTGGCACTTTGAGTCCTTATGGACTCAATGTCAGGGAATAAACTTGTTTCTCTCAAGCTGCAACCCCCCCTCCCTCCCCCCCTCCTGCTCCCCCCCCCCCCCTTGTTCTATACCATGTTTTCCTTACCACCACCCCTCCCCTTTCTCTGAAAACCACCACCCAGATGATCCTCTCCCTCCCACCTTCCCCCCCCCTCTTTGCCCCACCCCTTTAGTTGACCATATTAATACAGTTCACCTTTTCTCCACCCCCTCCCCTACCTTTTTGGCTGAACTGTGGTCACAAGAAACCTGCCAGCTTCCCCTACAACCTCAACACTTCACTTCGTGACCAAGTGCTTACAGCACGAAACGTTGAAGAGTTCTCCAAAAGGTACCTTTTTCTTTACCTTTATATTTTCAAGTTATCCAGAAAAGGTACAGCAGTCAACATTTCTTCATATTGTGTATCTATGATTAGACTAGAGAACGCAAGAGAAAGAGAAGAATGACAGAGGGAAAGAAGAAGAAGAAGAAGAAGGAGAGAGAGAGAGAGAGAGAGAGAGAGAGAGAGAGAGAGAGAGAGAGAGAGAGAGAGAAGACGAGAGAGAGAGAGAAGAGAGAGAGAGAGAGAGAGAGAGATATTCAGATGTTTTAATCATATATAGGCCGTTGCCCCTCATGATGGGGAGTAATTGAACAATCATTTCACACAATGATATTTATATACAAATAATAAGGTTAAAGATAACGTTTTTCAAGATGGCAGCTTGACGCAGCTGAAACGCTTTATACAAGAAAATTGATAGATTTCTGATGGTTCTTTCATTTTTACATGCCACAAGTAAACTTAAACGAAACAGATCTAGTTGCAAAGCGAGACGACTGCAGGCGGAAATCTAAACAAATCTTAAATAAATGTTAGCAAACCGCCCAGAGAACGTGGACAAACGAGTCACAAGACAAAACACAACGCGTTTCGACCTCTTAGGTCTTCCCCGGGTGATACATAAACGAATAAAACAACGAAAATTCACTTAGCTTTGATCGCTTCAGATCGCTCAGGGTTCAGCGCAAGGAAGAAAGCGCCTTTTCCTTGCGCTGAACCCTAAGCGATCTGAAGCGATCAAAGCTAGGTGAATTTTCGTTGTTTTATTCGTTTATGTATCACCCAGGAAGACCTAAGAGGTCGAAACGCGTTGTGTTTTGTCTTGTGACTCGTTTGTCCACGTTCTCTGGGCGGTTCGCTAACATTTATTTAAGATTAACGAAACAGATTTGGAAAATTATGAACTTTTTGCAGGCATACATTGCTGTCTTAAGCTACTTAGTGCTGGGCAACACAAAACAAGATGGACCTCATCCTCTTTACTGTTTTCACACAGTGGGCAGATTAAATCATAGTCATTGTCAGATCGATATTGGTTGCAATGCCCAGCGATTTTTGAGACGCCCAGTCTGAACCTTGTCAACATGATTTTTAAATGTCTATCTAAATTGAGTAACAGATGAGTTTTCACATCGGGAACCGTACAAAACGTTCTGTACACACTAAACCTATCACTATTCCTAATATGGAAATCACATTCCTGCCACCTACATACAATTAATGTTTCCTTGAAATCATGTAAGAAAGCATTTATTGCTTCTATTCCTTGATTTGTCCAACAAATCCATATCCAAACGTATACAACTTACAACGGATATTTGAAGCCCAACTTCTTTCATCACGTGAATCTAAATCGAGCAGCATCCTATAGGCTTTGCGTGGTAGTCTTGACTCCTCCATTCGAGTTAGTTTTAGCCAAAATCGAATACATTTAACTACTGAATTAATAAATATTGGAGAGAGAGAGAGAGAGAGAGAGAGAGAGAGAGAGAGTGGGAGGGATGAAGAGATAACACACATGAAGCAAGACAGTGAGCGAAAGAGGCTGGAGAAGAGAGGGAGGGGAGAGAAAGAACATTATTTATTAAAAAAAAAGGGGGGGGGGGCATATACCAAGAGAGAGAGAGAAAAGAGAGAGGAAGAGAGAGGAAGAGAGAGAGAGAGAGAGTACAATATAAATAAGTGTACATGGGAAAAAAGAGCAAAGGCGGGAGAGGGGGGGGGGGGGGGGGGGGGGGGGGGGGGGGGGGGCTGGGAGAAAACAGTGTGTGTGTGTGTGTGTGTGTGTGTGTGTGTGTGTGTATTTTAAATTGTAACAGAGATGTTTGATAGTACAGGATTCCCGAAGAAGCCTTTTTAAGGAGAAAGTTTGAAAAATAAAAACTGAACTCCGCGGGCGGTGTTACTACTTATTTTTCATCACAATTGTGTGTGTGTGTGTGTGTGTGTGTGTGTGTGTGTGTGTGTGTGTGTGTGTGTGTGTGTGTGTGTGTTTTGCGTGTGCGTGTGTGTCCCCCCCTTCCCACTCGCCACCCTATGCTTTGCATCCCAATGATGCATGTCACATAAGCATCAGCATCAGCCGCGAGGCAAACGCCTCTTATCACTCTTTTAATAAGGATAGCGTGATACTGAATGCAATGACGGTACTAAACTGCATGTTAACAGTTGTTCTACTACAAACAGCGAGCACAGTTTTAGCCGTCTCACTGTTATGCCGTGGAATACAACTTCTGAAATAATCATTTTAAAAAGAAGAAAAGAAAGAAAAGAAAAGAAAACAAAGGAAGGAAGAAAGAAAGAAATACAAAGAAAGAAAGAAGCCTAAAAGCTCAGGGGTAACTCTAACTTCTGGACAATGATGTCAAATGAATGATCCTTATATTAGCTTGTGGTTTTAACAAATCTAACATTTGTATTATTTATATTCATGTTAACAGTATCACCAAGACCACAAATTACTGGTTCGCAAGAAGGCTTTGGGGCCCTGTGTCGCCATTATGAACGGGTATTTGAAACGGCCATGCGGCTTGTTCCGTTTTAACCCCCCCCCCCCCCCCCCCCCACACTCCCTTTTCCTCTCCACGCCACCCCATCCCCTGTGAATCTTCGGAAAAACAGTTGTAAGGAAAATTACTGTTTATTTTCTCCCTGAACGCTTTGCACGGTTCAGTCATAGAGTTCTGATCACAGTGGCAGGAACATCGGCAAGTTGTGTTTGCCGATTCTTAACGGAAGAACAGCCAGTGAGTTGGGTATGTTTTTGTTTTGTGTATTTAGATGAACATGGCTGCGGCCTAGAGTGATCGTCATTGCAAGTCGTCTGTGTACTTCAGTTTCTTCTGTGTACGTTCTCCCGCCGCACTCGCTATTCTGTGCGCTTTATTTCCTTTTCTTTTTGTTCAGTTTAACAAAATGAATTTGCATTTAGTTGTAAAGCTATTCTTTTCGAAGAGCGCCAGTCACTGACATCGACACAAATAGCCGTCGGTTACTAAAATAGGCTTACTGGTTCGCTCAAAAACAGGTTGGTTGTATTTCTCATAATCAAAAATGATCTGCTCATCGTAGTGATCATGGTACAGCAACATCTACATTTACCTCCATAAGAGAACTTCAGAAGGTAATAATAACGGATTGACGAAATGATTATTTAAACGCTCCTAGTAGGCTATCCGTTATCAGATTGTCTTGCTCAACACGGGTATGTGTGAATGCAGTCCATTGGTTATGACTCCTCTAACAAATTAAACTTGTGACTGTAATGTGAGACAGATCAGCAGGAGTTTGATTTAGAACTGGGTTTTTCATATATTTCTGATACTGAATAAGTGACAAAGTAATCAAGTACATTGCTGTAGCCATCTGAAGCCTCCCCCCCCCCCCCCCCCCCCCCCCCCAACAAACAACAAAAAATAACAACAGATTGTGGTCACAGTAACCCAACCAACCTTTTTCTGCTGACCCTGAAGTTTTCTGATGACTGAAAAGAGGACTTAAAGAAAAACGAGAAAAGAAAAGAAAAAGGGAAAACTAAATGTAATGGAAAAGGAACTCATTTGAATATCAGTTAGCCATTGAGACCTGACGCCTGAAACTGAAACCATGACAAATGGCGTTTAAAGTGCTGTTTAAACTACATATCAATGCAACATTTGTCTTTTAACAGGGCTACCACTTTCCACAAATCCACAGAAACAGAAGACTGGAAAACTGCAAAGAAAAAACTTGGTGGGAAAAAAAAATCAGCAAATCTGTATAACGCAAGTCATGTTTATAATATTGTTTATGTTACTGTTATGATATTAACATCATGAGACCTTGTGTAAACTTATGCCCACATCAGCAAGATGCTGCAATTGCAAATGTAAAACTAAAGGAGACTGACATGAGCCAAACAAATGGTCTTGGTTTTGGTTTGACTGATGCTCAGATTTTTGTCACAGTGATTGCGCAATTTTTTAATGGAAATTTAAATGTTTTTCTGAGGGAGGGGATGGCAGGTGAAGGGAGAAGAGGAAGGAATGGGGATGGGGAAGGTGGGGGCCGATGGAATCCTGATTTGACTGAAAGACCCAGACACAGAAATGAACACTGCATTATGAAGTGTTAGCTTTTGTGTCGACCATGGCAAAGAGTGGGAAAAAAAGAAAGGATTTTTAGCTGACCTACTGACCATCATTATTTTGGCGTGATCAGCATTATTATGTTATTGTAACATCAACTTTTTTTTCCTCTGACCTTATCCAAAGAGGGGATCATATGAAAGAATGTTCACACACACACACACACACACACACACACACACACACACACACACACACAAACACAGAGTCGCTCACAGGTACGCAGTTTGAATAAAGACTTTACAGACTCAAACTCATGCTTGTGCACACACACACACACACACACACACACACACACACACACACACATACACATGCCCACTCATATGCACGCGTACACATACGCACACACACACACACATGCACAAATGCACATACATGCAGCCTATATAAAGTAATGACTAACTTCTTAGGGAAGGAGCTATCCTGTGAGTGAACAAACTGCAAAGTAAGTAACATCTACCTGACAAACCAGCCAACGAGCTAACAAGATTTTAACATATTGACTCACTAAAAATGAAATTATTTTTATAAATAAATAGACAACAGATATGCAAGCAAGCAAGAAACGCATAGAGAATAAATTCATAGACTGATAGAGATATAAAAATAAACTAATTCTGTGTATTAGTAACAGAGAGAAGCGGAATCTCTACAGTGACTCCAGTGAGCGGTAGGAAGGCAGGGTAGGGGATGGATGGGGGGTTGAGTGGGAGAGAAAGGTGAGTGGAAGTTGAACACACACGCACACGTACACACACACACACACACACACACATTCATTCTTAGCATGTTCATACACCAATGCACACCATGTCACATGGGCACTTTGCATGGCGACTTCTCACCCGGACACAGGCAGAGGAAATTTTCCGCACACGGCACTTTTCAGATCTTGCACGGCAACCTGGCTTTACACTAAAACTCCGCATGATTTCAAAGGTGTCCAACTGGCAACATGCTTGTTGGTTAGTGAAACTTGTGTATACATTGTCATGAGTGAACACCAGCTTACCATTCTGCCACCCTGCTACCTTTCCTACCTGCCACTGTCTGGAAATAGTTTTAATGAAAAAAAAATTGTTTGCATTTCAGTTTTCAGTTCTCTCTTTGTTTATACCCCAAAAAATCTTAGCATTTCAATTTTCACCGTGTTACACAGTATTGGTTTGGATTTTTTTGTGCTTGACTTTTTCTACAATTGCTTTTGTTATTCAGGTGACAAGTGAATTTGGAAGAAAAAGTTCTTAAGGCCTAACACCAAATCTTAGCATTTCAATTTTCACGGTATTACACAGTATTGGTTTGGATTTTTTTGTGGTTGACTTTTTCTACAATTGCTTTTGTTATTCAGGTGACAAGTGAATTTGGAAGAAAAAGTTCTTAAGGCCTAACACCATTTTTGGACCTGGTCTGTCATTTTTGGACCCGGTCTGTCAACATGGACTCAGACTATTCAGGTGAACTGTAAAGTTTGTCTTTATTGTTAACTGCCTTATATGTTTAGAATGCATGTTCTCAAAGAGGGGAAAGTACTCAAATTTTGCAACGCATGATTGATTTTGTTCCAGTAAACAAGGTATTTTTCATTCGTTTACAGTATGATTGATACATTGTTATACTTATAGTCATTGGTTTGCTGTACCATCACCTTTTCTGGACTTTTTAAAAAAGCTGATTTGTGGTGGAAGAACAACAACAAAACAAACAAGCAAAAAAGGAAATTAAACAAAACTCTGAGCAGATCACGAAGAATCTTATCGTTTCTTCAACATGGATCAGTGAATGTATTTCTGTACAACCAGATATGTTACGTTATAAAATGTTAAATCAGTTTGTGTATTCACTGTTCATGTTCTTGATAATTGAAGCTGAATAGTTCTTGTACTTTTTAAGTAATTTATGAAATGAGTGTCAGTTACTGTTTTTTTATGCATAATTGCTATCGTCTTTTTTTTAATCGTTGCTTTGACGTCATGTTTGTCTGTGTTCGTGCATGTGCGCAGTCCAGTGTATTGTGATGGGCATGTAGCCTGCCTGTTCTAGATACCTGAACATCGGTGCTGACAGATACTGCAAATTTAGAATTTATTGTTTCTGTTATCATCATTTACCATCAGTTTAAGTTTCTATATTAAATGTTCTATAGTTACATCAATTCTGATTGTGACCATCTATAGATAAGCCCTGATGTGGCCCTTTGCGGTCGGCTGGGCTATAAGCAACATTATCTTATCTATAGATAATGATCACATTCTTGATTTGAAATGCTCCAATAAGAATTACAAGTTGTTAGGTGGACAGCTGAACTGATAACAGATTATTTGTTGTCATCAGATGAGGAAGTAGTTGAAAATCCAACCTTCAAGGCCGCCTACAACTTGGAACCATTGCATCACAACCAGCGTTTGAGATGGGACCATCAGGTTCTCTTTATCTCTTTTCTGCTCAGCTCATGACTTCTCTATTCAAAATTTACTCTTTAGTTACCTATGTATCTGTATTTGTCTGTTTACTGTTGAAAAGATTTTTATTGTAGCTGTTTTTGTCAAAAAAAGAAATGATTAAAATTTTTGCAAGATATTGCCATGTATACATCTTCCAAGTAAAATTCTGAATATGAAGCCTCAAAATGTAACGCTCGAAATTATGTTTGCAAGCTTGAAACTAAAGTTAATCAACATCCACCAAAGGAGAAGAAGAAAAACCTCTGACTTAGAATCAGTTCAACTCAGGTAACCTAAGCTGGATGAATGACAGCACAAGTATTGTGACTGAACCAACAGAAAGCTAATTAATGCTATTATATTTCATGACATCTGTCGCTTTATTCTGAGCGTGTGATATTAGCGAGTGTTTTGGATTGTTTCATTCTATTCCAAACTGTTTACTGTTCTCAAAATGAATTGTTTCGATTGCTTCTAAGTATGGTTCTCGAGGAAAGGGAGGATGCATGAATGAAGCTGAATTAAACATGGAATTGTGGAGTGATGTCGGTTGGTCTGCGTGCTTTATGGTGTTCTTGTTTCTGCCTGGACAGGTGAAGCTGATTGGGGAGAAAGTGTTTGATCCTCAGATCCATCTGTGTGAAAAGTGTCAATACCCTATTCTCGTCTATGGTCGCATGGTATGTATTTGAATCAATTTAATGGTTAAATCTTGTGTGTGAGTGTGTATGTGCGCAAGCGGTTCTTTTTTTGATTGATCGCTTTTGGTCTACACATTTGTACGTTTTATTTTACGAAAGCACATATGTACACTAAATTTCCCCTCCCCCACGTTACCAAGACCTTTCGTGTGAATGTGTACACACAAGTACTTACGTTAGACACATCACTACATTTAAATCCTCACACATGTAAACGCACACTCTACACCCAACATATTACATCACTCATGTACATGCAAATGCTACATAGTGTACAGTTTCTATATAATCTAATAAAATGCAAAAAGAGCAACAACAAAAAGAAAAGCAATGTATCCTGTAGTTGGTTTTAAAAAGGGAGGTAAGTGTCTTCTGAGACCTCACAAAGACTTCAAGCTGGGAAACAAGCATAATGATCAGTTATAAACAAGACCAACAAGACAAACAGACACATTCATAGGAGACTACATCAAGTACTAGATTTTTGTACAAAATTGGGTATTGTGTAGATGCCTTTTTTGTTGTTTTGATCTGATTTGAAAGAAAAGTAACTGGTTTCAGAATATTGTTCGACACTTTCAAAAATAAACGTAGCAGTAGTAGAACTGTTACACAGAAAAAACATAGGTGTGAAAACAGCAATTAAAAGTCGAATTGTATGTGAGTTTTTTGGATTTGACATCTCAGTCTTGTCAACATCAATTTGCATTTAATAGTTTTATACATTTTGCTGCACAGTCGCGTGAACATTAATTTAATGTGATGTATGTTCCAGCTACCCTGCAAACATGTGTTCTGCTTGGATTGTGCCAAGAAGTATGAAAAGATGTGTCCCAGGTGAGCAGATCAGCACAATCTAGGTTTTGAACAACAAAAAAGTATTTATTAAGCAAGAATAGTGTCAATCAAACGTTTCAAGTGAACCTGTGATGCGGTTTGTTCTCATATTAACAACTTTCAGTGTCTGTGTCCAAGTCTCTGTGTACTTATGTACGTGGCTTTTAAGTTTTTCTGCCCGGCACTCGACCAGTGGTTAGGCACACACAGGAACGTGTATGGCCGCCTGCTGCTGACCAGAGGTCAGGTTTCAATTTTGGTTCAAATCCAGCAGGTGTAACCCTTACGCCATGCATAAATAAGTACAGAGAAAGTGTTTTGACACCACTTCTTGTATCATGCGCCACTTTGGGTAAACAAATCGTGAATGATCTGGTGAAGGGGTTTTTTTTCTTTCTGTTTTCTAATTTTGAATGATCTGGTGAAGGGCTTTTTTTTCTTTCTGTTTTCTAATTTGTTCGTTTGTGTGTGTGTGCACGCGCGCATGTGTTCTTTTGACAAAATGAGTCGATGAAATAACATTAA
Organism: Conus ventricosus; assembly: GCA_018398815.1. NCBI lineage: Eukaryota > Metazoa > Mollusca > Gastropoda > Neogastropoda > Conidae > Conus > Conus ventricosus. The sequence continues at coordinate 60,018,784 of CM031615.1, read as the reverse complement.
AGTTAGGAACGTTTCAGATATATTCACAGTTGATGATTTCATCAAATGACTCTAAACATATAAATACAAAAGTGTGTCAAAAATTCAATAAGTTGCAGAAAACATATGCAACTACGACACAGTCAGGTTTTGTTTACATTCTATCACAAACGTGATTACACAATCTGTGCGGATCAGAAGTTCAGATGAAGTAAACAAGGATCTGTGTGGTCCTTAACCCTCACAGTGCTCTGTATATCAATTTAAACTTTAAAGAAATGTAGTTAAAATCTAGGACGGGAAACTCGTCACACACCACACTTGAGAATTTGGCTTCTGCATACATATTATTTGCACTAGATATGCAAACCTATACATTTTTAGAAACTAGAGATGTTGTAGAATCTAGTGAAATAACTGAAAATACTGTAGGTGGTACCTACTTGGAGACTGACCTCAAAATATAAGCAGAGAAAATTTCTGAAAAAGTTATTTGAAAAGTAAGTCAAACTTTAGGAGAGACACATTTTTTTTTTCTGTACTACCTAAACACTTCAGACTGGAGATAAAATGAAGACAAATATGTGCTGGAAACATGGGAAAGATGATAATTCTCTTGACTTGAGCTATGTATAATGAATTGTGCCTCAAATGATGTACCTATAATTCAGCATCCGGACAATCAAATTTCACTATATAAGGAAATGGGGTTTGTGCAGGCTTATCTTGAAGCTAGATAGGTAAAACTATATGTTTTTGTAAACTAGAGATAATGAGGAATCTGAAAAAAATAATTACAACACAGTACCCTGATGGCAGCTGAAGATATTCTTCACAGTGTAATCCAGAACATTGGCGAAAAGGTAATCCAAAACGTCAGTCACATTGTTTGAAACACCACAGTTTTCCTGCTTGAATGTCAAAACACTTGAAACTTCAGAGAAAACCAGAAGAACATGTCCGTGAAAGATACAGAACAAAGTTAGGGTCTTGGTCTTCTGTGGAAGGCTGAAAAGCACTCGGGGCAGAGTCCCACGTCGCATCCAGAACATTCCCAGCCAGAGCGCACACAAGTAGGATGGCCAGCAGCACAGTTCCTCTTTCTTGACCTCCTCTCTCAGCATCACTCTCCTCTGCAGTAGTGCTTCCAGATTCTGGGTAACACAGGAAAACATATATCCTAAGTCTTCTGTTCATTTCATTGTTTCATAATGGTGCAAGAGTTGTTACAGAGAGCTTGACTCAGTTTCCACTGATCAGTCTGATTTTCAGAAAGAAAAAAATATGAACATTACTTATTCATTCTATGAAAAATGAAGTCATGCATAAAATCATAAATAAAAATAAAATCTGAATCACTAGCATATAAGGAAGGGGAAGGGCTATAGCTTTCATTGGAGACACGCCCACTCGTGACACGCCCACACTGTTTCCAAACTAAAAACAAACGAACAAAAGTTATAAATTGTTCTTTTCAAATCACCACTTTTATTCATCTATAAAGTGCTTTCAAAACACCTATAATCACCCAGAAACGATCTTCTAGTTTGATCAGGCAACTCCTGTAAGTAACCATGTACCCTGCCCCCTCCATCCCCCCCTTCCTTAATGTGGCGGACCAACAAATGTAAAATAACCAATAACCGCACGCAGCAAGTGTTCCATCACTCGACACACAAAATAATCCAAGTTTATCTACTCGCCTGCTTTGCTTTCGTTACTACTGCCTCCGGCAACTGATTCTTCACTCGTGCCACTTCCACGAAACTCCTGCTCAAACTTGGTCGCTGATTCACTCATTATTTCAGTCAAAACGCACGAAAAACTTGGAGATAACGGACTGACAAGGCTTGCAGGTGCACAATGGATACCAGCAAGTCACGTGAACTGATCAGTCCGGATGTTTAGCAGCGGTGGTATAACGGTTTTTATCTGAGCCACGATCGTGGCCCAACGCACTCGGGCGGTAAAGCCACGATCGTGGCCCATCACACTCAGCGGGTTAATATCGAGGAACCATGTGTCGCTGGATACGTCAAACTCCATGAAAATTTTAACATTTGGTGGAAGAAGAAAAAAAGTATCTCTAGACATGTGCCTGTTTTATGTGCTGATCCAGAAAGGAACAGTTTGAGTAAATCAGTATCAATCTTCTGCTTGTTTTATGTGCTGATCTGGAATAGGACAGTTTGAGTAAATCAGTATCAGTCTTCTGCCTGTTTTATGTGCTGATCCAGAATGGAAGTTTGAGTAAATCAGTGTTCTTCTGCCTGTTTTATGTGCTGATCTGGAATAGGACAGTTTGAGTAAATCAGTATCAGTCTTCTGCCTGTTTTATGTGCTGATCCAGAATGGAAGTTTGAGTAAATCAGTGTTCTTCTGCCTGTTTTATGTGCTGATCTGGAATAGGACAGTTTGAGTAAATCAGTATCAGTCTTCTCCCTGTTTTATGTGCTGATCCGGAATAGGACCGTTTGAATAAACCAGTATCAGTCTTCTGCCTGTTTTTTGTGCTGATCCAGAATGGAAGTTTGAGTAAATCAGTATTCTTCTGCCTGTTTTATGTGCTGATCCAGAATAGGACAGTTTGAGTAAATCAGTATCAGTCTTCTGCCTGTTTTATGTGCTGATACGAAATGGGACAGTTTGAGTAAATCAGTATCAATCTTCTGCCTGTTTTATGTGCTGATCCAGAATGGGACAGTTAGAGTAAACCAGTATCAGTCTTCTGCCTGTTTTATGTGCTGATTCGAAACGGGACAGTTTGAGTAAATCAGTATTCTTCTGCCTGTTTTATGTGCTGATCCGAAATGGGACAGTTTGAGTAAATCAGTATCAGTCTTCCAACTCCACAGCCTGGCTGGGAAGTTGTCATTACCAGTCACTGTGTCAGGGCTGAGTGGCTTAAAGGTTCATGCTCGCAAAGGTTTTTTTTCCTTCTCTTGTCTGTGAATGTACTGCATCAGTGCCATTACAGATTCATTTTAGACACAAATAAATACAAATTGCTGGTATAAATCTGTACTCAAGTTAAAAAGGTCGAATGATTTTTTAGTTTTGTTCCAAATGAGAAATCACATTGGTTTTACCAATGTTGAATATTTACCACTGTTTGAAAAAAATTAGTATGATTCGCTGATTTTTTTCAGTAATTTATAACCTACATTATACATCAATGATCATTGAAAAGGCACTGTAAGGTCAATAGAGACGTTAAGAAACGGACCACATCCTAGTGCAGTGCGTTTATAATTTGAGTTGTTGAGTGTTGCCAGGTTTTGTCCCAGATGTGACAGCCGTGTGGCGCGCATTGAGCAGTCGGCCCTTGGCACGGTCTTCATTTGCACCCACGGAGCGCCCAAGCACAGCGTCAACGGCTGCAGACGCACGTACCTGTCCAAGCGCGACCTGCAGGCTCACATCGCTCACCGCCATTCTGCCAAACCCCCTGCCCCAGCCGTGGCTGACCGCGGGGTGTCCGAGGAGAAACTGTCATCTTCGTCACACCATCCTGTCCAGCCACCACAGCAACAGCCATCACAACCACCGCAGCCTGCTCAACAACAGCAGCAGCAACAACAGCAACAGCATCACATTTCGTCCACTTTCGAAAGACTTGAGGCAGCCCGAGAGAGGGAGAGAGAGCGGGAGAGAGAGAGGGACAGGGAGAGAGAGAGGGAAAGAGAGCGGGAGAGAGAGAGGGACAGGGAAAGAGAGCGGGAACGTGAGCGGGACAGGATGGAGAGGACAGGGAGAGGGAGAGGGACTCCAGGGTAGACACGAGAAGCATGACCGTGGGGGACAGGGACCGCCCCTCTGAGCAGCCTGTCTACCGGCCCCTTGAGGCGCCCCCTCCCAACATCAACACCGGCCACCCCCCTCCCCCAGCCCTGGCCACCCACCTTCAACACCCACCCCCAAACCAGATGCGTCACCCTCCCCCGACGATGCAGATTCCACACAACCACCTGCGATTGCCGATGCCCCCCATGCAGCAGCAACAGCCCCCGCCGCCGCAGCAGCAGCAGCAGGGACCGCAGGTGGCCACCACGATGGACAGCTACGTCACCGCCCCCATCCAGGGCATGGGTGGAGGGTCCCCAGCAGCCACCGCCACCCGCACCAACCAGAACCTCATCACCGTGCCCATACAGGACGAGGGTGACAGCTACACCACAGGACGCGGGGGGCGGGAATCGGAACGCGCCAACTACGGGGGGCCGCCCCCCTCCATACCCAGCCACCTGCCCAACGCTCCTCCAGCCTCGTACGGCACCCCACCTCCCCACATGGGTATGCCACCCCCCGGGGTGCGCCCACAGCCTTTCAACCCGCAGGCGGGGCTGGTCGGGGTTGGTCGTGTGCCTTTCAGTTCGGCGCCGTTGGTTCAGGCTGTGGTTCAGGCTCTGTCGCAGCGTGCCCATCTTGCTGGCAACCCCCCGCCCCAGCGCCTCAACCTTCCCATGCAGGGTGGGTCGGTGCCGGTCTCCACCCCTTCCCGCTATCCCCACTCGGGTCAGCAGCCGTTCGGGTCGTCCAACAGTCCTCACCCCAACAGTCCCATGCAGCACTGGGGTGGTGCTCCCCGCCAAGGGCAGAACCCGCCCCCACAGAGACCCCCGACAGACAACAGCAATTATCGACCCTACTACTGATCAAACGCAATGACAGCAGTAAATATCAGACAACGGGGGATTGGCTAAGAGTGGTTGCTCCTCTTTGAATGTGGGCTGTTGACTACAGCTCTCACTGGCACGCTGTCCTGAGCCCGGTTTTTTCTCATGATTCACGAGTTCTGTACCCAACTCTCTGTAGGCTGTTAACCACAGCTCTCATCCACACTCTGTCCTGAGTTGGGTTTTTCTCATGATTCACGAGTTCTATACTCAACTCTCTGTAGGCTGTTAACCACAGCTCTCATCCACACTCTGTCCTGAGCCCGGTTTTTCTCATGATTCACGAGTTCTATACTCAACTCTCTGTAGGCTGTTAACCACAGCTCTCATCCACACTCTGTCCTGAGCCCGGTTTTTCTCATGATTCACACAGTTCTGTATCCAGCCTTCTCTCATCTATGTTGCTTCTGTTTTTCCTTGTACTGTACACAGAGTTGCCTACCGTTCCTGAGCAGCCGTATTTGATCCGGATCTAAGTAAAAATATCCCCTTAGTCCGGAAAGTACGGTTATCGAAAGTATGCTCCGGAGAAAAAAAATCGCCGTGGAAAATTTCGTGGGGGGGGGGGGGGGGGGGGGGGATTTTGGCTTGCCTTCACCAAGTGTGAGTTCGAGCATGCGCAATGGGAAACGCTTTGTAAACCAAGTTTTCTGATTGGTTGACCCACTTCACTTCACTTCCCTTCAAGCTCGCTGGCTGGCCTAGGCCTAGGCCTAGTAGGTGCAGGCATTCAAGTTTCAAAATGGCCAGCAAGAGGAAGCAAAGCGATCAGTGTGGTTCGTCTGAAGATCGTTCTGAAACTCCACCACGGGATGTGAAAAAACCACGACGAATGCAGGCTTTCAAAACGGATTATTCCGAGAAGTGGCCCTGTTTAAGACCTGGACAGAAGGGGCAAACATTCGGATTTTGCTCTGTGTGCAAGTGTGACTTTTCCGTCGCTCATGGTGGAAAGGACGACTGCCGTCGGCACATCGAATCGAAAAAACATGCCGAGTATGAGAGCAAAGCCAAGGAAGTGGGCAAATGCCTGAAAACATCAGGATTTTTCACTTTGAGTTCTTCATCCAGCCCTGATATGGCTCTTCGTAGTTGGCTGGACTATAAGCAACATGAATTGAATTGAATTTGTGTGTTCATTTATTGTATGTGTATTACAGTCTTAACAGGCAGACGCACTTGAACTGTCTGTTCCGGACAAAAATCCTGTGTTACTGATTTCTGAGACATTTGTTCCTGATGAGCAAATTTTGGGGTAGGCATGTCTGTGTACATTCTAAGTGACAAATTGATTATGTTGGTGATAGATGAAAAGAATATGTTCCATTCACCTCCAGTTTGTGTGCTTGCTGCTTCTTTCCAGGGAGGATTATTCCTAACAATGGATAGCTTCTAAGTATTAATATTGGTAATGTTACTTTAAGCTTTTCTTTTTTGAATTAGAAAGTTCTATGTATACCAGTTGTCAATATTAACAAATTGCATGAGACATTTTAATGTTACAGATTTGTAGCTGACACCCGTACTGAGTGATGGTGCTTCTAACTAAATGCATGGTATCTTTGAAGAGACACCAAATCAAAAGAGGATATGTCCAGAAAACAGTCATGTTGGGCAAAACATTGATCACATATATATGTTTCTCCTAAGTTAAAAGTTTTCCTATGAAAGTAAATTAACTTTATTGTGGTGTTTTTTGCCCTGACTGGGTCTTACTCCTGGCTCCTGATCTTGGCATGGGCTCAGTTGGGAAAACTGGAACCATGCAGTCGAGTATTATCCACTTAATGCTTGCACTTTGGAGGTGGTTGCTCAAATTTTATGACCAACATTGCAGGTGTGTGTATTTCTCAAGCCTGGTTGATGCTTGGATATATTATGAAAGTAAACTAGAGTACAGCCCTGTCTTGCAGTCTCAGACCAGTATAAAAAATCCGAAGCATTATTCTCTTCATTCTCATCACCGCCACCTCCTCCTCTCCCTTCTTCCCTTCTCCCTTACTTCTCCAGTGGTCAAGTTTTGCTACTGACTGGTTTTGGTGATGTTCCTTCCCCGTCCTTCCCACCGCGCCTGCCACTTGTCTCTCCATGTCTGTGTCTTTTATCACTACGTTACAGGTTCACGCATCCCCACCATCCAGCGCACCCTCCCATTCCCCTCCCACTGATCATCAGTGTGGTCTGTAGTGGGGCTGGGAGTTGGCGAAGCCATACTAGTGCTGCGTGTGCTGCAGTGTTGTGGATGGAGAGAAACGGACAGACGCCAGACTGAAATTCTAGATAGAAATGTGTGAATAATGTTTGTGTTCATTCTTGTTATTTTTCACAGCAGGACTTTTGTAGGATTTGAGTGTGTGTGTGTCTTGTACTTCTGTAGTTGGCAAACTCAAACGGAAACTCACAGATGTGTGGATCGTTATAGTCTGAGCTGTCTAACTCGCAGTTATCAGACCATAGCTGGTAGGGAGAGGCGAGACTGTAACTATGGGTTAACAGAAAGCGTTTTGAGTGACTGCACGTTTCATTTGTTAACGAGTTTAGACCCAACCTTCAAGGAGAATGGTGATTTCCTAAAGTGACAGTGTTGTTTGGTAGTAGGATGACCCCAGAATTGTTAGGGATATGGTAAAGCCAGTTTGTCTCTTTGAAGATACTCGATGCTCTCATTTACAATGCTGTTTCTAAGTTTCTAGCTCTGTGTGTTTCTCTGGTTGCGTGTTATAGTTTCCAGTGCCATGGGTGTGTGTGCGCATTAAGAATTGAGTGAGAACCATTCTGAACCGTACTGTCCATTCAGGATATTACAATAGGAACAAAAATCATACTTTGTATGAAGAATGTAGTTTTCCCATTTAGTCCAAACCTTAGGCAAAAACATGCAAAACACTTGTCGGCCATTTGCAGTCACAATAGAATATGGACAAATCATTTTAGCCTGTTTGTGACTGATCGAGTTAGAAGACCCTGTCATAGGCATTTCTTTTATTAAACACACAAGTACAATAACTGCGTTTGACTGCTTTCAAATTGTTTTAGGCCACTGGATGTGTCCTGGCTTAATGGAAACACCAGTGATATGTGTCTCGGTTATTTCTAAGAAGGGATCTGCATGAGTATTGACTGACTTGATCATGCCCACATTCTCAAGAGACAATACTTCATGGTATTCAAACATTCCAACACAAACTGCATATTTTCACAGGACTGTTGTGGAACATTATCGCAAGAAAGTGTTCACAAGCTTTCCAGTTTCTAAGTTATGAAAGACACAAGGGTCTCATTATTTTTTTTTTCACAAAGAATATAGTCAGCTTGTACTGGCATTGCAGTTTTAAATAAGGAGTGGTCTGTGCATGTGTTTCAGTGGATGTAGCTTCAGTCCAGTGTGTTCAGCTGAAAAAAAAAAGTTTATGTGATACACCAGTATTTTGTCTAGAGTTGATTGTGAACACTGAGGTCTGTAAATAACGTCTGATTTGAGAATTACCTGCAAATTTTGAGAAAAACAATGTATTTAAATGTACATAGCTGAGGGCAACTGTCAAGAGTACTACTTGTGACTTCTTCTTGACACAGTTTAATGTGTTTGATGTTAACATTTTTTTCCCTATTGTTTTGTGAAAGTAAAGTTTGCTGAATCAGAAACTGGCTTCTGCTTCTTTGTGACAATGTCTAATATGTTTTTTTCTCTCCAAGATTGTCTGCTTTTGCATCATTATTCTTGGGTAAAAATCGTAAAATCTGTAACATTTGTGTTCGTTGGGTTTGGCGGAGATCGTTCTTCCATAGGTAAAAATCGTGAAATCTGTAACATTTGTGTTTGTTGGGTTTGGTGGAGATAGGTGAGTTTTGAAGTTGTCCTGGAATTGGTAGGACGCTTTTTGTTAGGTGTCCTATGCTCATGAAACAAGATTGAAATTAAAGACATGCTTCATTGTTTTGAAGGAATAAAATTGAAAAAAAAAAAAAAAAGTTAAATGCAACATTGACGTAATGTGTCTAATCTGGTGTGCTTGGCTTTAAAGTTATTTTCTCAGTCTAAATAGTTGTCTCTCGGTCTCTTCCAATGCCTGTCTTTTTATGCCACATTTATCTGTTTACAGAGTGCTATGCTTTTGACATAGATACTATAATTTTTTGGACAATGCTATTCTGCTACACGTTGAGATGAAATGCTACACACACACACACACACAACACGCTCACACCATACCACACAGACACATTCACACACACACACACACACACACACACACACACACAACTCGCACACACACACACACAAATACACAGACACATAACACACACACACACATACACAGACACATAACTCGCGCACACACACACACACACACACACGCACACACACACACATTTCAGAAATTGTAAAAACATGCTCCATGGTCTGAGCAGTGGCTTCAGCAGAATTCAGACAACACAGACCTTAAACTGTGACTTATTTCATAAAAAGATTAAAAGAAAAAAGTCAAGTTCATTAAATATAGGATGAAAGAGCAGATGAAAAATCACTCAGGACTATTGTGGATTTGCTGTGCCTAATCAATCCTTTTTAAAAAAATTATTTTTCATCCATTTTATTTTTTCTGGACCAAGTCAAAATGATGTGATAACTAGAGAGTTTTCCATCTACTTAGTCCAACATCATGTTATGCGTAAGCAAAGTGCAACTGAAACTATTACCGAGTGTGATTTGTGGCATTGCAAATGAATGCTACATCTAAATTTGGATTGCTCCGCTTAAAATGTCCAACTGTTATCCCTTATGCTATTGAGACGCTGGCAGTTCTGTATTGAGATAAATGCTGGAAAAATACTCCAATGGGATACAGCCAGCAAAAGTCAAAACGTCTTGACGTGGCCAGTTGTTAAGCTACATTATACCTTGAAGTACATCGTTTTTACCAGGAGCAAAAATATAACCCACCAGTAGCATTCTTGCACATACTTGCATACATGAACACTTGCATGCACATGATTTTTACACATGCACGCACATATGCATTCGGTGAAATACGTAAATGCATGTGCACAGTTCAGTCAAACAGTTAAAGACAAGCGTATACTTGCTGATGTACATGTGTGCACAAACATACATGTACGCGCGCGCACACACACACACACACACACACACACACACACACTCTCTCTCTCTCTCTCTCTCTATCTCTCTCCCTCTGTCTCTCTCTCTCGGGCACGCGCGCACCCACACACACACATCAAATATGGATGAACGACCGCCTTGTTTAGATTGGGTGTTTGTCTCCCTTCCTTAACAAATATTCAAGGAGTGCGGTGTAGGACTGACGGGCAGGGAAAGAGAAGGGTGTGTGTTATGTGTGTGTGTGAGTGTGTGTGTGGTGTGTGTGTGAGTGTGGTGTGTTGTGTTGTGTGTATGTGTGCACGCGCGCGTGTTGTGTGCGTCTCTGCGTTTGCGTGCATGCATATCATTGCACGCATGTTTGCTTGTGTGTGTGTGGATGTTGTGTTTGTGTGTTGTGAGTGTCTGAAATATGAGAAACAATGGAAACGAACACGCACACCAAACTGAGCCAAACATTACCGATAAGGTTTTGAAACGACAACAACAACGATGTAAACGAGACTTATGTGAGAAAAGAACTGACTTTTAAAAAAACTTCTGAGAAGTGCGAAGTGTGTGTGCGTGCGCGAGCACGTGCAATTGGAATGGAGGAGCGTGTGTGTGTGTGTGTGTGTGTGTGTGCAACCTCTCTCTGGACGCCGAGCTAAACGTGTGGATCGGCAAGGCAGCAACAGCGATGGCCCGTCTAGCGAAGAGAGTCTGGGACAACACCATGCTAACGTCAAACACCAAGATAAAAGTGTACCAAGCCTGCGTGTTGAGCACTCTTCTCTACGAAAGCGAAGCATGGACTAGAATGCAGGCTGAACGCCTTCCACCTGCGCTGCCTCAGAAGACTTCTAGGCAACACTTGGCAGGACAGCATCACCAACAAGGATGTCCTGCCTCAGGCATGTTCGCCATACTGACAGAAATGCCTGCGCTGGCTTGGCCACGTCAGCCGCATGGATGACGGTCGCATCCCAAAGGACATGCTGTACGGCGAGCTGACTACAGGCTCCAGACCCTCAGGACGGCTCGCCCTATGCTACAAGGATGTATGCAAGCGCGACCTGAGGGCAGGCAGCCTCGACCCAGCAGACCTGCAGACAGCAGCTTCAGACCGGGTCAGCTGGCGGTCCACCATCACGGCCGGCATCAAGCAAGCAGAGCAGAGGAGAGCGGCCCAGTGAGAAGAATGGAGGCAGACGCAGACGGCAAAGAATTGCGTCGGCACCCACAGACACTCGTGACCGACACTTCACCTGCAGCAACTGCAACATAGTTTACCTCTCAAGGATCGGGCTCTTCAGCCACAGCAGGCGCTGCAACTCCACAGCTGACTGATCCACAGCACAACGCCATTGTCTCTCAAGACAGACGGATGCTATCAATCTCTCTCTCTCTCTCTCTCTCTCTCTCTCTCCACACATACATATGTGCGTGTCAAATTCTTGAAGGAGAAAATGAAGTGCAAAGGGAGACAAGAAGCTCCGCCCCAAAATGACCGTGGGGAGCACCAAAGCCCAGGAGACACCAATGGGGTCGAAACTTCGGCAAGGCACAGCATCTCTTAAAGACAGCATTAAAAAAAAATCTCCCTTCCAAGTATGCAGAAAGAAAGAACAACTCATGGCAGCAAAAAGATCGCACTTTTTTTTAAAGGTCTACAGCTGCCCCAAACTCTCTCTCTCTCTCTCTCTCATGTGTGTGTGTGTGTGTGTGTGTGTGTGTGTGTTGGGCGGTGAGTGGTTGGAGGCGGAGATGAGAAGAAAGGGAAGCAATGAACAATCCGGATACTGTGTACGACAAAAAAAAAAAAAAAGAAATGTGTTCATTGGGTTGTTTTCAGCCCCCCACCCCCACCCCGCCCCCACCTAGTATGCCAAACATAAGAAACGTGATCTGATTGGTGCGCAACCTGCGCTGCATTTTCACATGTGTTTAGGCAGTATGCCTGAAAGGAAGTCGACACACTACTATTCCATGAACAGGAGACTGAAGAAAATGGACTGAAGAAAATGGACAGGAGAAGGGGAGACGGGCGGGGGATGGGGTTGGGGTGGGGGTGGGTGAGACGAGGGGGCGAGGAGGATGTGTGTGTGTGTGTGTGTGTGTGTGTGTGTGTGTGTGTGTGTGTGTGCGCGCGCGCGCGCGCGCGCAGGTTTTGACTGTCACATTGTGTGTGTGTGTGTGTGTGTGTGTGTGTGTGTGTGTGTGTGTGCGCGCACGCGCGCGTGCGCTTGTTTTCGAACACGCACACGTGCCGCATGTGTCTGTGTGTGCGGTCTCATGCTTGCTTGTTTGTTGGTGTGCCAGTATAATATGCACATACCACAGCAGGACGCGTGTGCAGTGAGTAGACGTGTGAACACTGAGGCAGCGGACCACGCGCACAGTTGTTTTTGAACTAGGCCGACCTAATGAACCGACAGGCCTGCTGGACACGTCTTCTCGTGCACTGACCGTGACGTCAGTCGGGATGGATCATCCGATCAGGATTCCAATCCGCAGCAGCTTAGAAGTCCGAATCACGTCAGTTCCTCGCGATTTCCGCCGCAGATTATGCTAGGTGATGCGGGTCTAATGACTACAACATTCTGTCGTGACCTTTCTAGGCCCAGTCAGGCCTACACTGGCCCCTCTGCAATCCATCATTATAATGCTGGAACATGTGCAGTGGATGGACATCTATTCTTCTGCTTCTCTCCCCCCACCCTCCCCCTACTCTCCCCCTCCCCCATCAATGTAATGCTGGAAAATACGCCGCAGGTGGACAATCAATCTTTCGCTTCTCTTCCCCCCCCCCCCCCCCCCCCGCCCACTCTTCCTAAGCTTTCCTCTCCTCCTCTCTTCACCTTCCAATATTCACCCCATCCCCTCCTGTCCCCCCCCCCCCTCCTTTTTTGAAATAAAAAAAAAATCCGGTTAGTGCAGTCCTGTCTTCAGGTGTATTGTGCTCTGAGGAGAAGGGATGAAGGTTTGGGTTGAGGGTAAGGGGGGGGGGGGTGTTGTCGGGCGCACACTACATGCGTATGATGCCATAGCTTGTGTGTGTGTGTGTGTGTGTGTGTGTGTGTGTGTGTGTGTGTGTGGGTCAAACGAAGAGACGGCTGGGAACATGACTTTTCGTTTTAAATACCGTGATGTCAACCGGGGTGAATCGTCCAGGATTCAAATCCACAGCTAGGATGTCTGGTTCAGGTCTGTTCCCTCCGTCAACTCCGCAGTTTAGGCTCTCTGTGATAGCCTCCTTTATCCCTGCAGTTTACTCTCTATGATAGCCTCCCTTATTCTCTGCAGTTTACTCTCTATGATAGCCTCCTTTATCTCTGCAGTTTACTCTCTATGATAGCCTCCTTTATCTCTGCAGTTTACTCTCTATGATAGCCTCCTTTATCTCTGCAGTTTACTTTCTATGACAGCCTCCTTTATCTCTGCAGTTTTACTCTCTATGAAAAGCCTCTTTTATCTCTGCAGTTTACCTCTATGATACCCTCCCTTATCTCTGCAGTTTACTCTCTATGAAAGCCTCCCTTATCTCTGCAGTTTACTCTCTATGATAGCCTCCCTTATCTCTGCAGTTTACTCTCCATGATAGCCTCCCTTATCTCTGCAGTTTACTCTCTATGATAGCCTCCCTTATCTCAGCACTTTACTTTCTATGATAGCCTCCTTTATCTCTGCAGTTTACTTTCTATGATAGCCTCCTTTATCTCTGCAGTTTACTATGATAGCCTCCTTTTTCTCTGCAGTTTACTTTCTATGATAGCCTCCTTTTTCTCTGCAGTTTACTTTCTATGATAGCCTCCTTTATCCCTGCAGTTTTACTTTCTATGATAGCCTCCTTTATCTCTGCAGTTTACTCTCTATGATAGCCTCCCTTATCTCTGCAGTTTACTTTCTATGATAGCCTCCCTTATCTCTGCAGTTTACTTTCTATGATAGCCTCCTTTATCCCTGCAGTTTACTCTCTATGATAGCCTACCTTATCTCTGCAGTTTACTCTCTATGATAGCCTCCTTATCTCTAAAGTTTACTCTCTATGATAGCACCCCTTATCTCTGCAGTTTACTCTCTATGATAGCCTCCCTTATCTCTGCAGTTTACTTTCTATGATAGCCTACCTTTATCTCTGCAGTTTACTCTCACTATGATAGCCTCCTTTATCCCTGCAGTTTACTTTCTATAATAGCCTCCTTTATCTCTGCAGTTTACTATGATAGCCTCCCTTATCTCTGCAGTTTACTTTCTATGACAGCCTCCCTTATCTCTGCAGTTTACTCCCTATGATAGCCTCCCTTATCTCTGCAGTTTACTCTCTATGATAGCCTCCTTTATCTTTGCAGTTTACTCTCTATGATAGCCTCTTTTATCTCTGCAGTTTACTCTCTATGATAGCCCCCCTTATCTCTGCAGTTACTCTCTGTGATAGCCTCCCTTATCTCTGCAGTTTACTCTCTATGATAGCCTCCCTTATCTCAGCAGTTTACTCTCTATGATAGCCTCCCTTATCTCTGCAGTTTACTCTCTATGATAGCCTCGCTTATATCTGCAGTTTACTCTCTATCATAGCCTCCCTTATCTCTGCAGTTTACTCTCTGTGATAGCCTCCCTTATCTCTGCAGTTTACTCTCTATGATAAACCTCACTTATCTCTGCAGTTTACTCTCTGTGATAGCCTCCCTTATCTGCAGTTTACTCTCAATGATAGCCTCCCTATCTCTGCAGTTTAGGCTCTATGATAGCCTCCTTTATCTCTGCAGTTTAAATCTCTGTGATAACCTCCTTTATCTCTGCAGTTTACTTTCTATGATTTGCCTCCCTTATCTCTGCAGTTTACTCCCCATGAAAGCCTCCCTTATCTCTGCAGTTTACTCTCTATGATAGCCTCCCTTATCTCTGCAGTTTACTCTCTATGATAGCCTCCCTTATCTCTGCAGTCTACTCTCTATGATAGCCTCCCTTATCTCAGCAGTTTACTCTCTATTTATAGCCTCCCTTATCTCTGCAGTTTACTCTCTATGATAGCCTCCTTTATCTCTGCAGTTTACTCTCTATGATGGCCTCCCTTATCTCTGCAGTTTACTCTCTATGATAGCCTCCCTTATCTCTGCAGTTTACTCTCTATGATAGCCTCCTTATCTCTGCAGTTTACTCTCTATGATAGCCTCCTTTATCTCTGCAGTTTACTCTCTATGATAGCCTCCCTTATCTCTGCGTTTACTCTCTATGGATAGCCTCCTTTATCCCTGCAGTTTACTCTCTATGATAGCCTCCTTTATCCCTGCAGTTTACTTTCTATGATAGCCTCCTTTATCTCTACAGTTTACTCTCTATGATAGCCTCCCTTACCTCTGCAGTTTACTCTCTATGATAGCCTCATTTATCTCTGCAGTTTACTCTCCCGTGATAGCCTCGCCTATCTCTGCAGTTTACTCTCTATGATAGCCTCCCTTACCTCTGCAGTTTACTCTCTATGAAAAGCCTCCCTTATCTCTGCAGTTTTACTCTCTATGATAGCCTCCTTTATCTTTGCTGTTTACTCTCTATGATAGCCTCGCTTATTCTCTGCAGTTTACTCTCTATGATAGCCTCCCTTATCTCTGCAGTTTACTCTCTATGATAGCCTCCCTTCTCTCTGCAGTTTACTCTCTATGATAGCCTCCTTTATCTCAGCAGTTTACTCTCTATGATAGCCTCCTTTATCTCTGCAGTTTTCTCTCTATGATAGCCTCCTTTATCCCTGCAGTTTACTCTCTATGATAGCCTCCCTTATCTCTGCAGTTTACTCTCTATGATAGCCTCCCTTACCTCTGCAGTTTACTCTCTATGATAGCCTCCCTTATCTCAGCAGTTTACTCCCCTATGATAGCCTCCTTTATCTCTGCAGTTTACTCTCTATGATAGCCTCGCTTATCTCTGCAGTTTACTCTCTATGATAGCCTCCCTTATCTCTGCAGTTTACTCCCAATGATAGCGTCCCCTTATCTCTGCAGTTTACTCTCTATGATAGCCACCCTTATCTCTGCAGTTTTTCTTTCTATGATAGCCTCCCTTATCTCTGCAGTTTACTCTCTATGATAACCTCCTTTATCTCTGCAGTTTACTCTCTATGATAGCCTCGCTTATCTCTGCAGTTTACTCTCTATGATAGCCTCGCTTATCTCTGCAGTTTACTCTCTATGATAGCCTCGCTTATCTCTGCAGTTTACTCTCTATTATCTCTGCAGTTTTCTCTCTATGATAGCCTCCTTTATCTCTGCAGTTTACTCTCTATGATGGCCTCCCTTATCTCTGCAGTTTACTCTCTATGATAGCCTCCCTTATCTCTGCAGTTTACTCTCTATGATAGCCTCGCTTATCTCTGCAGTTTACTCTCTATGATAGCCTCCCTTATCTCTGCAGTTACTCTCTATGATAGCCTCGCTTATCTCAGCAGATTACTCTCTATGATAGCCTCCCTTATCTCTGCAGTTTACTCTCTATGATAGCCTCCCTTATCTCTGCAGTTTTTCTCTCTATGATAGCCTCCCTTATCTCTGCAGTTTACTCTCTATGATAGCCTCTCTTACCTCTGCAGTTTACTCTCTATGATAGCCTCCCTTATCTCTGCAGTTTACTCTCTATGATAGCCTCCTTTATCTCTGCAGTTTACTCTCTATGATAGCCTCGCTTATCTCTGCAGTTTACTCTCTATGATAGCCTCCCTTACCTCTGCAGTTTACTCTCTATGATATCCTCCCTTATCTCAGCAGTTTACTCTCTATGATAGCCTCCTTTATCTCTGGGAGTTTACTCTCTATGATAGCCTCGCTTATCTCTGCAGTTTACTCTCTATGATAGCCTCATTTATCTCTGCAGTTTACTCCCTATGATAGCCTCCCTTATCTCTGCAGTTTACTCTCTATGATAGCCTCCCTTATCTCTGCAGTTTACTTTCTATGATAGCCTCCCTTATCTCTGCAGTTTACTCTCTATGATAACCTCCTTTATCTCTGCAGTTTACTCTCTATGATAGCCTCGCTTATCTCTGCAGTTTACTGTCTATGATAGCCTCGCTTATCTCTGCAGTTTACTCTCTATGATAGCCTCGCTTATCTCTGCAGTTTACTCTCTATTATCTCTGCAGTTTACTCTCTATGATAGCCTCCTTTATCTCGCAGTTTACTCTCTATGATGGCCTCCCTTATCTCTGC
The DNA here is from genome assembly GCA_018398815.1 of Conus ventricosus. NCBI lineage: Eukaryota > Metazoa > Mollusca > Gastropoda > Neogastropoda > Conidae > Conus > Conus ventricosus. The sequence continues at coordinate 60,001,829 of CM031615.1, read as the reverse complement.
AGTTTACTCTCTATGATAGCCTCCGTTATCTCTGCAGTTACTCTCTATGATAGCCTCCTTTATCTTTGCAGTTTACTCTCTATGATAGCCCCCTTTATCTCTGCAGTTTACTCTCTATGATAGCCTCGCTTATCTCTGCAGTTTTTCTCTATGATTGCCTCCTTTATCCCTGCAGTTTACTCTCTATGATAGCCTCCTTTTTCCCTGCAGTTTACTCTGTATGATAGCCTCCTTTATCCCTGCAGTTTACTTTCTATGATAGCCTCCTTTTATCTCTGCAGTTTACTCTCTATGATAGCCTCCTTTATCCCCGCAGTTTACTTTCTATGATAGCCTCATTTATGTCTGCAGTTTACTCTCTGTGATAGCCTCCTTTATCCCTGCAGTTTACTTTCTATGATAGCTCCTTTATCTCTGCAGTTTACTCTCTATGATAGCCTCGCTTATTTCTGCAGTTTACTCTCTATGATAGCCTCCCTTATCTCTGCAGTTTACTCTCTATGATAGCCTCCTTTATTCCTGCAGTTTACTTTTCTATGATTGCCTCCATTATCTCTGCAGTTTACTCTCTATGATAGCCTCCTTTATCCCTGCAGTTTACTTTCTATGATAGCCTCCCTTATCTCTGCAGTTTACTCTCTATGATAGCCTCGCTTATCTCAGCAGTTTACTCTCTATGATAGCCTCCCTTATCTCTGCAGTTTACTCTCTAAAGATAGCCTCCCTTATCTCTGCAGTTTACTCTCTATGATAGCCTCCCCTTATCTCTGCAGTTTACTCTCTATGATAGCCTCCCTTATCTCTGCAGTTTACTCTCTATGATAGCCTCCTTTATCTCTGCAGTTTACTCTCTATGATAGCCTCGCTTATCTCTGCAGTTTTCTCTCTATGATAGCCTCCCTTACCTCTGGAGTTTACTCTCTATGATAGCCTCGCTTATCTCAGCAGTTTACTCTCTATGATAGCCTCCTTTATCTCTGCAGTTTACCTCTCTATGATAGCCTCGCTTATCTCTGCAGTTTACTCTCTATGATAGCCTCATTTATCTCTGCAGTTTACTCCCTATGATAGCCTCCCTTATCTCTGCAGTTTTACTCTCTATGATAGCCCCTTATCTCTGCAGTTTACTTTCTATGATAGCCTCCCTTATCTCTGCAGTTTACTCTCTATGATAACCTCCTTTATCTCTGCAGTTTACTCTCTATGATAGCCTCGCTTATCTCTGCAGTTTACTCTCTATGATAGCCTCGCTTATCTCTGCAGTTTACTCTCTATGATAGCCTCGCTTACTCTGCAGTTTACTCTCTATTATCTCTGCAGTTTACTCTCTATGATAGCCTCCTTTATCTCTGCAGTTTACTCTCTTTGATGGTCTCCCTTATCTCTGCAGTTTACTCTCTATGATAGCCCCCGTTATCTCTGCAGTTTACTCTCTATGATAGCCTCCTTTATCTTTGCAGTTTACTCTCTATGATAGCCCCCTTTAATCTCTGCAGTTTACTCTCTATGATAGCCTCGCTTATCTCTGCAGTTTCTCTCTATGATAGCCTCCTTTATCCCTGCAGTTTACTCTCTATGATAGCCTCCTTTATCCCTGCAGTTTACTCTCTATGATAGCCTCCTTTATCCCCGCAGTTTACTTTCTATGATAGCCTCCTTTTTCTCTGCAGTTTACTCTCTATGATAGCCTCCTTTATCCCTGCAGTTTACTTTCTATGATAGCCTCCTTTATCTCTGCAGTTTACTCTCTATGATAGCCTCCTTTATCCCTGCAGTTTACTTTCTATGATAGCCTCCCTTATCTCTGCAGTTTACTCTCTATGATAGCCTCCTTTAAAATTCCTGCAGTTTACTTTTCTATGATAGCCTCCTTTATCCCTGCAGTTTACTCTCTATGATAGCCTCCTTTATCCCTGCAGTTTACTCTCTATGATAGCCTCCTTTATCCCTGCAGTTTACTCTCTATGATAGGCCTTCGGACGACTGAGCAAGTCAGTATAAGCTTTTTGGCCTAAATTGTAGGCCGAAGCTATTACCCCTTTGACCGTCCAAAAATACTGGAAAATATACTGTTTGTGAACAGCATGTCCCCCCCCCCCCCCCCCCCCCCCCCCCCCCGCCTTTCCACTCCTTTAACGATCAAATGCTGATCAGTGCAGTGTGCTGTCCGATGATCTTCAGGTACATTGCGCCCTGACGGCTGAGGAGGAACGACGAGGTGGGGGAGGGGGGGGGCAGGAGGTGTGTTTAGGGGGGGGGGGGGGGGGAAGTGTCGGTCACACTACATGCATAAGAATGCCAGAGCTTTGTGTGTGTGTGTGTGTGTGTGTGTGTGTGTGTGTGTGCGCGCGCGCGAGACACAAACCTGATGGATAAATGGAAAAAAAAAAAGAGACCAAAGATGAAAGCGTTTAAGGCATGTAGGCATGCGGCACATGTACATAATTATGTGTTTGTGTGTTCGCTTGCTTGCTTAATTGCTTCCTTGTTTGACAATGATGTTAAAGGTGCGAATCAGGACGCACGGGTGTAAGCGTGAACACTGGGATGTGCGTTAATCAACCCACGCACGCTCGTTGTGTCCGCCAGTAAATGCTGTAGATTACCATCGAGCCAAACTGCCACGTCACTAATCAGCGAAATGACGATATTCAGCGAAAAAGCGATATTCGGGTAATAGTTCGTTATCTGGTGACGTCTTCAACAGGTGGCTCGTTAGTCATGAAAGACGAGCTAGTAAGTACACTGGACGCCGCCGTGAATGTTCTGCTGTGTGGTGTCCAGTTGCAAAGTACACAACGGCATTGGCCAGTCAGCAGTTATGTCCCTTGACATCTTCGTGCACCTAAAAATCCACACAGCGCAGGCTTCCAAGGGTGGTACAGGATTTGCACTCGGCTGCTGGCTAGTTCGGCGGTTGAGAACAGTACTTCTGTGGGTCCGTCCCACGTGCACGTTTGGGTGTATCTTTTTTTTCTTTTCCTTTAAAAAAAAATTATTATTGAACTCCAAGCCAAATATTACCCGAGCATGCAGCAGTACACCGTTTACAATGCGTGTTAGAATAACTCAAAATGCTTTAAGGAAAACAAAACAAAACAAAACAAAAACAAAAACAAACAAACAAACAAACAAAAAAAGCACCACCCTCTTCGCAGAGAATTCATTCTTATTCCCTCCCCTTTGTTTCTATGTTCTAGATGCCCCTGCAGGAGGTTGGGCTATAAATTGCTGCCAGTTTCACGAAACCAGTCATTGTTATTATTCATTTTTTGGCACCCGCCAGCTTCTTGAGTCGACGCCAGCATCATTTCTGTATAACGATGCAGTCAAGTCATTGCTATCGCACTCTGAAACAAAACTGATTTATCTCATCTTATCTCACTAACTCGCACACTGGACAGAGGGGGGCATTGGGGACGGTGTGGAACTATTCTTTGTCTGTAGGCAATATGGCCGATAGTCACTTTCCCCCGTTTTCTTTCTTTCTTTTTTTTTTCCTCTTGTTTTTCCTTTTTTTCTGGCGAGACGTTTCCACCTTTGCCACCTTTTTTTTGTCACAATGCATTTCTGTATTTAGATGGAGAGTATGGAGAGATGTAAATGTGGAGATAATGATTTCAGTGTTTAGTTACATTCAAAACACAAATGTGTTGACACAGTGATTTCGAAAAAGCTGTAACACACTTACGATTCATACAATAATTTCTCTGCTTTTCAAAAGTAAATCAAACACGGATAGGGGAAAGAAAAAAAATTCGAGCCTGCCAGGATTCGAACCTGGAATCTTCTGATCCGTAGTCAGACGCGTTATCCATTGCGCCACAGGCCCCGTTATCATACACGATTCGGTAACACCTTATATAGAGTTTTTACCAGGCATAACGCCGTTTGTTCTTCGTTTTCATTGAAATGGTACAGTCTAACTCCATTTAGCCTATCGGTTTGCCTACTGGTAGCCCTTAACTGAACACATGGTTACCGCATTGGTCGGTTGAAGAGCCGCCTAAAACATTTTTATTGCTAATAGTTTATGTTTTGGGCGCCTCTTCAACCGACCAGTGCGGTAACCATGTGTTGGAATCCCACGACTCGTAACCTAGTAGTCAAGCGGAATATGCCCTTATGTTGATGTTTCTAAATTAATTTGTGTGAAGGTCTGGCGTGAATTTCTGAACATCATTTTAGGGTCTGTTTGCCCAGGATAATTCCAACCATAACTTTGAAGAGGATGGTTAGCCAATCTCTTGAAATCATTTCTTTTTGACTTCTATCGTTTGAATGATTTTCGTTTAGGTTACGTTGTCCGTGGGACGTTTTCATGGCTGGATCGGTCATGTTGCAATGCTGCTAATCTGTTGAAGAGATAGTCAAACTGATAATAGCCTAGGCCTACGGCATTTCACCCCGTCATATCAGTTAATTTAGGTCTAGGCTATTCATTGCTTGTCTGCCAACATCACATGCGCATCAGCTTCACGGAGAACGTTGGGTTTTCAGATTACTGGAGCATCTAAATCAGGCAGTACTGTAGTATAGCTATTGGACATCGTGTTCTGAGTTGGGAATATTTAAACCGTTTGAAGTTCAGTAAGGTTAGGTAGGCCTAATGTTGCTTATAGTCCAGCCGATCGCAAAGGGCCATATCAGGGCTGTCACCGCGTTGAAGTCAACTCACAAGTCATTAGAAAAAAGAAAAAGAAAAGAAAACTCATTCACACAACCCTTTAAAGTACATCTAAAAACACACCGAAAATGTAATTAAAACGCTTTCTTCTGTAAAATGTTAGATCAGTTGTAAAATATTCTCTTTCAGAAAGTCAAAGATCAGGTGGTAAGCCTACATCTCTGAACAAGGTTTTCATGGAGTCTGCTGTAAAATGTTTATGTCTCATATAATGCGAGTCTCAACACTAAAAAACATATCTTAAATAAAGGTTAGCGAAGATTAGCAATGCTTTGTCTTGTGATTCGTTTGTCCATTTTTTTCTTTTTTTTTTTTTTTGGGCGGTTCGCTAACATCTGTTTAAGATTTGTTCAGATTTCCGCCCGCAGTCGTCTCACTTTGCAACTAAAAAACACGTTTCACTGTGAGTAAGTAGGCCTACGTGACATGAAACGCACCACGACGCTTCTTCACTTTTCAAATGATAAGCAAGGGTATAAAAGGAGTGGTCTGTATCAAACGGCACAAGTCTAGTTTTCTTTACGGTCGCCTCGGAACATGGTACAAAAATCCTTCAGGTTTGGATGGATTTTGAACAGTTTGTTATCCGTCTGCGTGTTCAATTCCTCTTTGACGTAAGCTTTGCTTTTGACTTTCAGATCAGTGTGAAGGATAGACAATCTGCTCAACTCTTTGCTTATACTGATTTTCCATACATACAATAAAACTGGAGCCATACAGAGTTGATAAGCATGGCTTCCTTTGAAGTTCATTTTTGTTCCTCTTCGACCAGATCCCACTGAAACTCTTTACAGTTGTATCCGCCATTACTTTAAAGGTTCTGGTCCTCTGTCTAAGCTGCTTTGTGACATCATAGGCAGAGCGTTCAAATCCTCTCGTCCTACTCGACCTCTGTGGCGAGCACTTTGGCTTGGCTAGACTGGCTGGACTGGCATACCGTTCTTACGGTGGTACTACAGCCGGCAAGCATATCATCGATCGGAATCATCGGCTTTGATGAACCCGAGTGAAATCTTACGTCCAGTCTGATTTCACTCTTCCTATTGATCTCTGAATATTTTTCTCGTTCTGGAAGCCGCACAGTTTTAGTCTTTGGCTTTAAACCCGCTTGAGGTCAGATGGTTGTCAACCGGTTTACTTCCGCCATTCAGTCAAGGTTCGGCCATCCGTCGACTCTCCGACGCGATCAAGCGTTCTGGCAATGAAAAAGCACACCGTCACAACAATAAATTGAAAAAGCAAACGTTAAATTAAAAAAAAAAAAAAAAAAATAAAGAAAAAAAGCCATAGAATGTTGTAGATGAAAATGAGCCTTTCAATTTGTTTCGTTTCCACTTGGAAAGGAAGGCTAAGTTTCGTAAACGAAAAAATCTTGAAAAGCCCAAACGTAAAAAGGTAACCATTGGAGAAACTTTCACGTTTCGTGCTGTAAGCAAGTGGTGCAGATTTGTGACCAGTTCAGGTTGTAGGAAAGTGGAGGTTGTTGGTGACCACAGTTCAGCAAATGTAGGGGACAAGGGGGTGGGGAAAGGTGAAGCTGTGTATGGGGTAACAAAGAGGGGTGGGGCAAGGAGGGGGTTTGAGGGAGGGGAGGGGATGTGGTAAGGAACTGGTTTTCAGAGAAAGGGGAGGGGGGGTGGTAAGGAAAACAGGTTGGACAAGGGGGGAGAGGAGGGGGGGGGGGGGGAAGGGGGGGGGGTTGCAGCTTGAGAGAAACAAGTTTATTCCCTGACATTGAGTTCATAAGGACTCAAAGTGCCAAGGCGTTGTATTAGCTGGCTTCCATGAATTTCGGTATTGGCCCTCTTTTGTCCATTGCGCCAAAGCGCTGCCACTCTGATGTGCGACAGGTTATGGTGTTCAGAAGTAAAGTGGTTTGCCACTGGTGTATCTTTTCCTGTCAGAATGTTGTCCCTGTGTTCTTTGAAGCGATCATTGAGTGATCTGTATGTTTCTCCTACATACATCATGGCACACAAGGTACAGGTCAGGACATAGACAACATTTTGAGTTTGGCATGTGAAATGGGATTTCACCTGAAACTTATGATCTGATGGGCCTTGGATAGTTGTTGCAGGGTTAATAAAAGTACAGGTTTTACATTTAGGTTTCTTGCAAGGGAAATTGCCAGCTTGAGCAGAAGGGTACGTAGAATGGAAGGCAGCATGCACAAGATGGTCACCAAGGCTTTTGTCCCTCTTGAAAGCCACAAGTGGAGGTTGGTTGAATGTATCTTTCAGTGTTGGATCGTTCCTAAGGATCGAGAAGTTGCGACACAGAATGTTTTTCACGGGTATGTTGTGTGGGTGATAGGTCAAAGTCAGTATGCATCGGTCCGTCTCTGCAGCATCCGCTTCTTTGCTTTTGAGAGCTGGCGTGAGAGTCATTGGATGCGAACCGTTACGGTACATTCAGCAAGAAGCATATAACTATCCACGTCTCTCTGTCTCCCCCCCCCCACCCCCTCCCTCTTCCCCCACCTTTCCCTGGCGTGTGAGTGCATGCGGGAACGTTACGTGGCATTCAGCAGAAAGCTTGACCATCCGCGTCTCTCTGCCCCCCCTCCCCTCCCCCCGCCCCCCTCCTCTCACCCCCCCCTCCCTTTTCCCCCACCCTCCCCTGGCGTGAGAGTCCATGCGGACCGTTACGTTACATTCAGCACGAAAAATTATTATTCTAACTCCACCCCCTCTCTGCCCCCCCCCCCTCCTCTCTCTGCCACCCCCACCCCCTCCCCTCCTCGTGTTTCTCTCCCCTCCTCCCTCCCCTGGAGTGAAAGTGCGTGTGGAACCATTTAAGTAACAGTCATCAGCAGGCAACACGATTATCCCCCTTTTTGCTCCCCCTTCCTCCTTCCCCTGGCGTGAAAGTGCGTGTGGACCGCTACGTTATAATCATCAGAAAGGCATGACTATCCTGCTCCCTGCTTCCCCCCCCCCTCCCCCCCTCTCTCTCTCTCTCTCTCTCTCCCAGCGTTAAGAGTGCATGTAAACCGTTGCATCACTATTATCAGGAAGCACTATGACCCTTCTGTCTGCTCGCCCCCCCCCCTCCCTCCTCCTTCGTACCACACTTCTTCCTTCCCCCTCCCCCTCCCCTCGGCCTGAAAATGCATGTGGACTAATGCATTACATTCAGCAGGAAGCACGATTATCCCCCCTCCTCTGGACCCCTTACACCCCATCCTCTCATCCAGCTCTTGCCTCATTTTGTATTATGCGCTCGCCGAAGCAGGCAAGAGAGAGAGAGAACTCGAACTCGAACATTTAATTGCACAGACAAATGTCCTTACAATGTCTAAAGACATCTAAACAAAATGGAACACAGTACCTGTTATAAACAACAAAATAGACAAATTATGCAGAGCTCTAAGGAGGCACGCACGCGCGCGCGCGCGCGCACACACACAAACACACACACACACACACACCACACACACACACACACACCCCACACACACACACACACACACACACACACACACTGGAATGTAGACCTCAGCCGCACAAAAATCAGTTTTTCATGGACAGCGACTTTTTCCAGTTCTAAGCTTAAAACAATCTGTCAGATACTTTGCGATCATTAATGGAGTCAAACTTTGAAGGAAGCGTGAAATCGTATTAAGGCCATTTCTCTGTATCAGTAATGAACGTGGAAATATTGCTTCACGTAAATGTGAATATGCATGACACACATAAATCAAATGAACTTCATTTTCTTCGCTTGCTCCACATAGTGGACAAGCTTGTAATTGTTTGTTACTATTATACCTATATCGATTACAGTTTAATTCATTCATCCCAAGTCTAAATCTTATTACTGCATCTCTATACCGTCGTACGTAAAGGGACGATAAAGAGAGAGAGAGAGAGAGAGAGAGAGAGAGAGAGAGAGAGAGAGAATGATATTTATTCATTAAGGCCTTTGCCTCTCTCAAATATCTGGCAAAACACAGAATTAGAAGAAACTGACGCAGAGGATTCAGTCACAGGGTAATGTAAAATCTGGAGGGAACACAGCCG
>CM031615.1:59970620-59988120 GCA_018398815.1 Conus ventricosus | reverse complement strand
AGAGAGAGAGAGAGAGACAGAGAGACAGAGAGAGAGAGAGACAGAGAGAGAGAGAGAGAGAGAGAGAGAGAGAGAGAGAGAGAGAGAGACAGAGACAGAGAGAGAGAGAGAGAGGTGAATTGAACTGAACTGAACTGCAATATATTTGATGGGGAGTCACGGTAGTGAACGTACTCTGTGAGTATTTTGCCTTATCTCTGATCATGTTGAGAATGACCAGTTTTACATAATAGATGAAATGGGAATGGCGGGCTGGCGAAACTGGATTAAAAAAAAAAAAAATCAAACACTTGAGAAGCCACAGAGAATGGTTGCATCGTCAAATATCAAACTCTTAAAAGGCCGTTGAGGATTGCAGCATCGTCAAAGAGAAGGTGAAGATCAAACTCTCAAACTCTCAAAAGGCAGTTGAGCTTTGCTGCATCATCAAAGAGAAGGTGAAGTTCAAACTCTCAAAAGGCCTAATTGCAAAGTGAGGCGATTGCAGGCGGAAATCTAAACAAATTTCAAACGTTAGCGAACCGCCCCAAAACAAAACAAGATGCGAAGCATATCAACGTACTCACAGTTTTCCAAACCGCTTATAAATCGGCCAAGTGCTTTGTGAGATAAGAAATAAAGGCAAAATAACGGTTTTAACGGTTATTTAACCGATGTACACTTTTGAAACTGGTATTTTAGTCCTCACTGGGCTAAAGCCTGTGTACATATCAAATTTCATCCAAATCGGACAATATGTCAAGAATAACGGTTTTTAACGGTCAGATTTTGAAACACTGCATGGAAGTGCCATTTGTGTGTGATGACCTTTGTATATACAAAATGTCATTAAAACACACCAATATATAAAAAATAACGGCAAAATAACGGTTTATCGGTTATATAACCGATATACACTTTTGAAACCGGTATTTTAGTCCTCACTGGGCTAAAGCCTGTGTACATACCAAATTTCATCCAAATCGGACAATATGTCAAGAATAACGGTTTTTAACGGCCAGATTTTGAAACACTACATGGAAGTGCCATTTGTGTGTGATAACCTTTCTATATACAAAATTTCATTAAAACCCACCAATATATAAAAGATAACGGCAAAATAACGGTTTATTGGTTATATAACCGATATGCACTTTTGAAACCGGTATTTTAGTCCTCACTGGGCTAAAGCCTGTGTACATATCAAATTTCATCCAAATCGGACAATATGTCAAGAATAACGGTTTTTAAACGGTCAAATTTTAAAACACTATATAGAAGTGCCAGTTGTGTGTGATAACCTTTCTATATACCAAATTTCATTAAAATCCACCTATATATAAGAAATAACGGCAGAATAACGGTTTTTAACGGTTGTTTAATCCATTTTCAGCAGTACATCACTTACATATGGACAGAGGATCCGATTTGTCACAAGATCATCTAAACCGCTTAAAAATTGGCCAAGTACTTTCTGAGATATTCCATAAAGAAGAAAAACCGTTACAGGCCGTTACAACCGTTAGTAACGGCTATAACGGGGCAAACTAAAACATCAGGCATCATCCGTGACCCACAATGAACATACCTGCTAATTTTCATAAAGGTCGGCCAAGTACTTTCGGAGATATTCCATAAAGAAGAAAAACCGTTACAGGCCGTTAGTACCGGTTATAACGGTAAACTAAAACGTCGGGCATTATTCGTGACCCATACTGAACATACCTACAAATTTTCAGAAAGATCGGTCAAGTACTTTCTGAGATATTCCATAAAGAAGAAAAAGCGTTACAGGCCGTTACAGCCGTTAGTAACGGCTGTAACGGTAAACTAAAACGTCGGGCATCATCCTTGACCCATAATGAACATACCTACAAATTTTCAGAAAGATCGACCCAGTAGTTTTGTCTGGAGCGAGTGGAAACACATTTTGACCACGGACACACAGACAGACAGACAGACAGACACACACACACACACACATACAGACAGCATTTCTTCGTGCCCATTCTAAAGTACTCCCTGCTCTTTAAGAACTTGGAGTACAAAAATAATACACACAAAAAAAAACAACAAAAAACGTGGACAAACGAATCACAGGACAAAACACGACGCGTTTCGACCTCTTAGGTCTTCTTCAGGCAAGATACAAAACAATCAGGACAACGAAAACGAACGAGCAGTCACTCACCTTCATCCACTTCATCATCATTACCATTACTAGTATTCCTATCAGTAATATAATTATCATAATTACCACCTTGACACACATTATCTCCCTTCTGACAGCCTCCTTTTCATCTAACGCCTCTCATGCGCTGAAGTGAATGAAGATAAGTGATTGCTCGTTCATTTTCGTTGTCCTAATTCATAATGTGCAATAAACCCGCTCAGCGTTGAACTGTAGGAGACGGGAAAAAGGTCGACGTGTTTGAACATCTTGTTGTTTATAGAGTGTTGGAGTGTGGACGATCAGACAAACATTTCACGGTGGATTCTGTGAAGACCTGGATCAGAGTAGTCCCCCCTGATGTAATTCTTCACTGTAAAGGATATGAATATGTGTGCATGAGCATTTCTTTGTTCGTCTTTTGTTGTTTGTTTTTTGAGCCAGACGTGTCAGGTGATACACCTGATCAGTCTTTCAGGCTCAAACTGTTGGTCGAGTCACGTGATTTTGAAACTTGCGGTGCTGTCCTGTTTTTAACCTGCCTACAGCTCTGCTGGGGCCTCAAATCGTTCAGGTCGGCTGGTAAACGGGATGGGACTTCATTCGATCAGTTTGTTTTATTGGCTTTTTGATGATTTAAAATATAGCTGACAAGGTTTTTTTATTCTTCTTCTCACCACGCCCTCCCACGCAATTCTTCCTTCCCGCCAAACATGTAAAAGAATCATCACTGACAGCTTACCAGCTCTAACATAACACAGGAAATTAGCGATCGTAGCTAATTGTCTGTGACCACGTTTGCTCGAAGGAAAATATATTTACCGAGAATAATTTTTGGAGTAACAGTCGTGATCCTATGGTAATTATGGAAACACGTTGTCACCTGAAAAGGGAAAACGGGGAAAGATGGGTTCATTACCCTTTGGAAAATAGGGAATACACGTTTGTCACGATGAAAGGCAAAACAGAGAAGACAGTAGTCTTATCCTATGGGATATTGGGAAAACAATCGTCGATGCTTAGTAGGGGTGATTTCGATGGAAATCAAGTTCTGATCTGAAGGAATGGGCTCTAATTTTACTATCCTCAGGTATAACAGCGCTAGTATCTGTGGTTTTTTTTTTCTTACTTGGCCGTTTTCTGAGAGAGAGAGAAGAGGTGAGAGAAGAGAGAAGAGAGAGAGGATGAGAGAGAGAGAGAGAGAAAACAAAATCAAAAAACCAAAAAAGCCACCAGCAATCGTCGCCGTTTGTATGCTTATAGGCTTACACAGATACAGTCTCCTGTGATAAGCCGGGCTATTAAAACAACTGGATGAGTGAAAGAATGTATTCAATATGAATGGTTACAGACAGTTAGAAAGGAAAAAGATCCACAGCTTCTGCTCCCCGTCAGGTCTCATGTATCAGGGAAAGGACAAAACAACAGCAGGCGGCTCGAATGAAGCGTCTGGTGGAGAGAAGAGAAGGGACACTAAGTCCCACTTACGTCCTCCTTGTCGTCAGAGCTTGATTGTCGAACCAGCATTATGACTCTTCATGGACCACGTTCCTTTGTGTCACGTCGCTAATCAGCACATTGGTTTGTTGCTGGCGTTGTGTTATATCGGGGACTGTTTGAGACCAGCAAGAGTGACAGATGGCTGCTTGAAGTGCGGTTAGGGGATATGGGGGGGGGGGGCGGGGGGGAGGGAGAGGGGGTGCAGGCGGGGGGAGGAGGGGAGCAAGGGGGAGGGGGGGGGGGGCGGGGGGCTAAGTTAGTGTGTGGACAGGCATGCCCTGTCTGATTCAACAGACGGGGTTACTGTCTGCGACTGGTTCGCCCCGTCCTGTGCTTGCTGGTGATGTATTTCGTTATGATATTTCGGTAGGGGGGGGTGGGGGGGGGGGGGTGGGGGGGGGGGGGGAGGCTTCGGGATATGGTGTTCTGTTGGTCAAGCTCTCAAACGGCCCTTCCTGGAAATCTCGATTGCGCATGGACGACATGTGTGTCGCTGTGTGTGTGTAGGGTGTGTGTAAACCAAAGAAGAGAGGGACAGGGATTGGACACTATTGGGAATCCGAGGAGATGTCGGTGTATGGGGGAAAGAGTGCATACGGTGTATGAGAGTGAGGTAGAGGTGAGAGAGAGAGTGAGGAGGAGAGAGAGGTTATTTATCGCTGCCTCCCGCTCTCTTCTTTGATGATGATTATATGATGTCGATCAATGTTATTTATGAAAATTGGTTTAGGTTCTGCCCCTGTCTGTCTGTCTGTCTGTTCTCTCTCTCTCTCTCTCGCTCTCTTCTCTTCTCTCTCTCTCTCTCTCTCAAAAGAAACGCGCACCTGGTTGGAGCACTCGGTTGCACGATGATCAATGAAGACAAATTCACTCCGACAATGGTTTCCTCGTCATCCAAAAGACAATTCCATTTTGACTGTCAGCCTGTGAGACAGTAACGGTAGAGGAGGGGGAGGGGGGGGGGGGGGGCGTGGAATGAGGGGAGAGGAATCGTGTGAAGCAGGGGAATGGTGGTCCGACGGTGGCCAGAAAGGACAGCGCTGAGGGCAGAATGGGGTCGGAGGAGGGGTTTGGGTGGGGGAAAGAGCAGGATGGGAGGGAGGGGGGAGGTATGCAGTGGAAAAAATGACCCGTGATCTGCCGGTAATAAATCTATTAAAACCAGAATCGTGATATGAATTTCTGAACACGTGGGTCTGCGAAATCACACTGGAAAAAGAGGGGTATGTCGATTTGACTCAGCGTCGTTGTGACCAAGTGTCGTTGTGACTTGATTTTTCAGTATGTTACCCTAAAGTATGGTAGACTTGCGATGGGGACTAACATGGCGATGTGGACACATGTTCGATGTGAGCATTAGGGTCACGACGACCTGTGGTTATCAGAGGCATGTGGTCATATCGGCATGTAGCCGATAAAGGACAAGCATTAAACAGGGCTATCAAGGCCTAGATCTGAACCCAGATGTCACAAGAGTCCGGGAGAATCGCCGTGGCGAGAAAACTTACCTTGTGATTGTCAGGGCTCAGTAAACAGGTCTTGGATTTCACTGGTGTGTGGCCATAGGTAATTCTACGTATCTCATGGTTGCTGCGCTACTGACAGGTTCAGTCAACTTACGACGGTTAGTTTATTTATTTTGTACTCCAGTTCTTATAGTATGGGGAGTAATTTTCAATGGGACGAAAGAAATGCTGTCTGTCTGTGTGTCTGTCTGTTTGTCCGTGATCAAATGTGTTCCACTCGCTCCAGACAAAACTTTGGGCCGATCTTTTGAATTTGTAGGTGTGTTCATTATGAAGGTCACGGATGATGCCCGATGTTTTATTCGCCAGAATAGCCGTTTGCCAAAGGGTTTCTTCTTTATGGAATTCTCAGTGGACGAAATACATTATGACGCATGTTTGATTGTGACTTCAATACATTATGAGCATGTTTGTGACGTCTTTTCAGGAAGATAAACTGGGAGTACGTTTATATGGTTTGCATCTTGTATTATACCATTTTTTCGGGGTCGATTCCAGATCTACATGGTGGGATTTCGCTATGAGATGGTAAGCGTTTAATGTGAAGTTTTTTACCTAATGGACCGTAGCAGAGATTGCGTCATGAGTCCTCAGGTCTCTGTGCAGTACCCCCAAAAAATAAAGTTGAAAGTGCAAGAAGCTTTAGGCCCTACTTCCCCAAACTTGTCTTTTTGATGTTTTCAACCTGGAGAGGGGGCGACCATTCCCCAACTGGCTGGGTCCCCGGTGGCGGGGGATAGGGGGATGCCCCTGCTATGAGGGTTAGCCGCGAATTGGCTTGCCTGGTAGATGGAGCTGTCCCGGACCAGATGGCGATGTTCCTTGCTGGATGTGGTGCGACAAATGGTGGCACGGTTTCTCCACTTGAAGTTAACCCCATTATGTCCTATGACATGGAGCTCATGCGATCAAGAGCCAAGCTATAAGCTCTTAGCCCGGGGAAGTAACCCCCCCCCCTCCCCCGTGTTCACAGGGTAGGATGTTTAGTCTAAAGCTACTGGAAAAGCCCCACCCCCCCCCTCCCCCCAACCCCCCCCACCCCCCACCCCCCCCCCCCCCCCCCACCCCCTTCCCCGTACAGAAAACTTGATCGACTGTGAAGACGGAGTGTGTCAGTGCTACGCGCCGCTTCGGGGGATGAATCAGGGCACACTTGCATCAACGATTATAATCGACGCGGAAGAAGAAGTTTTAACATTTTTGGAAAGGAAATCTTAATTATACATGTTAGCGAACGTCGCAGAGAAACGTGGACAAACGAGTCACAAGACAAAACACACGCGTGTTCGACCTCTTAGGTCTTCTTCACGGTGAGACATAACTGAATAAACAACGAAAATTGCCTGCTTCCTTGCGCTCGCTTGACTTCTGAATGCGATCCAAAGATAAGTGAATTTTCGTTTGTTTTAATCATTTATGTCTCCATTCGGAAGAAGACCTAAGAGGTCGAAAAACGCGTTGTGTTTTGTCTCGATGTGATCGTTTGCCTCGTTTCTTCTGGGCGGTTCGCTAATTTTATTTAAGATGTGTTTAGATTTCCGCCTGCAGCGTCTAATTTGACAACCTGATATAAATTTTGGAAGGGGTTGGGAAGATGAGAGACGGATAGGCGCGGGCCGGTCTGCGAGAGGCATGTTATCTAAACAAACAACTAATATAAATACAAGGAAAGAGACAGGAAAAGGCACGACACACCAAAACACATCTGTCCCTGGTCTGTTGCTCTGTCGTTGGGGTATTTGAGGTGACAGTGCGGCATTGCGTGGGCGGCACAGACGGACCAGACGGGGTTGCGGGTATATGGTGGGGGTGTGGGTGGGGGCCACCCCCGAGGAACTTGACTTTATAAGAATTTCTTTTCTTCTCAGTTTTCATCCGGAACATCATAAAATAGAAAGATAGAACTTGCAACGAAAAACGTGTTTGAGTAGAAAGAAACGCGGCTGAGCGTGGCAGCAGAGAGTCCCCAGGAATAGAAGCCCCCTTCAAGCAAGGTGTTTCGGCCCTTATCTTCTTTCCCTGAAATTCTAGGGGGGTTGAGTCACACCGGTTCTTCTCCGGTTGTCCCTCTGCTGCCCCCTTTTTTTCCCTTCCTTGGGACTAGCCATGGCTGGCGATTCGAACCATGACCCTCTGGACATTGCTCATTTTCCACTTATGACTTGCTCTCTTACCACTTGATGGCATGAGGCACCCTTGGGGATTTTGCAGGGGAAATTTAAGGCCTTATGAAGTTCACCTTTTGTTCCTCCTTGACCAGATCCAGCTTTGAAACTCCTCTCTGCCGCTTTGCCAGTGCTTTCAGGGCTCTGGTTTTTTCCCTCTGCAACTGAGTGCTGTTTTATGTGGATGTATGCAGACGTTCTACAAACCTCGCTCCAGTTTGACATTACATGGAATATCAAAGAAAAAAAGAGTAGGCCCTAATAATCGGGCTCGTAGCCTTGAAAGAAAAACGGTGTATTCAGCAGGATAGGATGGGGGAGGCGGGGGGGGGGGGGGGGGGATCTACAGTCACAGCGAAATCTTGGTATAACTTTAAAAATAAAAGGAGATGTAATCAAATAAGCTTCTTCATCTTTCTCGCGGGTTTATGCTTTGTAGTTCTTTTGTTCCCACTCAAGCGCATTAATAACGAATAATACATCACTTTAAGGCTTTGTGGGGGGGGGGGGGGGGGGGGGGCAAAAGAAGACAGAAACAATATAGAAAGAAGAATCAAGCGAACACGACAACTTCGAAAAACTTTGAGCGGTGGTTTGGTTGGTTGTAATGTCACTGAAAAATACGGGGGTGGGGGAGGGGGTGGGGTTGGTGGGTGCTGAAGATGATTGATGGTAACACAATGCAGTTGTCGTTCCTTCTGTCAGGAGCTGACCACTGATTTCAAACAAAAATCAGGGGGTCTAATGTGTCTCCTCAATGTTTGTTGTGCTCCATTTCTGGCGTTGTTGAATAATCAGCTTTCAATCAGATGCATCTTTAAATGTAGTTCGGGTTTCAATTACCATACTTCTGTATCTTGAAGAATGTCTTTTTCTTTCTTCTTCTTCCTCTTTTCTTATTGTTCTTCTTCTTCTTCTTCTTCTTCTTCTTCTCTTCTCTCTCTCTCTCTCATCTCTCCTCTCTACTACTCTCTCTCTCTCTCTCTTCTCTCTCTCTCTTTCAAGGTAGCTTTGGTAGAAAGTGGCATATACTGAAGGATGATTCAATATTACGGGCTGTTTGTGCTTTGACACCGTAATGGGTCACATCAAATAATGGTGTGTGTGTGTGTGTGTGTTGTGTGTGTGTGTGTTTTTGGTGTGTGTGTGGGTGGTCTTTGTTGTTTTTCTTCCAACATTGGGTTCTGCATGAGGTTCTTATATGATGGTGCTACAGGAATGGTAGGCATAGTGCTTCTAGAAACTACTGGAATATGGTAGCATAGCGCACTGGACACTACAGGAATGGTAGCCATGTGCTCTAGAACAGTCAGGGAATGGTAGCATAGCGCTTCTGGAATCATACAGGAAATGTGCATATTGCCTCGATGAAAAATACAGGAATGGTAGCATAGTGCTGCTGGAACATACTGGTATGGTAGCATCATAGTGCCTCTAGAACACTACAGGAATGGTAGCATTAGTGACTCTAGAACACTAAAGGAATGGTAGCATAGATGCCTCTAGAAACACTTACAGGAAAGGTAGCATAGCGCTTCTGGAACAAAACAGGAATGGTAGATAGTGCCTCTAAGAAACGCTAAGGAATGTAGCATAAGAGCTTCTGGAAAATACGGGAATGGTAGCATAGCGTTCTGAACACGACGGGATTGTAGATTTGTGCACTCTTGAACACTACAGAATGGTAGCATGTGATTCTGGAACAATACAGGAATGGTAGCATAGTTGCCTTTGGAACATTACAGGAGTTGGTAGCAATAGCGCTTCTGGAACACTACAGGAATGGTAGCATAGTGCTTCTGGCAATAACTTCTGGAATGGTAGCATAGTGCCTTTGGAACATTACAGGGATGGTAGCATTGTGCCTCTGGAACACTACGGAATGGGTAGCATAGTGCTTCTGGGAAACACTACAGAATGTGCTTAGTCTTCTGGAACACTAAAGGATTGGAGTATAGTGCTTTGGTTCTTTTACAGGGATGGTTAGCATAGTGCCTCGGGAAACACTCAGGAATGTAGTAGGCATAGTGCCTCTGGAACTATACAGGAATGGTTAGCATAGTGCTCTGGAAAACTTAAGATTGGTTGCATAGTGCCTCTAGATCACTACAGGAATGGTAGCTTAGATGCCTCTGGAACATACAGGAATGGTAGCTAGTGCTTCTTGAACACTACAGGAATGGTTGCATAGTGCTTCTGGACACTACGGGTATGGTAGCCATTGTGCTTATGGAACACTTCGGGTATGGTTGCATTGTGCTTTGGAACACTTCAGGAATGGTAGATAGTGCCTCTAGAACACTAAGGATTGATAGATTAGTGCTTCTGGGACACTACAGGAATGGTTAAGCTAGTGCCCTTTGGAACACTACGGAATGGTAGCTTTGTGCCTTAGAAACACTACTGTAAATGATAGCATAGTGCTTCTGGACACTAAGGAATGTTAGCATAGTGCCTCTGGAACATACAGGACTGTAGCATTGCGCTTCTGGAAACACTACAGAATGGTTGCATATAGTGCCTTGAATACTACCTACCCCCCCGCCCCCCCCAGGGGGAATGGTAGCATAGTGCTTTGGAACACTACGGAATGATAGCTAGTGCTTCTGGAAACACTGTTACAGGAATGGTAGCATAGTGCTCTGGACCACTACGGGAATGTGTGATAGTGCCTCTGGAACACTACGGGAATGATGCATAGTGCTTCCCTGAAAATAAGGAATTGGTAGAACATAGTGCTTCTGGAACACTAACAGGGAATGGTTTGCATAGTGCTTCTGGAATACTACAGGAAATGGTTGCATAGTGCCAGTTGGAAACCAAGGAATGGTTAGCATAGTGATTCTGGAAACACTACAGGATTGGTAGCTTAGTGCTTCATTGGAACACTACAGGAATGGTAGCATAGTGCTCTGTACACTACAGGACATGGTTGCATAGTGACCTTCTGGTACACTCGGGAATGGTAGGCATAGTGCTTATGGAACAACGGGAATGGTGCCATAGTTACTTCTGGAACAACTACGCGGATGGTTGGCATAGTGCTTTGGAACATACGGGATTGGTAGCATAGCGCTTCTGGAATACTATGTCAGAATAGCTGACCTAAGTCGACTGGGTATTATAGATTAGTGCATTGTGTATGACTTGCACGCGCGCGCGCGCACACACCACACACCCACACACACACACGCACACGCACACACTCACACACAACGCATTGCACGCACGTACACGCAATTACGTGCGCGCGCGAACACACACACAACACAACCAACACACAACACACACACACACACACACACACACACACACACACAACACACACTATGCAGAACTATTACTTTCATACGATGGCTCGATGAGAGTCCTTTTTCAGTACATATGTAACGACCCCTCGACTCTTTTTAGTCAACGCGGTTAACGGCTGTCGCCACTGCAAATTTTCGCGGGGGGGGGGGGGGGGGGGGGGTTAGATTTGACAGCATTGCTATGAGAACTGTTTGACAGTTCACAATAAAGTCAACAGGAAAGAGAGTGATCTGTAGATCAAGAAAGGTGAATTGTTTACACAGGAAACTGTTCCCTAAAGTGTGTCCCAACAAACTTCCGTTGATTCAGATGGATCTATGGACATCTCTGCTTTGACAGTAAGTGTGCTGAGAAGGGATTACAGAGATTTTTTCTTTTTCAATACTGGAAAATCACGAAAGTATGAAAGCATGTTCTGATTACATTCTTTGAAATACCAAACCGCTAAGCATCTTGAAAAAAACAACACAAAAACAACAACAAAAAACAACAAGCAAACAAAAACAAAATTGTCTTTCTAATGAGACTATAAACTGTGGCTTCCGTGTGGTGATCGCACGCATAATATCATGCACACACACGTAAATCCATCACCAACGTTTCGGAAGAGAAGGCCAGTTTGGCCGTTGGCATGGATATATGAGTGCGTTGCGTGGGCGCGTCTCGCGCGGCGCGCGCTCCCACATGTGTGTGGTGTGTGTGTGTGTGTGTGTGCTGTGGTGTGTGTGTGTGTGTGGGAACATACACAAGGGATTGCCAGACAGCAGCAGAAGGCCCAGGGTCTTCAAATGAGAAGCCTGTTTCCTCTCCTCTTCCGCGTCAGGCAAGCGTTTTGGCCGTGAACTACTACACGTCAGAGGATTGGACTGCTTCCGTGTCATGACGTCTGGGTGCCCTTCTCTAAACTCTGTGTGTGTGTGTGTGTGTGTGTGTGTGTGTGTGTGTGTGTGTGTGTGTGTGTGTGTGGTGTGTGTGTGTGTGTGTGTGTGTGTGTGTGTGTGTGTGTGTGTGGTGTGTGTGTGTGTGTGTGTGTGTGTGTGTGTGTGGTGTGTTGTGTGTGTGGCCATGAACTCCTACACCGTCAGAGGATCGGACAGCATCCGTGTCATGACTTTGGGTGCCCTTTCTTGAGACTCTGTGTGTGTGTGTGTGTGTGTGTGTGTGTGTGTGGTGTTTTGTGTGTGCGTGCGTGCGTGCGTGCGTGCGTGCGTGCGTGCGTGCGTGCGTGCGTGCGTGCGTGCGTGCGCGTGTGATGAGAAAGCAATTCAACATTTTAGTCAGTGACGATTACGGTGATGATGGGTAGTATTTTTGACAGCGAGTGTATGCTCTCTCTCTCTCTCTCTCTCTCTCTCTCTCTCTCTCTCTCTCTCTCTCTCTGACGATAGTTCTCTTCACTGTAGTGATACAAACATCATGTCTGTACAATATCGTTACAACAAAGTATCACTGATGTCTTAGAATGGTGCAACCAAAACCGAATGGTCCTTAATCCGCACAAAACAAAATGTATGGTCCTAGCATCGAGACAGAAAACTCAACGACAGCATCTTATGTTGAGCCTAAAAATGAGTGAAACCTTGATCGAGCGGGTTACCGAACACCGTGTCTTAGGCGTGATCATTGATGAGAACTTTAAATGGCATCACATATAAATCATGTTTGCAAACAGTTGGCTCGCAATTTGTTTTTACTCAATAAACTAGTTATTATGTTGAACCCCATATCCGGAAATTATTTTTTGAAGCCCATTGCCTTTCTCACATCAACTATGCGTCCACTGTCTGGAGTGGTGCCGGTGAAAATCACATTAAAAAAGATCAACTCTATGCATAGACGGGGAATTAAGCTGATTCTTCCCCACAAGTCTCTATCAACACGGGCAAATTCGCAAAATAATGATGTTACCACTGCAGAGCCAACTGACCTATAATAAGGCAGTACTAATGTTTAAAGTCCATGCAAACATGGCGCCAACATATCTTGCTGAGTTTATCCAAATGGCAACAACGCGATATGATTCAAATAATTACATTTTACCACGTGTCCGCATTGATTTGTTCAAATCTAGTTTAGCATATTTTGGTCCATCTGTGTGGAACTCTCTTCCTCCGTCTGCCAAAACATGTCAATCACTGCCGTCCTTCAAATCAGCAGTACTTGAACATTTACTTGAACAATAAATCTAACCTTTTGATCATAGTCTCAACGCCCTACTTTTATGCTTGCCTCTATATTAGCTAATGAAAATGTGTGTTTTGTGTGTGTGTGTGTGTGTGTGTGTGTGTGTGTGTGTGTGTGTGTGTGTGTGTGTGTGTGTGCGTGCGTGCGTGCGTGCGTGCGTGCGTGCGTGGTGTGTGTGTGTGTGTGTGTGTGTGTGTGGTGTGTGTGGTGTGGTATGGGTGTGGATTTTGGGTATGCGCATGCATGCGTGTATGTGTGGGCGTGTGCATGCATGTGAGCGCGCGCGCGTACGTGTCTGATTGTGTTTGTGTAATTTTGTAATGGATTTTTTTTTTCCTTATAATTATTATTTTTATTACTAATGTTATTGTTAATATTATAATGTTGCTATATTCTTCATTGTTTCTGTCATTAATATGTGCAGTCTGTTTAGTTGAATGTTGTAGAATAGCAAGGACAGATTGGAAGAATAGGCACTGCCTAAAATCTCTATCCTTGAGTAATAGAGTTTTGAGTCTTGAGTCTTGAGTCTCTCTCTCTCTCTCTCTCTCTCTCTCTCTCTCTCTCTCTCTCTCTCTCTCTCTCTCTCTCTCTCTCTCTCTCTCTCTCTCTCTCCTCCCAAGGCTGTATTCACGAGAATATTATATATAAGCGAGATTATTCATGACAAAAAAAAAAAAAAAAAACCACCTCAACACATTATTATTCAGCGCGCTGGTGAACGTGAAAACTCTGTAAAATTGATGCGTGGATGTTTTTACATGAAAATGAGCGTGGGCCTTGTTGCGGGCGAGCCCAATTTATGTGTCCAGAGAACAATGGAATGGGTTGATGGCACTGGCGGCTGGTACCATCACACGATAAGGCAAACAGTTGTTCGTTCCTGTCGACCGTTGACCTTGGTGCCAGTCAGACTCTGCCGGACAGCGACCTTTAAAGGTGTTGGCTGGTGAGTTACATGGCATGATGCCTGTCAAAGTGAGCGAAAGGTCACTGACGCCCTTGTGTCTGTGTTAAGTTTTAAGGCATGTACATACATTTGAGCAACCCGTGATGTTTCATGTATAGGTGTCTAAAAAAGGGGAGGGGGTGCGGTGGGTGTGTGTGTGTGTGTAAAATTAGTGTCCCATACAGGTGTGTGTGTGTGTGTGTGTGCGCGCGCGCGCGCGCGCGTGCGTATGTGTGTGTGTGTGTGTGTGTGTGTGTGTGTGTGTGTGTGTGTTGTGTGTGTGTGTGTGTGTACGTCTGTGTGTGTGTGTGTGTGTGTGTGTGTGTGTGTGTGTGTGTGTACGTCTGTGTGTGTGTGTGTGTGTGTGTGTGTGTGTGTGTGTGTGTGGTGTGTGTGTGTACGTCTGTGTGTGTGTGTGTGTGTGTGTGTGTGTGTGTGTGTGTGTGTGTGTGTGTGTGTGTTTTGCCCCGAGATAGAACCGAGGTTATTGAAACAATTCTAACTTGTTTTGGTGCATTCAAATGAATTAAGTTTGAAGGGTTTTGACTCTAGATCCTGATATGATGTATGTGCGTGTGCGCGTGCGTGTGCGCGTGCGTGTGCGCGTGGGTGAGCGCACGCGCGCTCGCGTGTGTGTATGTGTATGTGTAGAGTCTTTTCAAAGGAATGAGGTTTGATTCTCTTAAATCAGCAGTGACAGAAACGGGTTACGTCTCCCGTTATGCCATGCCTTAGACGCGGTCATTAACTAACAGTCCTATGCCTCTTACAGCCACAAGGGTATGCGTGGGACTTTAACCCTATTTCTCTTCACTTGTGCAAAACTGGCGAAATGCCGAAAACAAAACAAAACAAAACAAACAAAAAACGATCGAGTAATACTCCTGTGGGTGGGGCTTCGTTCCAATTCTTTTCACTGGTGCAAAACTGGCAAAATGTCGGAAACAAAACAAAACAAAACAAAACAAAACAAACAAAAACGATCGAGCAATACTCGTGTGGGTGGGGCTTCACTCTATTTCTTCACCGGATTCAGATTAGGCATAAATGATTTAAAGATAAATAGACGCTATAGGAAAAATGATTCTGAGGATATGCAGTGCCCGTTTTGTACGAATAGTGAAGATGAGCTACATCTTTTCTTTCGATGCGAAGCTTACGCATTACTTAGAGATAAATATATATTAGAGCATTTCAAGGTTAACTGGTCAACCGAGGTAAAGTACTGACATTTATTGTGCAGTGAGGATATCAGTCATTCGTGACGTAGCTGTGTATATTTTTTTTTTGCGCTGAGGCACAGGGAAGAACATATTACTGCTTCAAATTTAAGTTGATTCCTATCATCCCTCTGTCTGGATTGCCACAACATTGTTTACGTGTACCTTTGTTCACAGGCTGGAGGCCTAACATTAAAACATTATCATTGTCACTGTCATTTTCACTTGTGCAAAACTGACGAAATGCCGGAAACAAAACAAAAGAAAGGGAAAAAAAAAAAAAGAAAGAAAGAAAGAAGAAGATAAAAAAAGGAAGAAAAGAAATAACGATCCAGTACTATTCGTGTCAGTGAGAGGACGCGGTCTTCATTTGTGCAGGGAATGAGTTAAGCGTGCAGATTTTGCGTCCTGGTCATCCAAACGCCATTTTCTTTTCGCCTTTTTCTTTAAAGCTTCATTGCAAAGTGAGGCGACTGCAGGCGCAAATCTAGACACATCTTAAAAAGTGTTTATAATAACTCGTGTTTTGTCTTGTGATTCGTTTGTCCACTTTGCTCGGCGGCATTATCATAAACACCTTTTAAATGTCTTTAAACTTAGTCCAAAGTAGCATTTCACAGACGCTATGTGCCTCGCAGAATAGATATAATTATGACGATAACAGTAAGGGAAAACAAACTCAACAAAAATAATAACAACTAAAAACAAAACAAAATTAATCCAAAAAAAGAAAAAGGAAAAAAAAAAAAAGAAAAAGAAAAATCCAAACAACGACCGTGTTTTGTCACGTCTCGCCCAATTCGTCACATCTCGCCCAGTTCGTCACGCCCAGTTCGTCACATCTCGCCCAGTTCGTCACATCTCGCCCAGTTCGTCATGCCCAGTTCGACACATCTCGCCCAATTCGTCACATCTCGCCCAATTCGTCACATCTCGCCCAATTCGTCACATCTTGCCCAGTTCGTCACATCTCACCCAGTTCGTCACATCTCGCCCAATTCGTCACATCTCGCCCAATTCGTCACATCTCGCCCAATTCGTCACATCTCACCCAATTCGTCACATCTCGCCCAATTCGGCACATCTTGCCCAATTCGTCACATCTCGCCCAGTTCGTCACATCTTGCCCAATTCGTCACATCTCGCCCGATTCGTCACATCTCGCCCAGTTCGTCACATCTCGCCCAATTCGTCACATCTCGCCCAGTTTGTCACATCTCACCCAATTCGTCACATCTCGCCCAATTCGTCACATCTCGCCCAATTCGTCACATCTCGCCCAATTCTTAAGCTGATAGGCTAAAATGTCATCAAGCCAAGACATGTCTCCGATGATGGAACACTTTCCTTTTCAAATGGTCGTACTAAACTTCTTCTGAGTGGAAGTCTTTAATCAATACTCCAATTTGAATTAAACAACTAAAGCAACACTGTGACAACAACAAAAAAACCAACAAACAGTTTTTACGTACTTTCTATAGTACATTTGCTTCAATGTGAATATTTCCTTCCTACTTTCTTTCTGCCTTCTTTTCCTTCTTTCTTTTCTTTCCTCCTTTTTCTCTCTATCTTGCAGTCTGTCATTCTTTCATCCTCTTTCTTTCTCTTTCCGTCTATCTTTCTTCTTTTCCTTTTTCTTTCCGTTTTTTTTTCTCTCTCTCGCATACACAGCATGAATGTGTCACCACACCAAACAACAGAACATAGATGAACCCTGAGGCTTTGTATGAAACGCCAAACAACACTTAAAAGTCCACCTGAGAATGTCCATCAGTAATAGAACACATACAGACTTGTATGGTGCGCGAGAGTTGTGATTCTTTGTTGGAGAAAAAAACAACCCAGGAGGATAGACCTTTAAAAAAAAAGAAGGAAAAAATGTTAAAAGAATCTTTTTAATGTGGAAAAGTGGGAGGTTGGAGGACAAAACAACAACAAACAAACAAACAATTAATATATTACCACGACGACACAAAAAATACCATGACGACAGGGCGTCACAGAAGTGCGGGTGCACATATCCATGGAAACTCATTAAAAACATGGAAGAAAAACAGGTGTGTGGGGGGTGGGGGTGGGGGTGGGGTGGGAGGGGGTGTTCCAAAAAACAGATTGTGAATCTTGGTTGTCTTTTCAGCTACAATAAATCTCTCTCTCTTTCTCTCTCTGTCTCTCTCTGTCTCTCTGTCTCTCTCTCTCTCTCTCTCTCTCTCTCTGGAGGCTTACTTACTACTGGTGGTTGCCTGACGAGGTAGGCTGGTTGATTCAACCCAGAAACAGTCCGTCACCCGAGAAAAACGTCACAGGGGACGGAAGACTGGCCTTTTGATAGAAGCAGGCCAGATAAATCACAAAGCTTGCTAAAGATAGCCAAAAGATAAGTCACGAGTGGCTAATGGTAAGGGGAGGGGGTGGGGTGGGGGTGGGGTGGGGACCAAACGGGAGTAGCTAAAGATAGCAGCAGTTTCTTCAAAAGAAAGGTGTCACCTGTTAGG
>CM031615.1:59960620-59965620 GCA_018398815.1 Conus ventricosus | reverse complement strand
GGTGCGTGTATGAGTTGAGAGAGAGAAGAGAGAGTGAGAAGTGAACGACGGAGAAGAGAGGTAGAGAAACTGGAACGAGAGAGAGGAGAGAGTGAGAGAGAGAGTGTGTGTGTGTGTGTTGTGTGTGTGTGCGTGAGTGCGCACGCGCGCGGTGTGTTTGTGTGTGATGTGTGTGTGTGTGTGTGTGTGTGTGTGTTGTGGGTGTGTGTGTGTGTGTGTGTGTGTTTGTGCGTGTGCGTGTGCTTGCGTGCAGATGTGTTTGTATTTGTGTGTATGCATGTATGTGTGTGTGTGTGTGTGTGTGTGTGTGTGGGTGTGGGTGTGTGTTTGTGTTTGTGTTTGTGTGCGTGCGTGCGTGCGTGCGTGCGTGCGTACGTGTGGTGTGCATGCTGCGTGTGTCGCGGGCGTGAGTGTGTGTCCGTGACGTTGCGTGCGTGCATGTGGGTGTGCGGGTTTGTGTCTTAGTGCAATGAGCCTTAAGGCGGTTTTACTCACCCAAGACCTTATGCCTATCACACAACTGGTCACTTATTACCTTTCATATCCTCTCGGAAGACGGCCGACAAATTATGCTGGTTATTTTGTTCTTTTCAGCCCTCCCACCTCATCCCCAGAAACCTCTCCGCGTCACCCTACCTGCCCCCCCCTCCCCTTCCCTGTCGTGTGTCTCTTTTTTTCAGTGTCTTGTTGAAGACTTGTTGCGATCTTCTGTGTGGCACATAAGCATCTGGACCGTTACTCACTGCTGTGTTGTACGGTTAATTCTCAATTCTCTCCGTAGACAGAATGTAGTAAATAATGCCGACAGTTTCCCTATATCGTCATTCCTCGCCTCTGCTCTGTCTGTCTGTCTGTCTGTCTGTTCTGTTGTGACCCCCCCCCCCCCCCCCCACACTCGTTGACTTCATTCCTGCACCCCCACCCCTCTCTCCTCTGTCTGTCTCCTGTAGGTCATATGTATCATAATTTATAGCGGGACCACGTTTCCTTCCCATCCACTATTCTAGTCTCTGTGTCTGTCTTGTTCTGCTGCATGTCTGTCTGTCTGTCTGTCTGGGTTGTGTTTGGGTCTGATTGCATGCCTCTGTGTGTGTGTGTGTGTGTGTGTGTGTGTGTGTGTGTGTGTGTCCACAACTGTCACTTTTGCATACCCGCTTTCATGTACAGCATTTACTCCTTACGCATACGCAATCTTTCCAAACAACCAAAAGGCGCACTACCGATGTTTTTCTTCTCCACCCCCCCCCTCCTCTCCCCTTTTCCCCCCTTTCCTTCAGGGGAAACATTTTACTAAATCATCAACCCTCTTGTATAACAGAGTTACAAATGTATCTCTCTCCACACTGAGAGGGTCAAATAATTCTGCACACATGTATCGTCCTCACACGAGAGCACAATCAATCTTCACACTTGTATCTATCCTCACACCGAGAGACAAATCAATCATCACAAATTGTTATCTCTCCCTCACACAGAGAGATAAAATACCTAAGTTCCGCTTCTATAAAGCTCATGGACCTTCCACATTCCAGTTATCCAAAAAATCCGATCCCAGGAGAATAACATTAATCTCCCGTATATCACGAGGACCTGCCTGCTCAAGAAAAAGCTCCCCTAGAGAACAGTTATTTTTCAAATCTGGCTCACTTGCTTTCTCCACGGAGTTTTTTGGCGCGAAAGTGCCTAAAAGCCGCCTAGCCTATTCCTGTTCTCGGACAGTAACCAAAAATAACACCCTACAATCAAAAATTACTGAATAGGGTTATCGTTTTCAATACTAATTTACTAAAAGTTTTCAGATTTTCTGTTTTTGATTAATCCTGTGTTTTCCTGATCGTTTTCAATATCATCATTTTCGCGCAAAACATCTTCAAATGTGTCTTTGTTCTTTACATTGTGAAAATAAAACTACAGTCTTTAACTGTTCTCTAAAAGTATTTTAAAAACGAGTTATATTTCTGGCATAAAATCCACACCACTTATCCCAGCATGCCTTCCCTGAAAGCTTGTTTTGGACAAAGTGTTTCTCTTTTTAAAAAATTATTGTCTCTTTCTGCCTCCCCAACAGTCATCTATAATAAATTGTTGTCTGCGTTCCCTCAAAACAGTTATAAAAACTGATTCTAAACATCACTCCAGGTTTATTGTGGATCACTATATATATGTCATCATTCTGTCCATATAAACCTTCTATTATGATTTGCTTTGTTCCCATTTATTGTTGGACAGAAAACCACATTATGATTAAAATTTAACGATAATATGTTTGTAAACAGGTCGAGGATAAATATTGTTTTCCACAACCAGTCTGCCCACAAATCAATGATAACAATGAGGGGATTTTGTTACATAATAGTTTAACTGCTCATAGTTTGATCTACATGTTAATCTTATCCCAGTTAGGGTTTTTATCATGCTCTCTTGTCAAAACTTGTTCAGTATTATAAAATCCTATAAGGCCTAATGTGTAAAGAGTTAATCAATTCTGTGCTGTAAGATTGTTTCTATTTAGGACTATATTGATTTTGTTGCTTGGTGTTAGACCTTATTATATCCTCACCATTGTGTATAATGACAACGTACTTAAGACTGTCAAATGCGTCTTAAGTTTTGCCAGTAATTTGTTTCCTTTAAACAACGGACGTCACTAACGCCACAACCCCTTCCCTCTCCTTATCTTTTATGACAGAAATTCAAATTTATTGTGATCGCGTCGTCCTAATTTCATTTGCGGCATGAACTGTTATTTGTTAGATGATATTTTTAAAACCGCTTCTCTTTGTGGAGGTTGTTTATGTTTTTTCCCATACGCTTTATTTCAATCTCTTTCCGACTATTTGTCTTTCCTGGCAATTAAGACTTTCCTGTTATGGGCCAGTGTTGAATGCTTTCTGGAAACTTTATTTGACGGCTAAAATATGTTAATGGGCTTATGAATTAAAAATTTTATGTCCATTTATATATGGTTCTAAGTGCATTTGAGGTCAGGTTTTCGAACTATTTTATATTCATACTGACCAAACATTATTGGCTTCTAGATGCGCAAGCCTGTTCTAGTTTTGGAAAATCACTTTTTGTTGGCGCCAACCCCTTTGGTTTATATTCACTTCTGTAGTGCTACTCTTAAAAACATACAAGCGCCTATATCTCCATTCGGTTCAAAGTCCGCAACGTCTGCAAGGTCCTTTTAATTCATAAAGTTATACACCTTACAGGCGCTAAGGTAAATCCTGGTTTTCATGGCCCACGCGTCATTATTTTTTTGGTAACGCATATTTTTTTATTTCCATAAAACAATGTGCAGTTATAACATTTCACAACTTTCCCCCGCTTTGTCAGCAATTTTTATATTAATTGATCCATCCCTCACCACAAACTTATCTTTTTTAAACTGATAAATTAGGGAATTGTATAATTTACATTATCGCACAATATGCAGAGTTCCCTGACGGAAGATAGCTTTTAAAAACAGTTGAGGGCTTCCATCTTAAAGTTTTAATCGTGATCAGCTCAGCCAAATGAAACATAGAGTAATGATTGTAAATGCATAGAGCGAGCGGGCTTTCCCCCTCATATGTAGTTGGTGGTTGGTTGTAACTCTAAATATATAATTGTTTGCATGTAAAGCTAACATTTCAGCATAGCTCTTTATTCAAAATTAGACCTCCTTCTTCTGTCAGGCTTTGAATGTTAACATTGTTTTTAGATTTGCTTTGTTAAGTTTGAGAGTCTATGTCATAGTTACTCATTGCTTCTTTTAGTGAGCAAAACCGTAATATACCATCAGGTATTGTTAAACTGGCTAACGTTGGGCCCCGGTTTGTCAACTTTAGAACCTATTTATTCTTCCTGGTTTCACTTTTATTTAACATACGACTTTGTAAAATATTTCATGAAGCGCATCCTTTTTGGCCCCGCAATTGTTATCAATAGCATGTTCTAAAAACGAAGGACGGTCTTGGGTTGTTATTGTTACAAACATTTTTTTAAACGAAATAAAAATGAGTGCATTCAAATATATGGTGCAAAATATTCTGTTGGGCCGCACTACAATCTTAAAAATATAGCAACTGATACTCTTGACATTGCTGTGACCCAGACTGCCTCTTTTCATAAAAAGGTGAGTACTCCATTAAGCAGCTATCTTAACCCCCCTATTGAAAACGACCACATCAAGAAAGCGTGGTTTAGTCATCCGATGCAGTTTTTACCAGAACCAGTTAAACTTTTGCTGTGTTTTGCGCATCAACTGGATGTGGAGTGGCGTATGCGATCATTTAAATCACCATGATCCTTTGGTGAGGTCAGTGTAAGATTTCATTTTTATTACACCTTCAGACGTATTTTGACTGAACTGCGAGCACCATTACCAAATGACAAACCATTTAATCACTCAGCAACATAATAGACATGAAGGCTTTTGAAAGGATCTGTAACGAATTCAATATTAACATCAAGACAGGCTTTAGACAAAAGTTGGATCATAATCATGGCCTAGGCGACCTTTATTTTCGGGGCAACGCACAGAAGTATAACTATGACTGGCATCCTCCTTTCAAATCTTTCTTTTTTGGCACAACTGTTGAGCCACGGGTCCCTACAGCAAGAGCATAAAACAGCATGGACAACATTTATCTTAGACACTTCTAAGGGCCTAACTAGGGCGGGAATAGAACGATATAAACGACTCTATTCGACTTACGTTTGGTGTTTGCTAGGTTCGCAAGCACAGGCAAGATCAAGCATAACTGATCCTTCTACTGGCTTTGACGCGACAAAAACAATACTTAGCAAATTTAGAGGACGCCATTAATTCTACAGTTGATTTACCTTCAAGTATGAAAGATACCAAAATGTTTTACAATAGCAAGATCGAAAGTAGACTTTGCTGTTGGCACTGGTTTATACATGCTGCCTTCTGACCTCAGACTCCAGATAGGTATAATAATAAACTATAATAATGAAATTCTTTATAGCAGGCAATGAACAAAGGTTTGGGA
>CM031615.1:59928271-59960520 GCA_018398815.1 Conus ventricosus | reverse complement strand
TTCATATACGCCACACTGCATCCGCTAAGTTTCGAGACCACGCTGTGCATGATTTGAAGCTGAATGAGTAAATCAATTAATGACTAAGATGAGGGAATTCAAGAAGAGGGTCTCGTGGCTATGACCTAGCAGCTGTCTGACCTACGCATTAGCTCAGTGTTCTGTGTGTTGTGATGGGGGACATGTGGTCACAGCATTCAGTGTGTGTTCAGCGTTTGATGTTCAGTGTGTTGTGATGGGTGACATGTGGTCACAGCATTCAGTGTGTGTTCAGCGTTTGGTGTTCAGTGTGTTGTGATGGGGGATATGTGGTCACAGCATTCAGTGTGTGTTCAGTATTTGATGTTCTGTGTGTTGTGATGGGGGTGACATGTGATCACAGCATTCAGTATGTGTTCAGTATTTGATGTTCTGTGTGTTCAGCATTTGATGTTCTGTGTGTTGTGATGGGGGTGACATGTGATCACAGCATTCAGTGTGTGTTCAGCATTTGATGTTCTGTGTGTTGTGATGGGGGACATGTGGTCACAGCATTCAGTGTGTGTTCAGAATTTGATGTTCTGTGTGTTGTGATGGGGGACATGTGGTCACAGCATTCAGTGTGTGTTCAGCATTTGATGTTCTGTGTGTTGTGATGGGGGACATGTGGTCACAGCATTCAGTGTGTGTTCAGTGTTCTATATTCAGTGTGTTGTGAAGGTTGACGTATAATCATAGTATTTGGTGTGCATTCAGCGCTCTATATTCAGTGTGTAGTGAAGGGTGACGTATAATCATAGTATCTGGTGTGCACCCGACATTCAGCGTTCTGTATTCAGTGTGTTGTGAAGGGTGACGTATAATCTTAGTATCTGGTGTGCACCCAACATTCAGCGTTCTATATTCAGTGTGTTGTGTTGTGTGTTGCAGTGGGTGCAGAGGAGGAGGAGGAGGAGGATGGTGTTGGCAAACGGTTGCAGACTGACATGGTGAGTGTTCTTGATTTGTTTGTTTGCCTGCCATCGTCTCTGCCAGTCTGTGGCAAGGAATCTCTGTGTGTTGTTAGGACTGTTGGCAGCGTCATGTGTGTTCCTCTGGGCAATCTGTGTGTTGTTAGGACTGTTGGCAGCGTCATGTGTGTTCCTCTGGGCAGTCTCTGTGTGTTGTTAGGACTGTTGGCAGCGTCATGTGTGTTCCTCTGGGCAATCTCTGTGTGTTGTTAGGACTGTTGGCAGCGTCATGTGTGTTCCTCTGGGCAATCTCTGTGTGTTGTTAGGACTGTTTGTAGTGTCATGTGTGTTACTCTGGGCAATCTCTGTGTGTTGTTAGGACTGTTGGCAGCGTCATGTGTGTTCCTCTGGGCAATCTCTGTGTGTTGTTAGGACTGTTTGTAGTGTCATGTGTGTTACTCTGGGCAATCTCTGTGTGTTGTTAGGACTGTTGGCAGCATCATGTGTGTTCCTCTGGGCAGTCTGTGTGTTGTTAGGACTGTTTGTAGTGTCATGTGTGTTACTCTGGGCAATCTCTGTGTGTTGTTAGGACTGTTGGCAGCGTCATGTGTGTTCCTCTGGGCAGTCTGTGTGTTGTTAGGACTGTTGGCAGCGTCATGTGTGTTCCTCTGGGCAATCTCTGTGTGTTGTTAGGACTGTTTGTAGTGTCATGTGTGTTACTCTGGGCAATCTCTGTGTGTTGTTAGGACTGTTGGCAGCGTCATGTGTGTTCCTCTGGGCAGTCTGTGTGTTGTTAGGACTGTTAGCAGCGTCATGTGTGTTACTCTGGGCAGTCTGTGTGTTGTTAGGACTGTTGGCAGCGTCATGTGTGTTCCTCTGGGCAATCTGTGTGTTGTTAGGACTGTGTTCCTCTGGGCAGTCTGTGTGTTGTTAGGACTGTTAGCAGCGTCATGTGTGTTCCTCTGGGCAGTCTGTGTGTTGTTAGGACTGTTGGCAGCGTCATGTGTGTTACTCTGGGCAGTCTGTGTGTTGTTAGGACTGTTGGCAGCGTCATGTGTGTTCCTCTGGGCAGTCTGTGTGTTGTTAGGACTGTTGGCAGCGTCATGTGTGTTCCTCTGGGCAGTCTGTGTGTTGTTAGGACTGTTAGCAGCGTCTTGTGTGTTCCTCTGGACAGTCTGTGTGTTGTTAGGACTGTTGGCAGCGTCTTGTTGCTTCCTCTTGGGGGGATCCCCACCTCCCGTAACACACGCTCATAGATTTTGGAATTTGATAGGAGCACGTGTGGGATCCTTACATTGACAGCAGCCCTTAAGTTGACACAAGTGTACACTCCCTCACCAGATGCAGGCCTGTTCATACTTGCAGTCTGCATGTGTTGTAGGGCACAGAGTAAATTCAAGTTAGCGCTTGCCAGCATTTCCCTGTTTGTTCTGCTCCATTGGGGGCAACCCAAGAATAACAACACAGAGAAGCAGACCATTACCTGACCCAGTTCTCACAGGCACATGGCTGACAATGTTTCTGGTAATTGGCATGCATTCAATGATTCATTCATCAGGTTGGGGAGGGTGCATTACTGTACTTCATTATAGAATTTTTTTTTCTTTTTTCTGAATATCCCATCTTGATGATGGATTGCATTCTCGGTACATGAACTACAGCACGCATGTTGGTGTTCAGTGGACGAAGATGCTGAAAAGAAACACCAAATGCTCTGTTTGCACTGCTGTAAGGTTACAGTGATGCTGTCACTGTAAGGGTTCCACAAGCGTTTCTTAGGCCTTGAGGTCCATCGGTCAGGTTGAAAGTCCTTGGCTTTTAAAAACGGGTCTTTGTTGTGTATTGCTAGTGCCTAGAAAGCTGATTTGGAAGAGAGGGGTGGGGTGGGGGGGGGGGGGGGAGAAGAAATGTTCGGTTGTATAACCTGACTATGGAAAGGTGCAGTAGAAGGCAGGGTCTGAAAGGGTAGTGTCTATAATACAAGTCTTGGAAAATATGGACGGTCGTGGAACTTTTAAAAAGTTGTTTACCAGGGTCTGGAAAGGCAAACAGTTGCAGATCATTAAATAAGTCTTGTGATTAAAAAAAAAAAAGCCTTAGAAAATACAAATGCTTGATTTGAGGGCATGCATGTTAGCGTGCAAAAATCAAGTGACATTTAGCTTCCCGTTACAGATGTCGCTCAAATGGACTTACTGTCAGCAGCAGGAGTACATTTTGTGTGTAAAAATTGCTTTTTTTTCTCTCTCAACCGGTGTAAAAGAAGTAATTGAATAGACATGGAATCTCAAACTTTTCAACCAGTATGAACCCAGAAAAGGAATGATTGATCACACTGTAAGGATTAGAACACAAGTTTTATTTGAAAAGTGAAACTTGGAAACGTTTTATGTGTGTTGCGAAATGTGTGCAAGTTATACAAATACATGTATGTCGCTTGTATTTGTTCTAAAGAGGTAACAGTGTGTCCCTTTAAATGATTGTAAAGTCCTAGTGAGGTCCTTGAAAAGTTGAAAAGTCCATGGTGCTCATTTTAAGAAAGGTATTGGAACACTGTTTAACCTTTCAGGTCTGTCTCTTGGTCTTTTCATTTAATTTATTTTGTGTGCGTGAGATGTTTTCTACAGAGCTGCCACCTGCCACGATTTCGGCATGGCATGCTACAGTTTCACTGACAATGCTACACTGCTACGCTTTTTGATGAAATATTACATGAAATAGGAAAAAAAAAAAAAAAAACCACAAAATGTTTCATGGATTGTACAGTGGCTTCAACGAAACTGAGACAGTGTGAATCTTTAGACAGTGGACTTGTTTTCAAAAAAAAAAAAAAAAGAAATGTTCAAGTTTGGTAAGGAGAGGAAGAAGAAAACAAGAATAATAACTGAAGACAATTGCCCCCTTATTGATTGGTTTCGTAGTCGGCTAGTTTGATTTTTTTGTGGGTCAAGTCAAGTAATTTCAGTTTTCTTAGTCCACCGTCTTTTTTTTTTTTTTTTTTTGCAAAGCAAAATGGGACTGAAAGTGCTATAGAATCTTGACATGTGATATACAGCTTTGAGTGCTACACTTTAATTTGGATGCAACACTGAAAATGGCATAATTTGTGGTTTTGAGGCCATGGCAGTTCTGTTTCTATGCCGTTGCCGTGTGTGTGTGTGTGTGAGTGTGTGAGTGTGTGTGTGTGTGTGTGTGTGTGTGTGTGTGTGTGTGTGTGTGTGCTCTTTTTAAAACAGAGAACTTTACTTTCTGATGGAAGTGTTTGGTTTTTGTTGCCTTACTTGAAGTTCTGTGTTTGGTTTTTGTTGCCTTACTTGAAGTTCTGTGTATCTGAGTCAGTTAGTGTTGTTCATGTCTTTTGTGTGTGTGTGTGTGTGTGTGTGTGTGTGTGCTCTTTTTAAAACAGAGAACTTTACTTTCTGATGGAAGTGTTTGGTTTTTGTTGCCTTACTTGAAGTTCTGTGTATCTGAGTCAGTTAGTGTTGTTCATGTCTTTTGTGTGTGTGAGTGTGTGTGTGTGTGTGTGTGTGTGTGTGTGTGTGTGTGTGTGTGTGTGTGTGTGTGTGTGTGTGTGTGCGTGCGTGCGAGGTGTGTGTGTGTGTGTGTGTGTGTGTGTGTGTGTGTGCGCATGCTTTTTAAACAGACAATTGTTCTTTCTGTTGCAAGTGTTTTTGCTGCTTTACTAGAAGTTCCAGTGTATCTGTGTCAGTTGACATCTCTGATTTATCAAAAAAAACACAACCTATGCATATGCTTGTTGTAGGGTGTCATGTGATTCAGACGCTTGTACATATGTTTAGGTCACACTCACAGCTGTAGGTGCTTGCAACAATGTGTGTGAACACATGTGAGCATGATTAAACTTACATGCACATACTTACATATGTGTGCGCACATACACTCAGCCCTCCGGGGGGTTACGACCTTGTCGTGGTCGGAGGGTTTGCGTGGTCCAGTGATCCCTTAGGCTCTGCTGGCGGGGGCATCAATACTTGGAGATAGGCTGTTTTTTTCATACTGCTTCTAGGCCTGAGAGGTGCAGATGCTGTTTGGCCTAAGCGTAACGTGGTAAGGAGTTGATGCCCTGGTAGGGCTTCCCATGTCAGATAGGCTAAGGGTGAGGATCCTGACTAAGAGTAACCCGCCTTTCTCCTTTTCTTGTTTTCTGCCTCCTTATTTGGCCCTTTTCTATCTTCGTCTCCCCTTCAAGTCTTCTTTTCCACACTCCTTTTCTCTGTGGTCTCCTTAAGATCCGCCGCGTTTGCCGTGCGGTGCGACCTGTGTCGGAGGGGAATGAGATCCTGGTGATTGAGAGGGCCAGCGCTCTCAACACATCACTTTGGCTCGGACCTCTCCTAGACAGGGAGTACACTTTGGCCCGGGTGTACTAATCGGCTCCCCTTCTTGGGGCTGGGTCAAGACGGACAGTTCCCCTACTGGCCAAGTTAACCCCTGCAGTGCTCAGCTCTCTGTCCCCGGGAGTTGAGCATGATCAGGGGGGATAGGGTTGGTAGTTTCTGTTTGTCGTATATCTCTCCCGAAGCCTGGAAGGGTCAAGACATTGGTTTCTTGGCCCTGGCCCTTAGTTGGACTCCAAGATGGGTGGGTAAGGGAGAGATGAAATAAAATAAATACATCATGGCTTTTTCAAAAACAATCCCCCAAAAAAGAGGAAGGCTGCATCCCCTATTTCAGGGAATTTTGATTCAGATAGCGATTCCGATCTGGAGGTACGACAGAGGACAGGATTCTGGGCTTCCTGGCTCGTGATGGAAGGGACGGAGCAGGAAAGACCCCTTTCAGCTCTGAGCCCTTTCGCCATACAGAAAGGCTTTCAAGCTTTAGCAGGTGACCCTCGGTCCATCAAGAGGTTGAGGAATGGTTCATTTCTTATTCAGTGTAAATCACCAAAACAATCTGAACAGCTGCTGAAGGCAAAGAAACTTGTGGACAGGGAGATCAGGGTAACTCCCCACAAACAGTTGAACTCATCAAAAGGCGTGATTCGCTGCCGGGATTTATCTGGTGTATCAGAGGCAGAAATTAAGACGGAGCTGGCATCCCAGGGTGTGACGGAGGTGCGCAGGGTGACGGTAAAGAAAGGTTCAGAGAGAGTGGCCACCAACACCCTCTTTCTGACCTTCTGCAACCCTGTGCTGCCTCCGGTCATCAAAGTTGGTTACTTGAATGTTCGTGTTCAGTTATATGTTCCGTCCCCGTTGAGGTGCTTCAGGTGCCAGAAGTTTGGCCATGTCAGGGACCGCTGTTCAGGGCAAGAGGTATGCGGTGTTTGCTGCAAGGCAACCCATGATGGGCCGTGTCAAGATCCGGCACATTGCGCCAACTGCGGTGGCAACCATCCCTCCTCTTCACGAAACTGTCCTCTTTGGATTCAGGAATCCGCTATTCAAAGAATCAAAACTGAAAAGAAAATTTCCTTTTTTGAGGCCCGCAAGCAGGTTGTGGGCAGTCAGACGCCGACAGCCTCTTCCTATGCTTCGGCTGTAAGGAAAGTTCCCACAGTTTCCACTCGATCAGTCTGCTGTCAGACTGATGACTTTACGTTTTCGAAGACACTGCAAGTACGAACTGTCAACTCTGGTGGAAGCAGGTCCACCACCTCCCAACCCAAAATGACTGCCCTGGTGGAGGCAAAAAATCCGCCACCCCTCAGACTGCCCAGCAGTCTACAACATCTGCTGCTGGGCAGATTAAAAAACCAGCAATTCCCCCTCGAACTCCTCTGTCCAGTGCCCGTGCGGGCAAGGGAGTTCAACCCAGTGTG
Organism: Conus ventricosus; assembly: GCA_018398815.1. Taxonomy (NCBI): domain Eukaryota; kingdom Metazoa; phylum Mollusca; class Gastropoda; order Neogastropoda; family Conidae; genus Conus; species Conus ventricosus. The sequence continues at coordinate 59,953,806 of CM031615.1, read as the reverse complement.
GAGATGGTGGAGATAAGGAAGAAACCTCCACCGTCTCCCAAATCCAGACCTCCTTCTTCACCTGTTGGCAAGTCTGCCAGCAGGTCTGAAGACCAACACAGTCCAGTACAAACCTCAAATAAATTTACACCTTTAGCACCAGACGTTGAAGAGGAGATGACCTGATCTCTCTCCTTTTCGCCCTCTGCACCATGGATAATACAATATTCCATTGGAATATCCGTGGACTAAATTCCAACTTTGAGGAGCTGCAGCTTTTGTGCCAATCTATAAAACCTTCCGTCGTGGCTGTTCAGGAAACTCAAATTCAAAGCCAGAAGACCTTTACTCTTTCTGGCTTTAATATTCTTTCAAATCCTGCACAACCATCCACGTTGGGATGGTCGGGCGGTGTTGCCCTTCTCATACACAAAACTCTACTGTATAGTCCTGTCGCTCTGTCTACCTCCCTTCAAGCTGTTGCTGCGAGAGTCACTCTCCACAAGACTGTGACAATCTGTTCTCTTTATTTACCTCCTTCTGTCCCGGTTTGTCGTCAGGACCTTGTCAGTCTGATAGAAGAACTTCCTCGACCTTTTTTGCTGTTGGGTGACTTTAACGGTCACAATCCTCTTTGGGGTAGTGTCTGTACGTCATCCAGAGGTCTGCTAATTGAGGATGTCCTTTCGGATTTGGATTTGTGTTGTCTGAACGACGGATCTGCAACTTACCTCCACTCTTCCACAGGTTCACTTTCGTGTTTAGATTTGTCGGTTTGTGACCCCTCGCTGGTCCTGGACTATGAGTGGTCTGTCCATGACGATCTGCACGGAAGTGACCATTTCCCTGTCCTTCTACAACCTGTAATAACTGAACACGTCTCTGTCTCTCAACATCTAAATTATAAGAAAGCAAACTGGGATCTATTTGCAGCCACTATTTCTAAAGAGTTCCAGGACACTGACTTTCTTCAGAGTCCGGACCCAGCAGAATCACTGACTAACACTATAATCAAATGTGCTAAAGCCTGTATTCCAGTGTCTTCCGATAAACTTCAAATGCCCAAAACACCCTGGTTCGATTCAGAATGCCAACAAATTTCCAAAGTTAGAAAACGGGCTCAGCGTCAGGTATACCAACGACCTTCGGGTCCCAACGCTCGAGCCCATCAGAAACTCCGTGCTAAATCAAGACACACTTTTAAAATCAGTAAACGTCGGTCCTGGAGAAGCTTCTGCTCCAGGCTGACATCAAAAACTTCTAAGAAAAAAGTGTGGAACATCATTAAGAAAATCAAAGGGAAGAACACCTGTCCCACTGTGAACCATCTCAAGTTTTCGGATTCTTTAATAACAGAAAAGAAAGCAGTTGCTAATCTGCTTGCTTCAACCATTGAAAAGAATTCCTCCTCTTCTAATAAATCAGTCACTTTTGTCAAACACAAAGCCCTAAAAGAAAAATCTCCTGCAACTTTTCATCCGACAACATGGAAGACTACAATCTTCCTTTTACATTAAACGAGCTGAAATCTGCCTTACTCTCTTGCAGCGATTCCTCTCCAGGTATAGATGACATACATTATCAACTATTGAAACATCTTCCGCAAGAAGGTCTGAACATCCTGTTACAGGTATACAACCACGTGTGGACTACAGGTTGCTTTCCACCCTCTTGGCGGACAGCCCTCATTATTCCCATCCCCAAACCTGGAAAAGATCTTTCTAATCCATCTAACTACCGTCCCATAGCTTTGACCAGCTGTGTCTGTAAATTGATGGAAAAAATGGTCAATGCTAGGCTCATGTGGAAACTCGAAACCGATGGCCTTTTGGCGAAAGAACAGTGTGGTTTCCGCAAACATCGTAGTACAGTTGACCATTTGATTCGTCTGGAATCTACACTTAGGAACGCTTTTTTAAACAGACAGCATGCAGTGGCAATTTTCTTCGACTTGGAGAAGGCCTACGATACCACCTGGAAGTCGGGGATACTTCATGATCTCCACGATCTGGGTTTTCGAGGTCATCTTCCGCTTTTTATTCAAAATTTTCTGGCAGAACGACAGTTTCAGGTCCGGGTTGGCACCACTCTCTCTGATGTCCACGAGCAGGAGTTGGGTGTTCCACAGGGGAGCATACTATCTCCTGCCCTCTTTAGTATTAAGATCAACAACATTGTTCAATCAGTTCAGCAGGGTTCAGACTGCTCATTGTTTGTGGATGATTTTGCTGTCTACGCAACTGGAAGCCTGTACCCGAGTGTCCAGCGCAGGCTCCAGCTTTGCGTAGATAAAATCCATCGGTGGGCGGATGAAAACGGTTTCACCTTTTCTGCTACAAAAACCCAGTGTATTCACTTCCATAATTTCCGTCAGTTTTTTCCAGATCCGGAACTTCAAGTAGGGAAATCTCCCCTTCCAGCTGTTAAAGAGGCCAAATTTCTGGGAGTCATTTTTGACCAAAAACTTAACTTTCTCAGCCATATTAAAAACCTCAAAACTGCTTGCCAAAAGGCACTGAATATTCTGCGGGTCGTAGCACACACCGACTGGGGCGCTGATAAGAAAACTTTGTTGCACCTCTACAGAGCCCTGGTCCGTTCCAAACTGGACTACGGTTGTGCTGTGTACGGCTCCGCAAGATCATCTTACCTCAAACTCTTGGACCCTATCCACCATCAAGGGCTTCGTCTCTGTCTTGGAGCGTTCCGCACCACCCCTGTGTACAGCCTGTACGCAGAGGCAGGTGAACCTTCACTGTCCAACCGCAGGCTGAAACTGTCTTTGAATTATTACATCCGACTGTTCTCAGAACCGCAGAATCCTGCCTATGACTGTGTTTTTGACCCTCCGTTCCAAAGTAAGTTTGAAACAAACCCGAAATGTATTCCGCCGTTTGGGCTTCGTATGCAGCCTCACGTGCGGAATGCAGGTCTAGACCTGGGAGTAGTTTCCGATTTTTCCAAGTTTCCGGATCAACCTCCGTGGACCTTTTTCACACCAGAGATTCGTTTCGATCTTGCAGCTTTTCGCAAAGAGTCTACCAGCTCTCTGGCGTACAAGGCATTGTATGCTGAGCTCTGTTCGAAATTCCCCTCCTATCAAAAAGTTTTCACTGACGGTTCCAAGTCTGAGGATGGAGTGGCCTGTGCAGCCTACTGCCCTGGGGCCCCTTCTCAGATACTGTTGGAACATATACATTCAGATGCTTCTGTCTATTCTGCTGAACTTACTGCTCTGGTTCTGGCTTTGAAGATAATCTCACATTCTTCAAAGAGGGACTTTCTGGTTCTGTCGGATTCGCTGTCAGCTTTGGAGGCCATAGCTGGCCGCAACCTTCAGCATCCAGAACTTTTACTTTTTTTTTAACTTTTTAGCAAGTTGAAGGCGGACGGTTACAACATTACTCTTGCTTGGGTTCCTGGCCATGTTGGCATCGGCGGGAACGAAATGGTTGATCGTTTAGCCAAGAACGCCACAAGAGAGAAACTGTCCAACACTTATATTCCTGCTCAGATGTGAAACCGAAAATTAACGATTATGTGAGAGACCTCTGGCAGGAGGATTGGAACACACAGACGAATAACAAACTCTTTCAGATCCGTCCAAACCTTCAGGAGTTCCTCCCATCCACGTCGGGAGGTCGTAAAGAGGAAACGGTTCTGTGCCGGCTGCACACCGGCCATTCGTATTTTACCCATGCTTACCTTTTAAAGAGTGAAGAAGCTCCGTGGTGCATTCCATGTCATGCGCCACTCACCATGAAACATGTTCTTTTAGAGTGTTGGGACTTGCACGATGTGGGACACAAACATTTTACAGCGGAGTCCATGAAGATCCTGTTCAGGGATGTCCCGCTGATGTGATCTTGAGTTTTTGAGAGAGATTAAATTTTTCATCTGATTTAAGATTTTACGGCAGAAAGATTTTTAACAAAGTTTCTGGTGCGTTTCTAGACGATGTCATTTAACGAGATGTATGAAAGGTTGTGTGGTTTTTTTTTTTTATTTTATTTTTTTTTTTAATTTTTTTTTTTATATATGACTGGTGAGTTGATTTTAACGTGGTGACAGCCCCGATATGGCCCTTTGCGGTCGGCTGGCTATAAGCAACATTATCTTATCTTATCTTACATACACTCAGACACAAATAAACATGCACACACACACACATGCTGACAATTTCATTAATTTACTATCATGCTTATACACAACTCGCCGCATCAAAGTTTGTAATTATACTTCCAAAAAGACATTTTTACAGATAGCTGTTTTACGGGAAACAGCACACAGATCTGTAGACAATAGTGATACTACTTCTTTGTTTGAGACCCGCCATAAACTGGCAGTGTTTTGTGCCATGGTGTGCTGATGTTAAATTCAACATTTTTTTTTCCTTTGCAGTTGGCGCAGTCTGGAAAACTGTTTAAATGTGTCGCCGATCAGGTGAGCAAAGCAGACAAAGAACCCAAATGTAACTCAGACAAAGAGCCCAAATGTAACTCATTATTGAGCCGCGATTTTATCAAAAATTCTGTGTAACCATTGTTTCATTTGGGAGGAAGAAACTTTAGGGAGAGCTTGACAGCAGAAGGTCTTCATAGAAGAAACCTCCCAGACAAGTGTTTGCGACGTGAACTCTTTGCACTCTAAGGGGACTGGGCCGCGTCCAGGTCATGATGCATGGGTAGGGGTCTCAAACCCTGGGCCGTTATCGAACACATGTTCTAAGTCGGTGGAACTTTAAGTCCGATAAGTTCACTTTCGTCTCTTCTCGACCCCATCCACCTGGAGCACTTTGAAGCCGCCTCTGCCATTACCTGTATGGTTCTAGTGGTCTTCTCACCATTGATTACAGGCTGTTTCACCAGACCATAAACTGACTGATTGATGGCTCCAACTTCTGTGGATTTTGGCTTGGAAAGCAGACTGGCTCAAACTGCTCGCTAGACTGGTGTACACTTGTCAGTCTTGTCGATGGTGAGCTTGTTCCATTTCGATGTCATACGGTACAGTGAATTCAGTTGAAATTGTTTTGCTCTGATTTGAGCATGTGATGGGGCACAGTGTCCCAGTCTCAAGTCATCTTCTTAATGAACTGCAGATGTTCTTCCCATTCGGGAAGGTCTGCTATGCACCCTCAGTTGTCCGCTCCACCCAGTATACCCCGATTCCCTGCTGTTGATGTCACAGCTGTTCCGGACCATGGTTTGTGGCCCCCTGCTGTGTAGACTGTCGTTGCTGGGGCTTCTGGTGATGTGTTGTTTCCTCTGACGGTGCTAACCACATGTGCCTAGCACCACATGTGCCGTCTCCTGAAGCACTTGGTTGTGTCTCCATGTGTATTACCTTCCCTGGGTTAGCGCTGCTTTGCATGAATTCGGTTTTAAATGAAGTCGGAGAAAAGATGAATAAGACCAGTTTAATGAATTTAATCAGTCATGTTTTGTTAATGATTTCATGTCTGTGAAATAAGAAAAAAGGGGAGTTATAACCTATGCAGCCTTCCCTTTGCGGTCGGCTGGGCTATGGGCAACATTCTCTCTCTCTCTCTCTGTTTTTGTGTATGTTTCTCTTTCTCTCTCTCTTTCTCTCTCTCTCTCTCTCTTCCTCTTTTAAAGTCTTGCTCTGAAGCAATCAGTTGCTGCATGAACAGTTTGTTATCACAGTATACAACAGTATCCACAGTATACAACATCATTTGCTAGTTAGTGGTAATACCCTCCTTCGTACTTTCCCAACTCTTGCTTTGTAGCGTTTTGATTCTTTCTAGTCATCTTGTTCTCTTGGAATGCCTCGCAGTTAGTGTCAAAGGGAGGTGACTTGCAGCATGAAATCGAAACGAATTATAAAAAGAATTGTTTGTGAGTCCACCAAACAAACTGCAAGATAGACATTGTCTTGTAGTCTGTCCCCTTTGTTTGGCGGACTCACTAACAATTCTTCTTTTAAAAAAGAACCTACAGTTTGTCTGTCAGTTATGATTAGCCTAAGGCTGCTGTTTGATGTTGGAATGGCTACTTTTGAGCCTTGACTGACATAACAGAATGAACTACAAAGGCCTTTGGGAGTGGCAGTGCCCAGATGTCTACCATGATCAAATGGATCTTGGATCTACTTTAAGTCAGCTCATGAGTGAAAAGATTTTGTTTTTTGTTTTTTTGGTGCTGGCAGGGGAAGTAATCATTTATATGTACTGAAGGATAAGATAAGATGATGTTGCTTATAGCCCAGCCGACCACAAAGGGCCACATCAGGGCTTGTACTGAAGGAGTTACTGCCTCTAATACAAAACGTCGGTGAGCATATCGCAAAAAAGCTTTGACATTCCATGAAAATACAGACGTTGGTTCATAGGTTTGTTTAGTTATGTGGCTTTCACCAGCTAGCAAGGAAACGGAGAATGACCCACAAACATGAAGAGGGGTCTGGTAGATGCATTCGTATCTTTATCCATACCGAACTGACCGTCCAGAGTAGATTGTCTCCCTTTGAAGAGGGAGTTTAAAAGGTTTCGACACTGAGAATTTCTGTCATTTTGTGCACCAATCAAAAGAGACCTCTGTACATGACAGCGGGACATGTCTACAGTTTCCATTCTGACCTCGAGCCTCGTTAACAACATTTATCTTTTTTGTATGGAGCAGATTTTACATAAAAAGAAGCTGAGCCTGGCAATGGCATTAGTTTATTAAAACTCTTCGCCTTGTGCTCTTTTATTTATGTATATTTACATTTATGTTAAGATTTGCAATTCGCTTTCTCTCTGTTATTTATGTGTATTCACATTTATATGAAGATACGCGATTCTCCAAATGTTGTTACAGGTCTTGCGGTTGGTATGAAACACTGGCAAATTATTTGTTGTTTTATAAGTTCATTAAGATGCTTACTGTATTCTGTAGATTTGGGACAAAACTTGTTTATTGGGTTTTATAAGTTCATTAAGATGCTTACTGTATTCTGTAGATTTGGGACAAAACTTGTTTATTGCCATTGCTAAGTATGGTGTCCTTGATTTATCAAAAGATCTGTTTCCTCTTGCAGACACATGTACTGTTTGATTTTATAGATTTGTATTTTTTCTAGAATATTTACTAATAGAAAGTTCCTTTATGGTATCATTTTTGTTACTAATTATAACCTTTATTCATCTGTTAAAGTACATGACCTTTTTTTTCTGTTACAGTACACTTCTCCAGATACTGATGCCATAAAAAAGTTGAAAGGTCACAATCTTACGGTGACCTGCGCTGCAATCTCTGCTGACAGCAAAACAGCGTTCAGTGCTTCCAAAGATGGCACAGTCATTAAATGTAAGTTGGATTGGAAGGTCCAGGTAAAGTAATATAAATAAGCAATGTGGTAGGCTTGGTTATAAACAGCCAGAAAGAAGATGGCACAATGAATATATCCACGATGAAATATATTGTTCTTTTGTACCAAATTATATGCATGACTATTGAGAGAATACAGATTTTTTTTTGTTTTTTTAAATTAAATTTACATGTCCGTGCCTCTGTGTGTGCACGTGTATGTGCATTTGTATGTGTGTGTGTGCATGTGTGTTCTGTGAGTCATTTTCTTTTGGTTTCCTTATTTGCTGCATAGAGATTTGCATATTATGAGAGACCATTTCAGGGTTCAGCCTGGTCAGAAATGACTATGGGGCATTTGGCCCGTCCCTCCACATTTCAATGGGCCCCATGTACGGGCGACTTAAAGTGGTATTAAAATGACTTGCTTGGCTTGCGTAACTATTATTAGTAAATTAATAAATCCTTCGAAAAAGAACTCTGTTAGTGTGTGTGTGTGTGTGTGTGTGTGTGTGTGTGTGTGTGTGTGTGTATAAAGAATGAGAGGCAGATAAACAGCAGTAAGATAAACTCACCACAGGCAGACCCAGTCATGGTTCACTCCACATGTCAAAAGAAATAATCCTCAGATTCATATTGTTCTTTGCAACCAACAGCAAAACTGTCTCTGACATTCTCCTTCACTGTACAGCAGCACCAAAGTCAAAAGAGTGAATGTCTCCCCCTTCAATCATCAACTAGTCACACTTCTCTGTTGAAAGTATGTTCCTTAATGGTCACACATAAAATTAGTCCTGTCCTACACACTGCATCACTTAGCAGGGAACAGCAGACACCAAAAGTTAGTCTTCCCCAAAAATAGCCCTGTACTTGATGTTTCTCCATTTCTGTACAGCAGCACCAAAGTCAAAAGAGTGCATGTCCCCCCTTCAATCCTGACTCTCATCAACTGGTCACACTTCTCTGCTGAAAGTCTGTTCCTTAATGGTGTCAGTGTAAGGTTCTGTGTACTCAAAGTTCTCTCACAATCGCATGAGTGCACAGGATATGTAAGTACTAGACATGCCAGCTTCAGCAAGTTGGGACAGTCCAAACTACCATCCTGTTGAAGGCTGACAAGAGCACCCCAGAGAGAAGAGAGTGTGTGGGTGGGGTAACGGTTAGACTTCACAATAGTTTTACACCTCTTCCATTCCTTCAAGACCTCAGCCTTGTCACACTGCAGATATGGTTCAGAGACATACTCTGTGCCATCAGGCCCTGTGTGCTTCTGTGCCATCAGGCCCTGTGTGCTTCTGACTGCTGCAGTAGAACTCAGCCACTTTCTCCATGTCCTCATCCCCCCATGTTTCCAAGTCTCTGTCTGACACAAACCGCAGAGGCTTCATACCAAAAACTGAGAACTGTGCCATTTTCTCTGAGTCCTGGAACCTTGCCTTCAGATTATCAATCATAGCTTGCAGAAAGCTCTCTCTGACTGTCTTAAAGTGTGCAGCATTTCTAGCAACTTTGTGGTGACCTTTGAACACACCATCCTGCAGGTCCCCTGCTAGTGTATCCAGGTATCTTGGCTTGCCCAGATCATTAACATCGTCTCTCATGTTCTCCAGCTCTCTGATGCATGTGTTCACATTCACTTTCACTACACTGATATCTATGTCCTGCTGAAAGAATTGGCTGAGAGCCATAATAGGCTGAAGCCAATCCATCATCCCATAAGAGATGCTGATGAACAGTTCCTGACCAACTTTTCTGCAAAGTCCGCCTGCTTTGGGGTCCTTTTCCTTCCGAGATTCAGACAAGGTAATGAGGCTGTCCAGAGTACGAAACACAGTGTCTAAAGCTGAAAAGAATGACAGCCAGCGAATGGCGTGCACCTCTTTATACCTTAAGACTGGCTCATCCAGCAGTTTCTGCACACTTTCAAGAGCCTCTACTTTCGCTGGTGACTTGTGAAAGTAGTAGAAGACCCATGTGCTGCTGCTCCACATCGGGCTGAGATACGCCGACTGAATCTTTCGGCGATTCCTGACTGGTAGACGGCTGCGGTTGACCGAAACACAAGACTGCCTGCCCTGGCAGAAGTTTTGGCTTCTTTTTTGGAGGCATGACCGATCACATAAAAACTTCCAAAACTGGCGGAAAAACAACTTTCACAGACAGATCGCTATCCCAGAAAGCAAACCGAAAGCAACCCAAAAGGCGACAGTAGACTACACATGATTGGCAGAAAGTTGCATGGTTCGCTAGCAGCAGCTAATCAAATCAGCGGACAAATGAAGCATTGTCTGCCGATGTCCTAGCGCGTCAGTCTCCGCGGTAGGCCTAAATGTGAGCACGGTGGCGCACTGGTACCGTAAAGCGATGCGCCCTTTGACACACGGCAAGCAGAGTCGATGCGGCATTTGCGGAAGCGATGCGGTAATGCCGCAGGGCGCACTAGTAAACCGAACCCTGCCATTTATATGGTCTTCAAAACTGCTTATAATTCCTTTTCGGACAGGGGGGTGAGGGGGGGCTTCACCTCCCGCCTTCCCCCTTTAACCCTCCACCAGTGTGTTGCCCCCAGAGGCCACCAGGGGATAGGGTCCAGGAGCCTGGCCTTCTTCTGAGATTCTCCAAGTCAGCTGTTCTCCAGCCTGAAGTATGTCCACATGATGACAGTCCTCGTGAACCTACCAGTGACTGTTGACTTGAACTTGCTGCAGGAAAAGCTATGGAGAGGAATGTGAAACAGGTCATAGAAGAGCAACGCATGAAGGGACACAGAACTTTAGACTTTTTAACGAACTCAGAAATTATTATAATTGAAACTGAGAGTCATGGGACGGTGCTAACAGCATTCCTTTCTTGTCTGGGGAGAACCTGACATGACTGAAGTCATGAACTCTATTATGCTTCCTTTCAGGATATATCCCAGTGTCAACCAGGCCCGAGAGATACAGACACCTGCAGTCTTGATCTGGAAGTTAGAGCAACACTCTCGGAGATGCATCCGTTATGACTGCTAACAGACTTTGAACCTCAAAATGACACTTTGTTTAAAAAGAGAACGATGATATGAAACCAAAAGAATTTTGGGGCATGAAAACAAAACAATGGGAAAAAAACCCTATAACTTAAGCCAGTTAAGGGTGAGAAAAACCCCTACATTTTGATTCTTGGGGGATCGTGAATTGGGTCTGAATGGGTCAGTTGGATGTGCTTGGGCTGTGCATGGAAATATCTTCACAGACGTTCTTCTTCTTCTAGACTCTGCCCACATATTAGCTGTTTACTGACCTTCATCAGTATTCCAGGTTAATCTGATTCAACTGATTTATTATCTCCTCATCATAGGCATGTGTTTATCAAAATCTTGTTATGATCATGAAAAGAAAAGAAAAATGATATAAGATTCATTATGTCATTTGGTGGAGGGCTTGTTGATTCATTTAGAAGTCAGTCAGTATGTTCATGTTGGACATCCCAATTTTCATATATTTAATTCGACTGATTTATTATCTCCTAATACACAGGGAGATATTTATCCAAATCTTGTTATAATCACAGCTCAGATCTGCTTTTCAAGCCAATGACTCTAAAAAGAATAAGGATGCCACACAAGGCACCATTCATCAGTACGTAAAGTGTCAGTTTGCTGTTTCACTTTCTGTGTTCATTCACCAGCGAAGTGTTGTTGCATGTTTCCCTGCCTGTGTTCATTCACCTGTGAAGTGTTGTTGCATGTTTCCCTGTCTGTGTTCACACAGCTGCGAAGTGTTGTTGCATGTTTCCCTGCCTGTTTTCATTCACCTGTGAAGTGTTGTTGCATGTTTCCCTGTCTGTGTTCATTCACCTGTGAAGTGTTGTTGCATGTTTCCCTGTCTGTGTTCATTCACCTGTGAAGTGTTGTTGCATGTTTCCCTGTCTGTGTTCACACAGCTGCGAAGTGTTGCTGCATGGTTTCCCTGTCTGTGTTCATTCACCTGTGAAGTGTTGCTGCATGGTTTCCCTGTCTGTGTTCATTCACCTGTGAAGTGTTGCTGCATGGTTTCCCTCTCTACGTTTATTCACCTGCTGCGTGTTGCCAGGGTGTGTGGAGACAGGCAGAAGGCTCTGTGTGGTGCCGGCGGGGAGGAAGGACACAGAGAAAAAAACACGTCGGACACACATCATGTGTCTTGTGCATGGCGGCGAGCTCTGATGGAAAGTTCCTGGTAAGATTTCAAATGGAAATTGTGATAACAGTACCAAAACTTACGTACGGTGTGTGTTGTGATTTTACCAGAAACGTTAAGTATGCATGCGGATGTAAAAACTATGGTCGCCGAGCAACGGGGATGATGCAGAAGTGAATATGACGACACGACCGTAGTGGATGTTGAGCTGCCGAAGAGGCGATGACAGAGAATAGATCAGTTTTGTTTTCATGGTAGCAGAGGGTGAGGATGGCGCAGAACTATAAAATACTGCCGAATCTTGGGCCGGTGACAGCGGTGAGACGTGGAAAAAATGAAATTGAAGTGTGGAAGTTGGTTACAGATGTTAAACCTGAAAAAACAATTCTTAGCAGCGTTATTGCTAACCAGACAAGCTAGAGCCAGAGCTTTAGAGATCACTGCTGCAGAACTGAACACAGCTGAAGGAATGAACTTTTTAATAACTGCACTTCATGCTCTTTTTTTGTATGATGAAGTTGACCTGGCATATGCTGCATTCTCAGATTTTTCCACTTGTCCACAGAGACCAATGCGGTCCATAAAGAAAAGGAAACATTACACGGTGACAGCTGCAGTGTTTTGCGACAGAGAGTAGCATTGATCACATGTTTTGGCAATGTACGCTTGTTCAACAGCTCTGGGAAGACTTACCTTCAGTAATTGGTGAAAGGTGAAATAATGTCTGAGACATAAACAGCTCACTCAAAAACCTTAGTTTACATGGTTGTGATCAAAACATTCATACTGACGCTATGTTCTGCTTCTTTTTTACTACTGGTGAAACAGTCTATGTAAATTGTAATGTAAGCTGAACAAAGCCAGTCCCATGCTGCTAGGGGTTTTGTTGATAAAACAAACGTATGAAACAAAAGAATAACCAGGTCAGATCAATTTTCAAACTAACAACTCTAAAGTGTAAGAGATTCCATACACGGCACCATTTATCAACATGTGAAATTTCTTGCTGTTTCCCTTTATGTGCTCTAAAGTTTAAGAGATTCCACACAAGGCACCATTCATCAACACGTGAAATTTCTTGCTGTTTCCCTTTATGCCTTCATACTGGCCGTTACCGGCCCTCTGCAGTATTCCAGGTGTATTTAATTCAGCTGACTAATCATCTCCTAATCAATGGCATGCATTTATCAAAATCTTGTTATAATCATGGAAAGAAGAGAAGAAAAAAAAGTTCAGATGTATTATGCCATACCCAGGAGGCCTTGTTGAATGGTTAGATGTCAGTTAGTATGTTCATATTCGACAACACATTGTGTTCAGTTTTTGTAATCCCATCTCAACAAAACTATGTACTTTGTGTGTGTGTGTGTGTGAGAGAGAGAGAGGGAGGGGGAGGGAGAAAATGTGTGTGAGTGAGAGAGAGAGAAAGGGAAGGACAGAGACGGAGATTCAAATTTTGCTTATTATAATTGTGTGTGGTTTAAATGAAACGCTAGATGTTAAAATGTATTTTTATGTTTCTTTCTGTACCGTAATTAGGCTTGTCTTGCTAAATTATTCTTTTTGCATGTGTTTTCTACTTTTGTTGTCTGTTTCAATTTGCTTTGAATTTTTCATATGTATTAGAACTTGACCAAGGAATATTATTATGTACTTATTTAGTAAACAAACTGGAATTTGATCTGAATGAAAAAGTTTTGCTTTTTTAAAAAATCTTGGTAAGAAAAAGATGACCATTGAGATGATGAATGGGAATGCTTATGGAATGTTTTATCTGAAAAGAGTTTGAATCACTGTACTTACGTAAAAGTTTATTTGAAAGAGAAAACACCCATGGAAGCTTAATTCACCCCTTTTTGAAATAATACAGACAACCATCAGTAAGCATTCTTTGAAGATCTCCCTCTCTCTCATCCCCCTGCCCCACCCACCCCAGCTCCCTCCTCCTCTTGAATGTCAGGATGTGCATAAGTGCCAGCTCTCTGCTTTTTTGGTGGATTTCTGCTGTTGTTTTTTGGCATTCCTGGCGAAAAAGAAAGAAAAAGAAGTAATCTATGGTGCCTCTGAAAAGAAACACGATTGATAACTGTGATCTTCGGCATCGGCAGTATTGTACCTACAAGTGATATGAAGCAGAAATGACTGCTAAAATATCTTTTTATGAGGACCTAAGTGAGGAAATCAGTGTTTATTAAGGAGAAAAATGGATGTAGAGTGAACAGTTTGCCTTCACTGTTGTCTCCCCAGCTTTCTATAGGTTAGTGAAGGGTCGAGGCAGACTTTTGATCTGTTTTCCAACTCTTTCTTTCTGTCTTCCTTTCTTTTTTTTTTTCTTGTCTTGAAGTAAACATGCTTGGCAACCTCATTCATATTTTTACCCAACCAACCTACCAGCATACACACGTCGCACACACAATGACATACAGCAATCCTCTGGAAAGTTAGTCTGTGTTTGAAAGGTCTTTGAAAGTTGGTTTAAAAAAGCTCTCTGGAAATCTGTCTGGGTTTGCTCAAGTTTGAAATCGTCCCGTCTGTGTTTGAAAGGTCTTTGAAAGGTGGTAAAAACTCTTGGAAATATGTCTGGGGTTTGCTCAAGTTTTGTCAACGTTGATCCAGTGTGACCTGGTCCAGCTGTTCAGCCACACATCGAAGGACTAGACTTTGAGGAACACCATGACACTGAGAAAAATAGGAATAATACTTAATCCACCAGACAGCAGGGACAAACAAATTGCAAGACAGAACACGACGTGTTTCAACCTCCTAGGTCTTCTTCAAGCAAGGTAAACAGCTTTCAGGGCAATGAAAACGAAGAACGAGCGATGACTCATCTTTCTGAATTCAGCGCAAGATGGGCGTTGATTGAGAACGAGGCTGCTGGGAAGGAGACATTACTAGTAAAATAACAATTATGGTAATAATAACAACAACGATGGCTATAACAATGATAATGAATTTAGAAATAGAGTTTGTTTCTTACCGCCAATGACATTGACAAACAAAGCACATGACAAGACACGATGCATTTCAACCACTTGGGTCTTCTTCAGGCGAAAAAATAAATCACATTTAACATTTGGAACAGTACAAACAAAGAACGAAAAACGAAAAAAAAGAAGAGAACGAAAAATGACTCATCTGTTGTTGTCCATTCTCCCCACCACATGGACAACAACAGATGAGTCATTTTTCGTTCTCTTCTTGTTTTTCGTTCTTTGTTTGTACTGTTCCAAATGTTAAATGTGATTTATTTTTTCGCCTGAAGAAGACCCAAGTGGTTGAAATGCATCGTGTCTTGTCATGTGCTTTGTTTGTCAATGTCATTGGCGGTAAGAAACAAACTCTATTTCTAAATTTTACTTCGTTCGCCGCCATCAGTCACTCCATTTTGAAATGATAATGAAGATAAAGATGTGAAAAATAATCAAGAGATTTAACATTTGTTTCAGTTTCCACCTGCAGTGGCCTCACTTTGAAACGAACCGTAACACCGGGATATAAAAAAAGAAAAACCTGACCATGACAGCAAACACTTTTTTAAATTCTTTTATTTGTATGGACCTTTTGAAACTTTATGTGGATATGTACGTTTGCTTATCTGTCAGAATGAAGTTTTTTTTTACAGACTTGGCCGCAGACAGCCGTCTTGAGGCTATGGGTTGTTTAATATTTGGCAAATGTGTGCTGCTACTAACAAGCTTGGTTCATCATCTCATCTTGGAAAGATGAGGGGAAGAGGGTGTCCAGAGGAAGGGCTGGTGAAAGGGTGGGGGGGGGAGAAGGGTAGTAGGGTTCAAAGGGCATGCGCATGGTGTTTTCATGTCCTGTGTGGGGAAACATTAATGATGATTGGTTAGGCTCCTGTTGCGTTGGTGAGGTGGGATGATGAAGGTGGTGTTCTGCTGTTTCATGATAGGCCACCGGGGACGCAAACAACCTGATCCTTGTCTGGGATCAGGAGACCTTCAAACGTGTCCACACCTTTCAAGGACACAAAAAACCAGTCACGGTCTGTTGACAATCTGTGTATGTGTGTTTTGTGTATGTGTGTGTGTGTTTGTGAGTGTGTGTGTTTTGGTGTGTGTGTGTGTGTGTGTGTGTGTGTGTGTGTGTGTGTATTTGGTGTGCGAGTGTGTGTGTGTGTGTGCGTGTGTGTGTGTGTGCATGCGTGAGTGTGTGCATGCATGCGTGTGTGCATGCATGCCTGCACAAGTTTGAATATGGTTGTGTTTGGAAGCTATTGTGATTCTGTCATGACATTTGATGTTGATGATTCCAAGAGAACTTTTTTCTCAAGTCCAGTAATTCAGCTTTGAGAAAAGTAATAGGAGACGTAGCAAAGGTTATTGTCTGTCATTGTACCCCTAACTGTGGTTGTACATAAGGTTACGGTTAATGTGGTTAGTTTGTCAATGGGTTTCTTGTCAACTAGAAGCATAGATTGAGATGTGATTTAGTCAGATGGGAAATGAGTTCAGAGGATTTCTTGGTGCTTTACTTTCACTGTGCGGTGTGTTTACCCGACAAAGATCAAAGATACATGAATTAATTGGAATGTTGCAATTATGGTAGTATAATTTTTTTTTTCAGTTTTCCAGTGTTTACCTAGAAGAAGGTATCAGTCTTGAGAGTCAACAGGTTTCCATTGTTGAGGCCCAAAGGAAAATGGTACCTTGCTCATCATCAAGAAAACAAAAACAAAAAAAATAAAACAAAGAAAAGTCAATATGTTTCATATTTGCATTTCAACTTTGATGCAATCTGTTGTAAATATCAACATGCTGTGGTTCAGGGTATTGTGAACAATGGTCATGCCAGAAATCAAGAAAAAATATTTTCTCCACAGGGGCTGGCATTCCGCAAAAATCACCACACCTTATTCAGCGCCAGTCTGGATCGACTGATCAAAAGCTGGAACCTGGACGAGATGGCCTACGTGGAGTCACAGTGAGTACAGTCATCGTTGTCTTCCCATGTCAAGAACGACCAGAGGTCTTTGCAGCTCCCAAGGGTCTGTGGGAAGGCTCTTCAGGCCAGATATGCAGTGGGTGAATCGGAGAAGACGGGACACTGACTTTCTGCCGTTGTCACACAGGCTCTGGATGTTCATGAGCTGCTGTTTGTTTTCAGTTTTCTCCAGTGTGACTGATGCTGTGCGTTGTCTCCGCACGCCATCGGGAGCAGCCTAGCCCTGCCGGGTGAAGTGCTGGTGGATAATGTCGCAAAGGTTTACATTCGCTTTCAGAGTGTTTTTATAATGTTTACAAACATGGCCGTGCTTTCTTCTTCCTGGCATCAGTTTTCCACAGAAGGGTTTTCAGGGTGCACTTTCACCCATTCTTATGAGGTGTTGGTAAGGCTGGGATTTTAGGAGGTTGCCTCATCAGTAGAAGATGAACTGGATCGAAGCAGAACTTTTAGGCTGGTGAATTTGTGGGCCTTTGTATGCCTGGGTGGGACAGAAAAGCACCCAAGTTAAATAAAAGCCTGTCCACCTGCTTGGTGCGTCAGGGGTAGACCATCCAGGTGTTGCTGCCAAAACAAGGAATGATGTGAAGACATCAGCACTGCAGACTTCTCAGTTTGGTGGACTAGGATCTGTTGTCGTTGGGACCCTGCTGCAAAGTCTCCATAGTGCCTTACTTGTCTTTGCAGGAACAAACACAAATCACATTTTGTATTTGTGAAGTGTGGGAGTTTTTAGATCGTGTTTTTCATGTTTTTAAGTATAGTTAGTTTGATTTCTGCCGTTTTTGGGTTGAAAAAAGAGTTCAGGTGGGAAAAATGTAGCCAGTCAGAGAAAAGTAGAAAGTGCTTTGTCACTGATGGTCATTCTTTGAAGAACTGGATTTATATGTTATGTTGCAAGTTCAGTTTGGCATGTTGTAGTGTTTTTGTTTATTGTTGTACTTTATAAATAGCAGTACCCTTCCTCACACGCATGTGTGCGCATTCACACAGACGCGCGCAACACAACACACACACCACACAAAAACACACACACACGCTGACACACACACACACACACACACGCTGACACACACACACACACACTCTTTCGCTTTTTTCTTCCCCATTGTGTGACTTGTCTCGCCTAAATATGGGAACAGAACTACTATAAAAAGCAAAAGGAAAATGACAGTAAATCTGCTACCAGTTACACCATCATTTCAAAGATCAAAGCAAGTGAAAGGAATATTTCTGAAAAGCTGCTTAAATCTGCTCCTTGCTGAGCGTACAGTTTTTAGGATTTTCCTGATTGGCCAGCTTTTCTGTTTCCACCAGTGGGCTAGTTGCTTGTCTCTGGTATCAAAAGTTTGATATTGTATTCGGGGAAGTTGCTTTGAAGACTTTGTATCATTTTCTGCATACAAGGCACTATCTTTTGCCTGCTCCTAATCTGGTCACAGCATCTTTTGGTGTGCCAAATAGAATTTTGGTATCAGAAATGGCAGTTCAGATGTCTCTTAAATGCTTCGGCCTATGTAAACATGAGACGACGTGTGCACAAATTTGATAAATTAGTCATGAAAAGTCACTTATAAAAGTCCAGTGTTCACTTCAGTAACCTATGATGTAACTCACCAAGCAGTATTGATTATCAACGATGCCAGATTCTCTGAATAGCAGTAGATTGACAAGATCAATCAGTATTGTGCCAGAAATTAAGCAAGTGCTGTATGGTGCAAAGTTCAAAGTGAGCTCAATTGTATCTATAGTGGGGCCGGAATAGCTCAGTTGGTAGAGGATTGCGGGTTTGAATCTCTGCCAGGCCATTTCGGTACAGGGGGACTTTTCCCATGGAGTTAACATCAGTTCTGACTCCATTTCCCATACAGTCCTTCGAATGAGACTATAAATCGAGGTTCTGTGTGTGAACGCACACATAACATCTTGCACACACGTAAAATCCCGTCACCAACTTTGGAAGAGAAGGCCAGTTTGGCCATTGGCATGGATGACACGTTACACATACATGCACCTTTCCGAAGATTGAGTATGGCTGCCTTAATGGCAGGATAAAAAACGATCATACACGCAAAACTCCACTGCCTTTGTTGGGTAGATGGGCTTAATACTTGTCTGTCCATATAGGGAGTGTCCGCGGGGGTATCAGCCTGCTACGCAGAAGTATCTATAGTAGAGAAAGCAATATGAAACTTTTAACTTGTGATAAAGGAATTGAAAAGAAATGGTTTCAAATGGATTGAACAACTGTTGTAACTGCACAGTACAACAGAATAGACAACAGCTGATCGACGCAGTCATGCCTCGATCTGACTCTGAGCCGTTGTTGAAACCATTATCAGTCTGTTTATCTTAGACTCGAAAGAATTGGATTTCTTCTTTGTTTTCTGCTGAGAAGCTGACTATTGTGTGCAGGTTTTCTTGTCGTATCCCCCCCCCCCCCCCCCCCCCCTCATTCTCCTCCATTTCCTTCTCTCCTCAACCCAGCTGTATAAAATTATGAAATTTCTTTGCACATACCCAAGTGATGCGAGTGTCGACATCAGTGTTTTAATGCCAGTTTTTATTGTAGCCCGTTTGATCCACAGAATGATCTGTTTTGGGGCTGCCTGCTACCCGCACCCAGCCCTTAATAGTTTGCCATCTTTTTTTCCCCCTTTTGAGAAGTTTTTTTCTTTTCTTTCAAAGAAACGCCGACTTTACAAAGTCAAATATACTCTGTCACTCAATCATTTAACAAAACCATCCACCACCACCCACCCCACCCCCCTTTTCCCCTTACACCCTCCCTGCTTTTAATTTCATCGATATTCATTTTCCATCCCGATCCTGAAAAAGACATCAAAAACATCGAGAGACTCAATTCAAATGAATACAGTGAGACATTGACTGTGTATCGTAATTCAGTTCTCAAGGGTCCAGTACACCCTCCCAAGACAGACAGAGTGCATGCAGGAGGAGGGTGGGGGAGGTGCAAACCCCCATAAACAGTACCCAAGTCCAGTTTTCTGCCTTGTATAGTTGTTCATGAATAAAGAAACAGATGAGCTGTTGCAAATGTGCCTTTCCCTGACAAGAGTGGTAATAACCGTATACATGGACCATAACCACAGCAGCAAAAAGAAAAGCAATGGGGAAAGATATCCTCCTCCTCGTATCCCCTGCCAAATTTGTTTTTTATTTTTCAGACGGATTGAATGGATGTACCTGATGTGGTATAGCATCCTGTATGTAGAAAGTTATGGAACATGTTCAGGTGAATGAGTTGTCCAAAGAACAAAAAAAAAAATGAACAGGACTGCAGGATTTTTGGCTATAAGGGCAATAAACTATGAAAAGGTCAAGTGTCTAGGGCATGGGATTGTGAGAAGCAGAACCAAAAAAAGTGTACTGTCCGACTACATGTGCAATAATCAATTGTTTGGTTCTATCATTTTTCCCCCCCCCCCCCAGATTTCCTTTTTTGTTTACCCTGGTCATGCTTTTGTCCAAGTCGTGACATTCACTCTGATTTATTCTTTGTTAACCTTTTTTTTTTTCTTCTTTTGTCGACAGTCACGGTACAGACATGGTAGCCATCGACTCACTCATGCATGAATGCGCCATCACCGTCGGAGGGAGAGAGCGAGAGGTGTTGGTTCACAACTTCCCCATGGAGAGCACCAGGAAATTCTTTGCACACACGTGAGTATTTCATTCTGGGTTTCATTCCGTGACTGACTGTGAATAATCATTCCACAATGTCTGCACTGGATTTTCATAACGGTAGCAGATTTCATAGAAACCTTGTTCAGAGATATCCCACCTGATCTGATCTTTGAATTTCTGAAAGAGATTAACATTTTTCATCTGATCTAAGATTTTACGGAGGAAAGATCTTTATTAAAATTTCCAATGTGTTTTTAGGAGATGTGTTTTAAAGGCTTGTGTGAATGAGATTTGTTTTTCTCTTTTGTTTTTTTACAATGAAAAAAAAAAGACTCAAGTTCAACGTGGTGAAGCCGTTATGGCCCTTTGCGGTCGGCTGGGCTATAAGCAATATTATCTTACCTTACTTTGCCAGATCAACAGAATGATGATCTGCTTTTTTATGGTTAATGTCATTCAGATTCAGATCATCATGAATTGTGAGTTGTTGCCAGGGATGCGGGTATCGGAAAGTTCCTGGAAACTGTTGTTTGATGAATGTGATGGTGCTTTCTGAAGGAGGTCTCTGGATCATGCTAGCTTGGTGTCTAGGCTGTTAATGTCAGTGGTGAGCTCAGGATGTGATGCCCTGCATGTATTGGATCAGAGCAGGCACCCCTGAAGTGATTTCAGCTTGCAGTGCAGCGTCTCCTTTGGTGGGTTGCTTCATGATGTCCTAATACTGATTGCTCACTGTGGCCACAGGATGACTCGGGGTGTGGCTGTAATGTACAATGAGAGATTAATGCCACTGAACAGGCGCAGAACATGTAAAGAGAGCAAATTAGAAAACACTCAAAAAGAAAAAGAAAGAAAAAAAAAGTCTTTGGCTACAATGTACAAGATTTTGTTTTATTTAATCATATAAATCCATATTTTTAAATCCATCTTGTTTATTTATTTATTTTTTTATATTTTTTTAGAGGAATAATGCAACTGAGTGATGGCAGAAACATACCTTGTTCGTCAAAGAAATTGTTCATTTGGTAAGAGTAGTGCCCTAAAACGACAAAGGAGATTTTTGTGAATATTCTGCATGTGACCTGACATCAACCCCGAGCATAAAGTTTAACATGACTAGTTCAACTGAGACCTTAGATTGCATGCAGATGAAGTAACGTACAACAGTAATTCAATGCCTTGCCGTTTTCTTCTTCGTGGTGTTTCAGGGAATCGGACTGTGTGGCCTTGATTAACGATTCATACTTTGTGATGGGGGGTCAAGACAAGTAAGTCCAAGAGTCGTTAGACTTATTTCAGTTTTTTTTTAAGCAGCAAATAGAAACTACAAGCAAGCAAAGATTTCTAAATATGCTGAAACTGAAACATTGAGAAAGTATTTTGTGAAAAGACTTGTAGTAAGTAACAGACAAACAAAGAAAATGTAGGTGACCTGTGATTCATGTTGTGCTAATTCATGGTAGCAGGGTTCCCACGGAGTCCTGGAAACATGCGACACATTTCCAGTGTGGGAAAATGGATGGTGAAGTCACGACTTGTCAATCTCAGTCTGGAAAAGTCTCGGTCTGTCACAGTTGTAGACTGACAAGCAAAATCTGTCACATTGGTAGATTGATAAGCAATTTTTGTTTTCCAAGAGAAAGTATGGTTCTGTTAAGCTATGAAAACTGTATGCTTTACTGGGTTGTCCATGGTTATTTCACTTAAGGGATCTTAACCTCTCTCCCCCCCTCCCCCAATACTGCAGTTCTAAAGGGTCCTGGGACTCTTGGGTCAAATTACTAAGGGTCCCTGACTGCAAGCACTGTTGTTTTATTTTTGAATGATTTATTTTATCTTATTTTAAAGATTATTCAGTTGTTCATGCTCAGTTTCCTTTCAGTTTCGTCACAAAGCATCCAGGACAATACACACTGTCTCTCTCTCTGTGTTTCGTACACACAAACACACAAACAGTGACACACAAACACACACACAAAAAGAAATGTCCGCCCTAACTCTTTGTCTCTGTCATATAATAAAAAACAGAAGAGAAATATCCATACTAACTTATGATTTCAAACTCTTTGTCACTGTCATATAATGAAAAACAGAAGAGTTTCAATCTTCAAACAAGATATACATGCGAAAGGCATGGCTGTATTCCATTTAACCAGAGACCCAAACAACTCGTCATTGTTTTCACCCTAAACAGCATTACTCAGCACAGTGTACATGCGAGAGAGTTGCAAGACTGGGATGGGCAGCTGAGGCATGCCTCCTTCAGAGCCTCTCTCGAGTGTCACTTTTCTCTTTCAGCCTAGACATCAACTTCGTTGATCTGCGTTTGCCTGGATGCGGCACATGTTATTAGCTGACAATGAGTTAAGACATTCTGGTATCTAACAAACAAGTAGCAGGGTTCCCAGGGTCCTTACCGGTCCTTACATTTTGAAACACCTCAAGTAAGGCCTTACAAGTGCTTATATTAGCATCAAGGTCCTTACAAGTCCTTATGACAGCCAAAAAAATCGTCAATGGCGAAATGCTGGTTGGAAAATCTCGGAAGCAAGCGGTACTTACTCTGAAATCTGCTCACCAATGGGTTCTGACAAACGGCCCAAGCCTATCAGACAACTTTCAGCTTGGAAGTTTTGGTTTTTCTCAAGGTCTCGTCCTAGTTTTGGATGGTCTCGTTTCGCGTGAAGACTCAATACTTACATCCATCATTTTCCAGTCTTTGCTCAAGGCAATCTAAATGCCAGGAAAGTGCATTTCAAGATCATTGGGTAAAAAAAAAAGCAGTACAAGGACTGGTTGCTGAAGGATCCCCAAAACGAACATTATGGCCGATGTTCTGTGTGCGAAAGATCACTGCATTTGGCGTCGATGGCACGTAGGGTTGTGCTAGACCATATTCATAATATGGGAGGTGTGGAGGGAGTTGTCATTGACAAAAAAACTCCTTGTCTCAGCATCAGGAGCCTAGGGAAGATATGACAGATACCTTGCTGAACAGAGGCAAGATGAGGAGGCAGCTGTGGAAAAAGAGAAGAGAAAGAGGTTAGGAGAAGAACTGGTCAACCTGAGGAAGAAACATAAATGCACCAGTGATGAGGCACGTCATCATCTTGAAGAGGCTGACCGTCGAAGCTTCCAGTCTCAGGAGCAGAGAAGTTTCAGTCTGATTGAACGATCCAACACTCTGCGTTTGTTAGCTAAGGACAGAATAAATGAAGCAGAGAGAGTTCAACAGGACATCACAAGGGTCGAAAAAGAATGGGAAAAATGCTGATTAAGGCCAGTGTACGTGTGTGCTCTTTTTTTTTCTCTCCGACATATATTCAGGATCTGAAAGTGCCTATGACCACTAATCACAGTTTTGTTTTTGTTTTCTCATTCTCAGTGTCATTTTTTTTTAAACTTATCTCTTCTGTTGTGAAAGATTGACATTCAAGTTTAAGTATCAGCTATGACTGTCAGGTTAAAGTATCAGCTGGTTTTAGTTTTAGGTGTGAAAAGAGTGGATTGAAGTGGAAGACAAGAGACTCAAGACATTGTTCTTACTGAAGACTGAACAAGGGAACAAACAGTTTTCAGTGTGATTTGATTCTGCAGTACAGCAGCCAAGTTGTGTTGGGTGTATGCTGTGTTTGGTGCATTTCCATGAAGAGATATACAAGTACGTTTTGTAATATATATGCTGCTAATGTTAATGTAGAGGTCCTTACTGATTTAGAAAATGGTCCTTATAGGTCCTTACAAGGTCCTTACTTGGCATAAGCTGAAGTCCCTGGGAACCCTGAGTAGGGTAACCCTTGCTCCCATGCCAAAAATAAATACATGTCCATAACTCCAAACGAATGCAGCTTACGACTCCGAATCGCCTAGCAGATATGACAGCAGAGACCACATAGAACAAACAAGGAAACGTCCCCCAGAAAGGATGTTCCAGTCTTGCCCGAATAACCTGTGCTGGACACATCTACGCAGCAACAACAACTGGAGGAATGAACAAATACAAATTAACATTTATCCAAGACTGGCAGAGCCTTCTCAATCTTGAAGATAGTCAGACAAGTACACGGACAAACAGAACCCAATACAGGTAACCTGGATTTGATTCTGGTGTCCGTGTGTCACAGCTCCCTCAGCGTGTGGAGCGTCAACAAGAAGAAACCTCTGTGCGTGGTGAAGAACGCGCACAGCGGCACCGTCCAGAGTGAGGCTGTGGAGCAGCACTGGGTAACGGCGGTGGCCTCGCTCCAGTTCACAGACCTGGTAGCCTCTGGTGAGTTGGGTGGGACAGGGAGAGAAGTCGGGGGTGTAATGTGGCAAAGGTGGGTTTCTCATCAGTCCTTGCCTTGGTCATAACCCTCAAAAATCTTACATGTATTGGTGAAGCCACTTTTGCCCTTGAGGTGAGGGCAAGTTTGGAGAGTTTATTTTCCCAAGAAATCAATGTTTGTATTGTATGACATATGTATTGTTGAAACGCTGTGTTTTTGTAAATCCTTGATGTAAATGGCAAACAGTCTGCATTCATAGTCGGCGTACGTCCGTGGGTGGGCATGCACAAGAGCCGGCAGCAGAGAAAATGACGTATGTCGGTGACGCATGACCACGTGGACATATTACACCAGAGATCTTGCATAATTATATAAAGAGACAGCACGCACAGGACGAGCTCGAACAAAGGGACATAACCAAGGCTGCTGACCACACTATCAGAATCGTTAATCTCCCTTCTCAAGATCTTTGACCATACATGTAGAAAAAGCACTGTAGAGTAGTGTGGTATTCTCAAAATTCTGTGTGCGTCTGTCAAACCTCTTGATAATGGGGAAAACAGCAGGTCAGATCTTCATGCAATGTCACAGGCTGTCTGCATGATCAGTATATCCCATGGTTTTAGTACGCAAGTCTCCAGGCGTCGTCAGACCTCTCCTTTCCATTTTGTAAGGGGAATAGCCTTCCTCAGATAGAGAAAGTACACTTGGTCCGTTGACAGTCCTCTGAACACATGGTTTAGTTGTGTCTGTGGCATGACCGTCACAAAGAATGAAAGGGGACACATACAATCCTCTTGCCCAGCGAAATGCAGTCAGCAACCTTGGATGACGAGAGATTGCATGGTCCCAGACCCTGTCCACCCTCACCCTCCCTCTCCAGTCGCAAAGTGTTCAGCCTGGGAGTGGGTAACATAACCCACACCAGTCCGTTGAAAGAACTATGCAAAACAATATTGTATGGGTTGGTTATTCTCATGCATTTTTGTTTATGTCTTTAGTGTTAACTTTTTCTTTACTTCTATCTTTACTTAACTTTTTTTCATTTTTATATGTTTACATTTATGTATAGTCACAGTCCAGACTGGAATCCAGTCCAATCCGGAATCGGTCTAGTCCAAACTCGAATCTCAATATGGCCTAGGCCATATTAAGATCCCAGTTTAGACTAGACCGATTCCGGATCAGACTAGTCCAAA
>CM031615.1:59900771-59923271 GCA_018398815.1 Conus ventricosus | reverse complement strand
AACTTCAAGCTTGTAGTTATTTTTGTGCCCAGTATTTAAACTTGGGCACATCATCACATTTGGCAAGCTTCTCAAGTTTCAGTGCAGACACAATCTTGTGATTAGGAAATGCAAAATGTGTCCCGTTTCTGTTGATCTAGCGTTCGGATAATTTTGTCGATCTCTTCATGAAATCGTTCTTTTTGGACAGAATCCATCGTCACCACTGGCAGTCAAACTGTTTCAAATGGACTGACTGACTGTTGAGTGTTGCGGCTGTGTTGCTTTGTATATTGTTCACCAGACAGGCAGAATACTACTCGGTCCAACACTTACAGGGGCAAAGAACGTTGAACTGATTTCAGTGCTCTGAGTCAGGTGTCGGTGACACAACCGACTGTGCCACCTGCTCACTTAGAAACTGATATCTTTTCGTACTTGTGCTACCAAGCAGAGTTAAATGCAGTATTTTCAAAACAGCCAAAAGTAAAAGATATACTCAAAAATGTGTGTGTGTGTGTGTGTGTGTGTGTGTGTGTGAATTCCATTTTGGACTAAATTCCAGTTTGGACTAGCGGTTAGTCCAGATCAGAATCTCAATATGGCCAAGGTGGTATTAAGATTCCAGTTTGGACTAGCGGTTAGTCCAGATCAGAATCTCAATATGGCCAAGGTGGTATTAAGATTCTAGTTTGGACTAGCGGTTAGTCCAGATCAGAATCTCAATATGGCCAAGGTGGTATTAAGATTCCAGTTTGGACTAGCAGTTAGTCCAGATCAGAATCTCAATATGGCCAAGGTGGTATTAAGATTCCAGTTTGGACTAGACGTTTGCTAGACCAAATTGGAATCTTAATATGGACTAGGCCATATTGAGATTCTAGTTTGGACTGGTCAAAGTCTAGTCCAAACTAGAATCTTAATACGGCCTAGGCCATATTGAGATTCTAGTTTGGACTAGACCGATTCCGGATTGGACTGGATTCCAGTCTGGGCTGTGACATATATATTCATGTATGTATTTTATATATGTATGATTTTTGTACATGTTTACATTTATGTATACATTTTATATATGTATGTCTGTCTGTGCACATTATATTTATTTAGTAGTCTCCTGCCATTGCATGGCTGCCTACCGTCCCGGAGTATCCGTATTTGTCCCCCGAAATAATGAAATCATGCAGCCTGTCCCTGGAATCCACTTTTTTATTCTATGTCCCGCGAAAAAAAAATTCGGGAGAAAAAAACAACAACAAAAAAACAAAGTCGAATTCGTCAGCTGATCACCGACTGACCGACTTCGGTCGTGGCCATCCTGACCAAATCCGTCGGAAAGACCCGAACATTGCCGAACTGACCAGTGCGCATGCGCATACACCGTCTTCCCGAGTTTTGAAAACGAGAAAAATGGACGTGAAACAGGGAAAGCGTAAAAATGCCAACGGCGATCTCGACTATGGGGCTTCTCTCAAGAAGAAGAAACGTCGGCAGACATTCCTGTCAAAATATACGGAAACCTGGCCGTTCATCAAGCGTGGCAAGATCGAGACTTACGCGTCTTGTGAAATTTGTGCGCGCGAGTTCTCCATCGGATCTGGAGGTAGGGATGAAATAACCCGTCATGTCGCCACTGAAAAGCACAAGAAGAACACAAAAATCCGTGAGAGCGAGAAATCTTGTAACATTAGCGGATTCTTTCAGCGCGCTCAGACGTCAACCAGTCAGGAAATTTTGACGTCATAAGAGCTGAAACGATGATGGTTGACCTTGCAGCTGAACTGAATTTGCCGATGGCTGCGCTGGACAAGCTAAACAGAGGCGTTAAATTGATGTTTCCTGACTCGGACATCGCAAAGAAGTTTCAGTGCACTAGAAGCAAAGTAGCATTGTAGAAGTTGTACATAGTGTAAATAAAGGTAAGCTTTCACTTTAACCTTTCTGTCCCCGATCCGCCCTTTTCCGCCCGACCCCGCAGGCTCCTGATCCGCCCTATACCGCCCGTTCGTCAGTAGGCTGATTGTCTCGGTGTGCCTCCCGTATTTGGGTTGACTACAGTAATAAGACAAACCGGTCGTTATCCGGGCCTTTCACACCTTTCTCGGCGCCATTTGCAAGAGCGGTTTGTGGCTGTTTTGATTTTTAATCGATTATTTTGGTCATCCCATCGACTTCCGACTACGAGCAAAATGTTGCACTCTGACAGTGATAGTGACATGAGCTTGACTGTGGACCAAATGTTCAACATGAATGTGTTTCCGACCGAAAATAACGACTGGAATCAATCGGACATTGATCTTGACTCTGTCGACAGCGACAGTGACTTTGAAGTTGCAGAAGGAGTGAATGCGAGTAGTGACAGTGACTCGGGCATAGGCGACGCAGGTGACGCAGGTGCTTCTGATGTCGGTGGATGTGCACAGTCATCGCAGTGGTCAAACAACGACTTTCGGACTGAAGTTCGTGTGTTTGATGCATACAGGGGTCCCCCACATCCACAAGTGAATCTTCGAACACCTTTTGATTATTTTTCACTTGTTTTTCCTTTGAACGCATTCCATCTCATGGTCAGGGAAACCAACCGGTATGCAAGACAAACGCGCATGGCTGCTGGCCTTCCAGAAAATTTCATGTCGGTGATCCGTGTGTGACAAAAGTGATCAAAAGCAAAAATATTTCCAGTGACTGTGTTGTTTGTGTGTGATCATATTTGGATTATATAATTCATTACATCTGGAACCATATGGTGAGTACAACAAAAATATTTGAGTGTTGTTTTGTTGTTGTGATGCCTGCCTTTCTTCCTTCCTACTAACACCTGCATATAGTTAGAAATATTATCAGTCATAGGAATTCTTTTTCTCACAAACACAAACTACCTCATGCAGATCAAAAAGCATGCACTCCAATACATTTTCAGTAAATATGGTATGATTTTGACCTGTTATCTTTTTTATTTTTATTTTTTTCCTGCTATGTAACTGCTATGTGACTTAAAAGCGTCACAAAAAATTCACGTATATTCCTAGCTACCTGTGTAACTACTAACACCTCACAACACCCATCAGTTCTTTTCAGATGGTGAACCTGACCACTTGCCACCAAAAAGGTAGGTGTTATAAAGTTGATGGGTGTTGTATTGCCTGTCTATCATCTATTTCACTGACGTAGGTGTGTTTTCCAGGTAAAATCAGGTGTGTGAGTGTTGAGCCATAAAAATATTTTCACATCCCCCTAAAATAACAAGTGCAAACCAAAGTTCAGCTTTCCTTAGATTTTTGCTGAAAATTTGAAATCTTTTTATCCATTAGTTTATTTTTTACAATTTTTTAAAGTCAGTACCCCAATTCGGGCAGCAAATTCCAATATAAACTTAGTAGTCTAGGCGAATTCTGTCATACGAAATACAGGACAATGAAGGTTAATGTTGATGTGGTTGTGATATGTGCTACCGCTGCATGTGTCCCTGGAAATCAGTCAGTGTCCCTGGTTTTGAAAAAGTATGTCCCTGAAAGAGGCGGAAGGGGGTAGGCAGCCCTGCCATTGCCTTTACCACATTTGCAATTAGAAAGATTTGAACACTCTATAAGCACTAGCTTGTTACTGTTCAAATTTTGACATGTACTGTACAACTGTACATAGCTGCCAACCCTCCCAAAATTTTTGGGAAACACCTGAAAATGAAAATCTGACAGGAAATCCTGAAAGTTGTCGTTTTTTTTCCCCGAAAAATGAAAAATCACTTTACATTTCAGTAATTTTTCAAAAGGTGTCGGTAGAAAGACACATCGGTTTACCGAAACAAATCGACTTCTGCCCAGTACTTCTTTCCGGTACTTCCGTCCGCGCGAAAATGGCTTCAGGAAAGCAGTGCCACATGAACTCAAAAAAAAAAAAAGGCAAAAGTCACGTTTTTGCCGCGATACAAAGTCGACTACGCCTTCATTGATGCGTCCAAGAGAGACGAACATCATGCGTTTTGTAAAGAATGCCATACTGACATCAACATCTCACATGGTGGAAAAAAAAGACATCGAACTTCATGCCTCCTCTGCCAAGCACAAGAGGAATGTGGCGATGATGCCATGATGGTGGTACATGGTCAAAGCCAACATGAGTGGGGCTTGCTATGAGCAGCAGTTTCCAATAGAGCTGTTGAAAAAAGCAAAGTCGGCAACATCAGATGCCCTCAAGGACAGAGAACAACCCCCCCCCCACCCCACCCCATCCCCTTCAGCATCCTCCTCCTGTTAATCTGACAGGTTGTGAAAAAAGCGTAGTTCTGAACAGATATAGGTGTACATTGTAGGAAAGGAATTTTTCCTTAGTGATTTCTCTCCCCCCCTCACCATTTTTTGTGTTCATCATTACCATGGCGATGATGATTACCAACATCTTGATAAAAACTTTGAGTTTGCTGTTACAAGACTATAGAGAATCAGATATCCACGGATGATGAAAGAAGAAAATTGCAATATTGGTGATATCCATTGTATACAGACTGAAAAAGCAAGACTTCCAAAGCATCAATCATCGTAGCTAGATAATCTAGGAGCAAAGAGCAACATAAATGGACATTAGTCTGGAGACTTTTCTTCTCTGCGTAACCTGTCAAGCCACAGTTTACTTGTTGGACTGAAGTGGTAAGTTGAAGTGCTTTCTAATGTTGAGTAATGTGTGATGACTGTAATATTTGTAATCTGTATGCTTTGCTATCCGTACTGTTCATGTCTACTTCTAGCATGATGAGATGGAAAAAATATCCCCTTTTCGACCCCAGAAAAGCTAATCTTTTACCTCCAAATGTGCATGTACCCATCAGCGACTGGGGCCGTTGCCCCTAGACCCCCAGCAGGGCATTGCTCCTGCACACTGCAGCCCCCGGACCCTCGCCTTC
This sequence comes from Conus ventricosus, assembly GCA_018398815.1. Taxonomy (NCBI): domain Eukaryota; kingdom Metazoa; phylum Mollusca; class Gastropoda; order Neogastropoda; family Conidae; genus Conus; species Conus ventricosus. Next base: position 59,918,395 of record CM031615.1, on the reverse strand, counting down.
TCACAGGAATTTCTGTTCCAACAGGTTGCCAGCTATGACTGTACGTGACTGCAAATTGGAAATAGATGTATTTAAACCAACTTCATAAAACTATGATTGCTTGTGAAGAGTAGCTGTGATGCGAGTTAAGTTTTTCTCTGGCTTGCCTTGTGTTATAGTGTGTTACACAACAAACCTACACACATCAAAATTATTAAGTAGTTGAAAAGTGGAGGGGGGGGGGGGGGGGGGGGAACAGATCAAGGTAAACAGCCCTTTCCAATGTTATAAAAGAAAGTACACAGCAAACATTTGTTTGAAAAATAGTAAGAAAGAGTAGGAGAGGGGAAGGAAGAGGTTTGTGTTGAGGAGGAAGGGTTGGAGAGGAGGGGAGGAAAGGGAGGGGAAGGGGTGAGAAGCAAGGAAAGCAAGCTCAGTGATGCCTTTGATTTGTTGATTATATGTCCGCTCTGTTAGCAGGTTCCAAGGATGGCTACATAAGGCTTTGGAAATGCTCCACAGACTTTCACCAGCTCACGCCACTGTGTGCTATCCCAGCGGTGAGTTCAAACAGTCTACCTTAACTTCTGGCCAGTAAAGTACATCTTGCTTGTTTAGCCTCGTCTTGCCCTAGGTGAAAAGGTGTTGGGGGGGGGGGGGGGGGGGGGGGGGGGGGGGGGGGGGGCAGGAATATTGAAACGACGCAAACTGAAACATAAACAGTATTGATCTTAACTTAAAACTATCTTTTTGTCAGCCTTCAATCAAAAATGACATTTTTCCATCGTCTATTTCAATATGTCTGCAAATGTTAAGGAAAAAAAATGTGTGACAAGTATAGTTCTTCATACTTTGTTTCAATCCAGGTGAGACCGATGCACAAAACTGGAATACTACATCTTTTCTCTAAGTTAGGTCTACCACAAAGATTGAGTGAATTGACAAATAGTTATGTAAAATATCAACAAAAAAGGGAAGAGAACTTTGCTATATTTCTGTTGTGTGTGTGTGTGTTGCAGGCAGGTTTTGTGAACTGCCTGAAGTTTTCCCCCAAGGGCGATTTTCTTCTGGCCGGTGTCGGTCAAGAGCACAGACTAGGACGGTGGTGGAGTTTCAAGAAAGCAAAAAACCAAGTGTGGATCATCCCTTTGACCAAAAGCTAAGATGGAGAGACAGAAAGAAATTCACAGAGGCTGCATGCGTGCGGAAGTGATCTGAAAATATCAAAGATTGTTTTTGTTTACAGTGCGTCTGAATTGAAGTCCTGTATGCGAGAGAGAGAGAGAGGGAGAGAAGCTGATGAAAGAGTATATACCTTTGAATTTAACTCTGTCACTGCTGGAACATTTTGTGCTGGTGGCAATGTGGAATCCTTCAGTGATTCACTTCAGTTTGATATGCCAAAACAAAATTAGATCCTGTTGGTTCCCTTTTTTGAATTTTTTCAAGATACATTACCGATCTAATGTATTTTGTGTGAGACCACACAACTAAAAGCGATTATCAGTATAATGCGAGATGCGTTTTCTTCCAGAATGTGGCAGAAAATAGTAATTAGTTATGGTTGGGATACAGCAGAATGTTATAAGCAAAACATGTTTCAGCTGTCAAAGGGTTAACTGCTTGGCACTTGGATCTTCATAGGTGAATTAGTTTTGTCAAATGCCATGCGTTGTCTGGATGTATATTTTATGTCAGTCACCATGGAACTTGGCTCCAACCTGACAGAATGCATTTTCGTTGTGTTTGTGATGTGATGAAAATGATGCCACTGTTCAGTAAACTTTCTGTATATAGCATTAATGAGTCATTCCTGTTTATGCCGTGTATGGTTCTGCACCTGTCTCTCTGCCCTGTATTGTATTGTCACTTAAGGTCTGTGATCTTGTTTCTTTTTCATTTCAGAGAAATCTCTTTCTTACTCCACGCGTCTTTCTCGCCGTTTATTCTCTGAAGGAAAAAAAAAAGAAAGTAAGGAAAAACATTCACCGAACCATTGCTCTGAGTATTTGATCGAGTTATAAATTTTTGTAGAGAACATCATTAAGTTACAGTATTAAAAATCATGTTATTTTTATTTTTCTCTTTTAGCAGGTGACATGTATTTTCTGTTGAAAGGGAAGATTTATTTTTCAGACACAAAATGTTCTCCAATTAGTTCACAAAGAGACTATAGTTTCCAAAATGGACAAGTTTTAAACACTATCTCTAGCACTCTCTGTCTAATTTGAATGGTTCGTAGTATCTGAAAGGGGGTTAGAATTAAACTCGGAAAATGAAAACAAGGAACAACTAAGAATGACTGCAGACTGATTTTATGGGGGAGGGTGACATACATCAAAGGAATGCATTACACAGCGTTTAGAGCTAGAACTTGAAGTGCTATGGTACATTGTAGGGCAAGTATGTGGTCCAACTTTGGATCCCTTCTGTCAACCTGTCCCACATTTTTTTTTTCAAAAATTGAAAGTGAATTTAAAGGTCATTAACATTGTACCTTCACCTCCAGAGGTAATTGAACAGAATGAGACTGAGTGGTTTGTCCCAACTGGGCAGCATCTTCAGAGAGGATAAAGCATTGACCTCTTTCCTACCCGCTGCCCACATCAAGGCGGAAGCATAATGCTCCGTCCTCAATATGCTGCCTAGTACTGGGCAACCCAGTCTGAGTGCACAACTTGAACCTTTTTTTTTTTTTTTAATCTAAAACTAATTTCAGATATTAGAATTGAAAGATGTCTATTGAAGAATGCCAAATATCGAACATTATGTTCACATTTAAAAAACAAAAACAAATACAAAACAAAAAACTCCACCAGCGAACAGCTAAACATGATATGTAAGCAATCATTATGCAACCCTGAACATTGCAGGTATAGAGGAAAAGTTTAGCTCCACCTGTATACGAAGGGAAAGAGTTCAGATGCATTCTTGACTGCAATGCTGGCAGCTCAATCATTTTTTCACTGCATGCCTGAGGTATTATCCCAATTGGTGATATATTACTTTCCTACACGCTTTGTCAGCCAGTGCACACTGTATATAAAGACTTTCTAAAAATATTTTGGGACAAACACAAGATATATGAGCCAAGGATTCCTTATACACATTCCATGTTCTGAGTGCAGTTTCATTGTATACTGTGAAAAGAGAACACATTCCATGTTCCGTACATCACAACATGACCAGTACACTGACAGAGTGCAATTTCATTGGATGATTTGAAAAGAGAACACATTCCATGTTCTGTACATCATGACAGAGTGCAATTTCATTGGATGATTTGAAGAGAACACATTTCATGATCTGTACATCATGACGACATGACCTGTACACTGACAGAGTGCCATTTCATTGGGTAATTTGAAGAGAGAACAGCCAACTCCATCCTGTCTACCTTTGAACATAGTGTTTTCAGAGAATGAAAGACAAGTTCTTCAGTGTTGCTTGGACTAGATCCAGGCATGGGAATTGGCCGCGGATTTCAGCTAGAAAAAAAATTCTATCCGCTGAAAAAAAAATCTGTCCGCGGGGGAAAAAAAATCCGTCGAGTAAGTTTTTCGCGCGGGGGAAAAATCCTGTGCACCGTCTCGCGCATGCCCGGAGGCGACTGGAACATTGTGTGTTCAGCTTGCTCTGCTTTCCGCTTCCGCTCGAGAAGAGAGAACAATGGCAACGCGTATCATTGAACGAGGCAATAAATTCGACGACTCTTCATGTGCGAACGCCTGGAGGTGGGAGTGGGTGGCAGTTGTGCACGAAGTACAATGGAAAGGAGAGTTAAGGAAAGAACGTGTCGGCACGCGATTCCGTAAAGTGGACTTGCCAGGCGAGGCACGATGCGTCACTTGCAACAAGCATGTCCAGTATGGAAGTCGTGGATTGGTAGCGCTGACGGACCATCTGGCCAGCAAACGACACTTGGAGAAGAGTGCTACTCTTGCAAACAACCAACGCTTACCAGGCAATTTTGACAATGGACAGATGGAAATTGCGGGAAAGTATTGTGAAATGAAGTGTTCAATTGCAACCTGCAGCAAAAAAACACAAACAACAACAACAACAAAAACATATATAATTTTTTTTTTTCTGGTGCTTTATCTTTTTTAAACATGTGGTGTATACATTTATGCCAGTACTACATGAAGACTTCAAAAACTTGTGTTTACCAGGTGTGTGTGTGTGTGTGTGTTTGTTTTGTTTTTATTTATCTGCTTTTTTCACCCAAGGATACTGTTGCAAACTTGTCAGGAAACACTTTCCACAAGTGCTTATTGAATTCAACAGATGAAGGTAAAAAAAAAAAAATTGCTTGCATGAAGATATTAATTGCCATTATTTTTTTAAATTAATAACAGGGTATGACAGTCTGTTACAGAGAGAATGAACATGAAGAAAGAATGAATACTTTTGTAATCACTGTTTTTAGTCCAGCAAATACACATTTTTGCTGTTTAAAATTAAAGGAATTATGTGCACAGAATGCACAGATTTTACCATAAATTTCTTTTTTTTTTCCAGGGGAGCATGCCCCCGGACCCCCCTAGTTTCAGCTGATTTTGAATTTTCCAATTCCCATACCTGTAGATCCTATGTTGCACAACACTGAGGTGAGAAATGGGAGACTGAATTTGACTTTGGTGACAATGAAAGTCTGTAGGATGAAGATCATCTAATGCTGGAGACTGAATTTGACTTTGGTGACAACGAAAGTCTGTAGGATGAAGATCATCTAACGCTGGAGACTGAATTTGACTTTGGTGACAATGAAAGTCTGTAGGATGAAGATCATCTAACGCTGGAGACTGAATTTGACTTTGGTGACAATGAAAGTCTGTAGGATGAAGATCGTCTAACGCTGGAGACTGAATTTGACTTTGGTGACAATCAAAGTCTGTAGGATGAAGATCGTCTGACGCTGGAGACTGAATTTGACTTTGGTGACAATCAAAGTCTGTAGGATGAAGATCGTCTGACGCTGGAGACTGAATTTGACTTTGGTGACAATGAAAGTCTGTAGGATGAAGATCATCTAACGCTGGAGACTGAATTTGACTTTGGTGACAATGAAAGTCTGTAGGATGAAGATCATCTAACGCTGGAGACTGAATTTGACTTTGGTGACAATGAAAGTCTGTAGGATGAAGATCATCTAACGCTGGAGACTGAATTTGACTTTGGTGACAATGAAAGTCTGTAGGATGAAGATCGTCTAACGCTGGAGACTGAATTTGACTTTGGTGACAATGAAAGTCTGTAGGATGAAGATCGTCTGACGCTGGAGACTGAATTTGACTTTGGTGACAATGAAAGTCTGTAGGATGAAGATCGTCTGACGCTGGAGACTGAATTTGACTTTGGTGACAATGAAAGTCTGTAGGATGAAGATCGTCTAACGCTGGAGACTGAATTTGACTTTGGTGACAATGAAAGTCTGTAGGATGAAGATCGTCTGACGCTGGAGACTGAATTTGACTTTGGTGACAATGAAAGTCTGTAGGATGAAGATCATCTAACGCTGGAGACTGAATTTGACTTTGGTGACAATGAAAGTCTGTAGGATGAAGATCATCTAACGCTGGAGACTGAATTTGACTTTGGTGACAATGAAAGTCTGTAGGATGAAGATCATCTAACGCTGGAGACTGAATTTGACTTTGGTGACAATGAAAGTCTGTAGATGAAGATCGTCTGACGCTGTAGACTGATTTGACTTTGGTGACAATGAAAGTCTGTAGGATGAAGATCGTCTGACGCTGGAGACTGATTTGACTTTGGTGACAATGAAAGTCTGTAGGATGAAGATCGTCTAACACTGGAGACTGAATTTGACTTTGGTGACAATGAAAGTCTGAGGATGAAGATCATCTAACGCTGGAGACTGAATTTGACTTTGGTGACAATGAAAGTCTGTAGGATGAAGATCCTACGCTGGAGACTGAATTTGACTTGGTGACAATGAAAGTCTGTAGAATGAAGATCTCTGACGCTGAGACTGACTTTGACTTTGGTGACAATGAAAGTCTGTAGGATGAAGATCTCTGAACGCTGGAGACTGACTTTGACTTTGGTGACAATGAAAGTCTGTAGGATGAAGTATCATCTAACGCTGGAGACTGAATTTGACTTTGGTGACAATGAAAGTCTAGGATGAAGATCGTCTAACGCTGGAGACTGAATTTGACTTTGGTGACAATGAAAGTCTGTAGGATGAAGATCGTCTGACGCTGGAGACTGAATTTGACTTGGTGACAATGAAAGTCTGTAGGATGAAGATCATCTAAGCTGGAGACTGAATTTGACTTTGGTGACAATGAAAGTCTGTAGGATGAAGATCATCTAACGCTGGAGACTGAATTTGACTTTGGTGACAATGAAAGTCTGTAGGATGAAGATCATCTAAGCTGGAGACTGAATTTGACTTTGGTGACAATGAAAGTCTGTAGAATGAAGATCGATCTGAACGCTGGAGACTGAATTTGACTTTGGTGACAATGAAAGTCTGTAGGATGAAGATCGTCTGACGCTGGAGACTGAATTTGACTTTGGTGACAATGAAAGTCTGTAGATGAAGATCATCTAGAGCTGGAGACTGAATTTGACTTTGGTGACAATGAAAGTCTGTAGGATGAAGATCATCTAACGCTGGAGACTGAATTTGACTTTGGTTGACAATGAAAGTCTGTAGAATGAAGATCATCTAAGCTGGAGACTGAATTTGACTTGGTGACAATGAAAGTCTGTAGGATGAAGATCATCTAACGCTGGAGACTGAATTTGACTTTGGTGACAATGAAAGTCTGTAGAATGAAGACGTCTGAGCTCGACTGAATTGACTTGGGACAATGTATTCTGTAATGTGAAGAAATGTCGTGACGCTGGACGAATTTGCTTTGACATGACATAGTCTGTAGGATGAAGTCACTAACGCGGAGATGAATTTGATTTGTTGACAATGAAAGTCTGTAAATAACGATCTGACGCTGGAGACGTGATTTGACGTTGTGCATGAAGCGTGGATGAAGACGTCAACGTGGAGACTGATTAGACTTTGTGAATGAAGTCGTAGTGAACATCAGATGTCCGAAATATGAATGTTTTCATTCAATGTGACAACAATTGTCACACCACCACCTAACACACCACAAGCTCTTGGGCATGTGTGCAGCATTTCATTGTGATTGCTGTATCCCACAAAGCAACTTACGCATTGAGAGACGTGATGACCTTGCATGGGGTTGAGACAAACTGTAAACGTTAGATGTCAGTTCAACTGTCAAACATGTATCAGGCTCCTTGTCTACACACAAACACACCACATACAACAGCCTGGCATTGAAGAATTATTGGATAATTATACAGATGATAATACCATACATTCAGTCTGTCAAACGAGACAGTGATGGCGTTAATGAATGTAGTCATGTGTCCTCTGTTTTGAAATAACCCCTTTGTGAGACAGGCTGCAGTAGACATAGTTGAGGTACTAATCATATAACTCACCTGAAGAATGGTAAAGAGGTCCAGTTTAAATAACGTGAGGCTGGTGAGTAGGCTGGGTTTGAACGAACAGGAACAATTAAAATAGGATGACTGGTTTGAAGAACAGGCACTATTAAGGTATTGTATTAAGATCAATTGTATTGTTATATCAGCGAGTGGGGTTTTTGCAGATTGACAACCATTTTTGAAAAGAGGCAGCAAAGTTGTTCCTATCTTTAGAGTCTGTTCACACTTCAGTGGATGTTGATGCAAAAGCTGCAAGTGCCTCAATTCTTTCCAAGTATCAAGTGACTCAGCACTGACCTGGATGATGTCATCTTTCCCAGGTATTGATGCATATTAAGTACAGACATGCAGAGCACAGCTTTATTTTTCTGTCCCATTCGAGACACTTAGTTAAAGGGCCGAACAAACAAGGCTTACACATTTCTGACCCAACATTTTTGTTGTTGTAGTCCAAGCAGAGGCATATATCAAACTTGTGTACTAGTGAACTAGGGAAAATTAAGTTCCCAGAAGTGATGACGTCATTTTTGCACAATGGTGTGTGTGTGTTGTCATTGTTTGAATATCGCCTGACCACTTGTGTACAAGCTTTCATGCCGTATCTACATTATCTACAGGAAAATAAACCTAGTCGAGTTTGGTATTAAAAGAATTGTTGGGAATTCGCCTATTCAGTCATCTCAGAGCACAGATATATTACATTTTTCATGACAACCACTGATTATCAAACTAAGAGCCCCATTTGTAATGGCCCGCTCATCAATGCCGAACACATTGTTGCCAGACCGGCTGTTCACAGATGACATTCAGTTGGCCGAATACAGCGCGGTTAGCTGGCTGGTGGGGAGCAGCCTGCAGAAAACACCCCTTTCCCTGACCTGCATTCACGGCTTGGCCTCTGCAGCTGTGGGCGAGCTGTAAACTCCCCTTCCTCTCAGAACTAAGTGGCTTGCTCTGAACAGCCGTGAGAGAGATTCAGGAACTGGGCCCAGAGTTTTTAGGTTTCCTTGTGTGTCAGAATGATCCGGTTCCAGCATTTATCCACAAACCAGAGCTGGGTCTAATGTACAACCCTCAAATCAGCATGTTAAAGACCCTGCAATCTTCATCAGCATGTAGTGTGTTGTGGAAACCCAGAGCTCCTCTGTAATCTCACTATGGATCATCCATCTGAACAGGTGAATTGGGCATAAACTGTTGCCTGTAGAAAAGAAATGTCACTGCTGACCAAATCTGGCTGTCCTGTCCAGATCCATGCTGCCCCTTCCTCTATGGATCAGAAGTGTCACTTCTCCCGCTGGTCATACCCTGTCTCTATCACTCGTCCACATCCAGCTTTGTCTGCTGCAGTCCCAGTCTGCACCAGCAGTCTACAGGAGCTGTTTCATAAGGTCATCCACAGAGGAGATCCCACTCTGCTGTTGAGTCATATCCTTGATGCAAACAGTGTGTGTTCTAATTTAATTCAGGCCTAATACTACCAACTAAGACCCATAGGTTAGTCATGAAGCCTCAGTGAGCAGGCGTGAAAGTCATCTGCAAAATCCATCAGTTTGTTTTATGGTAAACACCAAACGTGAAAAGGATATCACCAGGGGAAAAAAATGTAGAGACAGGATGGCAAGATCCAAGTGTTGCCTCACAACAGTGTGGTAAAAAAATGGTAAGAACACTTTGCACAACATGGTTGAGATCATCACACCACCGTCTACCTAGCTCTTACAAAATTTCCATCATTTTGCTGGAGTTCTATGCCTGGTGATGAGTGAACCCATCCGCAGAAAATGCTTCAGTGTCCTACCAGCAACCGTCCCCATGGGTCTGGCAACAGCGCCGACTTTGATCTCAGCATCCCACTGGCACTGGAGCAAAACTCAGATAAGTGGTCATACTAAGAGCAGGCAAGAATGCCACAGAATTTGCGAAAATTCAAACTGTGTATTACGATGAGTGAAGACGATGATGGTGTGGCTTTTCACTCTGATTCTGAGGCTACGTTGCAGATCGTAGTCTACTATGCTTTACATCATACACCCAACCACACTCGGCCTTAGAGATGCATGGTTGGTCAGGAAATCTTGGCGCTCTTACTGAAATACTTATAACTTCAGTATGACTTCACTGTGATTTTTTTTCTTCTGGAGGTTGCAGTTAGTTACCCGCAGTTGTGATCAGGAATCTAGGCACTCATCAAGAAATATTTCTGACTTTGGGGGATTTCTCTTATGGTGATTTCTAGAAATTCTCCCCATTGGTTTTTTTTTGGTTTTTTTTTTGTAATTTCAGATTCTACAATACTATGTGTTTATGGGCCGATTAGACAAAAAAAAGAATCCCCAGTAATATGCCTTTGATGGGATCTGAACTCAAGAGAGCACGATTCATGCTCTTCTTCCAATCAAAAAGAACAGAACACGTAGGGAGCGGTATCTGTCCAATACATGCAGACTGACAGATTGTGCAAGCACACCCGGCAGGCCTTCACTGGTCTTTTAAAACACAGAAATGATACCCACCTCCCTGTAAACACACACACACATATCACATGCACACACACCACACACACAACACACACTCACACACCACAGCTTTATTTTCTGTCCCATTCGAGACACTTAGTTTTAGGGCCGAACAAACAAGCCTTACACATTTCTGACCCAACATTTTTTTGTTGTAGTCCAAGCAGATGCATGTATCAAACTGTTTTACTAGTTAACTAGGGAAATTAAGTTCCCAAAAAGTGATGACGTCATCTTTCACAATTGTGTGTGTGTTTTGGGTCATTGTTTTGAATATCCCCTGACCTCTTGTGTACAAGCTTTCATGCGTATTACATTATCTACAGGAAAATAAACCTAGTCGAGTTTGGTATTAAAAGAATTGTCGGGAATTCGCCTATTCAGTCATCTCAAGAGCACAGATATATTCATTTTTCATGACAACCACTGATTATCAAACTAAGAGCCCCTTTTGTAATTGGCCGCTCATCAATGGCGAACACTTTTGCTGCCAAACGGCTGGTACACAGAGACATTCAGTTGGTTGAGTACAGCACGGTTAGCTGGCTGGTGGGGAGCGCCTGCAGAAAACACCCCTTTCCTTGACTGCATTCACGGGTTTTTGGGGCCTCTGCAGCTGGGGGAGAGCTGTAAACCCCCCTGCCTCTCAGAACTACGGGGCTTGTTTCTGAACAGCCGTGACACACACCACCCCTTGAAGAGGAGCGGAGACCTGATTTGCGATGACACATTGCTCCAGGGGCGGGTGTTGCCCTCCTTGTCAGGGGATCTGACGAGAACCCCGGGCTGTTGGGCGGTCCACACCCCCAGTTGACTGGCTCCGACAGGATGGTCACTGTCGCCATCAGCAGCTCGGCGCTGATTTTAGCTGATCATGACCATGTGGCTGAACCTGAAGGCAGTGGTCAGGTCCTGATTGCTCACCTGTAGAGGTCCCATCAAAATTTACAGGTCTTTTTAGAACAGAGGTCAGACTGGCCTTTGGTCAGACGAGTGAACAGCACAGGGCCATAGCTGGAACAGGCAAAACATCTAGTGTGTGTTGTAGGACATTTTGCTAAAGATTTTGTAAAACACAATAGGGTTTTTTTCTGCAGTGTGGGGCGGTGTGTGTATGTGTATTTGTGTGTGTAGTGTGTGCATGTGGTTGTGTTTTCTCATTATTGTATATGCATGGGATGAAAGGGGCGATAGTAGGTTTCGTGCATGCATGCGTGTGTGTGCACGCACATGTTGTGTATGTTTGTATAAAATAATTGATTGATATCCACAAGGCTAATTGTTGAAGCCAGGTAAAGTTTCAGCACGTCTCTTTCACCTCACTCATCGGCACCACACATGCACACACATACACACACAGGCACCCCGCACAAAACCCTCTCTTTCTCTGGGCACTCATCGGTACACGCATGCACAAACTACAACACAGGCACGCGGACACACCTCTCTTTCTCCGTTACTCACGCATGCACACACATACACCACACGCACGCACGCACACACACACACACACACACACACACCACACACACACCACACCCAAAACTGACATCGAGCACGATGCCACTTTTTCACTAATGTGATCATATCACCTTTCGAACATCTTTTTTGTCCTCGTCCGTAAAATACGAGATCGACACTAAACTCTCTTCTATCTGTCGCCCTTTGTCTGGTGGGACATCATTCAAGTACCCAAAAAACTGGGTTGCATCAACACTTTCCACACAGTTTTGGGCCACATGACAACCAAAAATACCAGAGAATCACCACAAACAGCACCATTACTACCCCTGTCTCTGACCAGTGACGTGACAGACGCTTTCACAAAAAAGCTTCGTTGGAGTACAGTTTTTACAGAGACAGGAACGACAACAACAACAAAGCTCGCACTTCAATGCCGTAAAAAGGTGATGTCTGTGAAGGAACTTCTCTGGACCTCCCAATGCAGTGAATCCACAGTGGGTGAGAACGGGATGGGATGTTGAGATGAGGAGGTGAGAACATATTCCAGAAAAGATATTCTAGAAAAGTACACACACACACATAGTGACACGCACGCACGCACACACACACACACACACACGCACACACACACTTGCATGGACAAGAACAATAGGGGCTCAAAAGAGAGGAACAGTATTTTCAGAGGGATGAGCATGGCATGCTTGCAGAATCTAAAGATTTTACTATTTAACAAGGCGTGTGAAGAAGTGGTGGTACAAAATTAGAAAATACAAGCTTCTCCCCCCTCCGCTTTTGCCCACACCTCTGTTCTCGCCCGTTCTTCCACACTTTCTCCTCACCACTCCCTCCCATCCCACTCCCTCCCTTCCCACTCCCTTCCTTAAAGCTGCTTCGAATCCAGGCAAAGCTGCTTCGCCTTATTGTCACATTGAAAATGCGACTGATGCAACTGTTGAGCCCAAAAGTGATCCATTGTTGATCTGTCTAATATACTAATGAGCCATCACGCCAAATTTGGAGAGGTTCAGACGATAACTGTGGATTTCTTTAAGGATCAAGAAGACAGACAGACAGACACATATATTGTCAATATATCACGCATTTGCAATTATTTTTTTTTAATATTTTTTTTATCTCTAAGCCTTTAAAGACAACAAACATCTTGTTTGTGTTTTAGATTAAATGAACTACGAATTAAAACTGAATAAGAGGCTACATTATTTGAGCTATGTCCTTTTTTGTTTGTGTTTTTATCTGTTTTAGTAGTGTCTGTGTGTGAGGCTTCATGAGCTGCCCATTTCTGTAAATTTCTCCATTGTGTTATCAATAAGACTGTTTCCAGGTAAGAGCTCAATAGACCCCGGCCCCCATCCCCACCCCTTCCCCCAACACGTCTACCCTCTGACATCATCACATGGAAATCTAGCGATCCTGCGGACGAAAGATACAGACACACAAGACCAAGACAGGACTCGGGGGAAAACAGTGCCCTGCCTCGGGCGTCCTACGCCTGCGCGCAGGGTTGATCGGTATACCTCCTCGCCCATGAACCCAACGAAAGTGAGCTTGAAGGGGTTGTCCGGTATCTCTTCGAACTTGTCGGCCAGGCTGGAGGCGAGGGACGGGGCAGCACAGCGATATGGCATTCCTCAGCGGCCAGGACTCTGTAGATGGACGTGGTCAGGCATTTGGGGGCACCTGGGCGTTCGTCCAGCAGAATCCTTGGGACACAGAAGCAAGTGCTCATGTATACTTATGTACTATCATGTGCCGGTGATTTTGTGCACGCACGCGCACGTGCGAACACACACACACACACACACACACACACACACACACACACACACACACGTGCATGCACGAATGTGAGCGCGTGCTTGATGTCTACTTACATGGTTCAACATAGCTTGCTTTCTTTTCATCTGTCTATGCATCTTTCTGTCACACTCTTTCTTTCTCACGCTCGTACACATACACGCGCACTCGGGCACACACACGCACAAGCACACATACATTATCTATCAATTTGGCTATCTGTCTATCTGTGTAATGACATACGCATACACACACACACAAACACAGATTTACGATCATAAGTAAAAGTTTTGGATCACAGCCTAAACATTACACTCACACAATACATCTCTCTCTCTCTCTCTCACGCGTACGCCACACAAAAGGCACGCACACACACACGCGCGCGCGCGCGCGCACACACACACACACACACACACACACACATACCGGCCTTGCCTATGCAGACATATATCCTCCATGCCTGCCTTTTTAAACATGAAAAGTTGATCTTTGATGATAATAATCTATTATTATGGAACAGCCGAGGATGGGGTGGAATTAGTCGAAACTGACCTTTGCCGACAAGTTACATTTAGCGCTCAAGCTGCCAGTGCACAAGAATGAAGTACATGCACATACTGCGGGCGTTTTTCAGGTCGTATCCCCCTCCTTTTCTTCCCCCTTTCCTAAGCGCTCTGATTTTCATTGGTCGCATTTAGCAAGGGAGTGAACTATCAATGGGTTCATCGATTAGCAGACGTGAACATGGTGAATTCAACAAGACTTACATTGTGAATCACGAGACACCTAAGAAAGAGCTTTTTTTTTTCTTTCTTTCAATATTTTTTCCTTTTTTTTTTTTTTTTTTTTTTTTGGCTTCCAAACACCATCAAAACAAGCGTATGAAATCTTTGAAAAGATCACTGCGTTGGCCAGGTATGTGTTTCGCAATCACAGTCCGAGATAGGAGAACATTCGCTGTCATCTACCCAGTACCCACCTACACAAACTTGAACTTCGCTGAAACTGTCGCACAAGTCCAACCTGCCACTGCATAAAATGAGGAAGTAATAGTGCCTCACGTTTTTCACTGACGTACAAAAGGATTGAGAGCAGCTACTCCTGTCGAATCACTGATACCGTCCAGGAACACAAAAAAAAATAAAATAAAATAAATAAATAAAAAATCTAGCCAAAGTGGGAAGAGCTGCACTACGACACACATCATTGCAGACTAAATGGCAAGGAATAGCCAGCTAGTGCTTCAAACCAGGCGGATTACGGGATACGTACACATCACTGCTTATGGAGAGAGAGAGACAGAGAGATCAGAAATAGTCCTTGGATAATTGTTACTGGTACTGATGACACTAGCATATTTTTTTCATGATTCATATACTGTCTGAAGTAATACTAAGCATTATTAGCCCACAAAGTGCAAAGCGAAAGGAAGAAATCAAATAATTAAACCTCTGGTCCATAGCAACTTGAGTGAAGAAGAATATGCAGCATACAATATATGCTCATTTACATACTACTGATACCTATTTTCTCCGTGAAGAACAGCACCTTTTTGTACGAATGATGAAACTTCATGACTGGTTTCAGAATTTAATGGAACCAACACAAGATCATGACGCCAACAACATTCTACAGAGCAGTAATGTGTTGACTAGTTATCACATGAATGACGACTTCCCCAACAAGAGTGGTTCACACTCTGATTTCAATACAGACTGTCTCAAAAGGGTGCGACCCCCCCCCCCCCCCTCCCCCACCACCACCACCCTCCCTGTACCCCATCACTCCCGGTAAATATCCCCACTCAAGTACCATGGGTTGAAGACGTTGTTTCAACAAATCTCCCTTCATATGCATATTGACGTAAGCATAAATGTGTTTGAAAACAAAGGAACAAACATAGCACGCACACTTTGAACGAAAAACCAACCAACCAACCACTCTGGGAGCGTGAAGGGGGGAGGGGGCAGGAAAACACCCGCGGGGGGGAGGGGGGGGGGGGCAAGAAAACACCCGCCGGGGAGGGAGGGTGGCAGGCATGAAATTTCTCAATGTTAGCAATATTTTACAATGCATCGGTATGTTTTTGGAGAACCCCTTCCCTCCCCTGTCCCCAAGGTATTAACCCGTGATGTGCTCTGTATATCACCAAAAAAAACCTTTAAAGAAATGTAGTTAAAATCTAGGACGGGAAACTCGTCACACACCACACTTGAGAAGTTGGCTTCTGCATACATATCATTTACACTAGATATGCAAATCTATACATTTTTTTTAGAAACTAGAGATGTTGTAGAATCTAGTGAAATACTGAAAACACTGTAGATGGTACCTACTTGGAGACTGACCTCAAAATATAAGCAGAGAACATTTCTGAAAAGTTATTTGAAAAGTAAGTCAAATGTTAGGAGAGATACAGTTTTTCTTCTGTACTACCTAAACACTTCAGACTGGAGATAAATGAAGAAAATATGTGCTGGAAACATAGAAAAGATGATAATTCTCTTGACGTGAGCTATGTATAGTGAATTGTGCCTCAAATGATATACCTATAATTTAGCATCCGGACAATCAACTTTCACTATATTAGGAAATGGGGTTTGTGCAGGCTTGTCTTGAAGCTAGGTAGGTAAAACTACATGTATTTGTAAACTGTAGATAATGAGGAATCTGGGGGAAAAAATTACAAGACAGTACCCTGATGGCAGCTGATGATATTCTTCACAGTGTAATCCAGAACATGAAGACAGCCTTTTGGAGGTGGTGGTGGTGGTGGGGGGGGGTGGGGAGGCGAAGTACACAGATGTCCATCGTCGGCCGACCAACTCCCAAATGTAAACTATAGTTCACAAGGAACCAGAGCTGAGAGCGACAACGGCCCCCACACGGAACTCACCCACTATTGCCAGCGACAACAATTGCCACAGAGTGTACAGACCTCGGTCTGCGAGTACACGCTGTCCTTTAGGGCTTCAGGCCGATTGGATGTAAATCTCACCCTTCAAGTTCAAGTTCAGCTCCTCCGAAAGAAACCTTGGCTGAAGAGTTCATCAACAAATCACGTGTTCACTCTTAAAATTCAGTGGCCGGATCCGACCACAGTGCTCGCCGCAGTTCTTCTCCTGCTAGTCCTATCCTCAATTTTTGGTTACCCTGTAACTTTCCTGCCATGAAAGACAGCGTTAACAGTCTTTTAGAATCAGTGATCAAAACAACAACGTGATTCTTGTTGTGTTGGAGCATAACTGAAACGTTCCACACATCTGATGGTTGATGATGTGAAATGTCAACAATTGAGCAATTTATTTTTTTTTAAGCCCCCATTGATCTTGAAGAGGAAATCCAGTGGACCAAGGGATTAACATGTGCTGGACTGTCATCGTGACAAGGATTAATCCAGTTTTGTGGCACAAGTTGTCGTCGCCTGAAAGTGACCTTAACGATGGATGAAGGCAGTCCTGTTTTCTACGATCTCTTACGACTGGAAAAGAAGCTCCTTAATGTTAAAAAGGTAGGCAAATTTACAACTGTATCTAAAGGTATCGTCGCGCCAGCGTGCGTGCGCGCGGATGTGTGTGTGTGGGTGTGTGTGTGTTGTGTGTGGTGTGTGTTGTGTGTGTGTGTGTGTGTGTGAATCAGATTATCTAACTGGTCTCATATATTCAAACTCTCTTTGCCTCTGTCTCTCTCCTCTCTCTCTCTCTCTCTCTCTCTCTCTCTCTCCTCCTCTCTCTCTCTCTCTCTCTCTCTCTGTGCGCTCACATGCGCGCGCACGTTTATTTTACCATCTAACATTTTCAGAATCTCTTTCTCTCTGTGACTCTGTCTGTCTCCGTCTCTACCTGTGTGTGTGTGTGTGTGTGTGTGTGTGTGTGTGTGTGTGGTGTGCGTGCGTGCGTGCGTGCGTGTGTGCGTGCGTGCGTGGTGTGTGTTGTGTGTAAACCAGTTTAATTATACCATCTAACACTTTCAAATCTCTCTCTCTCTCTGACTCTGTCTCAACCTCTGTTTATCTGTCGTCTGTCTGTCTGTCTGTCTGTCTATCTGTCTGTCGTTCTCCTCTCTCTCTCTCTCTCTCATCATCTCCCTCTCTCTCTCTCTCTCTCTCTGGTGTGTGTGTGTGTGTGCGCCCGTGCGAGTATGGGTATGTTGTGTGTGTGTGCTTGTGTGTGTGTGTATTGTGTGTGTATATGTGTGTAAACTATTTTAGTATACCATTCTAACTCTCAGAATCTGGCTGCTGGCGGCTGGCTGGCTGTCTGTCTCTCTCTCTCTCTCTCTCTCTCTCTCTCCTCTCTCTTTCTCTCTCTCTCTCCGTGCCACATGCGCCCGCAC
>CM031615.1:59880771-59893271 GCA_018398815.1 Conus ventricosus | reverse complement strand
ACTCACACACACATACACACGCGCGCAGGCACAAATACTCGCACGCACACGCACGCACATACAATCCTAGAAACGTGCTTTACGACCTGATATTATCTGGTTAGGATACTTTTTCACTTCTTGCACCCCCCCCCCCCCCCCCCCTCCCCCCTATCACCCTCCGTTCCCCTGGGATTTTGAGTGGAAGACTCTTCTCTGTCTCAGGCTGTCCCATCATATCAAAGCATGTTTTTAAAACGCTTATATTCCTTTTCTTCTTCTTCTCCTTCTTCTTCTTTCTTCTTCTTCTTCTTCTTCTTCTTCTTCTTCTTCAAATTCTTCTTCAAATTCTACTTCTTCACATTCTTTCTGATACTCATATTAGCAAGGTACCTGAGAGAAAAAAGACCAGGTGCTGTACGTGCTTGTACCAAAACTCCTCTCGCTGCTGTAACTGGAACTGCTGCTGCTGCTGTTGCTGCTGCTGCTGCTGCTGCTGCTGCTGCTGCTGCTGCTGCTGGAATCGCCGCCACCAGCCGAGGAGCTCGTGGAAGAAGACCTGCCGCTGGTGTTGGAACTGGAACTGGAGGTGTCGCTTGTGGCGCTGGAACCGGTGAAGTCGCTAACGGAACTCTCGCCGAAGCTGTCGTCGCTGAACTGGTTGCTGACGACGTCTTCGACGGTACCCGGAACGGCGGCGGTGTTCTGCAGGGAGGGTTTGAGGAAGGGTGGCGGGGGGTGTGCTGGGGTGGAGGATGAGGGCATGTAGCATGAGGACAGCTAGTGGGTGGTGGTGGTGGTGGTGGTGGTCGCGGTGGCCATTCCTCGGAGCTGGTGGACGGACTGCCGCCGCCTGCTTCACTGCCTCGCGCGGGCGGGTGTTGTTGCTGAAGGATACAAATTGAAAGTTTTAAAGCAGTCGATTTAAAATGACGGGGCGAAATACGTTGAGGTCTGTTGTCTGAAACGACACAGCCCCTCCCCCCCCCCCCCCCCCCCCACCATCTGTCTGTTTCTGTCTGTCTGTCTGTCTGTCTGTCTCTCTCCTCCACCTCCTCCTCCTCCTCTTCCTGCTTCTTCCCTCCTCCCTCCCTCCATCTCTGTCTCTCCCTTTCCATCTCTCTCTCTCCTCTCTCTCTCTCTCCCCCCCCCCCCCCTCTCTTTTTCTGTCTGTTTTCTTTACCTTTATCAAACAACATAGTGCATAGTGGATTTATAATCTCCAGGACTGATCACGACGCCACTCAAAGAATGGATACACACTGACTGACCTGACTGACTGTCTCAACGACTGAATGCTGTTACATCGTGAAAGGGAGGCGAACATGATACGTTGGCACGTTCTGGGGTTGTTGTGGACGTTTACAGTGTTTTTTTGTCATGTATTGACTGCCCTGACAAGGGCAGGGTGATTGGTTGGAAAGTAAATGATGAATAAGGCTTAAACAAACAAACATCCTATTTTGTGGCGAGTATGCGGATAGAAATCGCGTAGAGCCGACTGCGATATGGAATGCGACTCCAGTCGCACGCATACACACATACAACACACACACGCGCGCGCGCGCGCGCGCAAGCATACATACACGCGCGCACATGCACGCACGTACGCACGCACGCGGGCACGCACGCACGCACACACACACTCACACGCACGCATGCACATACACGCGTGCGCGCGCGCGCACACACACACACACACACACACACACACACACACACACACACACACACACGTAACCCAGCAGAGATATGTTGAGCAAAACTGCTTGATGATACCTGTATTTAAAATATTCCGGATTAGTTTGTCAATCTAGGAAGTTTTGTTGTTGATTGTTTGACCCTCTGAATGCTGAGGACATGTGTGGTCCAGTCAGCTCAGCTGCCACATACCCCCCTCCCCCTTCATCCCCCAAGAATTTCGTTACAAAAATATCCACTGCCACCAAGAGAGGACGCCTGGGCAGTTAGTTGACCTCTTCATTTGCCTTCGGAACTCGAATGCTCAGCAAGCTTGTAGACCAGGCACCATCAGCCCCAAAGTTCTCATTGCACTTGGTTACACACACACACACACACACACACACACACACACACACACACACACACACACACACACACACACACTCACACACTCACTCACACATACAGTGTATGTGTGTGTGAGTGTACTGTATGTGTGTGTGTGTGTGTGTGTGTGTGTGTGTGTGTGTGTGTGTGTGTGTGAGTGTGTGTGTGTGTGCGTGTGTGTGTGTGTGTGTGCGCTCATTACTTGTAAAGACGTGGAACATTATCATCATCAACATTATCATGCATTACGAAGAAGACAATGGTTATCATCGTTTAAGAACCACATCGTTTTCGGCAATGGAGACCCAATCGTTAGGCTTGGTCAACGAGCTGACCAATGGTCATCAGGCAGAGAAGCAGGTGGAACAAAACATGACAGGACCTCTAGAAAGCTTTCGACAAGGTTACACGAGTTGTGTTACACAAGGGGATCAGTAGAAGGAGAAAAAGATCGTCACAGTGAAAGCCTGTAGGCCTATTCCTCCATTGGGTGGTCACGGCAGAAAGACTGAGGCTACCAGGAACCGCTGTCTGCCTTGCCCTCTTTCACACGGGACTCAGCTGACTCCGAAGATAAAGTAGTTACTCTTCGAAAGACAGTACAGAGTGTGTGTACTCTCCTTCGGATGCGTACACAGTCATTTTCTTTCAACAGGACCCAGCAATCAAGCGGTTCAGAATCTGTGCAAGTTTAACATGTACGGGTAGTGAATTAGTGATTCTTCAAGAACTTATTTCCAGATGATAGTTCCAAAATTCTGTGTCAGTTCCTTCAGTATCTTTTTTGGTGCATTTAGTACTTTGATTTTTTTTTCTTTCTTTTTCAATTTCAAACAGTCTTGTTTGTCACAAACCAAGTTACCGTCAATGAAATGCATTCAAGAAGAAGAAGAAGAAGAACAACAACAACAACAACAACAATAATAATGATAATTTTCTACAATTTTTTTTAAAGTGTTGCTTGATTGTGTATCGGGCTGAAATTCAGACCCGATTTTTGGTTTAAAGAAGAGGTAGAAGATGAAGGACAAGACAAAGACGTAAATTTAGTTACGAACTTGTCTCTCATAAATGTTCTTTTATCAACTCTCGCACAAGCACCACATGCACTATTTCATGACTCCCAGAACTGTCGTATACTGCTGATTTGTCAACATTTTCAAACTTTCCTAAAGCACGACCCAAATTCACACTTTCAAGACCTAAAAACTGTTAGATCTACTTTATTTCAATACACTTTCTCTCTCGGACTGTGCCTCCTGTTGGTACTATTTTCCAGTTATACGAAAGAAGCTAATATCTTGCTACACGTTTCAGCTGATTTTTTTTTCATCATAAGTTGAGGGGGGGAGGGACAACTTCATATGAATTAATTTTACCCGATAACATAAACAAAAGGTGATCGTTAGATCACCGGAGCTTAGATCAAAACAAATCAAACGAAAGATATTTAGATCCAGCATATTAATCAGTAATTCAACTGCGTTCGAGAAAAAGAGCAAACCAATGCAGTTTACATCCCATAAGGATATTTATCGTATTATATCCTAGACTGATGGAAATAAGGAAAAGAAACGAGGTGTATTTTAAAGTAAATAAATAGGTGTGATAATACTTACCCAGACGCCCTCAGAATTTAGCTACATTGTTGCCCCATTGGGCTGGCCTCAGATGATTGATTTAAAAAGCGGAAGGAAAAAAAGGATTGGGGGAGGGGGAGTGGGGGAAAGAAACAAACATACGTTGACGTCATAAAAATGTGTCATTTTGGGAATATGCTCGCCACCTCCTGCTTTCGAATCTTCTCAGTTTTGCCAGGGTTATCGAAATCACAAATTTAGTACAGGGGAGTTGGTAAATCCCGAGCAGTTGGGTTATATATATATATATATATATATATATATATATATATAAAATAAAATAAAAATTTGAAGATAAAGATAATGAGGGTAAATATATCATAAATATGAGAAACCCTTCGCTAGCTGCCTGAGGGAACCATCATATCCCCCTTCGAAGGCAGATCTGTTTGTATTGCCTGCTCCTATGCCTTTCGTCCGCTGGATCGGACTCATCAGGGAGACACGGCTGATTGTGTCTGTGCTCTTGGTGTCAAATAGAGACACACCACAGTCCATAATTTTGTGGTGTTCTCATCACCAAGGGTTCAAAAAAGGAATCCAACAGCACCCCCAAAGCAGCCAGCGAAGGGTAGTAAATGGAACAAAACGAGAGTGTGGAGAGGAAAAAAGTTGCTGAAAAACTAAAAGCATTATGCAAACAGTATAAAATGTAGGGGACAATCTCTGAGCCTGTGCTTGAGGATCCTATATATATATATACTAGGTCTACTTCGGTTGGGTGCAAGGGTATTGTGATAATTTAGATCAGCACGGTGCCTTCGAGAGGAAGTATGACATTATTTGAGGACAAAAGATACGTAAACACCGTTTTTTCCAAATCGTCGATTTGATTGATTTTGTACATTTAAAAAAACAATTGGTGAATGATGTAAAAGTCATGGGCATCTACGCTTCTAACGTACTGCTAAAATGCGTTGAGATGCTGTGGTGTCAGCGGTGATGAAACAATTTGGTTACTATAAATATAGAATAATTGCAATGTTAACGCTACCCACAGATCAGTATTATATGACGTGCTGGACAAATCAACATTTCTGTTTTATGTGCTAGCCTATCGCTTTCTGATCCGTTAATTAATGGAATAAATTTTAGATGGAGTAAATTTGGGATGGTGTAGATGGTATATTTCTGAATGCTGACTCTTTTCATCTGCCAGATCATTAACTGCCTGCCAACGAAATTACTGTTGTTCGTTTTGTTTTTATTTCAGAGAAGGCGGACAGAAATGAATCATGCTATACCAAACGGTCGTAGGTTTTTTGCTCTCTCATGTTACTGTTGTTTGAAAGTAGAATATTCCAAATACTCATTTCAGTTCCCCGTAAAATCATATCTCATAGATCTAGTTGCAAAGCGAGACGACTGCAGGCGGAAATCTAAACAAATCTTAAATAAATGTTAGCGAACCGCCCAGAGAACGTGGAAGAGGTATATTTCTGAATGCTGACTCTTTTCATCTGCCAGATAATTAACTGCCTGCCAACGAAATTACTGTTGTTCGTTTTGTTTTTATTTCAGAGAAGGCGAAACGCGTTGTGTTTTGTCTTGTGACTCGTTTGTCCACGTTCTCTGGGCGGTTCGCTAACATTTATTTAAGATTCATATATCATAGGTAAATTACTTTCCGCTTCACCGTGTGATAACAACCATTTTCAGTGGCTGAGTGGAAAGATTTTCAAGCCCGCGGGAAAGGAGGATAAGGGCCGGGGGATGGGAGAGGGAATGGATAGGGTGGGGGCTAATATCAGGAAGCAGAAAACGGGTAGGGGACGGGTGGGGATGATGCAGGGGATCCAGCAGACAGGAGAGAAAAAAAAAAGCTTATGTGAAGTTTGAAAAAGGCAGAAGTGTGATTCAAAGTAGTTACGCAAGGTGTGTTCAAATGCTGGGGAGGGAGGGGGCGGGTGAAAGTGGTGGGATGCCAAATTGAGGCTGTGTGTGAGGGGCGCTCAGACTTTGATGGGGTCCGGGAGCAACGTCCGTATAAGCGAGGTCAGGGAGGCGAAACCCGTAGAGGTTGCAGGTAGGCCTAATACACGTTTTTGAAGTGCACTGGAGGCCTCTCCCGGTAGGAAAAAGATGGTGCCTGTTCAATGCAATTCTGAAATATGCATATGCAAATCTATCCCGATTCTTAAAATCAACAAATTTAAAGAAGAAAGAAAGAAAGAGAGAGAGAGAGAGGAGGATGGGGAGGTGTTCTGGGTACCTGCGACCTTCTCCCCTCCATCGCTCGTCCTTCCGCCTCTCTCCCTCCTTCCCTCCTCCGCCCCTTTCCCCTTTCCCCGTGCGCCCCTCTCCATCCACTCCTCGCCCTCATCCGGCTCCTACGCCAGTGATGTTTTTGCTTACATGTTCCAGACATACTGTACCCATAATTGCCCAAGGGATGCAAATAGTCGGTTGCAAAAGCAAGGAACCATCTTACTTTATTTCTTCCCTTGCCATTCATTGGTTTGACTCCATGGAGTAAAAGGTAAATGTTAATTGTGCTGGTTCTGCTTTCATCAACAACCAAAAAAAAAAAGAAAAAAATCTGTAAATGATCTAGAAAGAAATTATTTTGATTTTTTCCTCTTAATTTTATGCGCTTTCTATTCAAAATCCCGAGAATGTGGAGAATTGGGATGGCTGGAAGTAATTGCCATGTTAACTATTGTCACCACTTACAGATTATTAGGGGCATTAAGGTGTGTGTGTGTGTGTGTGTGTGCGTGTGTGTGTGTGTGTTACTCTCCTGAGTTAACACCAGCGCAAATAATTGTCTCGACATGAAACCCGTACTGATTTTTACGTCATGCTCACCGTTTTCTGACAGTTATGATAAACTGGTTTGTCTGAAACAGTAGATACAACTGTCTTCGTGATCCTTACCACTGTTTTCATTGTGTCAATACTAACCATGAGCCGTTGACGACGGTCAGCTCCAGTACAAGCCCGAACGTGGGTTGACGCGGTGGATGAGAAAATTGGCCCCATTCCTCTCTCATCAGATACTGTTGGGCTTCAAACCCGCAATCGCTGGACTGACGGTCCGGTGTTTTCACCAGAAAACTATCACAGGAGCAGGCACACAATTACTTTGATTTTTGGTAGGAGAGAGAGAGAGAGGAGAGAGAGAGAGAGAGAGAGAGAAGAGAGAGAGTTATTTCTGCCAAAAACTTGGGTTTTGGGGTGCGACGAACTGCAGATGTTTGGCAAACCTTTTCCTTTTTCTGCATTCATGATAATGTTAATGGATTTGGTTTGCAGCGTGTTTCATGCTTCAATCCGTTTTTGTTGTTGTTGTTGTTGTTTGTTTGTTTTTTTTTTTTTTTTTTTTTTTTTTTTTTTTAAAGCCTACGCGCTGAATCTTGACTGTATGAAAATGCCAATTTTTTTTTCTCCGTCTTCTCGTGTGCTGTTTTTAAGACTTCATTGTCAGTGAACTGAAAGTCGGTCTTCACAAAGTTTCAGCTGTTAATCTCTCCGTTCCCCCCCCCCCCCCCCCCCCCTTCTTCAACACAGACACCACACACACACACACACACACAACACACACACGCACGCACGCACCCAACCACACACACACACACACACACACACACAACACACACACACACACACACACAAGATCTGAAGAGTTTTGTGGGTGTTTGACTGAACACGACGAACATCGATTGGAGTACGTTGTAAAGCTCATGACTTTAATGAATGGAATGGGAAAAAAATGCAACGCGCAAATAGGTTTCAGTCTGTATACTGGCAGTGATTGGGGGGGGGGGGGGGGGGGGGGGGGGGGGGGGGGGGGGGGGGGGGGCTGCCCTCCGCTGAAGATATTTTCGCCCTCGTTTGTTGCTTTGATTGTCTGTCACCAAGATCACCCCCCCCCTCCCCTCCCCCCCCCCCCCCCCCCCCCCCCCCCCCCCCCCCCCCCCCCCAAAAAAAAAAAAATAATCTACGAAACCGATTTCAAATCAGCTTACTCGCATTAGCGTATTTCCCCGTGTTCTTATATGAATAGTTAATTGTTTTTTGCATGTTGATTTTTTTTCTGACAATTGCCTCCCATGCAGGCCTGTTGTGTCATTCTTGCAGTAGCTGGGGTGGTTTTTTTTTTGTTTTTTTTTCACCGTTTTTTCCCCACGTAACTCCCGGGATGGGTATGAAGCTGTGTTGCGTTGCGTTGCATTGTTACAGTTGCGTTGCGCTGCTTCGGAGTATATTGTTAATGTATGGTGTTGTATAGCTTTTTTTTTCATGATGGATATTGCTGTACACGATCTGAAGTTGCTGGCGGTCTGTACAGTGTCACCCCTTTTGTTTTTAGTTTTTCTTCATTTCGCTTTCGATTACACTTGTTTTTTGTTTGTTTGTTTGCGTGTTTGTTTTCATCAAATTTTCGTTAGTGACCATTCCCTGCTTGCCTTGGTCCTTTAACGTGTGTAGAATGTCTCCCAGCGCACATGATTATTGTTTCACATGTGAAAGACCAGCCATGAGAGACCATCTCTTAAAAAACTCGAAATGGTGGAAAGGCGGATAGAACATAACCTAAACAAAGAAGAAGAAGAAGAAGAAGAAGAAGAAGAAGAGAAGGAGGGAAGAAGGGAAGAAAAAGAGGAAGAAAAGACGCTTTCTGATCGAGACTCGACTGAACGAGAGAGAATTCATAATCACGTGTCTCTTGACGAACTACAGAACAAGCTGTCTTTCTTTTCAGAAGAGCTGTTGGTTCACCGGTTCAGAATATCCACATTTTCATCCCCACAGGGGTTACCCATGCAATCATGCTTCCTTTTCTTCTTATTTTCGTTGTTGTTCTTCTTCTTCTGCTTCTTCTTCTTCTTCTTTTGTTGTTGTTGTTGTTGTTCTTCTTCTTCTTCTTCTTCTTCTTCTTCTTCCTCTTCTTCGTCACGGTCACGTTTGAGGGCAAAAGAGGATATGAAAATGAGGTTCGTCATCGTCATTACTTCTTCTTCCTGTTCCTCTGAATCATAACATGTCCGCACCACCCCTCTCTTTCCCCCTTCCCTCCGCCCCTTCCTCGTCGCCGGGCGAATCCTGTCCCCTTTGTCTTATCTGGGTGCACTCTAATCGGCGTGACTACGATAAAAAGCAGTGGCCATGTTCGTACCAGTGTGCCAGTAAGACATACCGGATGGACGTGCGAATGTCCTCACCGTGCCTGTGTTGAGGGCTTTCGAACTTGCAGAGCAAAGGTGCGATAAAGTTCGTTTCTGTAGGTTCCCCCGACACCCCCCCCCCCCCCCCCCCCCCCCCCCCTCCCTCCGCCCGTCCCGCAGCTGTGTAAATACCAGAGCGCACGTGCGCGCGCGAGCGTGTGTCTGTGTTGTTTTGTGTGCGCGTTGCGTTTAGATTTTCGCGCGTAACCCCCCACCTCACCCTCGCCTCATCTGTGTGTGTGTGTGTGTGTGTGTGTGTGTTTCTTACGTTTTGCGTTTGAATACCTACCCAGTCATGTTTAGCAAGGCAGATGGCGTGTTGCCTGTGAATTAGCGCACACAGAAGCACTCCCCAATATATATATGAGTAAAACAACAACAACAAAAGCTGGATGGGGTGGGGGTGGGAGCAAAACGTGGAATGTCGTGGTGTATCTACTTGATTTTCATTTGGCTAGTTTCTTGCTCGACTTGCAGACTTTTTTTTTTCTTGTCTCCACTTGACTGACAGGGATTGGAACGGGTAGTATAGGGCGATACGGAAAACGCTGGTCCGCAAAAGGATGCCAGGATCCTTAGGAGTTATCTCCCTTCCACCCGTTTTCCATGCATAGCTTTAAACAAGTATCTCTTTTCTCGCACACCTCGCACATCTTTCTCTCTCTCTCTCTCTCTCTCTCTCTCTCTACGTGTGAGTGTCTCCCTCTCTCTGCGAACACAACTAAAAACTCGCCCTCTGTCTCGGGTGAATGTCTCTGTTTATCTCTCTCCGAACACAACTGAAAACTCTCTCTCTGTCTCCTCTCTATCTCCCCCCTCCCCCTCTCTCTCTTGTGGAACATAGAAATTGCCATGTTTATAGTTCATCCCCATTAACGCCAAGAAGACCTGGAACCCCATAAAATTCACACTTGCGAGTGGCTGCAAGTGTAAGCGAATGACAGTGCGTCCAGGTTTGACCGTGTTCGTATATGTTTAGTGTTCATGCTTCCAGTTTGTGTCCGGGTGAGAGCTGAAATACGCTCGTGGCTATGCATAAAAATATGGGCGTGTACATGTGTATATTAACGCGTGTGTGGGTGTCCGTTGTCGGAATTTCGTGCGTGGCTGTACATATTCCTCTGTCTGTCTGTCTCTCTCTCAAGGAGAATTGAAAGATGATTGGAAGAATAGGCTCTCCCTCAAATTCAATCCTTGCTCGAATAAAAAGTTTTCCCGAGTTCTGAGTTATGTCTCTGTCTGTCTGCTGTCTGAGCGAGAGAGAGCGAGAGAGAGAGAGAGTGAGTGAGTGTGCGTGCGCGTGAGTGAAATGTGTGAGTGTGTGTGTATGTTTGAGTGGAGAGAGAGAGTAGAGAGAGTGTGTGTGTGGTGTGTGTTCTTGGTTTAATGTCTATTCACCTTGGTGATTTTAGACGTGTGTGTGTGTGTGTGTGTGTGTGTGTGTGATGCTCATACCAAGAACTCTTTCCAACACAACAGAAGTCAATAGTTTTTTTTTTAATCTTTATTCTTGTCATCTCTCTCTCTCTCTCTTCTCTCTCTCTCTCTCTCTCTCTCTCACGCGTGCACATCAATGCAATCCACACCACAATCCAAATAATATGATTTGTCGGGTATAATGACAACATGACATAAGTGACATGATACCATAGCATAAAACATAAGACTGGTGATGAGGAAATAAACACAAAAAAAAAGAAAATGAACAGGACAATGCCATAAATCATTATACCCTTGAATGCACTTTGAGCACGTGGGTACTTGTGACCTTGTTAGAGATCAAGTAAACGTTTACAAATACACGTTTTTCACACCCAAATTCTCTCTCTCTCTCTCTCTCTCTTTGTGCATCCACACATGCGTACGCGCGCACGCGCGTGCGCGCACACACTGACTCTGTAGAATTCTCCCGAAAGAGACTACTATCGGGGAATGAACTAGTGAAATGTGGGGGGAAAGCGGGGTGGGGTGGGGAGAGTGTATAAAATCTAAAACAGCCCCCCCCCACCCCCCCCCCCCCCCCCGACCACAGAGAGTTGAAAAAGCGCAAGAATATGGCCCACGGCGTGCCCGCTTCTGAAAAAAAAAAAGAAAGAAAAAAAAAAAAAGTTCCGTTGACTTTGGTTGCTTTGCAGCGGTTTGAAGTGGTCCGAACTGGCAGACCCTTCTTGACGGTGTCAGTGCGACAACGAGCACATCGGCAGACGGCTGGGGCTCGCGACACTCTCGGATAATTGATGAAATATTGACTTGCACAGCTCGTTTTCGGCAATGCCCATAACTTCGCGTGTTGAAAAATAAACAAAAATGTACGAAATACATACATATGGAACTTTCTGCTTCTGAGAGAGACAGAGAGAGAGAGAGAGAGAGAGAGAGAGAGAGGGGGGGGGGGAGGAGGGGGGTGGGGGGTGGGTAGGAGCTGACGTTACTGACAGTAAACTGAAAGGATAATCAGGCCCGTGAACAAAAGATGTCTGTCAAGCGAAAACAGGGGGGGGGGGGGGTGGGGGGGGGGGGGGGGGGTGGCGGCGGGGGAACACAAACGAATGCAACAACAACTCAGACCAGCCAAAACAGTGCGAAAAAAGACGGTCTTGATTTTTTTTGATTTTTTTTTTTAGTCTCCTCTAAACGAAACATAGGCCTACGCATATGAACAGCGAAGTTGCTTTTCCAACCTTAGGCCTAAACAGCAAGATTAAGCTGTTTTGTTGCAGTAGTTGTTATTCTACCGTCCAGTAGTTGGGTCAAACGTATATTTGATCGGAGCATGGTGGAAAGGCCGAGTGGTAAACTACAATACATCTTCCTGAAGATGCGCTTTCTCACCTCTCTTTGGCACAAAACGACCACCCAAAATTTGAAGCTTCAAAATAATTTCGTTCTTGACCCCGCAGACATTCTTTTTTTTTTTCTGTTGAATTTCATTTCTTTCCATTTTGTTTCGAAATTATCAATTTTGAAATATTCTAAAAAAGTTTTGAAATATTCTGAAAAAGGCGGAATCTTAGAAGAAACTGCAGCTGTTGATTGTAACGAGAAAGTACGACTACACTTACGCGCGCGCGCGTATCTTTGAGCTGTGGGTTGCACCAATAATGATATCGGTGTGCTGCCCGTAAGCTTATACCGTCACTGGTAAAAATATCAGGTCTTTTCTAACTGATATAACAACAATTAATTTCGTTCACGTTCTCACAGCAAAGGGAGACATTTCAATGAAAATATGTCGGTAATGGCGCAAAAAATTGCAGGCGTAGTAGTTGAACCACACACCACACACACAAAATGTCATGCATGTTGGGACGAAAATGTGCTTCAACAATAACAAAGTAAACAAAAAGCTCGATAATGGCAAGAAAGTGCGACTAACAGGGAAAGAAAGGAGAACGAAAAGATATCAGGCCACGCTAACTGGAAAGAAAATAGAGACTATACAAATTTATACACTATGGCGCTTGTACTTCATGATCAGCTGAATTGATTACAAAATGCAAAACTGTGCTATGTTCGTCAACTTTCCTCGCGGGTTTATCATTCTATAGGTACAGTGCCAATAATTAACAAGTCTGGGGGATTTGGAGGGGGAAAAGCCCGAAAAACTGTTTCCCATTTTGTTTTGGTTTAGGCTAGGAAAAAT
>CM031615.1:59848937-59873937 GCA_018398815.1 Conus ventricosus | reverse complement strand
TCTACCCCCTCTTGTTTACGTGACTGTTACGCGGAACCATATATATTCGGACTTCTCGAGAAGGGACTATGTGCACTGGCTGGGAATGCCCTCTTACGACTTCAAAACAGGCTTTGGCTTGTGAACAGTGGCCATTACACCATGGCATCTGCCAGGGAACACTTACGTCCCTTGACGTCTTAATGGAATACCCTGTACGTGTCTGCACTCTTATGTGAACACAGCGCAGGCTTCCAAGGGTGGTGCATGATTGCTCCGGCTGGTTTGTTCCGCATTTGAGGACGTACTTCTCTGGGTTTCTTACCCGCACCTTCGGGCGTTTCTTTTTTCTTGAACAATAACATACCCGCCCATTTTCAGAGGTGACAGGCTACAGAACAGGACGCTAGTCGCCCAGCCTCTGGGGTGAAGCTCCCGCAGGCAGATACATGGCCAGAGCGAATACATGAGTTCGAACCTCTGTCGAAGTCGCTTTTTTTTGTTTTACAGATTGGAAAAACCCCTCTCTGTCCTCCCAGCAGAACAGGGGTGCCTAATTCAGTTCAGGGAGGTTAGGTCCGAGTCCATGCTTTACAGATTAGACCCAGAACGATAGATGCTCCCTATGACACGCAAAGCCGCACCTGGCATTTTGTCGTCAGATCAGCCCTCGCCAAACCATAGTCATCAGACGGTCCACCCCTTGACCCAAACCAGACGTCCTGATTCAGTGGCAGATTTCATGTCGTTTCTTTTTCTATGCAAGCATGATCCATATGACCCTTCTTTTTTTTTTTTTTTCTTCTTTTTTTTTTTTTTTGTCGTCTGCTACATTTTTCACTATAAAGTCCTTGTGCCCTACCAATGGTGTAGAAAAACAAGGAGTCCACAAGTCATGCATCATTCTGCTGGGTTTTTTTTTAGCTGGCATATGGCATTGAACTAATTTACTGACCCCAATTCTAGGATGAAATCATCTTTTTCACATTCCAAAAACAAACAAACAAACAAAATTTCTTCACAGAGCCAGAGCTATTTTCATCTGTTCAAACCTTGTTGTTGTTGACCTTTGCTGTGACCCGAACTCTGACCTGTATTAAGGCCGTTGGAGTAGAGGGTTAGGGTCTCCCTTACATAGTGTCGTTACCCAGATAACGGCGAATATCTTGACAGTCGCCGTATCTACGGATAACAAATTATTTTTGGGCCTTGACCGGTCGACCTTTAACCATCCACTGTTCGTTCGTGTGTTTGTTGGACCATATTCAAGATCGAAAAGGCTGTACCAGTCTTGAATAAGTGTTAATTTGACATTTGTTCATTTCCCCAGTTGTTGCTGCTGTGTAGATACGTCAGGCACAGGGTATATGGGCGAGGTTGGAACATCCTTTTTTTTCTTTTCTTTTTTTGTGTGTGTGTGTGTGTGTGTGGGGGGGGGGGGGGGGGGTATCTCCCTTGCTTGTTCTGTGTGCGCTGTGTTGTCACTTCTGCTAGACGATTTGGTGTCGTGGCAGCCTTCGTTTTTGGAAATTTTGGGCGTGTTATTTATTTTCATCGTGGGAGCAAGAGTTACCCTACCTGTTAATCATTTACCGTTTACAGTTCGCTGCCTCACTCACGATTTCTTTTAACCCTCCGTCTGGATGGACTTGAGGGCATTCGGGGGTAAGGGTTTCAGCATCGTTATGCGGAGAAAGAAAAAAAAAGTAGTTGAATATTAACAACGTGTCTGATTTCAGTATGCTGCCGACCACGTTTGAACAGAGGAGGGAAGAAAGAGATGAACAGAGAGAGAGAGAGAGAGAGAGAGAGAGAGAGACAGACAGACAGACAGACAGACAGAGACAAAACAGACGACAGAGTCAATAAAAGGATGTCAGTACCGGGCGCGCCATCTCCTCTTAATTGACCTACTAATTAATAATACCGTACCGTGAAAAGCGGACCTATCATTCACACAGTCAGTCAGCCGCTTTTCGATGAATCGACTGGCCCGCATTCAGTCCGTGCCCACACAGTTCATTGGTCCTGGCAACGACAGTCGGGTCAGGCACAGGCGTGGACAACAGGTCGGCGCGTTCACCTCTCAGCATCCTAGTCTGTACGTCGTGATTGATGTCAGGGACGCCGCGGGGTGCGCTGCGCGGCAAAGGACAGGGGGGGGGGGGGGGGGGGGGGGGAGGGGGGAGAGATGATGGTAATATCGATTCGACTCTGTTATGATCTCTCTCTCTCTCTCTCTCACTCTCTCTCTTTCAAAGCCTGATCAGCCCGTTGACTCAATACGTCGGTCAGAGGTGCCTGCCTATCTGCCAAATCTCCTTAATGAGTCCATCTTCCTAATCCTCTCCTCATTAATCTATTTATTTGTTCATCTATTTATTTGTAATCTATTCACTTATTCACTTGTATGTGTCAAATCCTGCGCACTGGCGTGGCCTTACGGCTTGCTAGATGGGGGATACGGTTCTGCAGGGAAAGGTCTGTGCGTCTCTGTTGAGGCTTTAAAACTTACTGCATGTTTGTCGCCGGGAGTTGAACTACGCGCTCACAGACCCGAGAACAACACTGGAGCACCCACGTTCTGCTTGTGTGTGTGTGTTGTGTGTGTGTGTGTGTGTGTGGTGTGTGTGTGTGTGTTTCCTTGTAGGCCTAGATGAATTTTTTAAAAAAGAAAAAAAAAGAAAGTTTGAAGAAAGAAGCAGCTGCATTATGTGGTGAATGTTTTCAATTGTCTTGTCGAGTTCAAGTTCAATCCATTTGAGACATTTGTATCACTCAGTCCGTAGAGTCACTTACGTACGCAAGTAAAGTTGGGATAATAAATGCACTGAACATTTGTAATTGACAGGTTTTCATTCATACGGGCATCAAGATTTGTCACCAAACAAGAAACCCCTAATTATTTTTTTTCTTCTCCAAACGACGGAGTTGTGTCAAATACGGCAAGCAAAGAAAAACGGGCAACAAGATTTGTCACAGACTGACATCGCTTGTCCGTCCATCTTCAAAAACCTTAACAGACGTCATCGATGGCTTCACGTTTGACGTAGTAACTTATCAATCGATAGGACGTGTCGGGACCTGTGACGTAGGCAAGCGAGAAAGCACGATCGCTGGCGGGGAAACGGGCCTGACCCCCCCCCCCCCCCCCCCCCCCCCCCCCCCCCCCCCCCCCCCCCCCCCCCCCCCCCCCCCCCCCCCCCCCCCCCCCCCCCCCCCCGTCTTTAACGTGACCCATAGATCTTCGTCGTCATGTCACTCGCGGGCTTCAAGTCGCTCCCTGGCGGAAAGTGGCCCTTTCCGTGAACACGACTCGCTGGTGTTGACGGTCTCACACGTCACCCGCCGCCCCTTCACTGACGAATAGCTACGTCATGAGAGCCCCCCCCCCTTTGATGACGCGCGGGGGGTCGGGGACGTGAGGCAAGCCAATGATACGGGCGGAAACATGCTGCTGAAGTAAACAAAGCAGCCGCGTGACCCACTTTTGGGGAAACGGGAGTCATCGGGGCATTCTGACAGCAGGATGTTGAATTGTTCACTGGTGTCGTAGATACAGCAATGCATACTTACTCGCCTGAGGAAGAACATTCTCGGTCAAAGCGTGGGCAGTCATTGCTTTATTTTGATTCGATTGTTTAGTCCACTACAGTGGTCAGTATCCGGACTGTGAGAGACGGATCCAAGGTTGTTTAGTTGTCCTTATAGATGTAAGATTTGCATGTGGTATGGATAAGAAAGGTGTGGCTCAATCAAATCTCAAAGGCACGTGCAAGCAAACTTAACAGCGCGCCATAGGGACAATCGCATTTGCTGACGAAATTAGAAAAACAAACACAACACACACACACAGAGGAGAGAGAGAGAGAGAGAGAGAGAGAGAGAGAGAGAGAGATGGGGGGGGGGGGGGGGGGGAAGGACTCTCTGTCGCAGACAGAAATGCAGAAACACAGCAAGACGGACAGAGAGAAGCAATGGGAAGGCAGAAATGCAACACACACACACACACACACACACACCAACACGCGCGTGTGCAAGAGAGAGAGAGAGAGAGAGAGAGAGAGAGAGAGACAGACAGACAGACAGACAGACAGACAGACAGGCAGATGCAGACAGACAATAAAGAGAAAGCACAGATACGAATGCTAGTCACCATTAGAGCAACGACAACGACAGAAACAGAAGTGTCCGGGAACAGAATAAATCGACCATCACAACAATCAATCAACCAACAAACCGTTCAACTAGCCAATCAACCAACAAAACAGCCAGGGAATCAATCAATCTATCAGTCATTCATCCACCTTCAACCCGAACGATAAGCCAGCGAACCAGTCGGTCAACGAAGCAACCAATCTAATGTTTCACAAAAATAGCAAAATAACGAGCGACACGTCTTTGTGATGACCGTTATGCACACAATGTCTTTAGATAATGCGGGACGCGTTTGTAATTAATAAATAAATTCAAAAACAAAAGATGAAAAAAACCGATTTTAATCAGGAACAGAAGAAAAGTACCACAAAATAGTACAATAAGTTTTCCCCGAGAGCTACAAACCAAACAACCAAGTTAACCGGAAAATCAGAACAAACAAACAAATGAAAGAAAGAAAGACAGGAAGGAAGAACGGGAAACAAAGAAAAACAGACAAGAAACAAACGAAAGAAAGAAAGACAGGAAGGAAGAACGGGAAACAAAGAAAAACAGACAAACAAACAAACGAAAGAAAGAAAGACAGGAAGGAAAAAAGGGAAACAAAGAAAAACAGACAAAGAAACAAACGAAAGAAAGAAAGACAGGAAGGAAGAACGGGAAACAAAGAAAAACAGAACAAAAAAAAAGGGGCAACACCACAACGAAAGAAAGAAAGACAGGAAGGAAGAACGGGAAACAAAGAAAAACAGACAAACAAACGAAAGAAAGAAAGACAGGAAGGAAGAACGGGAAACAAAGAAAAACAGACAAACAAAACGAAAGAAGAAAGACAGGAAGGAAGAACGGGAAACAAAGAAAAACAGACAAAACAAACAAACGAAAGAAAGAAAGCAGGAAGAAGAACGGGAACAAAGAAACAGACAAACAAACAAACAACCAGCAACAGAACGGCTAAGATATTTGGTCTCGCACAGTTAATTCGACGGAGTGACGGACGAGCGTGCAAACGCTGACTATATTGACTGGATCAGGTCATAGCAACAGATTTCAAGAGCGCTTCAACTAAAGTATGGGCCTTCTATCGATCTGATTCACACACACACACACACACACACACACGCGCGCGCGCGCGCGCGCATACATACGCACACACACACGCAAAGAGAGAGAGGAGAGAGAGAGAGAGAGAGAGGAGAGAGGAAAACAAAAACTGATCCTCCGTCAGAGGAAATAACTCATCTAGGAAGAGGTGGAATTCTTGGATCCTTGAAAAGTTTATTGTTTGTTATTTGTTCAGTGTTTTTCCCCCCTTCTTTCGTTTCTCTTTATTAATCTGGCTAACAATAATCGCAGAGAGCACGGATGAAAATAATTAATCAGTTATTTTCAATCACACGAAGACCTGCGAATCTCAGCGCACATTTTATGTAGTAACGTTGAGAGAAACCTATTATGATCGATTAAGTATGGCAGTCATATGTGAGATTTAGACAGTAGGGTAGATTTACACGCTGCGGGCGTGCACGTTTTGATGTGTGTGGTGTGTGTGTGTGTGTGTGTGTGTGTGTGTGTGTGTGTCCGTTTCCTCTACGTCTCTGGTTTGTGTGTGTGTCTGTGTCTGTGTGTGCGCTCTCTCTCTCTCTCTCTCTCTCTCTCTCTCTCTCTCTCTCTCTCTCTCTCTCTCGTTTCCATAAGTCACTGAATGCTAGAATAAATGGGTCAGTCAATCAATCAATCAATCAGTCACTGATTCTGCATCGCACACGCTGACTCATACGGTTTGTATATCAAGTCACAGTTATAAAACGGGTTTAAACACGGTACCACATGGGAAACTAAGTGAACACTCGCTTCAACGTGGTTGTTCTGATAGATATCTACTTTGACCCGATAAAAAGTTTTATGTTGTTTCACGATTACAGTTTTACTGAACTTGCGTGCCAATTCCTTAATGGCGAAGGCGGAGAACTAACAACGACACTAGCTTTCTTCCACTGGCCCTTTCGCGACATGCTCAAGTAATAATGTCCGGGGACAGTCAGTTAATGGGTCATTTGTTTTCCAACAGAATGAACCGGAGACAGCCACACGACTCAACACACACACACGCACACACACACCATAACCAAAATATATACGTGACACGGCTCAGGACAGCAACCAAACACATCCCTTTTTACGCACAGCGTGTGTGTGTTTGCGTGTGTGTGTGTGTGTGTGTGTGTGAGAGAGAGAGAGAGGATGAGAGAGAGAGAGAGAGAGAGAGAGAGGGGGAGAGAGAGAGAGAGGAGAGAGATTACACACACACACACACACACACACACACACACACAAATCACACATTCACAACATATGTGTGCGGCCTGTGCATGGCAGCAACAGCAGCAGCGCAGCGTCAGTGTGCGCTTACGTTACATCACTGATGGGGTAATGTTGAAGAATAGTATACGAAATTCAGGGGGCTGTTTGCATGCACTTTTTCGGGTGTTTTCGGTTCTGCTCGATGCAAAGAGACGTAAGACACCCTCACCTGCTCACTTTGACCTGTCCTGCCCCACATGTGGGTGCAGATAATTTATTTCATTTCACAAGTAGGGATATGCATGCACATCAAATGCGCCATTTTGGTTGCTGATCACATGCGCACAACGTCATCACTATGGGGTTCTTGTCTGTAAATAGTAACCGCATGGCCTTTACCCAGGTTTTTTTCATCAGGAATTATGGTCAATAAAAGCCGCCAGCACGTAGAAAAAACACACAAACAAACAAAAACTAGACTAGAAAACAAGTGTTGCACTGACACACGTGGTTGGGGGCCATGCGGTTACTATTTACAGACAAGAACCCCAGTAGTGATGACGTTGTGCGCATGTGATCAGCAACCAAAATGGCGCATTTGATGTGATGCATATCCCTACTTGTGAAATGAAATAAATTATTCTGCACCCACATGTGGGGCAGGACAGGTCAAAGTGAGCAGGTGAGGGTGTCTTACGTCTCTTTGCATCGAGCAGAACCGAAAACACCCGAAAAGTGCATGCAAAACAGCCCCCTGGAATTTCGTATATATTCTTCAACATTACCCACTGATGGACGTACAGTCTCACACACACACACACACACACACACCACACACGTGCTGCACGCAACTCACCTGACAACATTGATGCCTGTTGCTGTCTGCAGCAGCAATTAGAGGCGTGGAATTATAGTTTGTCCTCGCGTTCACATTGGCGCCTTTGGCGATCAACAGCTGCTCCAGCTCAGTGAAACCTTTGGCACACGCCCAGAACAAAGCTGTCCCGTCTCTCTTAGCTGTCTGGCAGTCAATGCAGCATACCTGTCGCTGAGAAGAAAGTTCTCGCATACGATTGATCTCCGTTTCGGATCGCTTCGATCAGTTGTCGCGCCATTGTCGAACTCGTGTACCCAGCGTGTGAGTGAACCACGGGCCCAGCCGTTCGGCCATTTATACGATGATTAAAAAAACCGTGTGTAAACAAACCACGATTGGCTCATTTCTTTCAGCAATGGCGACGCGCGTCTCTGAACGATCACGGAAACATCGCTCCAAGCACCAAGCGCACGTAAAGTTATGCGAAAAAGTGGTCGAGGGAAGTCAAAGGTCTCTGCTCCCAAGGGCAAACTGTCGAAACATTGAAAATGTCATGGGAAATCGTTTGGATAGGCAGCAGGGGTTGTGAGGCTGACGAATCTGGCGTGCCCTGTTGGGCCGTTCTGTTCCGCGGAACAAGTTATTATTAGTCCTCGTGGCAGGGTGACACGGTTTTATCGTTTTGGGGGGAACATAAAAAGCGTCGTTTTGCTTCGGTACAGAAGGAACTTCCTGTTCGCGGGCATCTTTAGCTGAGAGAGTTTTCCGGGGCCCCTTTGTGTTCGGGCCCCTCCTCTTTTTGAACCCTGTCAGAAATTTGGCGTAATGCTCTCTCTCTCTCTCTCTCTCTTTGAAAATTTTTGCTTTTCCCGCACCCACTCTCGCTTTTGTCCTCTCTCCCTTTCGCTCTCCTTCCCCCTTTTCCCTGCACCCCTTTTTCATTTCCTTGTCTCCCTCTCGCTCTCATTTTTTTTTTTTTTGGGATCGTTTTTGTTCTATTTCATTTTTTTGCATGTTTTCTTCTGTTGTTTTTATCTTTTTTGCATTTTTGCCCCTATCAGGGCGGGGAAAGGGGATGAAAAAATCGGATCCTTATCCCCGAAAAAAAAGAATTTTGTCTTGTTTTGGGTTGTTCTCTAAAATCTCTCTCTCTCTCTCCCCTTTGCTTTGTCAGTTCTGGTGTATGTGTTTTGTGGGTGTGTGTGTGTGTGCGCTGCGTGTGTGTCTTTTGTGGTGTTTTGTGAGTGCTCGCTCGCGAGTTTTGTGTTTGTGTGGGGGGGGGGGGGGTGGGGGGGGGGGGCACCCTGCGATCGCGAATACATGCGTACGGGCTTCTTGTTCAAAACAGGGCCGTATTTTGATCCGATAACGGGGGCCCGGAAAAAGTCCGTGTTTTGGAACAGAATGCAAAATGACTGGGGTGGTCTTACTTGGGCGGCATCTTGTTTTTTCCCTGTTTACATTTTGGATTCTTTTTTTCGTTTAGTGTGGTGTGTGTGTGTGGGGTTGTTTTTCGTGTTTAAGGTGGGGGGAAAGGTAGGTTTTGTTGGGCGAGTGGGTGATAAAAAGGTAAATTAAAAAAAATTTTTAAATAACTGGGAGGAATGACCCAAAGGTAATTTTCTCAAAATTAAATTTAACTAAAAAAAATTTGTGTGTACACGCAAACACCCACTGGCAAACATACCCGGGGAAAAACAATAACATATGCACGCGCCGCGCGCCCCACCACACACCCCAAAACCCACCACAACACACACACCACACACACACAACCACACACACACATACACACGCACGCACGGGCCTTTTTCTTTTTTTTTAACAGGGGAAACACACATGCTTGACGCACGCACACCCGGTGACACATTTTAAAACAGAGTCTCTCTCTGTAAAAAACACACGAAACACGAAACCGCGCGCGCGCGCATTCACGCACGCCGTTTGCCCAAGACCGCACACACGTTCACGCCCCCTTGTTCTTTACCTTCACTCCCCCTTTTCCCTTGTTTCCCTTTTTCTTCGGTTTTCTTGAGCCCCCCCCCCCCCTCCCCTTCCCCCCTCAATTTTCTTTACCCCCTTTTCTCCCCCCCTTTTCCCCCTTTCCCCTTCCCCACTTTCCCCGCCCCTTAATCCTCTACCATTTTTTTCCCCCATGCTGCTGTAAATTACTT
Source organism: Conus ventricosus (assembly GCA_018398815.1). NCBI lineage: Eukaryota > Metazoa > Mollusca > Gastropoda > Neogastropoda > Conidae > Conus > Conus ventricosus. The sequence continues at coordinate 59,864,505 of CM031615.1, read as the reverse complement.
ACTTGTGTATTTTTTTCCCCTTTTCTCCCCCCCTTCACCCTCCTTTATTCAGAAAGTTTTCCCCTTTTTTCACATACGCCAGTGCGCAAGAAAGCGCGCATTACACAAACATCCCAGGCTTGCACCCCACCAATACGCCACGCGTATGAAACGCGTGTGCTTGCGCGCACACACACACTACACTTTCTTTTAGCCTACTCAAACAAAAAAAGGGCGGGCGAAAAAACCCCCACACGCCGCATGCACATACACCGCGCGCGCCGAGTGGGCATACATTTTCCACTTGAAACGAACACACAAAAGGGCATGCCACACAGGGCAAAAACGGCACAGCATGCACCACACACACTCACACAAAACCACACACACCCCCAACCCCACACACACACACCACCACCACCCACGCCGCACTTATACACCCCACGGCGCCCCGCGGGGGCGGGCACGACGCACGCTTGCACGCCAACAACGGAAGTCTCTCCAACTTCTAAATTGTTCGCCCCAAAAATCCCTCACCAAAAAAAAACCCTTTATGCCACACCTTGCCCCTGACATATTTTCGTCAAAACAAAATTAAAACCCCCCCCCCCCCCCCCCCCCCTTATCTAGCCCTGACAAAAAACTTTATTTTTTTTTTTGTATGTGTATAATTTTTCACATATATATATATTTTTTTTTTTTTTGAATTATAAACCCAACTTGCTCTTATGTCTTAAATTTAAAAAAATAGGGGGAGAATTTCGCATTCATCCCGCAGTGGCAGTTTAATTTTGCCTGCTAAAAAGTATTTTGCTTGTTGGGGGGGGGAAAGGGGAAAAAATATATAAATTTCTTCTCAAAAAGGCCTTCCCCGTAAGTTTATTTCCAAAAGGGGGGAGGGGAGACATCCTCCAAAAAGGGGGGATGGGCCAAAATTTCCCTTTCCGCGGTCACTGAGGAAAAAACCCCAAGGTTTTGAAATATCGGGATATGACCCGGAGTTTTTGTTAGTGGTTTCCTCCCCATTGGAGGGTGTTTTCTCTCCCCCTTTGGGGGAATTTTAAACTTACTGAAGGCTCATTTTGAGAAGCATTTATTTTTTCTTTTTTCCCCATACCCCCCCCTAAAACACATTTCTGTTAGTTTTGGCAGATCATCTGCCCCTGCGGTTTTGAAAGCCCTATCTCCCCCCATTTCTTCAATTTAAGGGCTTAAAAAGCGCTTTTTTTATAAAATTTAAAAATTTTTGCAGTATTAACACCCGCTGCTCTGTAAATTGCTGGAACGGTGTCGGTACTTATCCTTGGAATTTATTAGTTTGGGTTTTTTGAATATTTTATTTATTATATATTTATTTTTATTTTTTATATATTTTTAAATTTTTTTTTGTTTTTTTCTCTCTAAAAATTTTTAATTTTTTGTTAAATCATTTTTAAATGACGGAGGAAAATTTTTAGCCGGAAATTGGTTTTTCCCCCCCTACTTTAAATTTTTCAGCTTTTTTTTTAATTTAATAATTTTTGTGGGTGTGTATAAAATACCAGGTTTATTGGGCTTGTGTGGAGAAAAAAAAAAGAGAGGCAGGGGGGGGGGGGGGGGAAGGGGGGGGGCGCAGGGTGGGGTTGTCTTCTACCCTGGTTCCCTTTAGTTTTTAAAAAAAACTTCCAGAAACCCGAAAAAAAATTTCCCTAAAAGAGGCCCCCTGCCCAAAAGGGGCACGACGCACTGAAGGGAAAAAAGAAGAAGGGGAAAGAAGCCCCCATTTCCCCGTTTTTCTTTTAGGCTGGTGGATCTTTACCAAACCCCCCCCTTTTTTTGGGGTTTTCAACCCGAACCCCAGGGGGTTTCCAAAAAACGTGGATAAAGATCCCGAAATTCGCGAAAGGGGGGTCAGCTGGGTTTCGCCCCCCCCTCCCCCTACCCCCTGTCCTTTACCCCATGACGCCCCCCAAAAAGGGTTTTTTTAAACACAACACACAAGCAAAGACGGGAGTATGCACCCCAAACACGCACGGGACGCCCGCCCCGCTTTTTTTTAAAAAAATCACACACACAAAACACGCACGCCCGCACGTATTTCACACAAAACACCACAAACCCCAAAACGACGCACGCACACACACACACCAGAGGGAAAACCGCAGACAGAACCCCACCCCCCGACACACAGACACAACACCCCACACACAAACACCCACACACACACACACACACACACACACAGAAACCCGGGAAAAAACGCCAACTTTTCAAAACAAAAAATTTTCCCCCGGGTTTTTGAACAAGAAAAAAATCGGTCGGGGAATTCCGCTTTGGGAGCACCCTTTAGTCAAAAAACAAACATACACAGACGCGCGCGCCGGGGCGGGGTTTCCCACTCACAAAAATTTTCGGGAATTATAGCTAGGCTGTGTCCATTATTTAAAAAGTTATTTATTCCCGGGTTTAGGGAAATTTTTTGGGGTTTTGGGGCAGAAATTTTGGCGTTTTGGGAAAATTGCGATGTAAGCTTAGTTGGGAAAAAATGCACTTGTTTTCCAATTTTAAAAGGCTTTTTAAAAGTCGACAGCCGCCCCTGTTAAAATTTGTGTATGGGAAATGGGGAGATTTCCCTTTTATTAAACCGTACGGGAAAACAGTGAGTTATGGCTTTTTAAACTGCCCCGGTTTGGGAAAGTTAAAAATTAAACCCTTTTAAAGCACATAAAGTGTTGATTTGATTTAAAATTTAAAATGGAAAGAAGGGCTTTGGGGTACGAATTTCGTAAGGGCCTGTTTTCTTTTCGGTTTTGTGTGGGACAACCACGTTTTTTGAAAACATTAAAAGTTTTTTCTTAAAATGCTTCAAAGGAAAAAATTATTCGGGCTGCGGTGGCAAAAATGGGACAGGCATAGGACACCCTGGGCCGGTTTTCTGGGTACAGGGGGGAATTTTAAGGGGGACCCCCATTTGTGGAAAAATTTTATTGAAAATAGTTTTTAATGGATGTTTGTGCTTTACAAAACTTTTTTTTTTGGTGTGCAGAAAAAGGGCAGCCGTCGATTCAGTTTCAGTGGGGAAAATTTTGGGAAAGTTATATGGGTTGTGTAAAGTTTTTGAGGAAAATGGCATTTTAAACATATTTTGTTGCCTGTTCTTCATGATTTTGCAAAGTTTTTGGGGTTGTTTGTTTTTGGTTTTTTTTTTTCCCCATTGTGGGACGTGTATCGTTCAGGGCGGCCCCTACATTTTGCGGGTGTGTTGTGTGTGTGTGTGTGTTTTGTGTGTGGGTGTGTGTGTGTGCGCGCGCGCGGGGGCGGTCTGTATGTGTGTGGTGTGTGAGTTGTCTGTTCCGTCTGTCTGTTTTTGTGTTGAAAGTTGTGCGTGAGTGCGCGGTTTTATATGTTGACGGTTCAAAGTGCAAGGTTTTTGGCAGGAAAATTAAATTCACATTCAGGGGAAAAAAACAAGTCAACACTTGTCAAAAAATCACCGCCTGGGGGGAGGGGAGAGAAGGGGGGGGGTGCGAGGGAAGGAGAGGAGGGAGGAAGGGAGGGGAAAGGGGGATTGGGGAGTGTGGGCGGGGGGGAGTTTCGTGTGTGTAGGGGAAAGGGGAAAGGGGGGGGGGGGAAGAAGGAGGAGGCGTATATTTCCCCACATCGTCAACATTTTTTGCTCATGAAATGATTCTGTGATAATTTTTTTTTCTTGTTTGTCCCCCCAACCCCGTTTCTAAGGCGGGGGACGGAGTATGCACTTAAACCGCCCATCCGTTTAAAAGCCCTTTTTCCCACCGGGAAACGGTTTTAAAACGCCCACAGCAAGGACCCAAAACGCTTCGTTGCCGTTCAAAAAAGGGTGATGTAAGGGTCGTTTGAACCGAAAAGGAGGGGACCGGATCATTCTTTTTTACATAATTTTTTCGGGAAAGAAAACAAAATGTGTATTACTTGGAATCATCTGGCCCAGTGGGATCCCCAAATTTTACAGCGCAGAATATTGGAGGGAAAAAAGGGGGGGGGGGGTGGGGTTTGGGAGGGAAAGGGGGAAAGAGGGAGAGAGAAGGGGGGTGGGGGGGGGCAATGAACTGCGAGGCGGGAAATTTAAAATCTTGTAAAAACAAGTTTGGTTTCAAACATGCACACTTTCCCCTTTTACTAAATTTTGGTGGCCCGCGTTTTCATATAAAATTGTCGATATATTTGCCCGGGGGAAGGGGTTTTTTTCTTAAACCCGCTCCGGCTGGTCTGGTTACGGTAGTTAAAAACGTACCTCCGCCAACTGACTTTTATCTTTTAAGTGCATGGGGGCCGTTTTTTTCAGGGGGCGATGATCTGCAAGTCATCATTCCATTTTATCGTTTTGCAGAAAATCTTTTTTCCCATTCTTTGTGTGCGAGCAATGTTTGTCCTTCGATCCCGCAAATCATCATTCCATTTATTTCCCTGTTTAAAACCCAAAGTATTGTCCCTTTAGATCGGGAAATCATCATTTCCCTTTCCGTGTGAGGGCCCAAAGTTTTGGGCCTTCAGTCGGAAAGTCATCAACCATTCTCCCTGGTGCAGAGCAATGTAAAGGGCCTTCAGATCTGAAGTCATCATTCCATTCATTTCCCTGTGCGAGCATTGTATTGTTTCGAAAATTTAAGTCCCTCACTCCTTATTTCCCTGTTTCAGGGGCAATTTTATTGGGCCCCCTTTAGATTGAAAATATCATTCCATTAAACCCTTTGCAGACCCAAAGTTTGTCCCTTTAGTTTTTCAAGTCATCCCTTTCCATTCATCGTGTGCAGGGGGAGTGATGTACTTCAGAAAACTGGGAAATCATTTTTACATTAATCCGTTTTGCGAGCAGTGTATTGTCCCTTTAGATCTGAAGCTTATTCCTTTTTTGTGTTTCAGGCAATGTATTGTCCTTCAGATCTGAAGTCATTTTCCAAACAAACCCTGTTTCGGCAATGTATTTCCTTAGATTTCAAAAACTTTATTCCTTTTATCCGTGTTTCGGCAATGTATTGTCCTTTTTAGATCTGAAGTCTTTTTTCCATTCATCGTGTGCGAGCCAAAGTATTGGGCCTTCAGAATTTCAAACATCTTCCTTTTATCCGTGGGGCAGGGGCAATGGGAAACGTCCTTAGAACTAAGTCATCATTCCTTTTTTCCGTGTGCGCCGTGTAACGTCCTTTTAGGGTTGAAGTCTTTATTCCATTCCATCCGTTTTGCAGACCAAGGGATTTTCCTTCAGTCTGCCAAAATCATCAAATTCCCTTTCTTTTTGTGTAGAGCAAAGTATTGTCCTTCGATCTTCAATTAAACATTCCCTTCATCCGTGTGCGAGCAAATTTTTGTCCCTTTAGATCTGAAGTTTCATTTTCCATTCTTCCCTGTGGGAGGCAAAGTATTGTCCTTTTAGATTTTGAAGTCTTTATTACATTTAATCCGGGAGCAACCAATTTCTTTTTCCCTTAGACTGCAAATCCTCTTTCCTTTTATCCCTGTGCGAACAATGTTTTGTTTTCCCTTAGATTCCCGCAAGTCTTTATTTCCCTTCATCCCTGTAAAACTTTTTTTTATTTTTTCTTTCGGATCTGAAGTCATTATTACTTTTAAACCGTGTGCCCCGGGGGGACGGTTTTTTGGGTTTTTCAGATCCCTTGGGAAATTCATTTTTCCCTTTTTTTTCCTGGGGGCGCAATGTTTTTCCTTCAAATCTGAAGTCCCTTATTCCATTTAAACCGGGGTGCAGGGCGTGCCTTTTTTCCCTTTGATCTGCAAAATAATCCCTGTGCGGGGGTGTATTTTCACGTGTTTAAATTTAAACATTGCCCCCTTTTAGAAACAAGGTTTTGGCCTAGCATTAGACTGAATTCGTTGCTAGTGCAAACAGGTTCTGAAAAGTTTTTGCCAGAAGGGTATCTTTTTAAAAATAATTTTTGTTTAAGGGTAATAATTTTGTAATTTATGATAAAATAGTTAAAGATGTTTATGATAATAATTTTTGAAGATAAAAAACAATAATAATAGTAATAAACATAACAAAAAACCCCAACAGCATTTATGGGGGATTCTTTCTGGACTTTCTGCTTCATTGAAAAGGGAAAACGTTGCTTTTCATGTGGATGGTCGCCTCCAGGGCTTCGTTTCCCGGCATTAACGAGAGGGATTTATTATTTACCTGTTTTCAGAAGCTGCAGCTTGTGAGGGAAAAAAATTTTTCCAAAAGGGCTAGTTTCGTCTGGCGCGATGCGAAAGAGATGGGTTCGGGGGCCCAAGCGGGGTTGCGATCTGTCTTTAGGTATTGCAGAAATGAAAAAGACAAAGTACTGGTTTTGTTTCGTTCACAAGTTCAAATTCAGTTGTTTTGCCCTGTTATCAAAGTCTGTTTGTAAAAAGTTTTCTTTTTCCTTTTGGGCGACACGGTTTTTATGACAAATCGAGATACATACATTCGTTTTTTGTTATTAATTTTTTATATTTTATATAATATTTATATATATATTTATTTTTTAATATATAATATATATTTAATTTTAAAGACTTCCATAAAAACGCGAAAAATTTTAAAGGCATTTTTTTGGGGGGAAAAAGGGGGGGGAAAAATACTTTTTTGAAAACCTTTGTGGCAAGCTGGGTTTTGGGGCCCCGACTCACGTGCGTGAAAAAAAATTTTGGGGAGCAACTTTTCTTTCCCCCGGGATTGGAGGGGCAACAAAATTTGGGAAAACTGGTTTTTGGTTTTGAGGCCCCGTGACTCCTTTCAGAGCAAAGTTAAACCCGGACAAGTACGCAGGCATGCAGCCTTATAAAAACCGGGGTACAAAGTTCTTAAAAAAAGGGAATTGCCGTCTGAGCGCTACCCCGAGATGCCAAGCTACGAGCAGAGGAAAAGCAAAAATGCCCTAGGCCTTTGGAGGGGTGGTGTGGGTTTTCCAGGGAGGTCGCCAAAAATTTTTTAAAAGTCCACATCTCAACCATCTTTCGTTGCAGCACCCCCTGCGGTCCAAGGTACCCTGATGTTTCCCCGGCCAGGGCCCACCCCCGGGTTTAACACACCCAAAGGGGGAGTCCATTTTGTTCGAAACCCCTCAGCGGGGCAGGCGGCAAAAAGCCCCTTAACATTTCTTGACGGTGCCCGGGAATTTTCCCCGGGAAAGAATCAGCCTCAACACGGGCGGGGGCCCTCTTCGGAGAACGGGCCCGGCATGTAGGCGTCCTCACAGAGGGGCCCGGTTTCCCGAACCAAGACACGGCAGGACAGGTGCAGGGGGGAAAAGCCCGAATTCAAAAAGGGGCAGGCAGCCCGTGGCGACGCATACTGTTTTTCAGATGAAAAGCGTTTTTGTATTGACATGGCTGACGGTCGTGTCAGAATATGGCGTCGACCCGGTGAAAGCTATGCTGACTCCTGTGTGGTAGAGCGGAACCCCTGGGAGGCCCGAACGTTATGGTATGGGGTTCAATTGGCATTAACCACGCCATGGGACCAGTCGTCTTTCAGAACATTGGTCCTGGTCGCGGACAGGGTGTCAATGCACAGTGCTACATCCACCAGGTGCTCAGACCCCATGTCGTTCCTTTTTTTGCGCAACACCCAAACTGGACATTCCAACAGGACAATGCAAGACCACACACAGCCAGGGCCACCCAGCAATTTCTTCAGCATAACAACGTCAATGTGCTGCCCTGGCCAGCCCTCAGTCCCGATTTAAAGCCAATAGAACATTTTTGGGATGAACTTGGCAGACGGTTGGACCTCCTGCGTCCACGACCAGCAACAGCGGCTCAACTTCACCAGGCCATCGTCCATGTGTGGGCTGGTGTGCCAAGGGGACGCATCAACCACCTGGTCCACTCAATGAGCCGCAGGTGTCAAGCAGTTGTCCATGCAAATGGTGGCCACACACGGTATTAGGACTTCAAGCTGGTTTGTCACGTGACCTTGGATTTTCCACACAAAAGACATATTGCTGATGACATTTCACACATTCCCGGGTGTAATGAATCAAATCACGTTGAATTCTCGCTTCCACTCTGTACAATTGTGACCAATGAAATTCGCCCCTAACCTTGAGCTTGTTTTGCTTTCGCGTTTTTTTATGGAAGTCAGTATATATATATATATATATGCATGTATGTTTTAGTGATCATTTCTATATATTGAGTGCAGTGTTTTCGACAGTGTGATTGCTCAGATAACCTTTTTCGTGGTCGTGCTGAGCCTTTGGCAACTTACTTACCGTCGTCGTGCCGGCGACTGCTGTAAAGATCCGTTCACCTCTTGTTGATGGACTACAGGAGTCCCACTGCACCTTTCACCTTTTAGATTCACGTAACTTTTTCTGGGGGTTCTTTCTTCTTCCGTATTTTCACTGAATGTTATCTTTTTTGCTCGTGTCCCCCCCCCCCCCCCCCCCCCCCCCCCCCCCCCCCCGCCATCCCCGTGTTTTAAGTAAAAAGAAAATAATGTGACATCTTTTCTAAACTGATGCAGTATTCTACTATGACGTCAATTGTATTGATGTCATTGTAGCCATGGGGATGAAAGAACGATCCGGTTCCTGAGGAAGCATTTGACAGGCTAAAAGCTTGAATGATAAAAAAAAATTAACTCCGTGGGTGGTGTTGTCGACTTATTATTCATCACCACACACACACACACACACACACACAACTGTAGATTGCAGAGCTCCTTCATACACGAGCAAAGAATGCCAACGACAGGCAGCAAGGTAGCTTTCAGATTGTGTTGAGCAACTGTCTTTTGAACAAATAACTCTTCAGTAGGCCTAGGCCTAGTGACTTGAAAGTTGGGAAGCAAGAAGCATGGACATAATTTGAAAGTTTGACGTAGTTTGAAATAGATCTAGTTGCAAAGCGAGACGACTGCAGGCGGAAATCTAAACAAATCTAAATAAATGTTAGCGAACCGCCCAGAGAACGTGGACAAACGAGTCACAAGACAAAACACAACGCGTTTCGACCTCTTAGGTCTTCGTCGGTGATAAATAAACGAATAAAACAACGAAAATTCACTTAGCTTTGATCGCTTCAGATCGCTTAGGGTTCAGCGCAAGGAAGAAAGCGTTGAATGAGAACGAGGCTGTTGGAAGGGAAATAGTGAGTGAGTCAAAGTCGTAATGATGATAATAATATTACTGATAGGAATACTATTAATGGTCAAAATATTGGGGAAAAAAAGAAAAAAAAAAAAAAGGACAAGATCAATCTTGGTGTCAATAAGTATGTGTATGGGAGAAAGGAGAGTGGGTTAGAGGATTCTTAAGCAGCAGGGTTGCCGTGGCAACAGTCCCAGAGGCGAAGGCGATGGTGATGTCAATGCTAGTGGTAGTATCAATACTAGCAATAGTATTACTGAATGATACTGCTAACAACGATAGTGAAGATTAAGGTAACAAAAGCATGATACAGAAATATATATTTAGAAAATACATTTTTATAATAATCAAATAAATAAATAAAAGAAACATTTAAAAAAAAAATTAAAAATAAAAAAATTAATGATAATAAATGCATAAATAAGATAGCTATAAGTTATGTGTGAGGTGAATAGTGGGAGATAAGGTAGTATGTTTGTGTGTGTAGTGGAGGATATTGTGGGCTGAGATTGAAGTGTGGGTTGGTACATGTTACTTTAAGTGTTGATGCTATGAGGGTGGAGGAAGAAGGGATGGTTTACGTACTAGCTGGGGAGGGGGAGGGGGAGGGGCAACATATTCACACTATACACAATATATATATTATATATATATATATATATATATATATATATATATATAATTATATATATATATATATATATATATTATATATATATATATCCCCCCTCTTTTCACGACCAACGATAAAGGAGCTAGCATTCTATTCATTATGTGTGTGTGTATGTGTGTGTGTGTGAGTGTGAGTGTGTGTGGTGTGTGTGTGGGGTGTGTGTGTGTTCCATTTGTAATATCAGCCTTATTCATTGGTTACCCCCACCTCCACCCCCAACAACCGCCATTACCCACCAACATCCCTACACACATCATTACTAGGGCAGGGGGGGGGGGGGTAAGTCGATTGATGTAGCAAATGGAGAGACTCAGAGAGTGTAGGAAAAGGGAAGAGGATGATAGCTGCAACCTATGTCTGAGGTAAACAGAAGTAGGGTGTGCGTAGGTGGAGGATATTTCAGGCTGGAGCTGCAGAGATGGAATGGCACATACTACTTTTGGACGTTGATGCCATGAGGGTGGACGGTGCCCAGTTTGGCAATGAGATGAGATTCCTGCATAAGGCGTTCCAAGTTGTCACTCTTAGATTGCCAAAGTGCCAAGACTTTGACATGGTTGATGTTGTGTTGGGCATGGTTGAAGTGTTAGAGCGACTGGTTTGGGCCGATGGTGGCGGATGTCAGCCAGGTGTTCAGAGATGCGCGTCTCAAGTGTGCGAGATGTCTCACCTACATAGATCTTACCGCACAGCTGACAGTGGATGGCATACACAATGTTGTGGCTCTGGCAGGAGAATGTGCGTTTAATAGTGAAAGAGCCTGTGGGGGCATGTAGGATGGTGTCTGGTTTGGTGAGAGAGCAGATTTTGCAGTTGGGTTTTGAGCAGGGGAAAGTACCTGGTGGCTTAGGTGTGAAGATTTTGTTCAGCTTAGAGCGCACCAGTAGGTTGTTGAGGTTTTTGTCACGTTTGAAAGTGATCATTGGTTTCATCTCAAAGGCAGGTTTATGATTTTCTACCATGTGCCAGTTAGACTTCAGGATCCTGCAGATGGGCAGATTTTGAGGATGGAAGAGAAGGCAGGCAGTGGGTCTGTCTGTCTCTTTGGGAAAGAGACAGACAGACCCACTGAAAGTTTGACGTAGTTTGAAAGTGAGTGGGTTTCAGAGTGTTGCTGGGAATGATGTCCAAGAACCCGTGCTGCATTCGGTTATGAGAGTGGAGTCAATCAATCAAAAAATGCGGTCCTCAGAGGAAGAACAGCGGCAGCATGCAGGAACGTCTATTTCAAAGAGTTCAGAAAGATAGACGGGCACGTTACCAACATACAAAGGCAGATTCATACTGAACTCTGGAATTTGTGTATCAATCATCAATTCTTCACTTCCAGGAAGTTTGCTCAGTGAGATTAATAGCAAAGCAACCAGCCAACCCCAAACCGACCAACAGATTGTCGAAACGGAAAAGTTTACGCAGAGGAGGTTGTAGTTCGTTTTGAGCTCAATTAAAAAAAAAAAAAAAAGGGGGGTGGGGGGGGGGTGGGGGTGGGGTCTGTCTTCAGCTCATTAAAAATGAAAACAAAAACAAACAAAAAATTATGCAACATAATGGTTCCGACAGTTTAGAATAACTTTAACGAAAATAAAGTGATTTGGTAAACGGAATGATGAATAAATGAATGAAGAATTTTTTGCATCACTTGCACCGTACATGTGTTGTTCCTTCATTTTCGCAATAAAGGGAAATTATCCACACAGCAACACAGGACCCACAGCAAACTTGGCACTTGTCATAATGTTCTAAAGCGTAGATTTGACAAGGGCTTGTCTTCGCTTGAGGAATAGTACCAATGTGAACTGACGTCAGCACCGACGGTTTAATTTGGGCAAGCATTGGGGGTAAGAACTTAAAGTTCTACAACCAAGAATGTCGAATGTTGATCTGACCAAAGCCTTTGACACTGTCAGTAGGGAGGGGCTTTGGAGAATTATGGCGAAGTAGGGATGCCCCAGAAAGTTCATTGCCATTGTACGCCAACTTCACGACGGAATGCTGGCCGGAGTCCAAGACAACGGCGAGACATCTAAATCGTTCCCAGTCTCAAACGGAGTGAAGCAGGGTTGTGTTCTTGCTCCCACTCTGTTCAGCCTCATGTTCTCGGCTATGTTGACTGACACATTCAGTGACGCAGAGATAGGCATCGTCATCAAGTACCGTACAGATGGATCAGTCTTCAATCTCAGGAGACTTCAAGCGAAAACCAAGGTCTCGACAGACACTGTTAATGACTTCCTCTTCGCGGACGACTGTGCCCTCAACGCTGTCTCAGAGGCCACAATGCAACACATTGTTGACAAGTTCTCTACTGCTTGCAACAACTTCGGCTTGACAATCAATACGAAAAAGACTGAAGTGATGCACCAGCCAGCCCCTGGAAAGCCATACGTTGAGCCAGTCATCACCATCACTTGTCAGCAACTGAACGCGGTGGATAAGTTCACCCACCTAGGCAGCACTCTGTCCAGAAACGTTGTCATCGACGATGAGGTGAATGCCCGGCTCGCCAAAGCTAGCGCCGCTTTTGGCGGACTTCACAAGAACATATGGAACAGGAGAGGCATCACCCTAGAGACCAAGATCAAGGTGTATCGGGCCATAGTTCTCACCACACTGCTCTATGGCTGTGAAACATGGACGGTTTACCAGCGTCACGCCAGGAAACTGAACCATTTCCACACCACCTGCCTCAGAAGACTCAGGGGCATTAAGTGGCGAGATAAGATTCCGGACACCGAAGTCCTCACTTGTGCTGGCCTGCCTAGCATCTTCACCATCCTGATGCAGTCATAGCTTCGCTGGGCAGGTCATGTAGTTCGCATGCCAGACCATCGACTGTTAAAGAAACTATTGTTTGGCGAACTACAACAAGGAAAACACTCTCAAGGAGGCCAGAAGAAACGTTTCAAAGACAACCTCAAATCTTCCCTGAAGGCCTTCAACATCAGCCACATAACATGGGAGCAGACTGCCCAGGACAGAGACGGGTGGCGATCAGTTGTCCGCAAAGGTTCAGAAACCTGTGAAAGTAACAGAATTGCTGCAGCTGAGCAGCGCAGGATGATCAGGAAGACCAGTGTCAACAGATCTCCAACTGCCGCCACCATCCCCTGTCTATACTGTGATAGGTCTTTCCGGGCGCAGATCGGCCTAACCAGCCACCTACGCACTCACCCCCCGATCCTAGGACGACTAGGTGGTCTTCGTCGTCTCGACGGACAAAACAACAACAGTACCAACGATCATGTGAACTGACGTCAGCACCGACGGTTTAATTTGTGCATGCATTGGGGGTAAGAACTTAAGTTTTACAAACCAAGAGAGTTCTAGCTTTTTATGTGGGAGCTGACATGCTCTTGTTATGCTCTGTGTGTTCGAAGACAGAATGTTGACTTAAGTCGCACGAGTGATGAACGTCGGAGTTTATTATGTCTAAGAAAGAAGCAGTGAAAGAATTAAAATGTAGTAACTGTTATGAACATTGTTCTTTTCCTCTCAAAATGACGCACATCTGTCAGGGGGGGAGGGGGGGGGGGCGTTCTGGTGGCAAGGTTGCCTCCCATCCTCTTCTCTCTCTCTCTCTGTCTTTCCCTCTCTCTCCCTCTCTCTCTCCTTCCCTCTCCCTGTCTCCCTCTCTCGCCATCTCTCTCTATTTTTCTCTCCCCATCTCTTTCTTTCTCTCTCTCTCTCTCTCTCTCTCTCTCTCTCTCTCTCTCTCTCTCTCTCTCTCTCTCCTTGCTCTCTCCTTTCTCTCTCTCTCCCTCCCTCCCTCCCTGTCTCCCTCCCCCTCCATCTCTCTTTCTCTCCCCAAAGCGGATACAAACAACAACAACAACAAGAAAAAAAGGCAAAACAGCAACAACGCAGTCTCCTTCCCCAACTGGACTCCAACACCTGCTGACGGTGAGAGCACATCAGATCCGGAGAAAGAGAGTAGAGATCGGAGACCCCTCTCCCCCCCCCCCCCCCCCCCCCCCCCCCCCCCCCCCTTGGACACAACAGCCGAGTGAGGCCACGTCGTCCACTAAAAGGCTGTCGCTTCGCCCACTAAAAGGCTGTCGCTCGCCTCAACAACAAAACCCGGATGCTGCCAGAAATCAGCGAGGCGTGACACAGGTGAACGCTTTCATCAGCACGTCAACCGCCAGACAGGCAAAAGCTATCAGCCCTCCTCCACGCCAATGGCCTCTCCCGGAAATCAGTCAAGCAGCGCGCAGCCAGCGGATTGGTCGGTGGTTATTCAACTTTTAAGGAGCCAGTATGGAGTGGGGGGTGGTGGTAGTGGGGGGACTCTCGGGGATCCGCCACCTGTGAAAAGCATTCTTGCCCTGATTTTGACACGGTATAGGTCACTAGGTCACAAAGATTGACTTAGTGGCCACAGCTAAGGAGATCGAACAGAGGACTGTTTAGTTGCTGAGGTTGCTTTTTTGTTGTTGTTGTTGTTGTTTTGTTTTTTTTTCGCTCCTTGGACATTGCCATTGCTTGCCCATCTTTCCGCGCGTTGTTGTTCCGCAGGTGGTGTAGCTAAAGTGCTAGAAAGGCCAGCTGATTCCCCTACTTCCCTGCGAAGGGTGTCCTGCTTCGTCGTAACGTTTGGTGTGTGTGTGTGTGTGTGTGCGCGCGCGCGCGCGCGCGTGCGTGTTTTGAATGGACGAGTGCCAAGTTTGCAGTCAAACTTCGAATCTTGTTGGTGCCTTACATTAACCTGACAGTTTTACGATAAACAGAAATGTCGCCGTGGTCCTGTGACCTGTCGGATGAGTTTTATCTGTTTAGGTGCACGGGAACTCACACACACACACACACACACACACACAGGTTGCACATAATTCGAAAAAAGCTTCCCTCTTCGCCCTTTCACGCATTAAGGCAACATTTATCATGTTTGCGTCAAGGATTAAGTGCATTTAAAACGGAACGAATCCGAATTACAAACACAAGATCGTTTTAAATTCGTTTTTTTTTTTGTTTGTTTGTTTTTGTTTTTTTATGTTTTCTTCATGAATATTAAGATCGTGTCGGGGATCCGTGATTCATCATATTTTGCAAACTCTTTCGCGATTGGACCACGGAGCCTGCCTCAAACACTTATTGTTGCTGTCGCTGTCCAACTTAATGCGTCGAATAGTCCGTCGTTCTGCGTCAGTGGTGTCAGTGCGATGTTGGATACCAAGGTCCTATCCTACTCGCCTCCTACTCCCCCCTCCCCCTTCCCGCCCCCCAACTCCACCCATACACCCCTCCACCCCCTTGCTCTCCTGGGACGGGAGACCTGCGTTACTGTATCACCTTTAGAAATTGAAACGAGCCAGGACCTTCACTCAGGAAGGCTCAGATCTCCGTCAAGGTCGACGAATTCCGGACCCGTCCTAGGATCCGGATCCAGGCCACAAATTATCATCCCCCAAATTCAACGGTTTTTATTTTTCATTTTTTTAGCTACATTCTATATTTTCCGCCACATTTGATTCAAATCGGCTCAGCCGTGTGTGTGTGTGTGTGTGTGTGTGTTTTGTAACTTAGCTGGCAGACAGACGAAGCGACTAATCCAACAGACAATCAGAAGAAGACTGCTGGGATGGGAGACGTAACCCTTCTGTGGTGGGGGGGGGGGGGGGGGGGGGGGGGGGGGGGGGGGGGGGGGGGGGGCGGCAGGGAGGGGGGCGGCGGCATTGTTTTCCGTTAGGATCCTCGCTTTGCAGGGGACATGAATGTGACCGAAACAAGGATATCTTTCAAGGAAAGCGAAGTCAGTATCCTTTTTCTTCTCTTTAAAAAGAATTATTAGTGGGTCCGCCAAACAAAAGGGACAAACAAATTA
>CM031615.1:59838937-59843937 GCA_018398815.1 Conus ventricosus | reverse complement strand
ACCACGCCTCACCGTGAGTGGCACACGACATGGAGTACGTCACAGGGCCTCCGTACCCTTCAAAAGACAAGAACAAGAAAAGAAGAGCTGCCCGCGTGTAAACGGCACAAAACCGCTCCTTCCCCACGGCCGCCCTCGGAACATGTAAAAACTCTTTCAGGCCCGGACAGATTTGAAACAGTTTGCCATCCGTCTACGAGCTCCACTCCTTCTGCCTGAGGTCCCCGACGCAAGCCCGGGCTCCGGGTTTCCCATCAGTCAAGGGACAGACAGCCTGCCATGGCCGGGAACCCAAGCAAAAACCATTGCTGCATCCATCCGATTTCAGAGAGGTGAACAGCGTGAACAATTTCAAGAGCTAAGGGTGCTGGAGGCTACAGTAAAAAGAAGAATTCATCAGATTCAATAAGGAACGAGCCCATGTCAACATTTGAAAAGTTTCTGTAATTCGTATGGGCCATCTTGAGACTTCTTCTTCTCGTTCGCCATCCCGTTAGATGAGCAGCCCGGTGTCCTCGATGAAGGCTGCCGTCCGTCGCAGTTCCTCCAGGGTGCCGTACAGCTTGGCTTCCACTGCTGTCGTTGGCCAGTACTTTTTTCCTGGATGCTGCATACGTCGTACAGACTTGAAGGATGTGGTCAGTTGTAATTGGTCCCTCACCACAAGGGCACTCTCCACTCTGTCCGATGCCAAATTTTGTGTGCATGTGGTGGAGCAGACGATTGTGTCCAGTCATCAGGCGGAAGATATTGACCTGTTACGTCGTCTCAGCAAATGGTATGTGTCTCTGGGTTGTATTTGGGATGCAGGAGGCGCCATTTTATTCCTTGCTGTGCCTTGATGATTGTCCTAATTTCATCATATGACACCAGGTTGTTGGCCTGCTCCTTCTGTGCACCGTCTTTTGCCAGAATGTCCGCTTTTTCGTTGCCTCTGATGCCACAGTGTGCCGGTACCCATTGTATCACCACTTTCTCCACTCTGGCACTCAGGGCAACAAGGGCTGAAGTGAGATGGTTCTGTTCTTTGCAGCGGGAGTTCTTGAGGGCTTGGAGCATGGAGAGAGCGTCAGAGAACACCACCACCTGCTCTGTTGTTCTTGTGGAGTTCTGCAAGACTGTTGTGGCTGCCTCACAGAGGGCTTCTCGCTCAGCTCGGAAGTTGGGGGAGCATTTTCCTGTTGGAATTGCAATTTCTTCATCTCCGTCTTTGTATCGGAGGAAAGTTGCACTGGCTCCCCGTTGAAGAAAGAATTAAATACAAATGTTGTTGTCTCTGCTTCAATATTTTCACTGGCGATGCCCCTGCCTATCTATCCGATCTCCTTCAAGTATATGTCCCATCACGTACGCTCCGCTCCTCCACCGACACTAGGACCTTCCGCTTTCCCAGTTACCGCCCCCATCGTAAACAGCATGGCGAACGAGCTTTCTCATACGCAGCTCCCAAACTCTGGAATAAACTCCCTATGACTTAAGACATTCTCAAACCTTTTCTTCCTTCAAAACCTCCCTGAAAACCTACCTTTTCAAACAATACTAAAAAGACAGTCATTACCAGATAGTTGATTGACTTTTGTTATTTTGTGGATTGCTTAGTAGTTTGTGCTTGTTGCGGCTGTTGTGTATTGTGTGTCTGTGCGTGAGAGTGTGTGTGCGCGTGGGAGAGAATGAGAGAGAGCCTTTGTTTTTCATTTCTGAGCCGTTTTTTTCAATGCATTTTCTTTACATTTAGCAATTGCATTTTTTCTGCCTTTGTAAAGCGCCTTGTGCCGTGGAAGGCGCTATATAAATCCCCATTATTATTATTATTATAGGAAGATTCCAGCTCCATCATCCTTCGTTGCTTCTGTGGCGGAACCATCTGTGAAGACATGGGTCCAGTCTTCCTGGGGGTACTAGTTGCAGATATACTCCATGGCTAGGGCCTTCCTTTGGGTGTCTGACTGTATTCCTCTCTTCTCCACTCCGGGAATGCTGGTGACGACTGTTGGGAACACCTGCCTCTTCCAAGATGGGTGGGTGACATTTGCCGGGATAGGCTTTGCTTCGTGTTCCATCAAGACTGGGCTTTGTCTTTTAAGGCGTCTTGACTGATGGATGAAGCTGCCTCTTTGCAATCGGCTCTTGGTGGGTCTGCTCATTCTGTTGTTCATTGGATGGTTTTCAAGGCGTTTGAATTTAGCTGCCTGGATGAGGATCTTTGTGTCCCTTCTGTCCTCCAATGACTGTAGCCCAGTGGTCTCCTCCATCTTCAGGATTGGGGTGGATCTCATGGCGCCAGTTATGACACGCTGAGCTTGGTTCTGTATCTTATTGAGATGGTCGAAGTTAGACTTTGAGCCATCTTGAGACGATCTTGGGGAACTTGAACCTCTCGCTTAGACTAAGTAAAACAGATCGGAGAATAGGCTGGTCACTGCATCCAAATACTGGAAAGCATATTTCAATTGTGGTATCTACAACACACACACACACACACACACACACACACACACACACACACACGCACACACGCACGCACGCACGCAGAGAGAGAGAGAGAGAGAGAGAGAGAGAGAGAGAGAGAGAGAGAGAGAGAGAGAGAGAGAGAGAGAGAACACGGGTAAATATGGTCGACAATTGTTTGGGAAGCAGCAGTGATTCTTTTGGATTTATCAACTGATTGAATAAGTCTAAACAAATAAGTCTAAACGAGTTGTAGGTTTGAATCCAAAGATTTATTCACAGTTATAAGGGCAATGTTAAAAATCACTCGATAAGATCATTTCTTTCGAAAACAACATTAGTGTAAACTCTTCCGTGCAACCAGTGTACTATGCTTGGGTACGGCGTAGTATTTAAATCCTGAAAGGACTGATGTTGAAGGGGTAGTTCTATCCACAGTGATTTGTTTAGGGGATAGCTTCAAGTGAAAGGATATGATTGAATTTGATATGTCGATGAACATATGTAATGAAGCTGTTTCTCTTGATTGGGAACGGTCTTTTCAAACATTGTTATAACCAGATAATACCAGTTCCGAGTCAGCAATATAATACTACCAATATTGAGTCTGCCAAACCAAACTAAAATTGTTTTCATACTCATGGGCACTCGCCGACTGAAACTGCCTCAAGCACGAGTGAGAACACATGGAACCAGAGAGAGAGAGACAGACAGACAGACAGACAGAGACAGAGAGAGACAGAAAGACAGAGAGAGAAGGGGAGGAGAGAGAGAGAGAGAGAGAGAGAGAGAGAGAGAGAGAGAGAGAGAGAGAGAGAGAGGAGAGAGAGGAGAGAGAGAGCAGACAGACAGACAGACAGAAGAGAAGAAGAAGAAGAAGAAGAAGAAAAAGATGACGATGATGATGATAAAGAAACAAGTATACCAATCACAAACATAGTGGTAAGCGATCAGTACAGGGTTATGTCATTACTATCATCATCATCTTATCATCATTATCATCATCATCATCATCATCATCATCATCATCATCATCATCATTCATCTCTCTCTTCTCTCTCTCTCTCTCTCTCTCTCTCTCTCTCTCTCTCTCTCTCTCTCTCCTCTCTCTCTCTCTCTCTCTCTCTCGTTGACGTCATAACGGACAAACCAGGATGCAGAGTGCAGGACGCGTTAATTGCTCGGCTGCACCGGGCGACACCGACCTCTTGAGAAGGGTCAGCAAAGTGTGCAGGGCAAGAAACAGGGGAAACAATTCATCATGCAGCGGTTGATTCTTTACTGATAAATCCGCCTTGCTGGCGTGAACCGTATTACGTCTGAAAATGAGACTTTAGTTCGGGATGCATGCTTTGACTTCCGTTTCCGTCGCCGTTCTGTGACTTCGTCTGGTGTGCTTTCTTTCGAAATTGTGGTGTGTGTGTGTGTGTGTGTGTGTTGTGTGTTGTGTGTGTTGTGTGTGTGTGTGTGTGTTTCGTTCGTTCTTCTCTTTAACGCTTTTCACATGCTGGTGATATTAGACGAGATGATACTTGTGGTGTGTGTGTGTGTGTTGTGTGTTTGGTGTGTGTGTGTGTGTGTGTGTGTGTGTGTGTGTGTGTGTGTGTGTGTGTGTGTTGTGTGGTGTGTGTGTGTGTGTGTGTGTGTGTGTGTGTGTGTGTGTGTGTGTGGTGTGTGTAGTGTTGTGTGGTGGTGGTGGTGTGTGTGTGGTGTGTGAAGGAGGTGGGGGAAGGGTGTTTGAGGGGGGGGGGGGGGGGGGGGGTTCGGAGTCCTCTCATCTCCCCAAGTAAAGAAAAACATCAAGACCAGAAATTACAAATACAACAAAAGCAACTCAAAGAGAGCATTCCGGGAAAAAATAAAGATAAAGAAACGACGAGAGTTTGTAAAGAAATTGTCACAGAAATACATGATCAGCAATTATTCTTGTAAGTATTCACTGCTTTCACGCCTCCTCCCCTCCCTTGCCCTTCACCCCCCATTTCCTCTCCCCTCCCTAACGCCTACTTCCCAGTCGCTCAGCAACTTCGGGTCAGCGCGGTGCATAAAGTAAACTAAAGATTGTGTTGCTAGTGTAATCTACTATTCATTCGTTGATCGGGAATACGTTCTGGCGATATCGCTAGCCGCCGTGACGGAATGGTTAGCGTCGCGGATTCCCGGCTGGGAGGTCGTGGGTTCGATTCCCATCAGAGCCATTCATTTGTGGGATTTTTCTGCCCCGACCGGCTGCTACCAAGAGTTGAACTTGCTACGGGCTCAACTGGGAAGACCGGGGACACAAAAACGTTGAGTTTCATCCACTTAATGGATGCGTCTTTGAGAGTGTTGCTGTAACTGCCCGACCAACACTGCAGGTGTGTGTATCTCCAGGGCCTGGTTGACGCCGGGTTGCATCATGAAAGTAAGCGTGGAGTGCAGCCTTGTCGTGCAGTCTCAGACCAAAATGAATACCCGTAACATCATTTTCAACATCCTCATCCTTATCGATCAGCATTAAAAAAAAAATCCCAAATTCAGCGGCCCTTCATGCCCTGCTCTCATGGTGACCT
>CM031615.1:59798937-59806437 GCA_018398815.1 Conus ventricosus | reverse complement strand
GCTTCTATCGAGACCCTGATGCAAGAGGAGTGGAGGACACAGACGCATAAACTTTAGGATTGTTACCATGTACCACTGGTGGCCATGAAGAAGGAACAGTTTGATGCGATTACACACAGGCCACTGCTCTTACATTTACACACCTACATCTCCAATGGCGAACATCCTCGATGGTTCGTCCTGTGTGATGTATAGTAGTAGGCTTCCACGTCGGTCGTAGCTGACCATGGATAGAGTATATCCGACCTAAGATTTAGCTATCTGGGCTGTCTGCTCGACCCGAGCAGCGTCGCCTGTGGCTGTAGAGACAGATGCGAGAGTGGCAGTCTCTATCGCAGCGGTCACATCTGTGTATTCACCTGGTTTGTTGGCTGTCGTCCCCTTTCTGCGGTCTCGCTTTTCTGCTGCAGCAGCTGTCAGTTTGTCTCCGCCAATCTGCAGCTGTTTCTTGAGAGTGCTTCTCCAGCTGTTGCGGTCTGCTGCCAGGTCCGCCCAGGACTCCGTGTTGATCTCAAGCGCCTTCATGTCTCTTTTGCAAACGTCTTTGTATCTCAGCTGTGGGCGGCCAGCGGGGCGGCCAGTGCTTCTCTGCCCTGTGGCAGAAGTGATATACCACTCACTACAAAACCATGGTTTTGTAAAGCGTCAGGACATGCAAGATGCGAGACAGAAACCCTTTACAGCAGACTCCATCAACATCTTGTTCATACATGTCCTACCCGATGTGGCTGGCAAGTTCCTGAAAGGATGAAACTTTTTTTTTTTTTACCTGATCAAAAATTTTACGTAACATTTTCGAAACAGTTTTAGCATTTTCAGAACATCTCTTTATGTGTATGTGATTTATTTTAAACAGTCTATGTAGAGATTGACTTTGACGAAGTGACAGCACTGACGTAATTTATGTCCCTTTGCGGTCGGCTCGGCTCTAAGCAACATGAATTTGATTGAATTAGGGAGAGGGGAAGAGAGAGGTGGGAGGGAAGGGGAGGGGGGGGGGGGGGCTGAGTCAGGGTTGGGGGGAAAGGGATGGAAGAAGGAGCGTGGAAAGGCATGTCTCTCCTCCCTCCCTCGAATTTCCCTTTTCCCTGCCCCCCCCCCCCCCCCCCCCCCTCCCCATTCTGCCACAGACGCTGTGTACAGAGAGGGGGCATTGGCCTGAACACTGCAGCGCGTGACGACAGGCCGTTTGACGCCGTGACAGGCTGTACGTCGGGGAAATTGTCACTCACACAGCCCGATCGTTACCCTCCGGTGGTGAATTAAGTTTGTGCCGGGCACTAAATAAACGGAACATGGCGGGAGATGCAAATCGGACAAGCAAAATAAAGTGGCGTTTGTTTTGGGGCTTTCTTCACTGGGGCTAAAAGAAATAACGACAACTACAAATCGAAGTGTGTGTGTGTGTGTGTGGAAATGTGGGTATGGTATGGTATGGTATGGTATGGTGTGGTGTGGTGTGGTGTGGTGTGGTGTGGTGTGGTGTGGTATGGTATGGTATGGTATGGTGTGTGTGTGTGGTATGGTATGGTATGGTATGGTATGGTATGGCATGGCATGGCATGGCATGGTATGGTATGGTATGGTATGGTATGGTATGGCATGGATGGCAAGGGGCACATGGTATCAGGAGCTGTAGGCAGGAGGCATGCAGAGATGAAAGTAAAGTATAATGGCCAACAGGAAATGGATAGTGGTGGAAGACAGCATGGGTGAACCACGTAATGAATGGCATATGGACCTGGAAGACCAGCTATTGAACTGTATATGTTTCCAGTGTCTTGAAGTAAAATGGAACAGGAGAACTCGGTTGGCGGTTGCTAGGCCAGGAAGCAAAGGGGACACACGTGACTCCAGGCGAACACAGCGCGGACCACGAAAATGGACACAGGAAGTCCAACAAGGACCCCCAGAACATGACAGAAACCCCCTCCAGAGACATCTGATGCACATGAACCATGTACATCCCAAACCCTCATCATGACCTGAAATGATTCTGATCAAACCCTGCCACAGGAAACGGGAAGGTGGCCAGGTCAAACAAAACTGGAGTATGCCTAGTCTGGCTGGCAGGCGCCCAGAGTGGTACCCGGGAGACCAGAAGACCTCGCCATGGAAGCTGGAAACACCAGAGATGATAGCGCGTGGGTTATATCCACTCATCGAAAACAAAAATGGGATGTCCTGTAGAGAAAGGGAAGGAGAACACCAAAAGACATAAGTACACTGTGGTGCATGAATGTTTGAGCCACTCGATGAATGGCAAGAGGGAGGAGGCAGCGGGAGAAACGGGTTTTCCGGCTGGGATAGGCTTGTGTTTGTAAGACACTCTGGCTGCTGGCCATAAAGTTTCTCCTGCTGTATGGTGTTATGGTTGGTTGTGTGGTATGGTAGGTTGGTTGTGCCTGATGCTATGGTATGTTGGCTAGTATGGTGTGGTGGGTTTGGTTTGGGGTTTGGTGTGGTATGGTGTGGTGTGGTATGGTATGGTATGGTATGGTATGGTATAGTTTGGTATGGTGTGGTGTGGTGTGGTATGGTATGGTGTGGTGTGGTGTGGTATGGTATGGTTATGGTAAGTATGGTATGATGGTATGGTATGGTATGGTATGGCATGGCATGGCATGGTTTGGTATGGTATGGTATAGGTATGGTACGTATGGTGTGGTAATGGTATGGTATGATGTGGTATGGTGGTATAGGATGGTGTGGAAATGGTATGGTGTGGTATGGTACAATATGGTATGGTATGTAGGAATATGGTTATGGTATGGTAAATATGGTGTGGTATGGTATGGTGTGGTATGGTACAATATGGTATGGTAGACAATATGGCATGGTAATGGTATGGTATGTATGGTATGGTATGGTCATGGTATGGTATGGTATGGTACAATATGGTATGGTATGTATGGTATAGGTATGGTATGGTATGGTAAATGGTATGGTTTGGATAGGTGTGTGTGGTGTGGTATGGTGTTGATGGTATGTGTGGTGTGATGGTATGGTGGGTTATGATGGTGTGGTGTGGTGTGGTAGGGTGTGGTGTGGTATGGTAGGGTGGTGATGTGGTGTGGTAGGGTGGGTGTGGTGTGTATATGGTGTGGTGTTGTGTGTGTATGGTACAGAAATGGTATGGTAAGGCATGGCATGGCATGGCATGGTATGACACGGTACAGTACGTGTGGTATGGTGTGGAAATTCTATGGCAGGCGCAATACAGAACGGCACGGCATGATATGGTGTGGTCTGAGTTTTCAGAACACATTCTCGTAATCTCCCTGGGGCAAGTCCCTCGTCGACGTGGATCTTAAACACGCTGTAAGAGCTTTTGCCGCGACAAACGGGACCTCGACGGTTGACTGTCTTTGAAAACAAACAAACAAACAGTAAGCATTCAGATCACACTGAATTTGTACCAAAAGGTGACGGAAAAACGGGCGCAGTCCCAGACCCGAACCACAATATCCGGGATGCCTTTTTCCTAGCCGAGTGCGTCAACCACGAGCCACATCAAAGTCGAATAACTGTTGTTACATTTTCTACTCTTTCCTACACCCCCCCCCCCCCCCCCCCCCCTCTTAACCTTTTCCTACCTTTTCTGCGTGTTTCTACAATGTCCTACACTTGCTGCCTTTCCAACATGTCTCCATCGTTCTGACATTTCCACCGTGTTAACCTTTCCTCCTTTTCCTTTCCTTCTTCTCTGGATGTCCTGCTTTCTCCGATCTCTGATCATTTCCCGCATATCCTGCCTTTCCTCGCGTTCCTTAATTTTCTCATCTTACCTGCCAATTTCTTCCTATATGTGGGCATACCTTTTCTGCATTTCGTACCTGTACCTGTATTTCATACCCCCCCCCCCCCCCCCCCCCCCGCCCCCACGTTTATAAATTTCAAACTTTGAAAAGAGAGGGTAGTTACCGACAAAGACACAGACAAACAAGAGTAAAGGACTGGTCCTGTACTCTTGTTTGTCTGTGTCCTTGTCGTAACTAACCCCTCTCTTTTCAAATTTTGCTTCATTTTCCGCGATCAGTCATTGTTTTGAAACTCACGTTCAAACGTTTTCCTATACTTCCTCATTTTTTTTTCCCGCATTTCCCTACTTTTTCCAAAAACCCGTTACTGCCTCGTCGTTCTTTTTCCCACCCTCCATTATCTTTTCCTGGTTCCCCACACAGGTCCAAGTGTTGCTGAATGTTGGGGGAGATGGTAGGAGAAGGTAGGAAACGTAGGGAAGTGTCGTGTACCGGCTGAACTCGCCCCGCTGGCTGTGGCGGAGAAATCCGGGAGCCGCGGGGGCCCTGATGAGGGGTGTTGTAGGCAATCAGCGAGTCGTTCCGCATTCCTTCAGGGAACGGCGCGGCCCCTTGAGATGACGATCTTTCTCCGTTCTCACGAGAGAAATTCTCTCCGTCCGTCTGTCTGTCTGTCTGTCTCTGTCTGTCTCTCTGTCTCTGTCTCTGTCTCTGTCTCTCTCTCTCTCTCTCTCTCTCTCTCTCTCTCTCTCTCTCTCTCTCTCTCTCACTCTCTCCCCCCCTCTCTCTCCCTCTCTCTCTCTCTCTGTTTGCGCACGCCCATGCGTGTTTATGTGTCCGTATGCTTTAGCAGCGGCAGCAGCAATTAAAAGCAGCAGCTGTAGTAGCAGCAGAGAGCAGCGACAGAATAAATGCGGCAGTAGCAGTGAAAAACAAACAAACAAAAAAAAGCAGTAGCGGTAGCAACAACAAAAGCAATTATAACAGCAGTAGTTGGGCAAGTATCAGCAATAAAGGCAGTAGTTTTAGCAACAGCGATAAACCCGCAACAAAAGCGTTAAAAATGGTAGTTGTAGCGGCATCAATAAAAACAGTTGTAGCGGCAGCAGTCAAAAACGGTAGTTGCACAAGCAGCAGAAGCAACAATAAAAGCGGTAGTTGTAGCAGCAGCAGCAATGAAAGAAGTAGATGTAGCACTATTGCGGAGGCAATGGCAGCTGCAACAGAAGCAACAAAAGCTAATGGTTGCATGGTGAGAAACGGCAGCAATAAAAGAAACGCTTATAGCAGCAGGAGCAGTGACAGCAGCAGCAGCAGCAATAATCAAAGCAGTTGTACCAGCGCCAGCAGCAGAAACAAAAATAGTTGATGGAACAGCAACAACAGAAATAACAGTAGTTGTAGCAGTAGCAGCAGCAGCAGTAAGAAACGAAGAAGTTATATAATTGTAGAAACAGCAACACACACACACACACACACACACACACACACACACACACACACACACACACACACACACACACACACACACAGAGTTGTACCGGTAGTAGCAGTAGCAGCAGCCCTAAACGGGGCGACAGATAATAATGACAACAACAATAATAATGAATATTTATGGCGCTTAATCTTACATAAGCCACAAGCGCTTACACATGCAGAAAAGATTACAGAAAACATAAATGAAACCAATAAGAAGATAAATATTGCTATAAGTACCATGCACCTCCAAACAAGAGTGCATATTGACACACACACACAAACACACACACACACACACACACACACACACACACACAGAGAGAGAGAGAGAGAGAGAGAGAGAGAGAGAGAGAGAGAGAGAGAGAGAGAGAGAGAGAGAGAGCAGCAGCGACACCAGCAATCAAAGTAGAGTTATGGCAGCAGCGGCACTAAAGCAGTACTCGCAGCGGCAACAACAACAACAGCGGGAGTCATAGCAGTTGTTTGTCCTTCGCAGGCGAAGATGACAACGACTTCTGCCATCACCGGGTGGTGGCAGTGTGTGTACGAAGATGACTGATCAGGCCGATCCTTACACTGAACAGTCTGTTGCAGTGTGGACAGGGCAGACTCGGAGACGAGCCAGGCTGAAAGGTAGTGTTCGCTCTGGGTTTTTTTTTGTGGTTTTGTTCCGAAGCTGACGTTTTTGCTCCTGTGCCTCCACTCGCCTCGTTTCAAAGTCTTTCCCTCCGGATTTGATCATGGCGCGCCAGGTTGAACGATCTTGCGCAGCTTCTTCCCAGGAGGCAGGGGCGATGCTACAGCACTTCAGTGAGGCCTTCAGTGTGTCTTTGTAGCGCTTCTTTTGTCCTCCATGCGAACGCTTGCCTTCCAGTTACAGTAGCACCAGCAGCAGCAGCAGCAGCAATAAACAGCAGTAGGCTACTTGTGGAAGCAACAACAATAAAAGTACCCGTAGCAAGAGCAACAGCAGCAACGATTTTTTTTATTTATTAAAAAGATAATGAAGCAGTGGCAGAAGCAGCAACAACAATAGAAGTCGTTTTGCCTGCAGCAACAGCAGCAGCAATGAAAAAGAAAATTGAAGAAGCAGTGAAAGTCGCAGCAACAAAAGTAGAAGAAGCAGTGACAGCTGCAGCAACAAAGTAGAAGAAGCAGTGACAGCTGCAGCAACAAAAGTAGAAGAAGCAGTGACAGCTACAGCAACAAAAGCAGTAACACCCGAAGAAATAGTGACAGCTGCAGCAACAAAAGCAGTAACAGCCGAAGAAATAGTGACAGCTGCAGCAACAAATGCAGTAACAGCCGAAGAAATAGTGACAGCTGCAGCAACAAAAGCAGTCACAGCCGAAGTAATAATGACAGCTGCAGCAACAAAAGCAGTAACAGCCGAAGAAATAGTGACAGCTGCAGCAACAAAAGCAATAACAGCCGAAGAAATAGTGACAGTTGCAGCAACAAATGCAGTAACAGCTGAAGAAATAATGACAGCTGCAGCAACAAAAGCAGTAACAGCTGAAGAAATAGTGACAGCTACAGAAACAAAAGCAGTCACAGCCGAAGAAATAGTGACAGCTGCAGCAACAAAAGCAGTAACAGCTGAAGAAATAATGACAGTTGCAGCAACAAAAGCAGTAACAGCTGAAGAAATAATGACAGCTGCAGCAACAAAAGCAGTAACAGCTGAAAAATAGTGACAGCTACAGCAACAAAAGCAATCACAGCCGAAGAAATAATGACAGCTGCAGCAACAAAAGCAGTAACAGCCGAAGAAATAGTGACAGCTGCAGCAACAAAAGCAGCAACAGCCGAAGAAATAATGACAGCTGCAGCAACAAAAACAGTAACAGCTGAAGAAATAATGCCAGCTGCAGCAACAAAAGCAGTCACAGCTGAAAAAATAGTGACAGCTGCAGCAACAAAAGCAGTCACAGCTGAAGAAATAATGACAGCTGCAGCAACAAAAGCAGTAACAGCTGAAGAAATAACGACAGCTGCAGCAACAAAAGCAGTAACAGCTGAAGAAATAATGACAGCTGCAACAACAAATGCAGTAACAGCCGAAGAAATAATGACAGCTGCAGCAACAAAAACAGTAACAGCTGAAGAAATAGTGACAGCTGCAGCAACAAAAGCAGTAACAGCCGAAGAAATAATGACAGCTGCAGCAACAAAAGCAGTAACAGCTGAAGAAATAGTGACAGCTGCAGCAACAAAAGCAGTAACAGCCGAAGAAATAGTGACAGTTGCAGCAACAAAT
>CM031615.1:59781437-59791437 GCA_018398815.1 Conus ventricosus | reverse complement strand
AGCTTTTAGGACCACTCTGTCGTCACCATACTGTTTTACACGCGTTCAATACAAGCTTTTAGGGACCACTCTGTCGTCACCATACTGTGTTACATGCGTTGAATACAAGCTTTTAGGGACCACTCTGTCGTCACCATACTGTTTTACACGCGTTGAATACAAGCTTTTAGGGACCACTCTGTCGTCACCATACTGTTTTACACGCGTTGAATGCAAGCTTTTAGGAACCTCTCTGTCGTCACCATACTGCTTTACATGCGTTGAATGCAAGCTTTTAGGGACCACTCTGTCGTCCACCATACTGTTTTACATGCGTTGAATACAAGGTTTTAGGGACAACTCTCTCGTCGCCGTCCTGGCCAAATTAGGGTCTTTTACGTGGAAGCAATGAATCCCTGCAAAGAATTAGCACAGCGGTCTGAAATATGCACGAAAGTGGGCGAGTGGTCATTCCAGAGAACAGCCCAGTTGGCGCGTGCAGCTCTTCTGAGAAATGATCCCGCGCCCGATTTTCTTTCAAAACTGCATCTGAAGGACATGAAGAGGTAACCTGAGCTAGTATCCCAGCTGGCTGAAATGTTGGGGTAAAAAGCGAATGAATGAAAGCAAGGGCGCGTGCATGCGTACGCGTGCGTACCCATGCGCGCGCTTGTGTGTGTGTGTGTGTGTGTGTGTGTGTGTGTGTGTGTGTGTGTGTGTGTGTGTGTGTGTGTACTCGCGCGCGTCCTTGAAACTATACGAGCGTACGCACGTGCGCATGTATTGCGGGTGTGTCTGTATATGCACACGTACGGATGTTTGTACATTCTTCAATGATTGCGCAGTGTGTGTGTGTGTGTGTGTGTGTGTGTGTGTGTGTGTGCGTGCGTGCGTGCGTGCGTGCGTGTGTATCTGGAAGCTTTAGGGCAATCACGAGACAGAGGTATAGCTGGTTGGTCCTCAAGACTAAACACTCATGATTTTATTCAGATAAGGGCCTGGGTCCCTTGCTGACGGGGCTGTTCATGTAACTAAACAAGAGAAAAGAATCCAATGACATATTACAAATAAAAGAATCAACAATCAGACAGCATTCTTCTTACTGTAGATTGAAATACAACGTTGCACGAAAATCACAATTTACAGTCTGTTGAGCACTTGGTAGATATACTTGGCCAAAATGTTTCAATGTAGTCTCATGCTTAGCTCACATAAGCATAGTTAATCTAAAAAAACAAGCAAGCACATGGACCCTAGTGGTATTTTGACTGGATGCATTTTAATCTTACACCACGCAGGGCAAGACAGCAAAATGAACCGTGTCATTCATCTTCTTTACCAATGTTGCATAGACGACAGGTAAGCGTATTTTCATTTCTGACCGCTATATCCAAAACAATGAGGAAGCAAGGCAGATAACCTAGCGAAAGGATAAGGGGGGGGGGGGGGGGGGGGGGGGGGGGGGGGGGGGGGGGGGGGGGGCGGTGGATCGGACGGTGCTGAAGAAAAAAAAAAACTGACGTCATCGGCGGAGCTTTGAAAACATGTGGACTTACCTCGATAATTCCGAGGTTTGAAGCAGGGGAGCTACTTCCGAGTTTTAATTTTGTTGCAGCTAAACGGTACGCAGTAAACAAGTGGGGTATGTTTTGCTCCCATAAGGAAACCTAACACAGAGCAACTTTTATTCAAGACTGGCACAGCCTTTTAAACTTGAATAAAGTCAGACAAATACATAGACGAACAATCTAATAGTGGGGGAAAAACAAGCGCAGGCCAACAACTGAACTGTCTGGCAAAGATTTGGACTTGAGCAGAGGGGAGAGGGGAGTTTGAAGATGGAGAAACTGGGAAAATGAAATTGTTCGTCTATGTATTGTCTGACTTTATTCAAGTTTAAAAGGCTGTGCCAGTCTTGAATAAAAGTTGCTCTGTGTTAGGTTTCCTTATGGGAGCAAAACATACCCCACTTGTTTACTGTTTATCGTTTACTGTTCCCTACCTCATCTCATTTCCGATTTTTCTTTGATTAAATTGAGGTTATTTGTATTTGTTTCTGTCCGTCTGTGTGTTTGTCTTTTGATCTCCCTTGCATCTTTGGGTGGATCCTCAGGCGTAGTCTCAAAGACTGTCCCCTACATTTTATATTATTTGCATAATGTCTTTAGTTTTACAGCAACTTTTTTTCCTCCCCACACTTTCGTTTGGTTGCATTTACTACTCTTCGCTGGCTGCTCTGGGGTGCTATTGGATTCTTTTTTGCACCCATGGTGGTGAGAACACCACAGTATTATGGACTGTGGTGTGTCTCTATTTGACGCCGGGAGCGCAGACACAACTAGCCGTGTCTCCCTGATGAGTCCAGATCCATCGGGCGAAAGGCCTCGGAGCAGGCAATACAAATATATCTGCCTTCAAAAGGGATTGTGATGGTTCCCTTATGCAGCTAGAGAAGAGTTTTTCATATCTGTAACATTTTTTTTTTTAATTTCAATTTCTCAGTTTCTCCATCTTCAAACTCCCATCTCCCCTCCGCTCAAGTCCAAATCTTTGCCAGACAGTTCAGTAATTGTTGGCCTGCGCTTGTGTTGTCCCCCACTATTAGATTGTTCGTCTATATATTTGTCTGACTTTATTCAAGTTTAAAAGGCTATGCCAGTCTTGAATAAAAGTTGCTCTGTGTTAGGTTTCCTTATGGAGCAAAACATACCCACTTGTTTACTGTTTATCGTTTACTGTTCCTACCTCATCTCATTTCCGATTTTGCTTTGATTAAATTGAGGTTATTTGTATTTGTTTCTGTCCGTCTGTGTGTTTGTCTTTTGATCTCCCTTGCATCTTTGGGTGGATCCTCAGGCGTAGGCTCAAAGACTGTCCCCTACATTTTATATTATTTGCATAATGTCTTTAGTTTTACAGCAACTTTTTTTCCTCCCCACACTTTCGTTTGGTTGCATTTACTACTCTTCGCTGGCTGCTCTGGGGGTGCTATTGGATTCTTTTTTGCACCCATGGTGGTGAGAACACCACAGTATTATGGACTGTGGTGTGTCTCTATTTGACGCCGGGAGCGCAGACACAACCAGCCGTGTCTCCCTGATGAGTCCCGATCCAGCGGGCGAAAGGTCTCGGAGCAGGCAATACAAATATCTGCCTTCAAAAGGGATTACGATGGTTCCCTTATGCAGCTAGAGAAGAGTTTTCATATCTGTAACATTTTTTTTTTAAGTTTTTTTTTTTTTAATTTCATTTCCCAGTTTCTCCATCTTCAAACTCCCTCTCCCTCCCCTCAAGTCCAAATCTTTGCCAGACAGTTCAGTTGTTGGCCTGCGCTTGTTTTTCCCCCCACTATTAAATTGTTCGTCTATGTATTTGTCTGACTTTAATCAAGTTTAAAAGGCTGTGCCAGTCTTGAATAAAAGTTGCTCTGTGTTAGGTTTCCTTATGGGAGCAAAGCATACCCCACTTGTTTACTGTTTATCGTTACTGTTCCCTACCTCATCTCATTTCCGATTAAACGGTACGCATTAAGAAGAAAAAGGTACACCCGAAGGTGCGGGTTGGAACCCAGAGAAGTGTTGTCCTCGGCGGGCCGAACAAACGAGCTGGGAGCAATCCTGGCCATGTTCAGTTCAGTTCAGTTCAGTTGGCCCACGGTTCCCTACCCTCACTCTCTCCGCTCCCTTCCTCCCGCTACATTCATGCTTTCAGTTGCGGTGTGTAACCTTGCATCCGCCCCGGAGTCCTTGAGATGGTCACACTGGCCGGACCTTCGGCTGGCCATTAATTGCTGTTAACTGTCTGTCATCGACGACTTTCTGGGGCGGGACACGTTATGTCTTCTGTCCTGAGCAGAACTGCTGAGCAATGCTTTTTTAATCGCCCTGTGGCATATGAGCTGGTGAGGAGGTCGATCGTGGCAAAGTCCCTGTCCTGTAGAATAGGAACAACGCTTTAGAAGATAACGGTGCGTGTGGTGTGTGTGTGTGTGTGTGTGTGTGTGCGCGCGCGCGCGCGTGTGTGTGTGTCCCCGTCTGTCTGTCTGTCTCTCTCTCTCTCTCTCTTCATCTCTCTCTCTCTCTCTCTCTCTCTCTCTTTCTCTCTCTCTCCTCTCTCTCTCCGTGGGTGCATGCGTGCGTGTGTGTGTGGGGGGGGGGGGGGGGGGGGGGGGGGGGGGGGGGGGGGGGGGGGGGGGGGGACGCGTGCGCGCGTCCCTTCGTACGTGTGTGCGTGCGTGTGTGCATACGTGTGTTTGCATCTGTGTGTGCACGTGTTCGCGCACGCTGTACGTGTATGCTTGCGTGCTGTATATGTCAGTGCGTGCACGCTGTCTCTTGTCTTTTCTCTCTCTCTCCCCTTCTCTCTCTGTGTTTGTGTTTGTGCGTGCGTG
This sequence comes from Conus ventricosus, assembly GCA_018398815.1. NCBI lineage: Eukaryota > Metazoa > Mollusca > Gastropoda > Neogastropoda > Conidae > Conus > Conus ventricosus. The sequence continues at coordinate 59,787,068 of CM031615.1, read as the reverse complement.
CGTGCGTGCGTGCGCGTACGTGTGTGTGTGGTGTGTGTGTGTGTGTGTGTGTATCTGTGTATGTGTGTGTGTGTGTGCTAGAATGTGTGTGTGTGTGTTGTGTGTGTGTGTGTGTGTGTGTGATGGAATTATTCCCCACAAAACCTTCTATTTCCCCTGTTCCCCTTCTCGTCACTGTAACAATATAACTAACAGAAACGTCATGCTTATGACCACTTTGCGTTTACGAGTGTCATGTTGACAAGGATTCGACGATCCCCTGTCTGTAAAAACATCATGAGAAGAAAAAATGAAGAAAAGCGTGGGGCCAAGGCTTGCTCATTCTAATTTCTTTTAACAATGGTGATTGTTCAGGGGAAGAAAAACACTCCCAACCTTCTCTTTTTTTATTTTTTTTCCCTTTTTTTTTCTACTTGTTATGCTTAAAGTAGATTCCCTCCCGCTCTTCAGTTGTTTGAGCTTCAATAATGGACAAAAATTCCCTAAGCCCCGCCCCTGGCCCATGCTTTCGTCCCAAGTCCTGGTGTTCATGATTGCTCAGTGGTAGAGCATCGCCCCGTTCCACGAAGCGTCGGAGTTCAATCCCAAGCCCCCCCCCCCCCCCCCCCCCCCCCCCCCCCCCCCCCCCCCCCCCCCATCATGAGCAATTCAAGATGGTATGCCGAAGACAGATCCCCTCTCTCTGCAGTAACAGCATGTGGATGACGTACAGTACCATCGGGGTACCGGTTATTAGGGATGTACACGCTTTTTGGCAAATCGGGTATCCCGACATATATAACAATGTCTGTGAAGAAAAGGGACAGATGAACAAAGAAGACAAAAGCAAAACAACAACAACAACAACAAACGAAGCGATACGATACGATACGATGCGGTACAATACGATACGATACAGTACGATGCGATACGGTACGGTGCGATACGATACAATACAATACAATACGATACGGTACGATGCGATTCAATACAATACAATACAATACGACACGATACAATACGATACAATATGATGCCATACAATACAATACGACACAACCAATACATGCGATGTGATGCGATACGATACAATACAATGCGATACAATACGACAGAATTGCTGCAGCTGAGCAGCGCAGGATGATCAGGAAGACCAGTGTCAACAGATCTCCAACTGCCGCCACCATCCCCGTCTATACTGTGATAGGTCTTTCCGGGCGCAGATCGGCCTGACCAGCCATCTACGCATTCACCCCCGATCCCAGGATGACTAGATGGTCTTCGTCGTCTCTACGGACAAAACAACCACAACACGATGCAGTACGATACGAAGCGATACAATAAAAAGCGATGCGTTTCTAAATCGTTGGTCTGGATGTTCCTCTGTATACAATGAATTCGTGTTTTAGTAGATCAGTCTGTATCTTCCCCAAAATGTTTAGTCTTCATGACGTTATCAGTCTAGTCTTCGTGAAGTCATCAGTCCAGTCTTCCTGAAGTCATCAGTCTAGTCTTCATGAAGTCATCAGTCTAGTCTTCATGACGTCATCAGTCTAGTCTTCGTGAAGTCATCAGTCTTGTCTTAATGACGTCATCAGTCTAGTCTTCATGAAGCCATCAGTCTAGTCTTCGTGAAGTCATCAGTCTAGTCTTCCTGAAGTCATCAGTCTAGTCTTCATGACGTCATCAGTCTAGTCTTCGTGAAGTCATCAGTCTTGTCTTCATGAAGTCATCCGTCTAGACTTCATGAAGTCATCAGTCTTGTCTTTCTGAAGTCATCAGTCTTGTCTTCATGAAGTCATCAGTCTAGTATTCATGAAGTCATCAGTCTTGTCTTCCTGAAGTCATCAGTCTAGTCTTCCTGAAGTCATCAGTCTAGTCTTCCTGAAGTCATCAGTCTAGTCTTCATGAAGTCATCAGTCTTGTCTTCCTGAAGTCATCCGTCTAGTCTTCATGAAGTCATCAGTCTTGTCTTCATGAAGTCATCAGTCTTGTCTTCCTGAAGTCATCAGTCTTGTCTTCATGAAGTCATCAGTCTAGTCTTCCCCAGTGATGCAGAGTTTTTGTGTTGCACTGCGGAACTTGTGATTCCAGGGAATAATCTTTATTAACGAAGTTGGCCGCTGTCTAACGCTTTGTCAGTTGTTTTGTACTCCCAGTTATTATAGAACAGGGAGTACTTTACAATGGGAATGAAGAAATGCTGTCTGTGTGTCTGTCTGCCTGTCTGTGTGTCTGTCCGTGGTCAAAATGTGTTCCACTCACTCCAGACAAAACGTCTGGGCCGATCTTTCTGAAAATTTGTAGGTATGTTCGTTATGGGTCATGGATGATGCCCGATGTTTTATTTTACCAGAATAGCCGATACCAACGGCTATAAATGATAATTTAAAAAAAATCAAGTTTGATAAAGGGAATAATCACCGCACTGTCGAGTTTTTTCTTCCACTAACTGGAAATTGTCTCCCCCCTTTGTCACTGTACACAAGATAAACTGGGAATACGTTTATAAACTTTGCAGTTGTTTTTTTTTTTGTTATGAAATTGAACCATGATGTCTTCAAGCTCCGCGCATAACAGGCACCTGCGAAACGCAAACTAACAACCAGGGAAACACGTCGTCTTGATCTCGCCTGATTGCCAAAGGATTCCAGGGCAGTTCATTTGTAGAACTATAACCCCATCCGTGGTAATTCTAGCTTTGTTAATCAAACTCTCCAATGTGTTCCTGCACTTTATTAAGTAAGACTCGTACATTATAGCACAACTGAAACTAGAAGTGACTGTCTGGATTTTCAGTGAGACTTGAACTTGTACGAAATAAGAGTAGTGTATCTTTTCTATTATCTGTCGCAGTAATGTCAGATCAGTCATGGATTTCTCGAGGGAATGTTTTTTTTTCTTTCTTGTCTTTTTGTGGACGCTGTCTAATCCTGTCAGAAGAAGGCGAAAGAAACAGAAGTGGGAAAAAATGTAATTCTGTCACAAAAGAGACATGTGACCTGTTATGGTCACTTTCTCTGCGAAACCTTTGTTTCCTCCGCTACCATCTCGCTCTCTGGTCAACGCACCCTCTCTCTATTATCATGTAGACCCTACGAATCGGGACAATGTTAATACGTGTGGCTGGACTGTGAGGGAGGGGCCCATTTGGCCCTGTCGGTAAGGCGTCAGACTCCCTTTCCAAGGTCTGGAGTTCGGTTCTCTCTGGAGACAGCCAGAGAGAGAGAGAGAGAGAGAGAGAGAGAGAGAGAGAGAGAGAGAGAGAGAGAGAGAGAGAGAGAGAGAGAGAGAGAGAGAGAGAGAGAGAGAGAGAGAGAGAGGAGAGAGAGAAATGAACGAACGAAATGATTTACTGCTTTAAAGCAGTATAGCTTCCTTAGCAATACGATTCGATCGACCATGATAGAACTGAACTCGGTACATGTTCGTCTGACATGGAAACCATGACAAACTTGTCCTTTTTCCAAACACAGTTCTGGCATATTTCATGTCATTGGTAAGGCACTGGTTACGATGATTCCGTCTGCGGCGTGAGTCTTGAGCCCAGGCTGTCATCCCAGGTAGAACAGGATCAGGCCGTGTAGCGTCTCCAGCGTCCGTGCAGCACGTGCCTGGATGTCAACGTGCCGAGTTCTGTCAACACGTTTTCCTCGGCGGAGACTGGCCAGTTTTTGTCCGTTCCTCTGTCAGCATGTGTCGGTCATCTTGCTTCATAAACCAGAACGAACAATCACTGTCATCAGGCGTACACGAAAACTCCAACACCAGATCGTCCGATTTCACAGATTAATATGTATGATTCACTTCAGCAATCAAGACCGACTTTTCTGAATAACTTATTTCTGCTCTTGTCTCTCAATCGTCTCCGAACAGAATTATCGGTCAGAGTGGCAACGTAACTGTTAACGACACTTGTACTGAAACCTGCCACGGGGCTTTCATAGACCGGCTTGATGTCCGTGCCAGTTGGTGGAGAGAGGACAGAGCTATCGATATACTCCACATGTACGTCCAGTTTCAGCACTGTCGTGCAGGCTCAAGGCATCATTCTCCGATCTTACTGGATCATCCCAGCTAACTGCATGACTCGAGTGTGTAGCCACAGTGTGCTCCGTTTCTGGGTCATGTTCACACGGAGTGTTCAAAACAGTTACAGTAGCTTCATCATGTTGTCCACTTGCCTGTCTCTCTTGCTGCTGTCGGGCTCTCTGCTGGTCACGCCGGATCTGGCTGGGAGGTTTCTTCCTGGAATACTGAACCTGAGTGTTGTGGTTCAGGACAGGATCCGCCATATTTGTTGACACCTGGAAGGTGGCCGGCTTGAGGCACTAAACAGCCACAGTGTTTTCACCTTCTCCTGCAACTCTCCAGCTGGTGACGTTATTGTCCGTCAGCAGGGCGTTCAGGGTCTTCTCCACAACTACTGGTAGTCCAGAAACGGGCATGTTTGCGAGGAAATTTGTCAAATATATCGCAGATCAATCAGTGTGCGCCCTGTTGCTTCTGCTCACATCACGTGAGAGAGAGAGAGAGAGAGAGGAGAGAGAGAGAGAGAGAGAGAGAGAGAGAGAGAGAGAGAGTGTGTGTGTGTGTGTGTGTGTGTGTGTGTGTGTGTGTGTGTGTGTGTGTGTGTGTGTGTGTGTTAGTAAGGATTCTGACGAGCGTCTTGTGTTGAAAAATACCATTTCCAGCAGCTAAATTCCCGCCACCGTTTCCGGCCTCAAGAGATCGCAAGAGAATTCACAGGATTCGGCGAATTACGCACCCGGCATAGATATCAACATTGACAAGTTAACAACAAACACAAAAACAGCAGCAGCAGCAGCAACAGCAGCAACAACAACAACAAGAGGAAAGAAAATTAATTTTTCAAAAATCTAGGGTCCAGTACAGGTTCATTCCGTTCAAGGTCCACTTCATCATCAATACAAACGAGATAGATGCTGGCGTAAAGGGGGAAAAAAAGGGGGGGGGGGGGCATCTTTTCTTAATGTATTCAGATATTGTTATGTTCCCTGTATACCACACAACAACAGCAACAAAAGAAGAAGAAGAAGAAAGGTAACGAGCTTAGATTTCTAGCATGAATTGTCAGGACATTTACAACACAGGAGGCTAAAAAGACCCAAAGTACCCGTGCCTTCGGGGGAATCTGTGTCTTTCCAGTCCAGCACAGGAGGCTAGAAGACGACAAAGAAAAAGATACACCCCGAAAGTGCGGGTACTTCTCTGTGTCTCACCTGCACCTTCGGGTGTGTTTGTGTTTTTTTCTTTCGAGTCTGTTAGCCTCCTATGTTGGACTTGGGGGACGGGGAGGAGGGGTGGGGGTGGGGGTGGGTTTTTTTGGACAGCTTCAAGAACAACCTGGTGGGCGAGAGTGATAATGTTGCAGTTCCTGTGTATCCCGTCAGATGATAATATTGCAGTTTCTGTGTATCCCGTCAGATGACAATGTTGCAGTTTCTGTGTATCCCGTCAGATGACAATGTTGCAGTTTCTGTGTATCCCGTCAGATGACAATGTTGCAGTTTCTGTGTATCCCGTCAGATGAGAATGTTGCAGTTTCTGTGTATCCCGTCAGATGAGAATGTTGCAGTTTCTGTGTATCCCGTCAGATGAGAATGTTGCAGTTTCTGTGTATCCCGTCAG
>CM031615.1:59766437-59776437 GCA_018398815.1 Conus ventricosus | reverse complement strand
CCACGCTTGGTCATACGCTTTGTTTATATCAAAAAAGGTGGCTAATATACATTTACGTCTGGCAAATTGTTTTTTTTTTTATATTAGTAGATAATTTTACTAAGATTTCTGTTGTTGATCTTCCTTTTCGGAAGCCAGCTTGGTTAATTGGAATTACATCATATTTTTCGCAATAATGTACAAGTCTATTTAGAACTATTCTTTCTGAGAGTTTACAGACATGGGATGTTAATGCGATAGGCCTATAGTTCTTAATATCGTTAGTAGATTTACCTTGTTTCTGAATAGGGACAATAATTGTCTGTTTCCAGATTTTCGGCATTTCACCACTTCTCCAACATTTATCAAATAATCCATGAAGAAAATCAATAAAATTTTCTGGCAAATTCCTTAACATCTGATTAGATATTGCATCTAATCCTACAGATGATTTTTTATTTGGAATTTGTCGTATAGCTTCTTTTAGTTCTGTTATTGTTAAAGAAGCATTAAGGTTATTGCACCTATCCTGTGTTACATCTGTATTTGCTTCACATTTTTCTTCATGCATCCTATAATTTCTATCAGTATCTGTCAGTCCCTCAGGGCAGCTAACATTAGCAAGCATGTTTACAAAGGCTTCTGCTTTTTCTTCAGCACTAGGAATATTATTATTGTTTATTTTTATGGGATACTGAGGCGATATAAATCCATTTTTCATAGCTTTTATCTCTTCCCAAACTTTCCCATGTCTTTACAATCTCTAATTTCAGAATTACAAGTTATTCCAGTGTTGCGTCTTAGCATTTTCTATTACATCATCACTTTCCTTTCCAAACTCTTTCATTTTCTTATGATTGCTTACTGATCTCTTTTTGCAATAAAGCTTAAATGCTTCCTTGTTCTTGTTATTTGCAATTTCACATTCTTTGTTCCACCAAACATTTCCGCTATGTTTCTTTGAATTTGTGCCTTTTAGCTTTGGAATAGATGTATTTGCTGCTTCAAGAATATATTTGCAGAAACGTATATATTGGTCGTCTATATTATCCACAGATGAAAACTCTATATCCATGTTTCTAAGACTATCTTTAAAAAGAGACCAATCTGCACATTTATAATTGTATTTTGGAATCATATCTTCTTCAAAATATTCTTTGTTCTCCATTTTATTATTCAATGATATTGTTATAGGAACGTGGTCTGATCCTAGAGGATCATTCCCTGTTTCCCATGAATAGTTTGCCGTCAGTGATGGAGAGGCAAATGTTAAGTCAATGGCTGAGGGATTATGGGTAGCTATATTAGGTATACGTGTAATATTTCCGTTATTAAGTATGCATAAAATGGAGTCTGCAATATTATCTAATAATCGATTACTTGAAACAATCGAACAGTTGTTGTCCCAAAAAGGTGCATGAGCGTTAAAGTCACCTCCTATGATCCATTTATCCCTTTGATCCTGAAATTCCTCAACCATTCTGTGTTTTCGTGTTGGGTCCTTTTGGTAGATAGACTGAAGCAAGATTCAAAATTAAATTTGATGAGAATTTTACCATAACGGCACAACATGAAACAGATGCTATGTTATTAGTTATAGGTGGTGTTCTTATGCAATGGTCCAGACCTTCACTTACATAAATAGCAGTTTGAACACGGTCTGAACATTGTTCAAAAACTGGAGGGTAGTAATATCCAGGTATAACAGGCAGTTTATCACTGCTTACATTCAACGATTGTAGTAATAACACTTGAATATTTTCATATGATAAATATTGCTTTAAGTAATATATGTTTTTTGTAATAGAGCGACAGTTCCATTGCAGGATTTTTATGTTAGTGTTTTTCTTTTTTTCCTTCATAATAAAAAGTGTCTCAATATCGTTGTTCTTTTTTCCACTAATAGGTTATCATGTCTGAAAGGTATTTGGAAATCGAAAAGTAGGAGAATAAAACCTGAGAAAGGAAAACAAAGTGGGCAGGTCTCCTCCAAATCTCTTCCTAAAAAAACAACCACAAAGTATGCCCGTTTTTGTTTCCAAAGATCTCGCAGACATTTCAACCCTATAGTTATTGTACAAACAAAATTGTCCGTTTATGGCCTGAAGGCCAAGGAGGAAGTGGACAACCAAAGCCAGGAGGGGGCATGAAAGCAGGCGGAGGGGGCACGGACGGTCAGCTCTGCGTCTCTGCCTCCGTCGAGGTCGCTCCCAGAAGAGGCGATGCAGGTGGCGGCCAAGGTTCCCTGCCATGTACCTCGCACCTTCAGCGTTTGGGTGGATGTAGTCCTGGAAGTGGAGGCCCCTGTGCATGGCATCGTTAGCCTACGTAGGTCACGTTCTTCATACCCCGCTTGAGGATCTCTGAGTAGGTATGGGCGTTGTAGACGGTTCTTTTTGCCTCCAGCACGTTTGATTTAGCTGGTAAAGCTCGGCTTACTACAACGTGGGGTATTGGAAATACTGCCTTCATTCCCTTTTTTTGCTGAAGCCATTTTAGAACCACATTCTGTTGCATCCTTTGCTTTCAGATCGTTGATGCCTGTGTGGAGCACCACACAGTCAGGTGCAGGCTTAAGTTCCTCGCTGGCAGACTTCGCCACATCCTCTATTTTATCTACAGTGAAGGCATTGCGGAAGGCCACTTGTAGACCGTATGCGTTGCCGAGTCTGGCTGCATCTATTTTCTTCATCGTCGAGTCATGCAGTATCAGTACACGGGGCGATGGTGTGTAGTGGTTCTTGCGCATTTTCTTTTCTTCAGAGACTATGACGTCTTTTGAAGTGACGTCATTTTCTGCACAGGTCTTTGGAACAGGCTTTTCTGACACTTCTTGACATCCTTTTAGAGACCTCGACTCGCCTTTGGATGGGGAGGCTGGTCGGCTCCGATGAAAGGGTGCAGGTAAAGGTGAGGATGAGGAGCCAGCAGCCTCTGCGTAGGACCGGGTTCGTGGAGGTTGGGCTATGCGGGTCTCCCGTGTTTGGGTCCCACGGCCTTTTGGTTTTCCGTCCGCATCCTCCTTGAAAGAAGCAATTATTTTCGTTTGTTCTTCGGTCAATTTCTCCAGTCTAGAAACTCGCGCGCATAACTCCATTATTACTTTCTCCAACCCCTTTCCACCACCATCTACCTCAACATCTTCGGCCAACCTGTGCTCCAGTCTAGAGTCCTTTTCTTCCTTTTCGCTCAAACGACCGTTGATCGCCTGAGCCAAGTCTTCCTGATATTCGTTTTCCTGCAAGGCCACATCACCTCCATTCCCACTCCGTTGTCCACATGATTGCTTTCCGTGCCTGCTCTGATCCTTTCTTGTCTTCTTTTTCATCCTTGATGTCGCTTTCGTCATTTTATTCTCTGCCACTGCAAAAGAGTTTCTAGCTTGTCGCCATCTTGGTCGTGCGTTTGTGTGTGTGTGTGTGTGTGTGTGTACCAAGGAATGCGAACGGACATCTCTCTTGGTATCACATTCTTCTGTCACTGTAAGCCATACTGCTGTCACCGTTCAGAAGGATGTATTCGGTGTTTCAGTCCATTGGAAACGTTCGCCTTGTCTGGGCTGTCAAACAGCTAACGCTCTTATTCCAGTTTACTGCTGTGGGTGTTTTGCCCCCACATTCTCTTACCACCAGAACTGACGTTTGACTCCGCAACCAGTGAGAGTTTACTTTCAGACTGTCTATGTCTAAATCCACTGAAGTGTTAGAGTTTAATGTAAGACTAAATGTGCCTAAATCCACTGAAGTGTCAGAGTTTACTGTCAGACTAAATTAGCCTAAATCCACCGAAGTATTAGAGTTTATTTTCATGCTAAATGTGCCTAAATCCTCCGAAGTATTAGAGTTTACTTTCAGACTAAGTGTGTCTAAATCCACTGAAGTATTAGTGTGTACTTTCAGACTAAATGTGCCTAAATCCACCGAGGTATTAGTTTGCTGTCAGACTGAATATGCCTAAATCCACCGAGGTATTAGTTTGCTGTCAGACTGAATATGCCTAAATCCACTGAACTATGGAAATAACAGAACATCGGCTGAAAATTGTTGCGTGGGTCGGGCTTTGATTTCACGGCTGTGTGAACTGTCTCTAGCAGCTTAAAGTGTGTGTGTGTGTGTGTGTGTGTGTGTGTGTGTGTGTGTGTGTGTGTGTGTGTGTGTGTGTGTGTGTATGTGTGTGTGTCTCGGTCTTGTGTGTGTCTGTGTCTGTGTGTGTCTGTGTGTGTCTGTATGTGTGTTTCCATCTTGTGTGTTTGTGTGTGTGTGTGTGTGTGTGTGGGAGGGGGGGGGGGGGGGGTTAGAGGGAGGGGAAACGTTAGCGCATTTACGTTTGCCTGCAAAAAAAGGAAAGTTAAAATTAATTAAAAAGCAAAAATATACACTCTCTGCGTCAGACCTCATGTGTCCTCTTTGCCTCCATATCTCTACAACCAGTCAGTAATCTTCAAGAGAAAGAGAACGATGCTCCCCCCCCCTCCCCCCCCCCCCCCCCCCCCCCCCCCCCCCCCCCCCCACCACCCACACACACACATACACACCTGCCTGATGGCTCGTATTTCGTGCCACCTCAGTGGCACCCCGCCCCACCCCACACACCCCCACACCCCACCCCCACACACCCTTGCTCCCTCCGGACGGCGCCACCACGTCTGTCCAATGACAGTCCCATGAGCTTATCAATAACGGCGACCTCAGCACGAACCCACCGTGGGAATAGACATGGAGGGCCAATCAAAACGGAGGTCACTATGAGCATGAAAGGTCAGAGAACCGGAGACGTTTTTTTTTTTTTTTTTTTGTGTTGTTTTTTGTTCATGCTGATCAATGAAGAGGAAGAGGGTGAAAATGATGATGCTACGGGGAGCTCCATCCCGGTCAGACACTGCTTGATGACAGGGCCATACCCTGCGGTCAGACACTGCTTGATGACAGGGCCATACCCTGCGGTCAGACACTGCTTGATGACAGGGCCATACCCTGCGGTCAGACACTGCTTGATGACAGGGCCATACCCTGCGCTTACTTCAGTCATTTACCCTGGCGTCAGCCAGGCTCGAGATGTACAGACACATGCAGTGCTGGTCAGGACTTTTGAGCACAAAAAAAAAAAAAGAAATCTCAGCGACGTATCCATTTAGTGGATGAAGCTCAAGCGTGTTGTTCTGTTTATCCTAGTTGAACCCGTAATAAACTCAGCTCTGGTAAGGGACAGAAAAAAACTCCACAAATAAATGGCTCTGGTGGGAATCGAACCCACGATCCCCGAGCCGGGAATCTGTGACGCTGACCGCTGCGCCACGACAGCTGGTGGACTGTGTCGTGGTTAAGAGACAAGGAAAAAGAGACCGTCGGTTTGAATCCCTCTTCACCCCTGCCCACCTCCAACTCCACCCTCACCACCCCTTCAACCCGACCCCACCCCACCCCCGACCCCCGACAATCCCACACTGCCCCATCTCCAAACCAGTGTCTCACCCCCATCTGTCTGTCTGTCTGTCTGTCTGTCTCTCTCTCTCTCTCTCTCTCTCTCTCTCTCTCTCTCTCTCTCTCTCTCTCTCTCTCTCTCTCTCTCTCTCTCTCTCAGTGTTTCCACCCCCCCCCTCCCCAAGCCAGGAATTGCTATCCCTGTTGTTGATATCATCTGACGTGGATATCGGTGTGTGATTCAGGTTCAGCTTCCAACCGTTCAAGACTGTTTCAGAACTCTGTGTATTTAAGGTTCAGCTTTAAGAAAGACACTCTCCCTAAACATTTTGTTTGTTAACCATTGGTGTGTGTGTGTGTGTGTGTGTGTGTGTGTGTGTGTGTGTGTGTGTGTGTGTGTGTGTGTGTGTGTGTGTGTGTGCGCGCGCGTGCGCGCGCGCGCGTGTGCGTGTGCGTTTTATTATAGAGTTACTTTCAACGAAAACTCGAGCCCTTTCAGGATTTTTTTTCTCCGGACATTTCTTGTGTGTTTCTCAATACTCGAGTTTCCTCTAACAAAGGGTCACCCCCAAAAAAATTTCGTTGTTGTTTTTTTGTGTTTGTTTTTGTGTTTAGTGAATATTTCTTATCCTTTTCTGTAGTCATTGTTTCTTCGGACAATGGCTCTAGCCTTAAAAGATGTGTATATTTTGTTGAACTTTTTTTTTTTAAATGTTTGTCTACACTAAATCCACTTTCCGCTAAGACTAACTTATCCCACCCACCCCAACCTTCCGTGACACCCCCCACCCCTTCACACCCCTCCCTGCTCTCTCTCTACCCTTTTTGAAAACATTTCCTCAGATGATTTGTGTTTTGCCCATACTAGATTTATTTTCAGCAAAGACAACCCCTCCCTCTTACAACCCCCCCCCCCCCCCCCCCCCCCCCCCCCCCCACACACACACACACACACTCTCTCTCCTCCCCACTTCTCTCTGAAGACTATTTTGTCCTGGAAAACTTTCGTGCCCTTCGTGTAAACACTTGTTTCTTCCGGACCATTCTTGTGTTTGTGTATTTATGATTACCGCAGTAAAGACTTCGTCCCTTTACAGAATTTTTTTTTACCACGATCAAGTTTTTTTTAATATTATTATCGTGTCATACTAAATTTATTTAGAAAAAAAAAAACCCGTCCCTTGAAATATGACTTTTTTGCGGATTTTGTGTGTGTGTGTGTGTGTGTGTGTGTGTGTGTGTGTGTGTGTGTGTGTGTGTGTGTGTGTGTGTGTACTAGAAATAATTCCAACAAAGGCTCGTTCCTTGAGAGACCTGTTGTTGTTTTTTTCCTGAATCATTTGTGTGTTTGTGTGTACTAGATTTCATCATCATCATCAGTCCTCTCCGTGCCTGCTGGCGCTTGAGGCGATGGCAAGAGATCTCCATCTGGCTCTGTCTGCGGCTGCTCTGGGGGCTGTGTTGAGAGTCAGTCCTTTGCCTTTCAGCTCTCTTTCTATTGTCCTGCGCCAAGTTTCCTTCGGTCGCCCCCGTTTTCTTTTACCTTGGGGGGTCCAGCGCAGGGCTGTTCTGGGAAGTGAGCTGGGTGGCATGCGACAGACATGCCCTAGCCATCTCCATCGACGCGCCTGGATGGTGTCCTGTATTGTGGAGACTCCTGTTCTAGTCCTCAGTTCTTCGTTTGAGATGATGTTCGGCCAGAAGATCCTGAGGATACGTCGCAGACATTTGTTCTGGAACACTTCCAGCTTTTTCTCAATGGCGACGGTCGTCTTCCAGCACTCTGAGCCATACAGGAGGACGCTGAGGACATTGCTCTTGAAGAGTCGAATCTTCATTTGGATGCTGAGGACGGTCGATCTCCAGATGGGCCTAAGCACTGCGAAAGCTTGGTTGGCTTTGCTGATTCTGGCGTTGATCTCCTGGTTGCAGTCGCCGTCTGTGGTCATCTTGCTGCCCAGGTATACAAATTCCTGAACATCATCAAGTGGTTTGCCGTTAGCGGTGATGGGGTTGTTGTTTGTGGCATTTTTCTCATGACCTGCGTCTTCCTCTCGTTGACCTTCAGCCAATGGTGCTGGCTATCTCGCTGAGGCTTTCTGTCTTCTGCTGGGCGTCCTGATGCTTGTGTGACAGCAGTCCCAGGTCATCTGCGTAGTCAATGTCCTCCAAGACTGAAGTCAACGTCCACCGGATTCCCCGTTGCTTTCCTTGGGTGACGTTTCGCATCAACCAGTCGATGGCCAAGGAGAAGAGGATTGATGACAGTATGCTTTGTCTACACTAAATCCACTTTCCGCTAAGACTAACTTATCCCACCCACCCCAACCTTCCGTGACACCCCCCACCCCTTCACACCCCTCCCTGCTCTCTCTCTACCCTTTTTGAAAACATTTCCTCAGATGATTTGTGTTTTGCCCATACTAGATTTATTTTCAGCAAAGACAACCCTCCCTCTTACAACCCCCCCCCCCCCCACACACACACACACACACACATACACACACACTCTCTCCTCCCACTTCTCTCTGAAGACTATTTTGTCCTGGAAAACTTTCGTGCCCTTCGTGTAAACACTTGTTTCTTCCGGACCATTCTTGTGTTTGTGTATTTATGATTACCGCAGTAAAGACTTCGTCCCTTTACAGAATTTTTTTTTTCCACGATCAAGTTTTTTTAAAATTATTATCTTCTCATACTAAATTTATTTTTTTAAAAACACCCGTCCCTTGAAATATGAATTTTTCGCGGATTGTGTGTGTGTGTGTGTGTGTGTGTGTGTGTGTGTGTGTGTGTGTGTGTGTGTGTGTGTGTGTGTGTGTGTGTGCTTTGTCTGTACTAGAAATAATTCCAACAAAGGCTCGTTCCTTGAGAGACCTGTTGTTTTTTTTTTCCTGAATCATTTGTGTGTTTGTGTGTACTAGATTTACCCTGATAAAAACATCGGTCCTTGTTTTCCCGGACTTTCTTTTTAGTCTACCTATGCTACATTTCCCATCAGAGAAGATTCGTCAGATAATTCTTTTCTGGGATATTTTGGGGTTTTGTTGTGGTTATCTTTCTTTCTTTTTCTTTTTTTATTTTTACATTGCAGTTATTTTCTTAGAAAGATTCTTTCTCTTATCTAGAACCATATTTATATCTCATCCTGATTTGCCTTTAGACAAAGACTTGAAAGACTTTTTCCAGAACATTTAGTGTTTGTTCTACATTTTCTTTTAGTACATATCCCTTATATCTTTCAAGACATTTTTGTCTTTTCTACTTTTCTACGGCGTTTGTGTGTGTGTGTGTGTGTGTGTGTGTGTGTGTGTGTGTGTGTGTGTGTGTGTGTGTGTGTGTGTGTGTGTGTGTGTGTGTACTAGCCCTACTTTCAGTACAAAATTTCCCTTCCTGTAACGATTTTTTTCCCCCCATCCACCTTTGTTTGTTTGGTTGTTTGTTTTTCTAGAACATGGTTGTGTTTGTCTCACTGGATTCACTTCAGAACAGGTTTCCTCCTTCGAATGCATGTTTTTCCCCTTTTTCTCCAGAACGTTTTGCGTTTGTCAGTATAATGTTTAGCCATTAATACAGATTCCCTCCCCTTAAGGATTTTTTTTTTTTTGGGGGGGGGGGGAGGGGGAGGGTGGGGGGGCGGACGTTTGACTTAACTAGAGTTACCTTTAGTACAGATTCGATTTCTTTGAAATTTGTTTTTCTTTCTTTTGTTTTTGGAACATGTTTGTGTCTGTACTACATTTATCTTCAGTAATGATTCTCTCCCTTTAACGGCCGTTTTCTGGCGCCTTCCTGGTTGTCTGCTCAAGTTTTCTTCAAGAAAGAAAAATTCTGTTAAAGGAGTATGTCTGGAACAGTTTTTTGTTTGCTCAGACTAATTTAATCTGCAAGACCCGACTCTCTCACATCAAAGATTTTCAACGCGAAAAAGTTTCGTGTTTGTCTATACAGGTCAATCAAGAGGCCTTCCCTTAATTAAAAAGAAAAATGTTTTTTCCTAGGTTGACCAGCCAACACAGACTTCCTCTCAATAAGAAATATCATCGTGTATTCGGGTTCGTTAAATTTATCTTCAGTGATGAGTCCCTCGCGTGACTGACTTTTTGTTTCTGAAAAAACAAAACTTGTTTTTAATACATTAGAATTATCTTCCAACAAGCACTTTCTCCCTTTAAATACTATTTTGGTCCCGAGTGTATGTTATTTCGGCAGTCATAAGTGTAAGTTTACTAGCTTTAGTTACCTTTCGAGAAAGGCTGTCTCTGTTTTAGAATCTGTTCTCTTTTCCTGAACAATTTTTGTATCTGTGTACACCACATTAACCTTCAACAAACACTTTTAAAAAGATGTTTAGGGGTTTTTGTGGCGTCGTTTTGGAGACTATAGATCCTATCTGTGTGGGTATGCGTATGTGTTTTGTTGCTGTTGTTTGCTTGTTGCGTTTTAGCACACGATACGGATCAGACATTTGCATTTTCAATAAATCGTCTGTACCCCCTCCAAAAAACAAACAAACATGAGGTTAGAAAAAAAAAAAGAAGTCCAAAAGCTGATATGTAGGACAGTCTGTTCTGGGGCAACCTCTTTTCTCTCAATTGCCC
>CM031615.1:59753937-59758937 GCA_018398815.1 Conus ventricosus | reverse complement strand
AGAGGCTAGGGGTAGATGGGTAGGGTTTACGTGTTTAGGGAGTTCAGAGAGAGGCTAGGGGTAGATGGGTAGGGTTTACGTGTTTAGGGAGTTCAGAGAGAGGCTAGGGGTAGATGGGTAGGGTTTACGTGTTTAGGGAGTTCAGAGAGAGGCTAGGGGTAGATGGGTAGGGTTTACGTGTTTAGGGAGTTCAGAGAGAGGCTAGGGGTAGATGGTAGGGTTTACGTGTTTAAGGAGTTCAGAGAGAGGCTAGGGGTAGATGGTAGGGTTTACGTGTTTAGGAGTTCAGAGAGAGGCTGGGGGTAGATGGGTAGGGTTTACGTGTTTAGGGAGTTCAGAGAGAGGCTAGGGGTAGATGGGTAGGGTTTACGAGTTTAGGGAGTTCAGAGAGAGGCTAGGGGTAGATGGGTAGGGTTTACGTGTTTAGGGAGTTCAGAGAGAGGCTAGGGGTAGATGGGTAGGGTTTACGTGTTTAGGGAGTTCAGAGAGAGGCTAGGGGTAGATGGGTAGGGTTTACGTGTTTAGGAGTTCAGAGAGAGGCTAGGGGTAGATGGGTAGGGTTTACGTGTTTAGGGAGTTCAGAGAGAGGCTAGGGGTAGATGGGTAGGGTTTACGTGTTTAGGGAGTTCAGAGAGAGGCTAGGGGTAGATGGGTAGGGTTTACGTGTTTAGGGAGTTCAGAGAGAGGCTAGGGTAGATGGGTAGGGTTTACGTGTTTAGGGAGTTCAGAGAGGGGCTAGGGTAGATGGGTAGGGTTTACGTGTTTAGGGAGTTCAGAGAAGGCTAGGGTAGATGGGTAGGGTTTACGTGTTTAAGGAGTTCAGAGAGAGCTAGGGTAGATGGGTAGGTTTACGTGTTTAGGGAGTTCAGAGAGAGGCTAGGGGTAGATGGGTAGGGTTTACGTGTTTAGGGAGTTCAGAGAGAGGCTAGGGTAGATGGGTAGGGTTTACGTGTTTAAGGAGTTCAGAGAGAGGCTAGGGGTAGATGGGTAGGGTTTACGTGTTTAGGGAGTTCAGAGAGAGGCTAGGGTAGATGGGTAGGGTTTACGTGTTTAGGGAGTTCAGAGAGAGGCTAGGGTAGATGGGTAGGGTTTACGTGTTTAGGGAGTTCAGAGAGAGGCTAGGGGTAGATGGGTAGGGTTTACGTGTTTAGGAGTTCAGAGAGAGGCTAGGGGTAGATGGGTAGGGTTTACGTGTTTAGGGAGTTCAGAGAGAGGCTAGGGGTGATGGGTAGGGTTTACGTGTTTAGGGAGTTCAGAGAGAGGCTAGGGGTAGATGGGTAGGGTTTACGTGTTTAGGGAGTTCAGAGAGAGGCTAGGGGTAGATGGGTAGGGTTTACGTGTTTAGGGAGTTCAGAGAGAGGCTAGGGGTAGATGGGTAGGGTTTACGTGTTTAGGGAGTTCAGAGAGAGGCTAGGGGTAGATGGGTAGGGTTTACGTGTTTAGGGAGTTCAGAGAGAGGCTAGGGGTAGATGGGTAGGGTTTCGTGTTTAGGGAGTTCAGAGAGAGGCTAGGGGTAGATGGGTAGGGTTTCGTGTTTAGGGAGGGTTCACTAGCAACGAGGCTAGGGGTAGATGGGCAGGGTTTACGTGTTTAGGGAGGGTTCACAAGCAACGAGGCTAGGGGTAGATGGGTAGGGTTTACGTGTTTAGGGAGGGTTCACAAGCAACGAGGCTAGGGTAGATGGGTAGGGTTTCGTGTTTAGGGAGGGTTCACAAGCAACGAGGCTAGGGGTAGATGGGTAGGGTTTACGTGTTTAGGGAGGTTCACAAGCAACGAGGCTAGGGGTAGATGGGTAGGGTTTCGTGTTTAGGGAGGGTTCACAAGCAACGAGGCTAGGGGTAGATGGGTAGGGTTTCGTGTTTAGGGAGGGTTCACAAGCAACGAGGCTAGGGTAGATGGTAGGGTTCGTGTTTAGGGAGGGTTCACAAGCAACGAGGCTAGGGGTAGATGGGTAGGATTTCGTGTTTAGGGAGGGTTCACAAGCAACGAGGCTAGGGGTAGATGGGTAGGTTTACGTGTTTAGGGAGGGTTCACAAGCAACGAGGCTAGGGGTAGATGGGTAGGGTTTACGTGTTTAGGGAGGGTTCACAAGCAACGAGGCTAGGGGTAGATGGGTAGGGTTTACGTGTTTAGGGAGGGTTCACAAGCAACGAGCAATTGAATTATTGTAAAAAGATGTCTGGTCAGTATCGACATAGAACAACTTGAAACAAGAAGATTTTTTTTTTCTTAATGGCTAAAAACAGCCGAAATCGGCCACACATTTTCGACTTCTACAGCAAGAAATGGCCCAGTTGGTGCACACAGAGTAAAACGGTTCACTTGACTTTTTAAAAATTTCCCATGCAATCAATATTTTGGGCAATGTTTGGTACACGGAGAATTTTGATATAATCTGAACGCTTAACTTTTAGTAACCCTCACAGCACATGGTACATTTCGTAAAAGTCCTTGTTTCTTAACAGGAAACAGTTGCAAAGGCGTCTTTGACTGAAGAATTTGATTTTCATTCGTGATAAAGTACAGGGCAGGTTGACTACTTTGAAAAAGTTAGTTGCAAAGTAAGGTGACTGCAGGCGGAAATTTAAACAAATTTTAAAAGGTACTTGAACTAATTCCGTCGGAGAATACGGACAAACGAATTACAGGAGAAAACACGACGCATTTCGACCTCTAGGTCTTCTTCAGGCAAGATAAACAACATTTGGCCCATCTTGCGCCGAATTGACAAGAGAAGTGATTGCTTTCTCTTCATTTTCGTTGTTCTGAGTGTTGTGTCTCTTGCCTGAGGAAGACCTAAGAGGTGGAAACGCGTCGTGTTTTATCCATGTCATCTGGCGGAGTTAGTTCAAGTCTCTTTTAAAAATTACGTTGAAATATTTTCGGTGTCCCTGTTTGGCAAGACGATCAGCATGATCATTATCAATAATCCTAAAAAAAAAAAAACATAGAAGAAGAAGAAGAAAAAAAGTTACGAGGGCGTTAGAGTGAATATAACTTGAGGCGGTTGGAATTATCTTGGTTATTTCCTGGTGGCGACAGAATTTTGGGGTGGATTGTACTGTTAGAAATTACGAGAGGAGCGGAACAACCGGACCCGTTGTACGTAAGAGACAATAGTCGACTTTACCAGGCGTTAACAAATGGCTCTGTTCACAGTGTGAAATCCCATGGCTCCTAGTATTGTCAACCAAGGCTTTAATATTAATTTACACTTAACCATTTTTTTACCACCTGCCAGCTACCCCCCCCCCCCTCCCCCTTTACGCACCTTGCTACCTCCTCTTCATCACCCATTCCACCCCCCCCCCCTTTTTTTTTTTTTTATTCCTTCTAGATTTTTGCTATGTCCTTGTCATAATGACGAACGAATTCTTTGCCGCTTAACACCCCCCCCCCCCTCCGCCCTGTCCCTCCCTCTCCCCCGCCCTCTGTTTTCTTCTCCTTTCTTTTAGATCTTTGCTAAGTCCTGGCCGTAATGACAGACGAATTCTTCGCCCGCTCTCGTTTCCCCTCAAAACGCGTTTTCTTCCACTGAATGTAAAACAACGTACCTACAACACATCTACCAAATCCGATTCCACGATCAGAATTGTGGAGTCTTTGTTTCCATGAAAACCAGAGAAAAATGACCGAATATTCCCTGTCTTAGACGACGAGGACAAAAAATGAGTATGGTTATTTGCTAAGCGTCAGAGTCAGAGAATGCTTACATTATGACTTTTTTTTTTCTTAAGTAAAGAATTTTCTTCATGGTTGATTAATACTCCCACAAGTATGACGCTTACGTCATATCAGTAACTTATCTTTGACCGTTTCGTTTGAGGAGGGCAAACTGTTATTCGCCTAGCTGACTACGAAGGTCGGGATATCAGGGGTGAAAATGACTGTAAAACAATTGTTGGTGTATCATCCTCGTGCCAGTTCAGTGGCACCATCCACGGCTGCTCGGTCCGGCTGTCTGCTTCTAGCTACTTCCTGGTTTGTCCCGTCGCTGCCTGGGAAAGACGGTCCTCAAACAGCGCTTAATGTCACGTCGTTGTGAGGGAAGGACGGTCCTCAAACAGCGGTTAATGTCACGTCGTTGTGAGGGAAAGACGGTCCACGGGCAGCGGTTTAATGTCACGTCGTTGTGAGGGAAAGACGGTCCACGGCAGCGGTTAATGTCACGTCGTTGTGAGGGAAAAGACGGTCCTCAAACAGCGCTTAATGTCACGTCGTTGTGAGGGAAAGACGGTCCACGGGCAGCGGTTAATGTCACGTCGTTGTGAGGGAAAGACGGTCCACGGGCAGCGGTTAATGTCACGTCGTTGTGAGGGAAAGACAGTCCTCAAACAGCGGTTAATGTCACGTCGTTGTGAGGGAAGGACGGTCCTCAAACAGCGGTGAATGTCACGTCGTTGTGTGGGAAGGACGGTCCTCGAACAGCGGTTAATGTCACGTCGTTGTGAGGGAAGGACGGTCCTCAAACAGCGCTTAATGTCACGTCGTTGTGATGGAAAGACGGTCCACGAACAGCGGTTAATGTCACGTCGTTGTGAGGGAAAGACGGTCCACGGGCAGC
This sequence comes from Conus ventricosus, assembly GCA_018398815.1. Lineage (NCBI taxonomy): Eukaryota > Metazoa > Mollusca > Gastropoda > Neogastropoda > Conidae > Conus > Conus ventricosus. Next base: position 59,754,373 of record CM031615.1, on the reverse strand, counting down.
GGTTAAAAGTCACGTCGTTGTGAGGGAAAGACGGTCCACGGGCAGAGGTTAATGTCACGTCGTTGTGAGGGAAAGACGGTCCACGGGCAGAGGTTAATGTCACGTCGTTGGGGAGGGAAAGACGGTCCACAGGCAGCGGTTAATGTCACGTCGTTGTGAGGGAAAGACGGTCCACAGGCAGCGGTTAATGTCACGTCGTTGTGAGGGAAGGACGGTCCACGGGCAGCGGTTAATGTCACGTCGTTGTGAGGGAAGGACGGTCCACGGGCAGCGCTTAATGCCACGTCGTTGTGAGGGAAGGACGGTCCTCAAACAGCGGTGAATGTCACGTCGTTGTGAGGGAAGGACGGTCCTCAAACAGCGGTTAATGTCACGTCGTTGTGAGGGAAAGACGGTCCACGGGCAGCGGTTAATGTCACGTCGTTGTGAGGGAAAG
>CM031615.1:59736437-59746437 GCA_018398815.1 Conus ventricosus | reverse complement strand
GTGTGTGTGTGTGTGTTGTGTGTGTGTGTGTGTGTGTGGTGTGTGTGTGTGTGTGTGTGTGTGTAATAGAGATATAGAGAGAATGAGGGACAGAGAGAGAGAGAGACAGAGAGAGAGACCAAAAAAAAACCCCAGACAGACAGAAAAAACAGACAGAAAGACAGACAGACAGACAGAGGAGAGTTAGGGAGGACGAAAGTCACGTGTTAAGTCCTCGTGGAATCCTCCACAACGCGCCGCACTTTTCCCCCACACTTCCTGGATCATCCTGCCAGTGATTTGGCAGTCTTCCCGTCGGTCATTGCGCCGTGCAAGACCCAGCATCGGGGTCATTGAACCACACACGAGCCACCAGAGGTCGCTGCACTCTGCTGCATTCTTCTGGTCTTCCTCACGATCCTCGTCTTAAAGAAACCGTAGACACTGGATGTCTCGGGAGATACATTGGCCCGGGTTTGAAAAGAAGACGTGAAGAGAAGAGAAGAGAAGGAAAGAAAAAGGAGAAGGAAAAGAAGGAAAATGAGAAGAAAAAGAAGAAAAATGAGAAGAAGAAGAAAAAAAAAAAAAGAAAAACGTGAAGAAAAAGAAGAAAGATGAGAAGACTACGAAGAAACACGAGAAGAAAAAGAGAGAAAAAGGAGAAGAAAAAAGAAAGAAAGAAAAAAGTAAATGAGAAGAAAAAGAAAGAAAAAGAATTTTTAAAAAGGAGAAGAAAAAGATAAATGAGAAGAAAAGAAAGAAAGTTAGAAGAAAAAACACCGAAAATGAGGAGAAAAAGAAGAAAAGAGAAGAAAAACAAAAACAAAAACAAAAAATAAGAAGAAAAGAGAAGAAAGAAAAGAAAAAAAAAAGAAAAAAATGAGAAGGAAACAAAAAAAATCCAGAAAAATATCAGAAGAAAAATGAGAAGAAAAAGAAGAAAAATGGGAAAGAAAGAAGGAAGAAAGAACAGTAAGTGAAAGGAACATGACGAAGCGTAAGAAGGAAGCGGCACTGGAAGAGATACAGAAGGAACGAAAAGAAGAGGAAAACAAACCGGTAGAAGGAAGCAAAGCATAAGCGAAGGAGGAGATAAGAAAGAGAAGAGAACAATTTGAAAATGAAAGACGGGGAAAAGGAATAAAATGTGAATGGAAGTAAGAACAGAACAGAAATAACAAGATGCGAAGCATATAAACGTACTCCCAGTTTTCCAAACCGCTTATAAAATCGGCCAAGTGCTTTGTGAGATAAGAAATAAAGGCAAAATAACGTTTTAAAAAAACGGTTAATTTTTCACCGATGTACACTTTGAAACTGGTATTTCAGTCCTCACTGGGCTAAAGCCTGTGTACAATGCCAAATTTCATCCAAATCGGACAATATGTCAAGAATAACGGTTTTTAAACGGTCAGATTTTGAAACACTGCATGGAAGTGCCATTTGTGTGTGATGACCTTTCTATATACAAAATTGCATTGAAATCCACCAATATAAAAAATAACGGCAAAATAACGGTTTTTTTCGGTTATATAACCGATATACACTTTTGAAACCGGTATTTTAGTCCTCACTGGGCTAAAGCCTGTGTACATACCAAATTTCATCCAAATCGGACAATATGTCAAGAATAACGGTTTTTAAACGGTCAGATTTTGAAACACTATATAGAAGTGCCATTTGTGTGTGATAACCTTTCTATATAACCAAATTTCATTAAAATCCCGCCATATTTTTAAGAAATAACGGCAGAATAACGGTTTTTAAAGGGTTTGTTTAAATCCATTTTCCAGCATTACATCACTTACATATGGACAGAGGATCCGATTGTCACAAGATCATCCAAACCGCTTATAAACTGGCCAAGTACTTTCTGAGATATTCCATAAAGAAGAAAAACCGTTACAGGCCGTTACAACCGTTAGTAACGGCTAAAACGGGGCAAACTAAAACATCAGGCATCATCCGTGACCCATAATGAACATACCTGCTAATTTTCATAAAGGTCGGCCAAGTACTTTCTGAGATATTCCATAAAGAAGAAAAACCGTTAACAGGCCGTTACAGCCGTTAGTAACGGTTTATAACGGTAAACTAAAACATCGGGCATTATTCGTGACCCATAATGAACATACCTACAAATTTTCAGAAAGATCGGCCAAGTACTTTCTGAGATATTCCATAAAGAAGAAAAAGCGTTACAGGCCGTGACAGCCGTTAGTAACGGCTGTAACGGTAAACTAAAACGTCGGGCGTCATCCTTGACCCATAATGAACATACTTACAAAATTTTCAGAACGATCGACCCAGTAGTTTTGTCTGGAGCGAGTGGAACACATTTTGACCACGGACACACAGACAGACAGACAGACACACACACACACACACACACACACAAACACACACACACACACACACACACACACACACACACACAACACACACACACAGCAATTTCTTCGTTCCCATTCTAAAGTACTTCTCCCTGTTCTTTAAGAACTGGGAGTACAAAAACGAAGAAGTATAAAGACAAATAGAATTAAAAAACATGAATTCGGAAGAGAAATGAAACAAAAGAGGGAGGGAAGAAATGATAAAAAAATTAGGAAGGTAAAAAGAAATATGAACACTGGAAGGAAGAATAAAATGGCAGAAGAGAAGATCAACAAAAAGAAGAGAGAGAGAGAGAGAGAGAGAGAGAGAGAGAGAGAGAGAGAGAGAGAGAGAGAGAGAGAGAGAGAGAGAGTGGGGGGGGAGACACAGACAACAGACAGACAGACACACACACACACACACACACCACACACACACACACACACACACACACACACACACACACACACAACACATACAGATACAGAGAGAAAGAGAGACAGACAGACAGACAGACAGACAAAGAGAGACAGACAGACAGACAGAGAGAGAAGGTGACGGTTGAATAACAAGGCAAAAAGGAAGAAGAAGATCATTAAAGAAGGACAAGCAGAAGGAAGAGGAAGAAGAAAGCGACAAACAACTGTTGCCAACAGGTCTGCACCCTCCAACAGCAGAACAGGATAAAGAAGATTCATCGTTTGGTCTTTGTGCCCTGTGCCTGATTTTGTGCTAGGAGACTGGCTGCATTAATTAAAGTGAAAGCATACCATGGTGTCACTGTGGGAGCAAAGGTTGCTTTCGTTGTTTGTTATTTGCTGATTATAGGTCTCTCTGCTTTATACCAGATCTCTTTTCACACATCAATCATGCCCAGATTATCTGTGTTTGTTTCTCTTCTATTGTGTGTTCTGTGTGACAATAGTCAAGATAAAAAGAAGACCCTGAGTGTTGAAGATTATTTTTTGTTGTCAGTTCATTCCTTCCGTGTTGTTGCTGTATGCTTGCGTCAGCATTGGCTATACGAACGAACCGTGTGTGTGTGTGTGTGTGTGTGTGTTGTGTGTGTGTGTGTGTGTGTGTGTGTGTGTGTGGTGTGTTTCCTGCTTTACGATGATGATGAAAGTTTTTTTTTTTTTAATATTTGAAAAAAGATAAACAAGACAAACCTGCTTTTGTTGTGCGTATATTGTGCGTTTATCTATCTGTCTGAGGTTGAATTAGTGCCAGAGGTAGGTCAGAATTAGTCTGCGATTGTGGACTGGAATAGTTCTACGTGGGAACAACAGATGCTTCCCCTGCTTGTTACTTACTGATTGTAATTTCCCCTGCTCATTTCGCATTTCCTTTCACATTGTAATCCCCCCCGCTCATTTCACATTTCCTTTCACATCAATCACACTGAGCTCATCTGTGTTTCTTTCTGCCTTTACGGTATATTCTATTTGACAATGTTCAAAATAAAAAAGGGCGTCAGTTCATTTCGAATGCATGATAATTTGTGTTCGTTCATTACTTCAGCTGTTGTTGTTGCTGTATTTGTCAGCATAGGGTAGATAGAACTTCCTTTATTATCTTTTTTTATGTGTGTCTTTTTTGTTGTTGGTTTTTGTTGTTGTTGTTGGTGGGTGGTGGGGTGGTTGTTTGTTTGAGATGAGAACAATTTCCTGTTTATTCTGTGTGCCTTGTGTGGGTGTCCGCGCCACGTGAATCAGTGTCAGAAGCAGCATCAGCCTGTATCTAGGGGTATGTTATGGCTTCAGCCTCGAAGAAGACGCCTTTTTTTTTCTTCACCCTTATCAGACAGACAGACAGACAGACAGACGACTGACAGAGAGACTGACGGATCGAAAAGCGGACACGAAAAAAAGGCTGATACGAAAATCTGGCACACAAACGCGCGTGCGTGTGCGCGCGCGCACACACACACACACTCTCTCTCTCCTCTCTCTCTCTCTCTCTCTCTCCCTCTCTCCTCTCTCTCCTCTCAGTCATTCACATGTTTTTACATGCACGCATACACATCCACACACACACACACACACACACACACACACACACACACACACACACACACACACACACAGAGAGAGAGAGAGAGAGAGAGAGAGAGAGAGAGAGAGAAGAGAGAAAGAGAGAGAGAGAGAGAGAGAGAGAGAGAGAGATAGAGAGAGAGAGAGAGAGAGACAGAGACAGAGAGAGAGAGAACGGACAGACGAAGGAAATTCTATTTTTTCCAGGGTAATGAGAGAGAGAACAGACAGACAGACAGATAAACAGAGAGGATGGAACAGACGGTCAGAGCAGCTGCCAGAGAGAGAGAGAGAGAGAGAGAGAGAGAGAGAGACACACACACACACACACACACACACACACACACACACACACACACACACACACACACACACACACACTCACACAGAGGATGAAACAGACGGGGTCAGAGCGGGTGCCAGACAGACAGAGACAACCCCCCCCCCCCCCCCCCCCCCCCCCCCCCCCCCCCCCCCCCCCCAATTCAACTGATCTCGATGACACGGGATTAAATGGCTGGCGTTTCTGGACACGGCAATCACTTGTCGCTTGTGACCTCCTGGGGTCAGCTGTCGCCATGGATACACTGGATGTGTGTAAGTGTGTGAGGGGGGTGGGGAATGGGTGGAGGGAAGGAGGTGGGATTTAGGAAGTTGTGTGTCATGCAGGCTGTCTCATAAACCTTTCGTTTTCTTTTGTCAGCGTGCTGTAGAATCGTTGTGATGACTGCATTCTATCTGTCTGTCTGTTCGTCATCCTCTGTCTCTCTCTCTCCGTCTCTTCCTTTCTGTTTCTCCGTTTCTGTCTGTCTTTCTGTCTGCCTCCGTCTCTTGTCTGTCTCTGTCTGTCTGTCCGTCCGTCTGTTCGTCTGTATATCTGTCTGTCTGTCTCTCTATCTATCTCTCTGTAATTCTATCTGTCTGTGTCTGTCTGTCTGTCTGTCTGTCTGTCTGTCTCTGTCTCTCTCTCTCTCTCTCTCTCTCTCTCTTTCTCTGTGTTAGTGTGTGTGTGTGTGTGTGTGTGTGTGTGTGTGTGTGTGTGTGTGTGTGTGTATGCGCGCGCGCGCGCGCGCGCGCGCGCGTGTGTCTAACTATTATTTTGTTACGTTGATTTTACTGTTTTAAGTTAGACTTACTTTTTGTCTCAGTGACAGCAGATTCCACGGTTTCGTTTTGATTTTTGTTTTGTTTTGTTTTGATTTCTACTTCTAATTCTGCTTTGTTTTAATGGCAGTTTTGTTGGGTTTTTTTTTTTTTTGTTTGTTTTCTTTTTGCTACTGCGAGAGTTGTCAGAATTATCGCTTCGGTTTTTTTCACGTTTTACAAGCGTGAGATTGTTCTCAATGATTTCCGTATCGGAGTCATTTGAGACGAACAGAGAGACAGAGCAAGTGAGAGTTGCACCTTTTACTGTTAGCATTGCCGTTCATGGAAAAGCCTATGAATGTGATTTTGCCGTCGTGTTCGCTAAATTGTCGCTAACAGTGACGCGTGCGTGGCTTGGAGCAAACATGTCTTGTGTAGGTGCACAAATATGCGTATGTGTTTATGCGCGTGTGCATGCATGCGCTTCTGTGTGCGTGTGCGTGGTATGTATGACGTCATCGAAAAAACAGCCATGTACTAAAAAAAAAAAAGAAAAAATAGTTTATAGAAATTAAGCTAAAGCTACTTTTTTTTTTTTTTAAATGGAGGGGGGGGGGGGGTTAGAAAGGAATGACAAGACAAGAGAAGGGCGGGGGATGTGGGGGGGGGGGGGGAGGGGGAGGGGGCAGAATTAGACGAATGTAAAGTAACAATAGCATATCTAGAAATGAGCTGTATATCTCGTTGGTACCTGTAGAGGTGAACATAGTTTAGCTCTGTCAGTGGGCTAGCTTGCTTGCCTTCGTGAGGCGATCGAGGTCGGCTGAGATGTAAACAGCACGACTGGGCATGATTGCCTGCCTCGCTGTCGGTATCAACAGCGAAAAGTCATCTTCACGCTGTGCACAGAAAGCCATAGAATTGCAGACGTTTGTTTCTTCAGTGAGTTTCTTAACACTGCCTGAACGACACCTAGTTGTGTCGTGGTCGTTGTCGTCGTCTTCTCTTCCTCCTCCTCCTCCTCCTCCTCCTAATCGCCCTCGTGCTCCTCCTGCTCCTGCTCCTCCTGCTTCTCCTGCTCCTGTTTCTCCTCCTCCTTCTTCTGCTCCTTCTCCTTCTTCTTCTTCTTCTGCTCTCCCCACCCCGCTCCTCCCCCCCCCTTCTTTTTTTCTTTTTTTTTTTTTTTTTTTGGGGGGGGGGGGGGGAGGCGGGGAGAGGATTGTTTTGGTGACGGCGATGGTAGTGGTGGTGGTGGTGTGTGTGAGTGTGTGTGTGCGAGCGTGTGAATGAGCGCGCGAGCGTGCGTTTGTGCGTGCGTGCGTGCGTGTGTGTGTGTGTGGGGGGGGGGGGGGGGGGCAGAGCCGGGAGAATGGAGGGTTGGTTTCATTCCGTTGTCGTATTATGTATTGTTTTGATCTCTCTTGTTGTATATAACTTTGTTGTTGTTTTTTCTGTAATTTTGGTTCGTTTTGATTGGTCTTGTCGAACAACTTCCTTGTTACGTCTGTTACAGCAGAAGTGATGGTTAATATATTTTGTGTGTGTTTGTTTTTGTACATAGTTCGTTTTAGATCGTACCACTTTTGTGTTGTGTAAGTGGCCTTTGGCTTTGCGCTTGTATTATTTTGTTGCGATGTTTTCTTTAATTTAAACCATGTTGTTGTGAGAATAAGACAAGAGAGAGAGAGAGAGAGAGAGAGAGAGAGAGAGAGAGAGGGAGAGGGAGAGAGATACAGATCTCGACAGAGGCAGACAGGACAGGACAGACAGACGGACAGACAGACAAATGTCCTGTGTTAAAAAGAAATAATTTCACTACAACTGGAAATTATCCTTATTACTGAATTAAATGGGGTTGTTGTTGTTGGGTGTTTTTTTTTTTTTTTTTTTTTTTTTTTTGTAAGGCATGAAAATTTGCGTGAATGCGCGCACGCGTGCGTGCGTGAGTGTGAATTTTGAATCCTTAGCAAACTTCAACGGATTCAGTACGCTGTTAACCAAAATGCCCAGGTCGGTCCCTTCTACCTACCACTACCCCGTATTTCAGCAAGGCGACGACAAGAGAGAGAGAGAGAGAGAGGAGAGAGAGAGAGAGAGAGAGAGAGAGAGAGAGAGAGAGAGAGAGAGAGAGAGAGAAAGAGAGAGAGAGGAGGGAGGGAGAGAGAGGGAACGCCTTAAGACGTCCACCCATCCAAAAGTTTCGGGCTCGAATCCCGGCAGCGTCAGGAAAAAAAAAAGTCGGCAGCAGAAGGGCATCTGGGATTCATGACCTAGATGTGGCCCAGTCCATTTAGAGTGTAAGGAGTTTAGGGCAGAAACACTTGTCTGAGGTGGGTTTCTTCACTGTAGACCTTCTGCTGTCAAGCTCTCCCTCGAGTTTCCTCCTGCTATGTTCAGTGTTATCCAGCAATATTTCCGTTATCCGTCTGTTTCCCAGTTACTTTTTTCCGTTAGACATCTGCAAGATCCATTGATATGTCATTTATCCATCTGCTTTTCTGTCGTCCGGTCATCCATCTGAGTTTTCCTGTTATATAACCGTTATCCATCTGTGATTTTCTGTTGTATTTCCGTTATTCATCTGAGGTTTCCCTGTTGTATTTTCGTTATCTATCTGTGTTTTTTTTTTTGTTGTATTTCCGTTCATCTTCTGTGTTTTTCTGTTGTTAGTTCTGTTATTCACCTGTGTTTTCCTGTTGTATTTCCATTATTCACCGGTGTTTTCATGTTGTATTTCCATTATTCACCTGTGTTTTCATGTTGTATTTCCGTTACTCACCGGTGTTTTCATGTTGTATTTCCGTTACTCATTTGTGTTTTTCCTGTTGCATTTCTGCTATCTATCTGTGTTTTCATTATATATTTCCGTAATCCTGCAATATTTCCGTTACTCCGCTGTGTTATCCTGTTATATTTCCATTATTCAGCTGTATTATCTGTTATATTTCCATTTTTCAGCTGTGTTATCCTGTTATATTTCCATTATTCGGCTGTACTATCCTGTTATATTTCCATTTTTCAGCTGTGTTATCCTGTTATATTTCCATTATTCAGCTGTGGTATCCTGTTACATCTCCATTATTCAGCTGTGTTATCCTGTTACATCTCCATTATTCAGCTGTGTTATCCTGTTACATCTCCATTATTCAGCTGTACTATCCTGTTACATCTCCATTATTCAGCTTGTTATCCTGTTACATCTCCATTATTCAGCTGTGTTATCCTGTTACATCTCCATTATTCAGCTGTACTATCCTGTTACATCTCCATTATTCAGCTGTACAATCCTGTTACATCTCCATTATTCAGCTGTGTTATCCTGTTACATCTCCATTATTCAGCTGTGTTATCCTGTTACATCTCCATTATTCAGCTGTACAATCCTGTTACATCTCCATTATTCAGCTGTACTATCCTGTTACATCTCCATTATTCAGCTGTGTTATCCTGTTACATCTCCATTATTCGGCTGTGTTATCCTGTTACATCTCCATTATTCAGCTGTACTATCCTGTTACATCTCCATTATTCAGCTGTGCAATCCTGTTACATCTCCATTATTCAGCTGTGTTATCCTGTTACATCTCCATTATTCAGCTGTGTTATCCTGTTACATCTCCATTATTCAGCTGTGTTATCCTGTTACATCTCCATTATTCAGCTGTGTTATCCTGTTACATCTCCATTATTCAGCTGTGTTATCCTGTTACATTTTCGTTTTCCTTTTGCGTCATGCAGTTGTATTTCTGTTACTCCGCTGTGTTTTTGTCACCCAGTAACATTGCCCTGATTCAGTTGTGTTTGTGACTTTAAGCTGTCCGCTGTGCAGCATGTGATCGCTATCCAGCTATGTTTACTTATTCAATAACGTTTAGTTCTCCAGCTATGTTTACTTATTCAACAACATTTAGTTCTCCAGCTATGTTTACTTATTCAGCAACATTTAGTTCTCCAGCTATGTTTACTTATTCAACAACATTCAGTTCGCCAGCTATGTTTACTTATTCAACAACATTTAGGTCTCCAGCTATGTATACTTATTCAACAACATTTTGGTCTCCAGCTATGTTTAATTAGTCAACAACATTTAGTTCGCCAGCTATGTTTAATTAGTCAACAACATTTAGTCATCCAGTTAGTTTACTTATTCAACAACATTTAGTTCTGCAGCTATGTATAATTATTCAACATTTATTTCTCCAACTATGTTTAATTATTCAACCACTTTCAGTTCTCCAGCTAATGTTTAATTATTCAGCGTGGGGTATAATAATTGTCCAGCTCTGTTCAGTTGTCTAGATATGTTTGCTTATCGGGGTATGCTCAGTTATCCGGCTATGTTCAGAGATCCCGCTTTTGTTTGGCCATCCACCTATGCACACGTTGTCCAGCTTTCTGCAGTTTTCACACTTTGAAGAGTTCAAAGCTCAGACAGAGGATGAAAATAAGCGGACAAACAGACCGACAGACAGACAGACTGCAAGAACAGCGGTTTAGTTAGACTCAAGCTCTTTCAGTTGTCCTGTTAG
>CM031615.1:59706437-59728937 GCA_018398815.1 Conus ventricosus | reverse complement strand
CACTAGCTCTTTCTGATAACAACAGCTATCTGGTGACACTTCACTGCATTACACAACACTAGGCTCTTGCTGGATAGAACCACAGTCTACTGGGTGACACTGTTCACTGCATCAACACAACACAAGGCTCTTTCGTCGGGATAGACCACAGTCCAACTGGGTGACACTTCACTGCATCACACAACCGAGGCTCTTGTCTGGAATAGACCACAGTCTACTGGTGCACTATCACTGCATCACACACAACCCTAGCTCTTTCTGGGATAGACCCATCTACTGGTGACACTTCATCTGCATTACACAACACTAGGGCTCTTTATCTGATAGACCACGGTCTACTGGTGACACTTCACTGCATCACACAACACTAGGCGCTTTCTGGATAGACCCCAGTCTACTGGGTGACACTTCACTGCATCACACAACACTAGGCCTTTCCTGCTAGACCCACAGTCGACTGGGTGACACATCACGTGCAACACACAACACTAGCTCTTTTCTGGATAGTAGACCACAGTCCTACTGGTGACACTGTCCACTGGGGGCATCAACACAACACTAGCTCTTTCTGGATAGACCACAGTCCTACTCTGGTGACACTTCACACTGCATCACACAACCCCTAGCTCTGATAGTCTTCTGGATAGACACAGTCCCTATACTGGTGACACTTCACTGCATTACACAACACTAGCCTTTCTGGATAGACCACAGTCTAAACTGGGGTGACACTTCACTGGCATCACACAACACTAGCTCTTTCTGGGGGATAGGTCCACAGGCCTACGGTGACACTTGAACTGCATCACACAACACTCAGCGCGTTTCTATAGACACAGTCCTACTGGGTACACTTCACTGCAGCCCACCACACTAGGCTCTTTCCTGGATAACACAGTCTTACTGGGACTCTCATTTCACTGCAATCACACAACACTAGGGCTCTTTCTGGATAGACCACAGTCCTACTGGGTACACTTCATGCATCACACAACACTAGGCCGTGTCTGGATAGACCACAGTCGACTTGGTGACACGTCACTGCTCACACAACACTATGCTTTTCTGGATAGACAACAGTCTACGGACTGGGTGACGACTTGACTGCATCACACAACACTAGGCTCTTTCTGGATAGACCACAGTCTACTGGTGACACTTACACGCTGCATCACACAACACTAGGCTCTTTCTGGATAGAACCACAGTCGACTCTGGGGAACACTTCACTGCATCACACAACACTAGGCTCTTTCTGGATAAACCACAGGCTACTGGGTGACACATCACTGCATCACACCACACTAGCTCTTTCTGGATAGACCACAGTCTACTGGGGTGACACTTCACTGCATCACACTAACACTAGGCTCCTTTCTTCTGGATAGACCACAGTGCTACGGGGTGGCACTTCACTGCATTCCACACAACCACTAGGCTCTTTCTGGAGAGACCACAGGCTAACTACTGGGTGGACACTTCAACTGCATCACACAACACTAGGCTCTTTTCTGATAGACCACAGTCTACTGGTGACACGTGTCACTGCATCACAACAACCCTAGGCTCTTCTGGATAGAACCCACAGTCTACGGGGTGACACTCGCTGCATCACACAACACAGGACTCTATTCTGGATAGACCACAGTCTACTGGGTGACACTTCACTGCAGCACACAACACTAGGCTCTTTCTGGATAGACCACAGTCTACGGGTGACACCTTCACTGCAGCACACAACACTAGGTTTCTTTTCTGGATAGTACCACAGTCTCTATTACTGGTGACACTTCACTGCATTTCACAACACTAGGCTCTTTCCAGGATAGACCACAGTCTACTGGTGGACACTTCACTGCATCACACAACACTACGGTTCTTGCTGATAGACCACAGGGTTTTCCCCTACTGGGTGACTCTTCACTGCATCACACAACCACTAGGCTCTTTCCTGGGCGACCCACAGTCTACTGTGGTGACGACTTCACTGCATCACACAACACAGTCTCTTCCTGTATAGACCACAGTCTACTGGGTGACCCTTTCACTGCAGTTACACAACACTAGCTCTTTTCCTGATAGACCCACAGTCTACTGGGGGGACACTTCACTGCACACACAACACTAAGTTCTAGTCTGGATAGACCACAGGCTACTGGGTGACACTGTCACTGCAATACACAAACACTAGGCTCTTTCTGAATAGACCACAGCTCACTGGGATGACACTCACTGCAGCACACAACACTAGGCTCTAGTTTCTGGATAGAACAGCACAGTCTACTGGGTGACAACCTTCCACTGCATCAACACACACACAGGCCTTTCTGGAGAACCACACAGCCTACTGGTGACACGTCACCTGCTTCACACACACTAGCGCTTTTCTGGATAGACCACAGTCGACAAGGGTGACACGTCACTGCATGTACACAAACACTAAGCTCGTTCTGGAGAGACCACACAGTCTACTGGTGACACTTCACTGCATCACACAACCACTCGGCTTCTTTCCGGGGATGACCACAGTCTACTGTGTAGCAAGTGAGGCAACTGCAGGCGGAAAAATGGAAAACAATTTAAAAAAAAAAAAATTATGTGATAAAACTCCGCCGAAAAAACAAAACTAGACAAAACGAACACCAGACAAAACAACTCGCGGTTTTCGGGGGACCTAGCTTAGGTGCTTCTTCAGGCCAGATACACAACGCTCAGACAACACAATGAAGGACAATCACTTCTCGTCATCCCAATTCGCACAAGACAGGCGTTGAATCAATCAATTTCGTTGTGCTAGAGTGTGGCGTGTCCTTGCCAGAAGAAGACCTGAAAAGGTCGAAAACGCGTGTGTGTGTCTTGTGATTGGTTTGTCTACATTTTTTTTAGTGTGCCTTTTTACGGGAGCTTTATCATAATTTTTTTCTCAAATTTGTATTACATTCTACTATTCTACTGCCCTGCAGTACGTGAGACGTGATCAAAAAACGCTACAACTAGCGACAACACGGTTCATGAACGCTGTGTGCTGGTACTGTACGCTCCATCCCATGCTCTGCTGTAACTCTGCTACAGTTTCTTGCACTGTACTTGTAGCTGCTCTCGCCTGTTCTTACGCTATGCGACAGTACACGGCCAAGTTACACAACACGACTACGTTGGCTGCATTTGACATTGCACATAGTATACACTCACACAACATGAGGGATTACACTGTGCTACACTGTTAATCACGATGGCACGGATAACCCCGAATTTTATGCGTGAGTCGGGCTACTGCGTAATCATTACACACCGCACACACACACACACACACAACGACACACACACACACACACACACACACCCACACGGCACTACTCACACAACACACACACACACACACACACACACACACACACACAACACAACTCAACACAACAACAACACAAAACACACACACACGACACACAACACACACTACACACACAGCACACACACACACACACACAGCACACACACGGGGGGGTGGGGGGGGGGCAGAGCAGACAGAACAGACAGACCGAGATAAACACCAAATCACGCGATAGTCATCATCACCTTTTATTACAAACTATCCACATCATGTACCGGGAATAGTTTAGTAGCAACACACACATGAATTAGCGTGAAAACCGCTGACAAGACAAACAGACTACACACACACACACACACACTCACACACCACACATACAACAACACACACAACACAACACACGCACACGCACATGCGCACACAACACGGCACTAACACACAACGAAACACACTACACCACGTACACACACACACTCAACACTACGACTACACCAACACACACACACACGTGACGAGATTCAAAATGGCGGGACACTCAGCTTCTAATTTTTCTCCGTGGGCAAAAGTTTCGCAATCAGAAGGTCCCGAGAAGACGAGAAGTGGATGTACGCGTCAGCTACAGTCTAACCATGTGACTCGCAACTCTGCACAAATAGTAGGCAGATGGACGAGCCGCTGGACAACGGGTACGGGCCCAGTTTTTGCCGCCGGCCCAGACCGTGCCGAAGATGAGGTGTGAGCACTCTCTCAGACACCCTTCGGCTACGTTTCGCGCCATTGGCATCAACCCCATAGCGTCGCTACGGCCTTTATTTTGAATGAATCTCGATCAGACGGGAGTAGACTGGGACACAGCTGCATCGAGTGATAATACCCTCCTTACAAACCTCTACATTAAAGCGGCGGCGGCGTCGGGTGTTCGGCAATCTGGCACGGCGCAACCTGGCATTCCCCCCCCGACAACATCTGCAGAGCGAGTTGGGGAGTCCTGGACCGAGCAGTCTCACCAGCAACGGACCACCATCGCCAAGACGTCGCCGCAAACATTTTCGATCAGCAGCGGATCAGCCGTGCGGTGCAGGCCGTGGCGAGTCCATGGGATCGGGACTATTCTATGTCCCGCGACAATACGAAGTAATGAACTTCATAGTACCAAGACTGAGGCAAGTCCGGGCCCTGGAAGGGGGGTGGAGAGAAAGGAACCTATTCATAGACTCAGACTTGCCTTGGACAAGGAAGTCTGGGACTTCGGTCTCGGTCTCAGACCTACAATCAAGCTATTTTTAAAAACTGGGGTTCCGCGGAAAGTTGTTTCGTTTCACCAGAAAATGCGTTTCTGTCTTTTTGTGGCCACGCGCATGCCAATAGCACAGAAGTATATCCATTTTCCTCCGCTTTCCGTTGATCAACTTTGCATGCAACCTTTCAAACGACAATGAACCTGCTAGTGCAAAAAGGGTAAAGAAACCGAATTTCAAGAGAAGAAGACTGAAAGCGAAGCTGGAGGCAATACAAACGGAAGCAGTGTGCCATTTTGGCGTCGTCCAGAAACGCTGTGACCGGATGAAGACAGCAAGCAAGATGATTTGGGACAGAATGAACCGATAGAGTGAACGCCGAAGAGAGAGAGAGAGAGCGAGAGAGAGAGAGAGAAGAGGAGAGAGAGAGGAGAGAGAGAGAGAGAGAGAGCAGGCAAGACGTAGCAGTACTGACTGACAGAAAAGAAGAGAGTGAGAGAGAGAGAGGAGAGAGAGAGAGAGAAGAGAGAGCGAGAGATCGAGATCGAATCTGCTGAACGGTGCTGAATTCCGCACACAAACACACCCGACACACACACACACACACACGCACACACACACACACACGCCACACACACACACCAGACACACACCCACACCAACACACACACACACGCACACACACACACTCAACACACACACACACACACAACACACACAAACACACACCACAATACCCTCATCGCGCGCCGGGATCGCGCTACCAACACACTCATACACGCGCGCGCGCGCCGCACGCACGACGCACGCACGCGCACCCACACACAACACACTCTACACACAACACCACACACACACACACACACACTCACACACAACACACACCCCGCCGCAGCAACAACGCAATCACAAATACAAACATGCTCGCGCACACACTCATGCACACAAATGTGCGTGCGCTCGCGGTTGCGGAGCATGCAGGCAGACAAACAGAGACAACGCAAACACGCGCCGCACGCACACTGAAATACGTGCTCCACAACCCACAGAAAGGGGGAAAAAAAGGCAAGGAAGGACGCACCACAGCACAGGCGCACATAGACATGACAGTTAAGCGTGCCGTGCTCGCGTTTTACATCAACTCGAACCTACACGCGAGCGCGACACACACACACACAACTACAACGCACTACGCACATCAGTTAGTTCGTTCGTCCTGTCTGTCCCATCATTCGTTCAGTCGATCAGTCCTGCCCGGTCATTCGTTCTCAATTCTTTAATTCGTCAGTCGGTCGATCAGCATTTCATTTGGTTAGTTCGGACAGTCCGATTTTCATTCATGCATTCCGATCAGTCGACCATTCAGATCCATTTAGTCGTTCAGATCGGGTCATGTCGTTCGTATGTTCAGTCATTCATTCGTCCATCGGTCGTCAAATCATTCGCTCGCTCGCTCGCGCGTGCACACACACACACACACACACACACACCGACACTCACACACACACACACACACACACACTCACGCTCTCCGTCTCCATCTCATCTCTCTCTCTCTCGCCTCTCTTTCTCTCATCTGCACTTCACACTCACACTCAATCACACAAGCGGGCGCGGGCGTGTGTGTGTAATGTGTAGTGTGGGTGGGGTGGTGGAGTGTGAGAAGAGAGAGAAGAGAGAGAGGAGAGAGAGAGAGAGAGAGGGAGAAAGAGAGAGAAAATAGTGTAAGACAGGTTGAGGGAAGTAAAAAGGGTGTGTGGTTGTGTGTGTGTGTGTGGGGGAGAGTGTGTGTCTGTGTGTGTGTGTTGGTGTGGCTGTTGTGGTGGTTGGGGGAGGAAAAGAGAGGGAGGCTGGGGCCTATACCCAACATATGATGGAGGGAAGTTTTTTCCGGCTTCACCAATTCCTGTTCCGGCTCACGCTGGTGCCTGGATGGGACCATGTTGTCCCGTCGATACACGCGAAAGTGTTCGGAAATACTGCATGTTAAGCAACACTTTGATTGTTGAAGATTCACCTCACCGCTGTGCGCATTCGGAAAAAGGTGGCCTCAACCGAAGAAGGGCTTCTGTGACACGAGGGATTGGTGATCGGCTGACGTAAGCCTGTGCGCCCACCAATCCAAGCCCGAGACTGCATGATTGAAACATTCCAGTTGCGTAGTACCGGAAAAAATGTTTTTAAGGACTCTGCAACAGAGGGGTAAGCGCACCCTTTCGATCAATGTCGAAATCCAGCGATTTCTTTCTATCTCATCCCGTAAAAAAAAGTTGGAGAAAATCTTGTGGTAAAAGCGAAACTTCTGGTACACATTTTTTGCGTCACTGAACACCTCAAAAGGGGTGTGTGTCTACTCTGAAAATGCGATATCGTCGAATGTTAAGACGTTTTTCCCCCCCCCTTTCCTCCGCTGCATTCGGGTATCCGATGATCGCCCGCCATTTTTTCGTTTTGGCATTTAACCCAGACTAACGCTCGCTAGTCATCCCTGCTAGATCGTCGTGTGGCAAGGTTCACCCGTTTAGTCCTCGTTTAGTCCCAACTTCGAGCATAGTCCGGCTCCATGAATACTTACACAACGCGGTTTTTAGAGTTAGTCCGAGACAACTGAAATAGTCCCCCCTCGGACGTCCGTCCAAAGTCGCCCGACCATGAATCGGACCCCTGGAGACGGTCCGATTTCTATGGGCGTTGCGGATCCTGATTAGAGGCAAATGATTTTGACCCGTTGCAATCCGGGTATCTCCTTGGAAGGGGCTGTGCTTCGGTATCAGGAGTCGGTACAGAGCGGCCGCCAAAATGAAACCCGTTCGACTGGTACACATTCACACAGACTGAATTGCAAGTAGCCTACAGTACGAACTTTCGCGAGGTAGCTAATCCGCCTCCACCACCGGGTGCAGCGGAAACCATACGCACAGGCAGATCCAAGAAGAAAGGTTAGGGCCAAATAATCTGTATGCACGAAAGTACAAAAAAATAAAATCTCGTCAGGAAGTCGCCCCCTTCGCATGACGAAATTACTTCGGATGAACGCAAATCGCAAAAAGCGTACTCGGGGCGTCTGTCCAAGAAGAACAAAAAGAAAGCGAGGAATCAGATCTACAAATGTGCTCATTCTGGCATACTCTGGTGCAGCAATCACACGTACAGCCAAACAGACTAGGTAAATTCCTATGATATTCAAAGCCTGAAAAGAAAGTAACCTACACTCTGTCAGACACCCAAAACGAGACTGGGGGGGGAAATCTGCATCTCTGCTCTGGACAAGCAGTATGCTTTGTTATCCCACTGTGGCGTCATTGATCTAAAGCCAAAGATGCCAAAGAAAGCCAGGCCAATAATCTTACCTCTGCTGTGAAAAGCATGGCCAAAGACATCCCTACAATAAAGATTTTGTTGTTAGTAACTCCACCGCCGTAAACGAGTCCAGTCTAGAAGGGAAGAGCACTGACAACGCAAATGGTCACCTCAGAGCTACAACGAAGTGCCCAACATTCCTTCGTGTCAGGAATGAACAACACAGCGGTAACAACCTGAGGGACGCCATCCACCCCCAACCTCCAGAAGGACCAGCATCCTTCGCCAGTAACATCCGGGCGTCATCTTCGTCAACCTCCTCTGGAAACAACCGAAAAGCCCCATCACGCGCTGCAAGGTTCTGACCACCCCCCGTACCTACTCCGGACCTTCCACATCGGTGGACTGGTACAATCCTTACCTTGCCTGAGCGACTGTGACCTTTCTACTACTGACGTCACTTATTTGTTTCCGCCTGCAAACTTGGGACTGTGCTGAGTAATCCACGTTCACATCGCCCATGTAATGACTGTTCAGCATCGTAATTTAGAATATTTGTAGATTTCTGTTAATCAGTTATAGACGAAGAAATATTTTAAGAACCCTTGTATGCCTAATAGGACTAATCCGTCTGTTTTCATTTTTTGTCATATTTGATTTCGGGCTAAACGGTAGGCGTATTGTTTTAGCATTGTTCTAACAATCGTTTGTGTTTTAGAGCGTGTTTAAGATTTCCTTTCATTATACTATTGATTTTATTTACTTACGTCGAGTTAATTTGCGGTTTTTCCCCACCCTTTACAGGATGCCATCTAAACATCTTCAATGTAATGAAGTTGATGCAGTGAACGTTAGATCTGTTTCCACAAACTTGCCTTATTTAGTTCAACATCTTTGCGAATAACTCCTACCAAGCTCTTATTTTTAACAATCTTTAAAATGGTGAAATGAAACAAAAACCTACCTAAATTAACAGGTTATTATTCCCACCAGTGCATGAACAAACAGATGCTGTTACTAAAAATCAATACCAGCTAGATTAAGTAAAGAAGGAACAAGGATAAAAGGTATACCCGTCCCCGTGCTCCAAACAAATTCCAACTTTACACTCGTGTGCAGTTCGAATTAAAGTAAGGGCAGATTTGAATGATACCCATAGTATCTACATATCTTCCCACAGGACCAAATGAATTTAATACAGAATGTTACACACACGCGACCCAGACAATGGAAAAATGGTTTGAAATACGCAGGGGACTTTAAACGCCCATCGCCATTCGTTGGGAACAAGGATTGCACACCGTAACTAGTAACCGATTTGTAGAAATATTGTGACTCGTGTTTATAATACTTGCTTAATGAGGGCAGCAAAACTAGAATGCCAGACAATTCCAACCCATAGGGCATCAGCAAAGAGATTTAACCTTGATATCTTCCTGCTAGCCCCTCTGTAATGTGAGCTGGTCTAAACCTTTGGACGATACTCGCGGCAAGCGACCACCTCCCATAAATTGTTAACATTTTAAATAAAATAACTGAATGCGTGTGAATTCAAGAAGAACATAATCCCAAAAAGTATAACTATATATCAGCTGATTGGGAGAAACCTTTAAAAACACACCTACTACATACAAGACTGTTGGATATTGAAATTGATGCGTTGATCAGGTATATTTCGTATTTCACTGATGCTAGCTATCCATAACGCGGCAGATGTAACCATTCCAAAATTAATCCCCAGTTTAAGTCAAACACACTCGGGAAAGATCGGGGACACCTGCTTGGGACTCAGCCGGTTAATAACAAAAATGTTTTTTAAAATATATGTAAAAGACAAAACTCACCAGAGAATCGAATAGCCAAGACACAAGCGAATCACGGCAGTACACAGGGTAATAGCTCAAGCTAAAAGGCAATATTGGTCCTCTTTTCCTGCTCTAATGAAGCTGTCGAATCATAAGATTTACAAAAAGTTTGGAAAAAGTTTCATGAAATGAAAGGGGTTTAAACTTGCCATCTTTCCTGTCAAGTGGAAGACCAAAGATTTTCCTTCGAGATTCAGAAAAAACAGAATCATTCGCCGATAGGTGTTCCCGAAACTATGCGTTTGGAAGGTCTTCTTTAAAATAAAACGTTCAGAACAGAGGAAGAAAATAAAGACGATTAGTATAGAGATCCAGTTTCATGATAAAGTGCATTTCATCATGCCTCCAATTACTCCTTGATAAGTGAAAGATACAAGTCAATCTGCTGCCTAAGTAAAAAACATCCGTGGGACAAGACAAAAAGGTTCCCAATGGATATGCTTAACACCTGCCTGAAAAGTTGTCTTATTACTGCAAAATTGTTTCAAAATGTTGGGGGTTGAGGGCCGTAATGCCAGAACAATTGAAACGTCTATCACTGTACCAGTTTTAAAACAAGGCAAAACCTCCAACAGATAAGCAGTGGGAGTTACAGACCAATAGCATGAAACCACATACCCTGTAAACTATTAGAGAGAAGAGTTTTGAGAAGATTGATGCAGTAATTGCAAAAATAAAGTTATCCAGTTAATCACGCAGGCTTCCAAATGGCAGGTTGCGGGGGGCGATTGACTATTTAGTGGCAACTAACAACGAATGGTACAACAACAATTTGGCAAGAAGAAGAAATGTTCTGAAGCGACTCCTTTTTTTGATATCAGAATGCTATGACCAGTCCTGGCACCCAAGCCCTTTACAAATTGAAACAAATCGGGATTGTCGGGACAGTATATCACTACATGAAAGGCGTTTTGAATAAAGAAGCATACTGTTCGAGTAGGGGAATTGCATACATCCCAATCTAGATCTTTACATATGGGATGCCACAAGGGTCTTGTTATTTATCGCCCCTATGTTTGTAACATCTTCATGTACATTTGCCTTCGCTTATCAAAGCATGTTGTATGTATGTGCAATATGCAGATGATGGTTATGCATCGGGATGAAAGGTTACAATGAAAAGGAAAAACAACAAACAGGGAATGTGAACACATCAAGAAGATCTATCCAAGGAGCTCGATCATATATTTACTTATATGGCGAAAATGTCTGACATTATGTACAAGAAAACACCATATGATTCTCTTTAATAATGGCAGCAATCCCCATCCGAGCTGCCGTGTGTTTTTTAAATTGAAAAATACGACTATTCATATAACAGATATCGTGAAATTTGTAGTATCTAATCTTACACTTCAAAGTTGTCCATGGAATGCTCATAGCAACAACATCCGGTAACTGACGGCAAGAAATGTTTAATCTTAATAAAGATTATAAGCAAACAACCTGGGGACAAGATTGCAAAAGTTTTGACACAATCTCTCTAACGGGGTCGCTGGTTAGATCAAAATTGTCCTATGACAAGAGTTATTTTTAGTGCCCCCAATTATTTACTTAAGAAAACTTCAAACATAGAGTGCAAGGGTTTATAAGGCTTGCTCTGGGTGTGCCTTTTCACGCATCACCGCTTGGAACTTAAAAGAAATGGGAGAACTGTGCGCTTGGACGATACCGGAAGTCTTGCATGCGCTAAAATACGTTTCTTAGAAGTTCCGACAAGTAACAAACTTTGCATCTGAGGAACCTGAAAATTACATCTGACTAATTCTTTTCCTAAAACGAGCTAACAAATATCATTCATTGAAACCAATGTTGCCACTTACGTATCTATCTACTCAAAAGGTCTGAATATAAAGCCAAGTAATATGCGACACAAATCAAGCGGCCCCCCCTGTTCCTGCTTGGGAGATGAAAAAGCGCAGTTGTGATATTAATTATACTGACATGAAGAAAAATGAGAATCCAAACATATGAAAACTGAAAGTCCCAATTACATATACAGAACACGTATTATCCAAATCAGTTAAAGAGAGATACAGATGGTTCACTCCTAGAAGATCCACCGGGCAGGTCTCAAGCTTTTGTAAGTCCACGTTAAAAAAAGGAAAAGTGCATAACTACATTGGCAAAAATATCGATCCATCTTTACTGCGAACGTATTGCTATTCGATGGCTCTCAATTACATAGTTGATTGTCCATTACATTATATCAAATCTGAGGGTTGGGGGGGGGGTGTAGATCTCAATCGGTTCTCTAGGCTGTAAGTCATCAGATTACTAGGAAAAGACCAAAGAATTAGCTTAGGAAATGCATCATTAAGTCCATGTCTTAACTTGAAAAGGGACCAACGGTGCCTTCTGCGTTGTTCCTTCACATCTTGAGTCTCTGCAAATGAGTGGGCGACAAAGTACGAAAAAGGGCAGCAAGGCAAGGCACAGAATTCGACTGAAATTCATGTTCCCTTATCCATTCAGGAGGGTTACTCTTGCTGGAAGACAAGCAGTTTGGGGAGTAGATTAAAGCTATAACCCTGAAACAGATAGCCTGTCCCAAGAATAATATACGGATTTCTCGTTGGGTTTGGATAACAAATCATACTTGAATTCCTACTGGCTAATCATATTCAGACAGATGAGTTCGCTATCTTATACAGGATAAAAACCTTAATGCGGTCATTACAAAATACAGCAAAAATGTTAAATTTTCGGGTGTGAACAAATTTTCGAGCAACACAGGCCCCATTGTTCTGAAATGTCAGAGGTTAAGACCTATCTTACCAGTGATGTCATGGAAAATTCGTATTGAAGGCGTGTTTCGAAAATGTTACTAGGCATATGTTAATATGGCGAAATGGTACTTGCATAGTCCCTGGTAGACGATTTGTTTATAGACTATTGATTGTGATTTTTTTTGTTAAAGGTTTGTAATGTTTGTCTTCATGTGCATTTTTCTGACTTTTTTTGCTCCCCCCTTAATCAAAGAGAACAAAAACACACAATACTGTCCCCATCCCCCGCCTCTTCGCTCCGCTTTCCCTCCCTCCCCCCGTCTAATATCACGAATGGGATAGACGTTTATTGAAGACAACAACGAACACAAACACACACACACACACACACACACACACACACACACACACACAAACCACCCACACACCACACGCACAAAGCACACCCATACACGCACGCACGGGGGCAACGCACGCAAAACACATCACACACAACACACACACACACACTCACACACCTCACACATTTTTGTGACGTACCAGAAGCTGACAACAAACACCTTTGATAAATACTACCTGATCTTGTCTGGATGGCTATTGAGCTTCCCCCATCCCCCCCCCCCCCCCCCCCCAACCACAGACATGGCAGACAGAGACAGACGGAGAACAAACAGGATCGTTGTTCGGCAAGCAGTTACCAAAGTACACTGTTGGTAACGGTCTGAAGGCCAACGCATAGTTGATACCAAATACTTGCGTCCCGCGCACTCTCCTGCTCATCTCTCACACTCTCTCTCCATCTCCTCCCCAATTCATCTCCCTCCCTCCCTCCTCGCCTCTCTCTCTATCCTCAATCCCCTCCTCATCTCCGTCTCTTCCCTCGTCTGCACTCTCTCTCACCACTCTCTCTCTTCAGTTTGTTTTTGCTTTGTTTTCCTTTGTTTTTTCAGTCCGGTCTTGATTTTGATTGTTGTTGTTGTTTCTCTATTGATTTGCAAGCCTGCTTCCTGCATTTCTTTCGTTCTCTTTCGTTCGTTTCCTTTATATCTTCGTTCCCTTTCGTGCTAGTCTTCTTTTTTTCCCTGTCTTGAGAAATCGTGGTGAGGGAGAGAGAGAAGGGAGAGAGAGAAGAGAGAGAGAGAGAGAGAGAGTGAGAGAGAGAGAGAGAGAAGGAGGGAGAGAAAGAGAGAGAGGAAGGAGGGGAGAGAGAGAGGGAGAGAGAGAGAGAGAGAGAGAGAGAGAGAGAGAGAAAGAATGGGAGAAAGAGAGGAGAGAGAGAGGAGAGAGAGGGAGAAGGAGAGAGAGAGAGAGAGAGAGGAGAGAGAGATAGAGATTATATAGGGGTTGAGGAGGGGGAAAGACAGACAGACAGGCAGAAGAAAAGAAAAGGGAGAAAGAACGTAGCGATCAGACAGACAGACACCAGCAAACACACACTGGGGGGGAGGGGGTGGTTCGGAAAGGAGCAAACTGGATGCCGAAGAAAAGGCCAAAAAACGCGCCACAAGAAATCACCAAGGTCGGACCTCAGCTAGGACGCTCAGCGGCTGCACGGTCCGAAAATCCTGAAATCAGCGCGTGCGGTCCTCAAAATTTAGCGGACGGAGTGGGTGGTAGCGGTATATGGACTTTAGCCCGCACGGCGAGTGACGACACCTCCTTGATAAAACTGAAAACTGAAAACCTGGTTTTTCGGATGGCTAATCGTCATAGTGCGGTGGTTATGCTGTGTGGGGGCTGGAATCCTGGGGATCGAGTCGCAACCAGAATCCTAACGCTCGGGGAGTTCCGTCCCCGTCAACCCCCCGACCGAGGCGTTCAACGCTAATGGCATTACGCGACCAATAATATTGGATTTTCAGTAGCGGCACGCGGAGTCGTGCCTCTGAATGCAGCTCTCTCTGCGCAGGTCCCGACTGGGGCCGGTGGTTGTCCGAATCTCTCGGGGCAGGATGACCAAGGGACAGTCGGCAAAGGACGTGAGAAATGAATGCAGCTCTGTCGCAGGGTTCTAAGACCCAAATGGGAAGTCTACAACCAATATTTTGACCCCCTTACGGTCAAGCAGAAAAATATGGGACCAGTTATAACTGACTGATAAATCAGATCGATTGGTTAATTACTGATTAATTAAGTTGATTGGTTGATTAATCCAATGATGGAACACTAACCAATCAGTCAATTATACTACAATCAATTGTTATCATTGTTCATTCGTTTTGTTCCATCATTCATTCATTTATTCGTTCATTCGTTGCATTTATTTACGCATGTCATTCATAAAAAATCGGTGTGCCGTCCAGGTCCATTCAATTAATATAATCAATCAATCAATCGGATTAACCAAACAGTAACCGTATGTGCGTTCCGTTCATGCATGCCATTGCGTCATTCATTCATTAGTTCATCCATTCATTCATCAAATTCTGTGGCCCCATCCCTGCTTCGCTGGCGATCTCAGTCGTCGATTTCCTTCCACATCCGCCGCCCAGTGAGTTCCCGAGTACAATTCCCATCGTTGGCAAACCACAGGGGCACTTGCTCCGCCGGAGGAGACGCTGCACTGGCGCCCGGTCGCTTCGGGGTGGTTCTCTGGCGCCTGTTCTGATCCAACATACGCAGGACACCACCTGCTAAGCCCCCTACGGACGACAATCATCCCTTAGTCGCGGAGCCGGCGTGAGTGAGCGCGTTTCCCCCCACTCCCGGAAGGCGCCACCATGTCTGTCCAACGGCATCCCCCATGAACTTGGCGACCTCCACAGGGGTAGAGACCTTCGACAGGGGTGGAGACGTGGAGAAGGCATACAAACTGAGGTCACCCATGAGAACAGGGCATGACGGGGCCCGCTGAATTTGGGGACATTTCTTTCATGCTAATTTATGAGGTTAAGGGTGACGAAAATGATGTTACGGGTTTGTCTTGTGGTCTGAGAATTTGGGGACATTTTTATGCTAATTAATGAGGTTCAGGGTCTTGAAAATGATGTTACGGATTTGTCTTGTGGTATGAGAATTTGGGGACATTTTTTTATGCTAATTAATGAGGTTAAGGGTATTGAAAATGATGTTACGGATTTGTATTGTGGGATGAGAATTTGGGGACATTTTTTTATGGTAATTAAAGAGGTTAAAGGTGATGATACTGATGTTACGGATTTGTATTGTGGTCTGAGAATTTGGGGACATTTTTGAAATACTAATTAATGAGGTTAAGGGTGATAAAAATGATACCACGGATTTGCATTGTGGTCTGAGACTCCACAATAGGGCTGCAGTGTGTACGCTTACCGTCAGAATATGTAACCAGGCTTCTATCAGGTCCGGGAAATCCAGATACCTGCAGTGTTGGTCAGGAAATTAGGGCAACACTCAGAACTGCATCCGTTGACTGGGTCAAACTTGATCGTGTGGTTCTCGATTTACCCGCTGAGCTCATAGCAAACTAGGTTGGAGCCGGTCGTCGGGGAAGAAAAATCCCCACAAATCAATGGTTCTGGTGGGAATCGAACCCACGACCTGCCAGCCGGGAGTCCGCGACGCTGACCAATATTTTTCTTCCTTTCTTTCTTATTTTAGGTTTATTGAATTTAATCAGTGAATAACATATACGTGAAGAAATGCGTCGTCAAGTACAGAAAGAAAAAAAATCAATAAACAAAATAATCCTGGATGATGAACTGTATGTACCAAAAATATAGAAAAAAGAAACACATAAATGATAAAAAGTACACTACGAAGATAAGACATTTAAAAAAAATGAATAATAGATGAATAAGATAGATAAAAATGAAATTGGTTGAAACAAAAACGCGTACCACAGACAAAGTGAAACGAAGTCATCACTACGTCATTGAACACTTTACACTGATTTAAAGTTATGAGACAAAAACTGCTGAAACAACACTGGAAGTGGAGGATGTACTGAAACGTTGACTGAAATCACAGTTCACAGGCAAACAAGACTTGTCTCCAGAGTACATGGTGACCTCCGATCGTTCAACGTGGGGAGGGGGGGGGGTGGGGGGGGGGGGGGGGGGGGGGGAGGAGGGGGAAGCCTTATCAAATGTTGAAGGAAAGGGAGGATGAGACTTGTCTGACATCAGCAGTTTCGTTTGGATGCGAACTGAAAAAAAAAGAATACGCAAAAGCGAAGCATCATATATCCACTCTTGTTTCCTGTCATAGATACCCTACAAATGAGTGGAGCATCTTTTCCTAGAAGCACACATTTGAAGCATACGGAATTTACCTCTTTTTTTTTTTACCAAAAAAAAAAAAAGGTAAAATCTGTGCAGTCTGTATCTGAGTAGAATTTTAGTTTTTTTTTTTTTTTTTTAACACGTTCCGCAGATTGATGACATACATGGTCAGGTAACAGTTTTTATTTTTCTCTTCTGTTTTTTTTTTTTTTTTTTCTCTTTTTTTCTTTTGGTCTGCCATGTTTGCATCGCACCTTTTTTTTTTTTTTTTCTCGGGCTAGCTGGGAAAAGTATACATCACGGGAATGGAATAAATGTTACTGTTATGTACCTGTTGCTGAAGTATGTGTGTCTGTAGATAGGACTGCTGGAACGAATATGTATGTATGTATACGCACACGGGCGCACGCGCACGCGCGCGCACACACACACACACACACACACACACACACACACACACACACACACACACACACACACACACCAGTGTGGGCGCTCGCTCGCATGTTTATTTTGTGTGTGTATGTGTGTGCGTGCGTGTGTGTGTGTGTGGTGTGTGTGTGTGTGTGTGTGTGTGTGTGGGTGTGTGTGTGTGTGTTGTGTGCAAGTCTCGTTTTTCTTTCATACGGTCATCGGGGGACAAGCCGGGTGATTCCAAGCAGACAGACTAAAATCAAGAGAATGGGACTATTTGGGAGAAGTCAGCTGGCGCAAGGATAGGGTCACGGGTGAGTGCAAAGGCCTGAAAGGTGACGCCAGCCAAGGGGAAGGTCATGTATTTGAACATTGTAAATGATGTCATGGGTGAAACACACACACCCTGCCCCCGCCCCTTCCCCCCCCCCCCCCTAGCTTAAATGATTGGTGGGTAGTTGTTCTGTAGCTCAAATTTATGCTAGGCCTAAAAAACACTTACGTGGATTATGCAGTGACTTGGTGCAAAATGCTAATTGTGGCGTGTGGCCACATGAATGGGACTCCATAACCTATTACAATCACATTTATTAATTTTAGAATAACAGCAACAACAACAACAACAAAGAAAGGGTTTGAAATTCATTGGCTTGTTATGCACTGCTGTTGTGGCATGTGGCCGCATGAGTGGGACTTCAAACCTATTTTTATCACACTTATCAATCTTAGAATTAACAAACAAACAAAACGAAACCAAAAAAAAAGGATTTGAAATTCTGTGGCCTATTACGCTTCGCTGTCGTGGTGATCTCAGTATCCGTTTCTACTCGGTGTCCACGGCCGTGGTTGAGTGCGTGTGGAAGTCGACAGCAATATCTGTGGCGGGTTGTCGTTGCTTGGGTGTGGTGGCGCCATCTGGAAAAGGGCGGCCACTCAGTTGTGTCGGTGTGCCTTGTCCTTTGTGGGGAGCTGACCAGGGGTTGTCTCGAGAACAAGACATCACGGAACACCACCAGAAAAGGACTCGACGGCCATGCAGTGTCTTTCTCCTCCGTTAGCTTGCCTCACGAAGGTCTGAGAGGATGTGTGTATACAGGCATAGTACACACATACATTAATATAGTTGTTTTTTTTTTTTTCTTTTTAGTTCTAATACATTTATCAATTTTAAAAAAATCAATATAGCTTTGCGCTATGAAAGTTCAGCCAAGAGTATTGTTATTTCTGTGCGCTCATTCATTCAAAGAAATCTATCCACATCACAGTTAAATAAATGAAGGGTTCTTGTAGAATTTTCCTGGCTAGGGTAGCCAATCTCAGCTGTTTACCAACACCACTGGGTGGCAGGCACAAGAACGTACGGAGACTGCTGACTCCCTGGCAAAGGAGGGCACTTCGAAGGAGCAGATGGACAGATCTACCAGCTACCCCGAATCCAGGACCATCATTAAGGCCAAGCTGCAGAACAAGTGGAAGCAGCAGCATCCACGTCACAACAGAGCAGACCCGTACTACCTGCTGATTCGACGAGAGCAGGTAGTCATCTTCAGGCTCAGGACAGGCCACAGCCGCCTGAAACACCACCTATTCTTTAAACTCCGCATCGGCAACACAGAGCAGTGCCCCTGCAGAACAGGCAGCCAGACAACAGAACATCTGCTGCAGTCCTGCCCGCTCCACCAAGCGCTTCGAGAGAAAACCGGGCCCGACCCAATACCAGTGGCCCGGAAGCTCTACGGAGGACTGGAGGACCTGCGACGTACTGCCACCTTTGTCGAGGAGACGGAGGAATCCATCTGACAAATGACGAACGAGACAACAACAACCCAAACGTACAGTGACATCACCTCATGAATTATGTCAATAACTTCGACTCAAGTGGTGTCACAACATCTGTTAGGGGTAAGATCGTTCCCACAGGTTTGCAGGGGAACGTTGCCATCAAAGGTCATGTGAATTGAGGATAATCAAATCATGTGGCCATGCCTTTATGAGTTGGTGTAGTATACAGTTAGACAAATAGTCCTAGCGATCTAAAGGGTGCTGTCCTTCTGGCCTTACTGAATTGAAATGAAAAAACAACAACAACAACAACAACAACAAAAAACACATAGCGAAAAGCTGTATCTTGTGCGTATCTCATCTAGAATACAAAACACAAACTCTGACATGACCTCTACAATTTCACTTGGCGAATGGCACCCTTATGTCCCTTTTATTTTTCTTTTGGTTTTCTTTCTTTTCTTTCGGTTCTGTTTATCTTTTTCTGTCTGTCTGTCTGTCTGTCTTTCTTTCCTTCCTTCTTTCTTTCCTTCTTTCCTTCTTTCTTTCTTTCTCTCTTTCCTTCTTCCTTCCTTTTTTTTTTAAATCTTTCTTTCTTTCTACGTAGTGTTGAAAACACGGATTTGATATCAGCTACTCTGTATATCTGGTGGATCTCTGTTTTTCATTTGTTTTCCAGGGCGTTCACCCGACCTTTTGTAGTCCTTTTTCTTCCTCGTGGTATCTATCTACTGTTATTTTAGGGGGGAGGGGGGTGCGTGCGTGCGTGCGTGCGTGTGTGTGTGTGTGTGTGAGCGTGAACAGAAAGTTCGTTCAACTTTACCGATTTGTTTTTCGCCAAGAGGGGGCGTGTGTGTGTGTGGGGGGGGGGGGGGGGGGGGGGGGGGGGGAGCGGGGGGGGGGGAAAGAGGAGGGGAGAGGGGAGAGGGGGGGGGAGAGACGGAAGTTCTGAAGTGGGAGAAGCAACAAATGCTATTTACTGGTTCTGAACTCATTCTAGTTCGCTTCGCGTGTTTTTGTGCCTTAACAGGCGGAGAGCAAGGGTGGCGGTGTGTGTGTGTGTGTGTGTGTGTGTCTGTGGGGGGGGGGGGGGGAGGGCGGGGGGGGGGAGGCGGGGGGGGGTCTAAAGTTTGTCCGACCTTGCCAGGGTTTTGTTTGTTTTGGCTTGGTTTTTTTTTTTGTTGTTTTTTTTTTTGTTTTTAATTTCAGGGTGTTTCTTTTTTCGCAACTATACCTTTTCCTCCTTCGTTTCCTGCACTCGTGTTAAGATGATCATTTCCTTTCTTTCTTTCTTTCTTTCTTTCTTTCTTTTGTTTTCGACAGATATTTGTCAAGCCTTTGTTTTCTTCCTTTCTTTCTTTCCTTCTTCCTTTCCTTCCGTCTGTCTTTCTTTCTTTCTTTCTCTTGTTTTCGACAGATATTTGTCTAGTCTTTGTTTCTTTCTTTCTTTGTTTTTCGACAGATATTTGTCGAGTCTTTGTTTTCTTTCTTTCTTTCTCTCCTTCTTTCTTTCCTTCCGTCTTTCTTTCTTTCTTTCTCTTGTTTTCGACAGATATTTGTCCAGCCTTTTTTTTCTTTCCTTTTTTCTCTCTTTCTTTTTTTCCGACAGATCTTTGCACAGCCTTTGTTTTCTTTCTTTCTTTCCTTTCTTCTTTCTTTCTTTTTTTTCGATAGATATTTGTCCAGCCCTTGTTTTCTATCTTTCTTTCTTTCCTTCTTTCTTTCTTTCTTTTGTTTTCGACAGATGGTTGTCCAGCCTTGGTTGTCTGCAGTGCTGAATACTTCTTCATAAGTTTAAAAACCTAGGCGTCGCCGTGTTTCCAGATTCTCCAGCTCACGGGTAAAATATCCTCGGGCAAGCGAGTATAGCTAGTTTCTTGGAGACGAGGAGGGGGAGAGAGAGAGAGAGGAGAGAGAAGAGAGAGAGAGAGAGAGAGAGAGAGAGAGAGAGAGAGAGAGAGAGGAGAGGAGAGAGAGAGAGACAGGCAGACAGACAGACAGACAGGCAGACAGACAGACAGAGAGAGTATCTTACTTGTGTGTTGTCGGGCAGAATACATCATGGTTCACGAGCAGCAAATACAGCAGAGGTTGCCACTCGCGGGGTCGGACCGTACAGCCACACGAGACAGTGCAGGTAAACCCAACATACGGACGCTGCACACCATCGTTCCCGGAAGATGGAAGGATGGCTGGCGACTGTCAGACTTCATGAGATCAGATGTCATAGTTACTCTGTGAAGTTTTGATTTGTTGTCTCGCCAGGGTTTTTTGTTGTTGTTGTCGTTGTTGCTGTTTTGTTGTTGTTATGAGTGTTTTTTTTTTAAATATATTTTTTTAGTATCTTTTGCCATCTTGTTAGATGTCACCGACGCAGTCTGAGACGACTCTGAAAATATGAATGGTTGTTTCCCGACAGCCAGGTGTCTGTGGAGCCGGCGATGAGAACCACAGTCACAAATAGAAACAACACGTGGAATCGAACAAACCTCACGTCAAATCAATTAGAGACCAATTTAGAAAGGGTCACGCGTCTTTTTCTTGCAGTATCAGATTCAGAATAAACGCGACGAAACAGAACCAAATCAACAGAAAATTTACGTTATGGAAGTTCAGTAGAGACTTTGTTTTTGTTTGGTTGGTTTTTTGTTTTTTTGTACGATCATTCATTTTTGTTGTTGTTGTTGGGTTTTTTTTTGGACAAAACGCGTTAGAGACACTGCCGGCGTGTTGCTCGAATGTTTTGTGTGTGTGTGTGTGTGTGTGTGTGTGTGTGTGTGTGTGTGTGTGTGTGTGTGTGTGTGTGTATGTGTGTGTGTGTGTGTGTGTGTGTGTGTGTGTGTGTGTGTGTGTGTGTGTGTATGCGCGCGCGCGCGTGTGCGTTCGTACGCGCGCGCGCATATGTGTGTGTACGTGCGCGCATGCGCGCGCGTATGTGTGTGTGCGCGCGCACATGTGTGTTTGATGTGCATGTGTGTGTGTGTGTGTGTGTGTGTGTGTGTGTGTGTGGTTCAAGAGTTCGTACGTTAAGCGCACATTCTCGCCAGCGTACTAGTGCGTGTCAGTGTGACTCTCCTATGTATCTCTGTCACTGCTGTCGTCAGCTTTCTGCAGAGGCAGTGTGACTCTCCTCTGTGTCTCTGTCACTGCTGTCGTCAGCTTTGTGCAGCGGCTGTGTGACTCTCCTCTGTGTCGCTGTCACTGCTGTCGTCAGCTTTCTGCAGCGGCAGTGTGGCTCTCCTCTGTGTCTCTGTCACTGCTGTCGTCAGCTTTGTGCAGCGGCTGTGTGGCTCTCCTCTGTGTCGCTGTCACTGCTGTCGTCAGCTTTCTGCAGCGGCTGTGTGGCTCTCCTCTGTGTCGCTGTCACTGCTGTCGTCGCTTTGTGCAGCGGCTGTGTGACTCTCCTCTGTGTCGCTGTCACTGCTGTCGTCAGCTTTCTGCAGCGGCTGTGTGACTCTCCTCTGTGTCGCTGTCACTGCTGTCGTCAGCTTTCTGCAGCGGCTGTGTGGCTCTCCTCTGTGTCGCTGTCACTGCTGTCGTCAGCTCTCTGCAGCGGCTGTGTGGCCCGCAAGGACCCAGTGCCAATAGAACCGAGCAACAGTCGGGTGTAATGTCAGTGGGGGCCCCAGTATCATCACG
>CM031615.1:59698937-59701437 GCA_018398815.1 Conus ventricosus | reverse complement strand
GAACAGAACGGAGGCCTGCAGGTGGCGCTTACTATTCAACTGTCGTCTGCTTCTTGTTGTCGTTTTTCCATCGTTACCTTACATCAGAAGAAGAGAAAAAAAAAACAGTTATTGATATTGAGTTTGATTCTGTTTGGAAGTCCTAGTCATTTTCAGCAAAGACTGTGTAAGTGTAGACGAGTGTCTTAGAGTCTTAGAAACGAAAAGGACATGAGAACACTACAAGCAACTCTAGACAAAATTCAGCAAACGGGAAGCCCCCCACAACATATCATACTCGGTGGCGATTTCAACTGCCCAAATATAGACTGGATAGTGGCGCTGTACCACCAGGTACACCAAACAAGACATTCAAGAGTCACTTGTTAGCATCACAGCTTCTTCCTTCTTGACACAGATTCACCGTGACAGTACACGTGAAAGAAACATCCTGGACCTCGTGTTTACTAGCAACCCCAGCCTCTGTAAGAGCTCTGTGTCTGTGCCTGGCATCTCTGACCACGACATCATAGTGTCCGACTTTGACGTCCAACCTCAGAGAACCAAGGAGAAACCACACAGATGTCTCATCTACAGTAAGGCAAACTGGACAGCCTGAACTCAGAACTAGCATGCTTGAGACGGAGATCAGCGACATGGAGAAGGAGTTAGAGGTTGAACCCATGTGGACACACTTCAAGACATCCTTGATGTCTGCGGTAGAACGCCACATACCATCCAGCCTCCGACGACCTAGTCATAACCTGCCATGGGTCAATTATAAGATACGCAAGTTGCTCCGTCGGAAGAAAAGACTCTACAAGCAAGCGAAGCGTACAAACAACTGGACAAACTTTCGCTTTATCCAGAAGGAATGTAGAAGGAAACTCCGACAGGCAGAATGGAAATTTGTTAACACCGCAATAGAAGATGGCATGAAATAGAACAATACCAAGCCCTTCTGGAAGTATGTGAAATCTAGACGACAAGACAGCACAGGTGTCGCTCCACTAAAGAAAGGTACTACCCTGTTCAGCGACAGTGCCTCCAAGGCAACCATCCTGCTGCAACAATTTGTGTCTGTCTTCACACCTCCATTAAAGGCCCTCTGCCAGACTTCCAGCAAACAGCTTACCCCACACTTGAAATTTGACCATCAAGACAGAAGGTATTACGAAACTGCTGCGGAACCTTAACCCAGCTAAAGCTCTGGACCAGATGGAATTCCAAACCGCATCCTTAGAACATGTGCAGAAAAAATCGCTCCCTCGCTGGCAGCCATATTCAAGGTCTCACTTATGACAGGACAACTTCCATCTGACTGGCTGTCTGCGAATGTCTCACCAGTCCCAAAGAAAGGAGATCGCCATAAGGCTGAGAACTACAGACCATTTCACTGACATCAGTTCCGTGCAAGATCTTGGAACATATTATCTGCCGTCATCTCCACTGCCATCTGGAAAAGCATCGAATCCTCACCGATAGAAACCATGGATTCAGAGCTGGTCATTCCTGCGAAACTCAGTTGTTGACCACCATGCAGGACATTCTCTCCTCCCATGATTCAGGCTGCCAGACTGACATTATTATTCTATATTTCAGCAAGGCATTCGACACCGTGCCTCATGACCGCCTTCTGCTGAAATTGGACCACTATGGTATACTTGGACCCATCTTGACATGGCTACAGACCTTTCTCACCAAACAGAGGATGAGGGTGGTGCTGGAAGGGGATACATCTGAGGAAGCAGCAGTCTTGTCTGGGGTCCCCCAGGGCACCGTGCTCGACCCTTTGCTGTTCTTGTGCCATATCAACGACCTTCCGGCATCAGTAACGTCAACAGTACGCCTCTTTGCTGATGACTGCCTTCTGTACAGACCAATTCACTCCATTCAGGACCATCTCATCCTCCAGCAAGACCTCAAAAACTTGGAAAAGTGGGCAAACCAGTGGGGAATGCGCTTTAATGCGAAGAAATGCCATGTCCTCTCCACCTCGAACCGGTCAAGCCACTTCTACAGCCTGAATAACACGATCTTGAAGCAAGTCCACCAAAACCCTTACCTGGGCATACAGATTTCTTCTGACCTGAAATGGACTGCCCATGTCGTGGGGCTGTGCAAGAGGGCTGGATCAACCTTGGGCTTCTTGCGACGAAATCTTCGTAACTGCCCACAGGAATGTCCGCCGCCTTGCCTACATTGCACTCGTCAGCCACTCTTGAGTACGGCGCTGTGGCATGGGATCCATTTACAAAGCAAGACATCGACCGAATTGAAAAGGTCCAACGATTAGCTGCCCGCTTTATTTGCAATAACTACAGAGACCGGGACCCAGGCTGTGTCACTAAGATGCTACAATACCTCCAACTACCACCTTTGGAGCACCGCCGAAGACAGCTTCGACTCACCATGCTGTACAAGATTGCCGGCGACCTAGTCCCTGCCATACCAGCTGATACCTTCCTCACCCCAGCAGATCAGACCAGGCGGAGAATTAAACCAACCACATTTACAGACT
>CM031615.1:59678937-59691437 GCA_018398815.1 Conus ventricosus | reverse complement strand
CTCTCTCTCTCTCTCCGGCTCCCCCCTCTCTCTCTCTGTCATGATGTTTGTTTCTATCATTGCATGCAACATTGTGAGTCATTATGATGTGTTTCATTACATTTAGTTGTTCATTTGTTTTTCTTTGCCATGACAATTTTTGTCTGTGGATTTTACAAGACCAGGTGGGGCTGGGGAGTAAGAGGTGGGGCTGGGGGCGAGTTGAAAGGAAGAGGGGCTTTTTTCAAATCAGTGTGTGTGTGTGTGTGTGTGTGTGTGTGTGTGTGTGTGTGTGTGTGTGTGTGTGTGTGTGTGTGTGCGTGCGTGCGTGCGTTTATGCTTGCGTGCGTGCGTGCGTGCGTGCGTGTGTGCGTGTGTGTGTGTGTGTGTGGGGGGGGGGGGTTCATGAAGGCATAGTGTAAAGGTGTAATCTTATTCATTTTACCCTCGGTAAAACATTCACATTTGTGTTCTCTCTCTCTCTCTCTCTCTCTCTCTCTCTCTCTCTCTCTCTCTCTCTGTGTGACACACACACGCGCGCGCGCACGAAAGCGCGCGTGAGCACGCTCGTCTGTTCCCCGTTTTGTCGATCAAAGTCAATAAGGAAACGCAAGGAAACGAGGTAGACAGTGAACAAATAGCACGACCTTTCCAGGAAGTCGTTTGGCCGAATGAGTGATGAAAGTGATTTTTTGTTGTTGTGTCAGTAATGTCCCATCCACCCCCACCCCTTCCCTCCCGTCCATCTCTCTTCAACATACCTCCTCTCCCCCCCCCCCCCCCCCATCTCTCCCCTCAACCTTTCTCCTCTCCCCCCCCCCCCCCCCCCCCCCCCCCCCTCCCCTTCTTTCCCAGACAATGTCGATTTCGTGTGTCTGATGTTTGACTGTTCGCTTCGTGGGGAGGCGACATTAGGGAAACCGGTGTTGCCATATAAACTATCCCCAAAGCCAGACTACCCCCCTCCCTCCCCCCCTACCCCCCACTTCCTCCTCCTTAACTCTTGGACCGCTCTATGAGTTTCCCCTTTCCTAACTTTCCCTCGTTCACACGTAGTGCTGCGCGCTGTGGCCACACACCACAATTAGGACTTTGCACTAACACAGAATCCGTTTAAGTGTTTTG
Source organism: Conus ventricosus (assembly GCA_018398815.1). Classification (NCBI taxonomy): domain Eukaryota; kingdom Metazoa; phylum Mollusca; class Gastropoda; order Neogastropoda; family Conidae; genus Conus; species Conus ventricosus. Next base: position 59,690,333 of record CM031615.1, on the reverse strand, counting down.
AGGCCTACTATAAATTTGAGCAAGCATTTGATGTTAAACTGACAGCTGATCAAAAGAACAACTCCCCACCAATTATTTCCCTTGTTCTGCGGGATTTTCACTGAAGAAATCACAAGCAGTTTTCAAATACATGACCTTCCCCTTTGTTGACAGACATTTCAGACCTTTGCACCCACTCTTGACCCTATCTTTCCGCCAGCTCAAAGCGCCAAAATAGTCCTATTCCTTTGATTTTAGTCCGTCTGCTTGCAGCCACCTGGCTTGTACCTTGATGGTCATGTGAAAGAAAACGAGGAGAATCAACTTTCAGACACAATAAAAATTCTCAAAACAATCTAATTGCGCCAGTCTGTAAATACTCGACTCCTTAAGCAAGGTCTTGGCGCATTAATTTTTAGTGTGCAGCCTGTAGAAAGTGCTGCGGAGCTGGCTGCTGTTTCCTGTCTCCCGGTGGCCTGGCTGTTTGGCTGTTTGTTTTTTGCACGGAACAGCACTAAAAAGGCTCTGTGTGGTAGACTGGTCTGTAGTAATCACACTAACACAAAGTCGTTCGCACGATAAGTAATGCAAACACATCAGCAAACAAAAGTTACATAGATCTTCGTCAAATTTCGAAGGGGTTGTAAGAACTGTCAGTGGGTAGACGTCACAGAAATTTTACGTTGTGGGGGATAGTGCAGGGAAAGAGAGAGGGGAGGGGGTGGGGGGGGGGGGGGCAAAACTGAGATGCCTAAGACGAACTGCAACACTGACTTAAAAAATGTTTGTCTTTGTATCTGTCTGTCAGTAAGATTAGTTGGGAGGGGGGGGGGGGGGGGGGGGGGGGCAAAACTATGATGCCGAAGACGGAACTGTTCGACACTGTCTTAAAAAAGAATGTTTCCCTGTGTATCTGACTGTCAGTAGGATTAGTTCAGAGTTGTTGTCTGTGTCTTTTCCATATTGCTCTGAGTATTTTTTTTGTAGAACCCACAGAGAGGAACGACCGTATTTTGAAGATCGGTTCAGAGCTGTTGTCTGTGTATTTTCCACATTCCTCTGACATTTTTTGTAGGATCAATAGAGAAACGCGACCGTATTTTGAAGATTGTTCAGAACTATTGTTGGTGTCTTTTCCACATTTCTCTGTCTTTTTCTGTAAGATCAGTACGGAGAAACGACTGTATTTTGAAGATTAGTTCAGAACTATTCTTTGTGTCTCTTCCAAGTCTTTCTGACTTTTTTTTGTCGGATCAGTAGGGAAAAACGACCGTATTTCGAAGTCTCAAAGCAACAAAAACACTCAAGCGCCGAGGAAATGACCATTTAACATGAAAGTAAGACACCAGACACGAGATAATTTGTCCGGCCGCCATACATGCACAGTCTATGTAGGGGGGGGGGGGGGGGGGGGGGGGGGGGGGAGTTTCTCATTGTGTGTAGGAATATATTAGAAGAGAAAGACGTGAAAATAGAACGGTCATGCTTCCCTCATTGACACACCCCAGGACTGCATGAAGATTTCCTTTTCTCTTTCCTCTCTGTCTCCTTCTTCACCATGCACACATTCCAAGTAAGTCCTTAGTTCCAACGTTATTACAAAGGACTTCTTCCACGTCTTGTCAGGTCTTGGAAGAGGTCGTGCAATAACGTTGGAATCAAGGTGGGAATATTCAAATACCTCGGCTACACACTCACGAAGGACGGTCGCTGTGCAACAGAAATCAAGGTCAGATTAGCTCTTGCCACATCAGGTATGGCGAAGCTCACAAAGCTGTGGAGAAGCAACGAGATCAGCTTCCCCCCAAAAAAAACTCAAGCTAAACTCAGCCCTCGTCCTCTCAATCTTCCTGTACGGGTGTGAGAGCTGGACCTTGACGGCAGAGTTGGAGAGAAGGATCCAAGCCTTTGAAAGGAAGGCATGCAGAAGACTGCTCCACATCTCCTGGACAGAGCATAGAACCAACGACTCTGTCCGAGAGCAGGTGACCACACTGGCAGGACCACAGGAACCCTCTTGGCTACGGTCAGGAGGAGAAAGCTGATGTGGTTTGGCCACGTGACACGACACGACTCGCTGGCGAAGACAATCCTGCAAGGCACGCTTGAAGGAGGAAGGCGCAGAGGCAGGCAGAGACAGAGCTGGTCGGAGAACGTGATAGAATGGACCAACCTCAGACTGCCAGAACTCCTGCAAGAAGCAGAAGACAGGCCGCGATGGAGAAGAAGATCGGCGAAGTTGTCCCTCATCCCCCCTCCCCCCCCCCCCCCCCCCCCCCCCCCCCCCATGACCACTTAAGTCATAGGAATGAGATGAGATGAGATGATTACAAGACCTGTTGCACTGATGATGATGATGATGATGATGATGATGATGATTATATGTTTATGATGATGGTGGTGATAATAATAGTAATAATAATAATAATAATAGCAGTCATTATATAGTAGTAGTAATACTAATGATAGTAATAGTAGTCGTCATAATAATAATGATAATAATAATAATAATGATAATAATAATAATAATTATGATGATGATAATAATACGATGATAATGACGACGACAACAACAACGACTACTACGACGACGACGATGATGATGATAATGATGATGATGATGATTAGAAAGAGAAGAAGAAGAATCACCGTTGCCGTTGCCATCATCATTGTCATCACCATAGCAATGATAACTACCGTGAATGAATGGTCTTCTCCAGTATGATGATTATAATTCCAAACCACGTGCGATAACCTAGCGGTTTGAATCTCTGTGGCGAAGTTCTGAGCATTCGGAGTCGACTGATGAATTCTGGGAAGGGATTGTTCGAATCTCGGCGATTCCTGACATTGAAGGGTTGAGACCATTTATTTCTTTTCTTTTCTTTTTGGTTGTTGTTGTTTTCATATTTCAAGTTGATACTTTTCAGTTATATGTGGTAATATCTAGTGTATAGGGTAAAGAATTTTGCAATATCCACGCTTGAGACCATTCCATTATCTAAGGGGGGGGGGGGGGGGGGGGTAAGACTTTTCCAGTATCAGCAATGAGATTTTTCCATGAATGAGGATTGCCTCTTTTTTTTTTCAATACAAAGGGTTAATACTTCCAATTCCTGTCCCAGGTAAGCATTTGTGCAGACCCGTGCTAGTGCCATTTTCCCCGGCATGTAAACCGATATACACGTTCAAAACATGAAATAATAACGCACGTTAAGCTGGCAATGTACTCTAGTAGTTGGGGTCAGCGCTTGGGGGATCATAGAGGTATGGACACACCGGCTTTACAATGACATTGAGCACAGGTGGCAGGGCAAAAAAAAAATCAAAGCCGGAATGGAACAAAGGCCTTTTATCTCCAGCTTTCCAGTTATTTACAAGAAGAAGAGAAAGAAGTTGTCATAAGTTCCAGAAGGAAATGACGTCATGTCGGGAGAATGGAACAGAAAAAAACAACAACAAATAAGTGACATCATTTTTGCTTCCCTATTGCAGCCAAGGCCCATAAATCCCAGCTGTCGCTGCTTGTACCACCAGCCTTTTAGCTTGGTGGGTGTCATAGTATACTTGTTGACTGGCTAAATCGACGTCATGGGGATATTTTAAGACACCATACCTGCGGTGTTTGAAAGGTCTTTGAGACTTGCTCTTGATGGAGTGGGCTCGTTATTCCTTCCCTCTGAGTGCGTGTGTGTGTGTGTGTGTGTGTTGTGTGTGTGTGTGTGTGTGTGTGTGTGTGTGTGTGTGTGTGTGTGTGTGTGGTGTTGTGTGCGTGCACGTAGGTATTATGGGCGCACGTACGTGCATTATATGGCGTGCATTCTAGTTTCGTGAAGGTTTAATACTGGCCACATCTTGCTCATACAAACCTGTTGAAAGAAGGTACAAACTCTAAGATGCGTTAGGTGTGATGCACCACTCAGAGAGAATGTGAGAGAGAGAGAGAGAGAGAGAGAGAGAGAGATGAGAGAGAGAGAGAGAGAGAGAGGGGGGGGGGGGGGGACGGGTATGTGAGTATGTGAGCGGAGTCTTCAGATTTCAAAATTTATTGCCAATGGCAAAGAGAGCCATGTTATTTATGTGTGTGTGTGTGTGTGTGTGTGTGTGTGTGTGTGTGTGTGTGTGTGTGTGTGTGTGTGCGCGCGTGCGTGCGTGCTTGTGTGCGTGCATGCGTGCGTGCGTGTGTGTGTGTGTGTGTGTGTGTGTGTGTGTGTGTTTGAGAGAGAGAGAGAGAGAGAGAGAGAGAGAGAGAGGGAGAGAGAGAGAGAGAGAGAGAGAGAGAGAGAGAGGAGAGATGCGTTATTTTACCTGTGTGAAGAAAAAGGAAACAGGAATGTTAATTCTCTTCTTCTCCCCACCTTTTTCCGTTCCTACCTCCTTTTTCACATTTTTCCTGGCTATAATTTTCGGAGAGACTTTATCTGTGTGTGTGTGTGCGTGTGTGTGTGTGTGTGTGTGTGTGTGTGTGTGTGTGTGTGTGTGTGTGTGTGTGTGTGTGTGTTTAATTATTCATGTTAATCGTTTTTGTTTTGTTTTTTGCTCCAGCGATTTACTTTCTTAACGTTCCAAGTGCTTACATTTGTGTAGTGTTTTTGTTGTCGAATGGACTTGTTACTTGCGAGAAAGAAAGGACGTAACGACAACATTTCTTGTTCCATCGCTATATAAGTTCGAAAGCTGAGAGTGATTATGATCGTTTTGCTTTTTTTTTTTTTTTCTTTCTCCCCGACAAGAATGCTTAGCGTTGTTAAACGTCAGTGCTTGACGACAGACATACGGATAAAGACAGACAGACAGGCAGACAGAGACAGAGAGGTTGCCGACACAGAGATTCAAGAAATACGATTGTATCCGACGCCAAATTCTACCGAGAAAAAAAAAAAATTAAATACTGAACGTACTGCGGTGACGTCTGATGTCGTTTCTAATCCATTAAAAGAGGACCTTCTTTATGAACGCTCTGGTCGTGACAATTTTTTGTTTGTTTTGTTTTGTTTTGCTAAAGCACTGACTGGTCTGCTTCGGTGAATGCTTTTTAAACCTTAGAGTTTTAATGTGAACGGTGTTCTGCTTTTTTTTTTTTTTTTGAACGTTGTGTCGGTTCTTTTATGTATGTATGTCTTCATGGACTGCTGGGCTTTAAATAAAGGTGACTTGACATTTAGAACAGGCAGGTGGACGGCGGAGAGACCGGTGGATGGATGGCAGAGTGTGTGTCTTCGTTTTGTTTGTGCTACGACGGGATCAAAGTGACTTTGAAAACGTCTTTATCATGTAGCTACATGCTTCTTAGTGCTTTCTTCCGTTTGTTTGTTCATTGGTTTGTTCCTTGTTTGTTTGTTTGTTGCTTTTGTTCTTGTTCTAACTGTTCATTTTTGTTTTGTTTTTGTTTTGTTTCTATGTTTGTTGTTTTCTTCGTTTTTGTTGTTGTTGTTTTTTCTTTTTTTTTTTTTTTAGTACATAGGTGTCGCTTGTGTGAGGGTATGGGTGTTAGTGCTTTTTTTTTTTTTTTTGGTTTGTTTCTTCTTCTTCGTCGTCTTCTTCTTCTTCTTCTTCTTCTTTTTTCTTTTTAATAGGGTAAGTCCTCACCATGGTCCTTTACTTTGTCGTAGTGGTGGGGCTTGTGTGCTTTTACGATCCGAGAGCTATGCCAGATAGGTGCAACCATACTGGACAGGTCAAGGGGGAGAAGCCAGACGAAATTTGGACCACTCTCCTAGAGGATAATAGGTTTGCGCAGGGTTAACTGCCCGGCCTGTAAAAAAAGCTAGTTACAGAAACGTCCACGATAAACTTGTCTACTTTGCATGTCCTGGGAGAGGAAGACAATCTAGCCAGATTGCGTATGAAGCGTCGCAGTGAAAGCCGAAAGGAAGCTGCTTCGCCGAGGACTCTTCTGTCACCCAAGACAACTACCCGGATCGGCACAATGGAACGTTCGGACCATGTACGAGGCTGGGAAAACTGCACAGGTTGCAGCAGAGATGCAGCAGTACAAACTTGCTGTGTTAGGCTTGTGTGAGACCAGATGGATCCAATCAGGATTGATACGGCTTGGCACTGGGGAGACCTTGATCTACTCAGGGCATGAAGAAGAGAGAGCTCCACACACCCAGGGGGTCGGGCTTATGCTCTCCAGACAGGCTGCGGCAGCACTGATGGAGTGGACCGCTGTGTCACCACGTATCATCACCGCAAGATTCTACACCAAAGTGCGGAAAACGCTCATTGTGCAATGCTACGCACCCACCAATGATGCAGACAAGCAGTTGAAAGAAGACTTCTACGAGAAACTACAATCCACCATCAACCAGAAGAAGAAAGGAGATCTACTGATCTTGATGGGTGACATCAATGCCAAGATCGGAAATGACAATAGTGATAGGGAACAAAGCATGGGAAAGGAAGGCCTTGGAGACATGAATGAAAACGGAGAGCTGTTCTGTGACTTCTGTGTCTTCAATGGATTGACAGTTGGCGGTAGTTTGTTCCCTCACAAGACCATCCACAAAGCTACCTGGGTTTCACCGGACAGCCACACAGAAAACCAGATTGACCACATTTGTATCAGCAACAGCTTTAGGAGGTCACTACTGGATGTCAGAGCAATGAGAGGGGCAGATGTTGGATCGGACCATCACCTTGTTGTGGGGAAGTTCAAGTTCAAGCTGAAGAGACATGCCAGGAAGACCAACAAGCCAGGGAACAGATTCAACGTGGACATGCTAAAAGACCTGCAGACAAAAGACAGCTTCAATGTGGAAACTTTCCAACAGATTTGACACATTAGCATCCCTTGTCGATGAAGAGTCATCAGTAGAACAGCTCTGGGAACAATCAAAGGCAGTGCTTAGTGAAACATGTGAGAAGATTCTGGGAAAGAAGACAAGAGTCCACAAGCCCTGGATGTCAGCAGAGACACTGAGGAAAGTGAAAGAGAGAAAAGATAGGAAAGCAACAGTCAACATAAGCAAGACCAGAGCAAGTAAGGCAGAGGCACAGAAACTGCACACAGAAGCACACAAAGAAGTGAAGAGAAGCATAAGACAGGACAAGAGAAGCTATGCAGAGAACCTGGCAGAAGAAGCAGAAAAAGCAGCCGGACAGAAGAACATGAAGGAGCTGTATGACATAACACGGAAGTTAGCAGGGAGTCGACGAGTGACAGAGGCACTGTGAAGGACAAGGACGGGAACACACTCACCAACCCAGATGCCCAGTTGCACCGCTGGAAAGAACACTTCCAGGAGCTCCTCAACCGGCCAACACACCAGATCCACCAGACATACCACCCTCCGAGACACCACTAGACATCAACACCAACCCCCCTACCAAGGAAGAGATCCGGAAGGCCATCCGACACCTCAAGAACAACAAAGCACCAGGCCCGACAATATCCCACCAGAAGCAATCAAAACTGGCAGCGAAGCAACCATCAATATGCTTCATGAACTCTTCAAGAAAGTTTGGGAGACCGAAGAACTACCCAAGACTGGAAGCACGGACACCTTATTAAGCTCCCTAAGAAAGGAAACCTAAAGGAGTGCAAGAACTGGAGAGGCATTACACTGCTCAGCATCCCCGGGAAGGTCTTCAACAGAATCATCCTCGAGCGGCTGAAGGACAACATCGACAAAGAGGCTGAGAAAAGAACAGGCTGGATTCCGCAGTGAAAGATCATGCACAGACCAGATAGCTGCTCTCCGTATCATCATCGAGCAGTCACTGGAATGGAACTCGCCCTGTATGTCACCTTCGTCGACTTCGAGAAGGCCTTTGATAGCATCGACAGACCAACCCTCTGGAAGCTTCTTTCCCACCATGGCGTACCAGAGAAGTTCATAAACCTCATCCGAGCAGCATATGAACCATCAACATGCCAAGTGGTACACGGTGGATCCCTGACGGAACCATTTGACATCTTGAGCGGCGTTCGCCAGGGCTGCCTGCTCTCACCGTTCCTGTTCCTGATTGCCATTGACTGGATCATGGAAAGAACGATACAAGACCATCAACGAGGCATCCAGTGGACCCTGACCTCCCAGCTGGAAGACATTGACTTGCCGATGATGTTGCCCTCCTGTCCCACCGTCACAGCCACATGCAGGAGAAAACCGCTGCCCTGGACAGTACTGCCGCACGAACAGGACTGAAGATCAGTAAGGCAAAAACCAGGGTGATGAGGATCAATGAGGCCAACGACAACAATATTGTACTCAACAGAGAAGACCTAGAGAACGTCGACAGCTTCACATACCTCGGCAGCATTGTCAGCAAGGACGGGGGCACAGACAAAGACATCCAAACGAGAATAGGCAAGGCATCCGCAGCTTTCAAGATGCTCCGACCTGTCTGGACCTCACACACCATCTCTACAAAAAACTAAGATCCGCATCTTCAACACAAATGTGAAGTCTGTACTTCTCTATGCCTGTGAAACGTGGCGCACCACCAAGTCATCGACACACCGCCTGCAGACCTTTGTGAAACAGATGCTTGAGGTACATCTATCGCATCAGGTGGCAGGACATGGTCACAAATGAAGACTTGTGGAGAAGAGCCGGACAAGAGCCCATTGAAGATCAAATTAAGCGCAGGAAGTGGGGCTGGCTTGGCCATACCCTCAGAAAACCAGCATCCGCGTTGTCCGCCATGCCTTGCGATGGAACCCACAGGGAAGACGCAAGAGAGGCGACCACGCACCACCTGGAGAAGATCAACGGAGGCGGAGACAACTCGACTGGGCATTCCTGGGGCCAGGTGGAAGTCGCCGCCCGGGACAGGCAGAGATGGAAAAGGCTCGTGGATGACCTATGCTCCACTAGGAGCCAACGGGAATAAGTCAATAGGGTAAGTGACCTGGGTGACTTGATGAATGAAAAGAAGTCTAGAACCCAACAGAGACTTTCCGGGAGGTCACCCTGATTTGGGTGATAGTTTTGTTGGTTTCGTTCACTGTCGGGCTTCAGATAGAGAGAGAGAGAGAGAGAGAGAGAGAGAGAGAGAGAGAGAGAGAGAGAGAGAGAGTTAGTTTCTCCCTCTTTGTCTGTCTGTCTGTCTGTCTATCTGCCTCTCTCTCTCTCTCACTTTGTGCGTGTGTGTGTGGTGGTGTGCGTCTGTCTGTCTGTCTGTCTGTCGCGCGTCTGTCGCGCGCATGTGTGTGTGTGCATGAAAGTTATTCTCTTTCCCTCTCTTTCACATTCTTTTTCTCTCCCGCACATGGCAGCACCACGCACGCACGCACGCACGCACGCACACACGCACGCACGCACGCACACACACACCTGAACGAAACAGGCGCCACTTTTACTGTATAATGCTTACACACACACACACACACACACACACACACACACACACACGCCTGAACGAAACAGGCGCCACTTTTACTGTATCATGCTTACACACACACACACACACACACACACACACACACACACCTGAACAAAACAGGCACCACTTGTAGCTATGACTGTATCATGCTTAAAACACCGAAGTCATACTTTAGGCTATAAACCGTTTCGCAACTCACATCAGATCACTCTTAACATTTCTTTTTTTTCTATTCGTGTGGACAAATGCGCAGCAGACAACACGAAGCCTACTTGTACTTGCAAATGCATCCTAAGAACTGTTTATGGGACAAGGGTGGATTAAAAGAATATATAAATAAAGAAGAATACATTTTGAAAGATGAAAAGAAGAAAATAGTGCTGCGTAATACTCCCTGCCGTGATCAATGATCCAGTCAAAGAAGGAATGTTGTGATTGGTTGATAAGTGCATATGACGTGTCGATCAGTTTATAAATAGCAGACCAACCCAAGCTACGATGTGTTTGCGCTGTCAACAAAAAACGAGGTGGGTAAACCCGGTCACGTTTCGGCTATAATCGTTTGAACAATTTGCAGGTTGTCATTCGGAGCTTTTTTAAAAAAAAATCTACTGACACTGTGTGGGAGTGTGTGTGGCGCCGCGCGCGCGCGTACGCGCGCGCGCGCGCGCGTGTGTGTGTGTGTGTGTTTTGTGTGTGTGTGTGTGTGTGTGTGTGTGTGCACGTATGCGCATTATATGCACGTGTTTTCTAGTTTTGTTGAGATTTCATACTAGCCATATCTTGCTCATACAAACCTGTTGAAAGAAGGAACAAGCTCTTAGATGTGTTAGGTGTGTTGCACCACTCAAGGAGAAAGAGAGAGAGAGGGGGGGGGGGGGGGGGTTTTGTGAGTGGAGTCTTCAGATTTTAAAATCTTATAGCCAACGACAAAGAGAGCCATGTTATTTATGTGTGTGTGTGTGCGCGCGCGAGCATGCTTGTGTGCGTGCATGCATGCGTGTGTGTGTGCATGTGTGTGTGCGTGTGTGTGTGTGTGTGTGTGAGAGAGAGAGAGAGAGAGAGGAGAGAGAGAGAGAGAGAGAGAGAGATGCGTTATTTTACCTGTGTGAAGAAAATGGAAACAGGAATGTTAATTCTCTTCTTTTCCCCACCTTTTTCCGTTCCTACCTCCCTTTATCACATTTTTCCAGGCTATAATTTTCGGAGAGACTTTATCTCTGTGTGTGTGTGTGTGTGTGTGTGTGTGTGTGTGTGTGTGTGTGTGTGTGTGTTTAATTATTCATGTTAATCGTTTTTGTTTGTTTTTTGCTCCAGCGATTTACTTTCTTAACGTTCCAAGTGCTTACATTTGTGTAGTGTTTTGTTGTCGAATGGACTTGTTACTTGCGAGAAAGAAAGAACGTAACGACAAAATTTCTTGTTCCATCGCTATATAAGTTCGAAAGCTGAGAGTGATTATGATTGTTTTGCTTTTTTTTTCTTTCTCCCCGACAAGAATGCTTAGCGTTGTTAAACGTCAGTGCTTGACGACAGACATACGGATAAAGACAGACAGACAGACAGAGACAGAGAGGTTGCCGACACAGAGATTCAAGAAATACGATTGTATCCGACGCCAAATTCCCCTGAGAAAAAAAAAAAATATTAAAAACCGAACGTACTGCGGTGACATCTGATGTCGTTTCTAATCCATTAAAAGAGGAACTTCTTTATGAACGCGCTGGTCGTGACAACTTTTTTGTGTGTTTTGTTTTGTTTTGCTAAAGCACTGACTGGTCTGCTTCGGTGAATGCTTTTTAACCTTAGAGTTTAATGTGAACGGTGTTCTGCTTTTTTTTTTTTTTTTTTTTTGAACGTGTGTCCGGTTCTTTTATGTATGTATGTCTTCATGGACTGCTGAGCTTTAAATAAAGGTGACTTGACATTTAGAACAGGCAGGCGGACGGCGGAGAGACCGGTGGATGGATGGCAGAGTGTGTGTCTTCGTTTTGTTTGTGCTACGTCGGGATCAAAGTGACTTTGAAACGTCTTTATCATGTAGCTACATGCTTCTTAGTGCTTTCTTCCGTTTGTTTGTTCAT
>CM031615.1:59658937-59668937 GCA_018398815.1 Conus ventricosus | reverse complement strand
AGCAGGCTCCATGAAAATCCGTTCAGAGATGTCCTGCTTGATATGATCTTTGAATTTCCGAAAGAAATCAACATTTTTTTTTCATTTGATCTAAGATTTTACGGAAGAAAGGTTTTCAACGAAATTTCCAGTGTGTTTTTAGGTGTATTTCAAAGAGTTGTATGAATGGATTTTTTTTTAATGATTTGTAAATTGACTTGAACGCGGTGACAGCCCTGGCATGACCCTTGCGGTCGGCTGGGCAATAAGCAACCTTACCTTACCTTACCTTACCTTACCTCACCGTACCTTACCTTACCTTACCTTACTTTACCTCACCGTACCTTACCTTACCTTACCTACCTTACCTTACCTTACCTTACCTTACCTCACCGTACCTTACCTTACCTTACCTTACCTTACCTTACCTCACCGTACCTTACCTTACCTTACCTTACCTCACCGTACCTTACCTTACCTTACCTTACCTTACCTTACCTCACCGTACCTTACCTTACTTACCTTACCTTACCTTACTTACCTTACCTCACCGTACCTTACCTCACCTCCCGTACCTTACCTTACCTTACCTTACCTTACCTTACCTTACTCCACCGTACCTTACCTTACCTTACCTACCCTACCTTACCTCACCGTACCTTACCTTACCTTACCTTACCTTACCTTACCTTACCTTCACCTACCTACCTTACCTTACCTACCTACCTACTACCTACCTTACCTTACCTTACCTTACCTTACCTTACCTTACCTTACCTTACCTTACCTACCTACCTTACCTTACCTCACCGTACCTTACCCTTACCTTACCTTACCTTACCTTACCTTACCTCACCGTACCTTACCTTACCTTACCTTACCTCACTACCTTACCTCACTACCTTACCTTACCTTACCTTACCTCACCTTACCTTACCTCACCTTACCTTACACACCTACCTTACCTTACCTTACCTTACCTTACCTTACCTTACCTTACCTTCACCTTACTCACCGTACCTTACCTACCTTACCTACCTTACTACTCACCTTACCTTACCTACCTACCTTACCTTACCTACCTACCTTACCTTACTTACCTTACCTAACCTACCTTACCTTACCTTACCTTACCTCACCTTACCTCACCTACCTTACCTTACCTTACCTTACCTTACCTTACTCTTACCTACCTTACCTTACCTTACCTTACCTACTTACCTTACCTTACCTTACCTTAACCTACCCTTACCTTACACCTTACCTTACTCACTCTACCTTAAACCTTACCTACCTTACCTTACCTATACCTTACCTTACCTACCACTTACCTTACCTACCTTACTACCTTCACCTACCTACCTTACCTTACTCATTACCTACCTACCTTACCTCACCTTACCTTACCTTACACCTTACCTTACCTTACCTTACCTTACCTTACCTTACCTTACCTTACCTACCTTACCTTACCTACCCGTACTACCCCTTACCTTACCTTACCTTACCTTACCTTACTACCTATACCTCTTACCTCACCTTACCTACCTCTACCGTACCTTACCTTACCTTACCTTACCTTACCTTCACCTTACCTTACCTCACCTTACCTTACCTTACCTACACCTTACCTACTACCTTACCTTACCTTACCTCACCTACCACTTACCTTACCTTACCTTACCTACCTTACCTTACCTTACCTTACCTTACCTTACTACCTTACCTTACCTATTACCTTACCTTACCTTACCTACCTTACCTTATACCTACCTTACCTTACCTTACCTACTACCTTACCTTACCTTACCTTACCTACCTTACTACCTTACCTTACCTTCACCTACCTTACCTTACCGTCCTTACCCTTACCTCACCTTCACCTACCTATTACCTTACCTTACCTTACCTCTACCTACCTTACCTTACCTACTCACACTTACCTATACTACCTTACCTTACCTCACCTACCTTACCTTACCTTACCTTACTACCTTACCTACCTTACCTTACCTTACCTTACCTACTACCTTACCTTACCTTACCTTACCTTACCTTACCTTACCTCACCTTACCTTACCTCACCGTACCTTACTTACCTCACCTACCTTACCTTACCTTACCTTACCTTACCTACCTTACTTCCTCATCGTACCTTACCTCACCTAACTTACCTTACCTTACCTTACCTTACCTCACGACTTACCTTACCTCACCGTACTTACCTTACACGTAACTTACCTACCTACTAACCTACCTTACCTACTACCTTACTACCTTACTTACCTACTACTTACCTTACCTTACCTACCTACCTTACCTTACACCTACCTTTACCTTACCTTACCTTACCTTACCTACCTTACCTTACCTACTTACCTTACTTACCGTACCCAGTGCGAAGTCTTGGACGGGGAGTGGTGACGCGTGATTTGCCTGCGCTAGGTAAGTTTAGGGCGTGAAGACACTTCCATGAGGCGGGGGACTTGATGCGAGAAAACAAACAACCAAAGCGAAGCAAGACAAAACAAACGAACCAACAAACCAACAAACAAACAAACAAACAAAGCGAAGCAAGACAAAACAAACGAACCAACAAATCGTAATACTTGCCTATTCTAGTCCTTTCTCTTGTGCTCCTTATATGAAGCAGTTATACGCGAAGACGTCGTTGTGTTATACAAAATAAACAAATCGTGATACTTGTTGCCTATCCTAGTCCTTTCTCTTACGTTCCTCATATGAAGCATATATACCCGAAGGCCTGGTAATGGTTTCGTTTTCCGAAAGGTTATCAAGTGTAGATGAGGTAGAAAGGACGGGAAGGGGGGGGGGGGAGGCGGTTGTCCCCACTCCCACTGCCCTCCCCTTCTGAAAGAGGTGTTAGAGATCATTACAGTCGCCTTTTTTATATATATATATATATAAGGATGGGTAATGCGTGCAGTGTCCGAAGCTTTGGTAATCCGTATCTCCTAATCCGCGTCCAAAACAATGAATGAAGGGGGGTAGTTCTGGTGACAGCTTTGTTGTTGTTGTTGTTGTTGTTGTTGTTGTTGTTTAAGAAAGAAAAGGGGTGGGTGATGATGAAAGTGGGAGGAGGGTGTCAACTCGTTCCTGCAATCCGTCAATTCTTTGTGTGTGTGTGTGTGTGTGTGTGTGTGTGTGTGTGTTCCCCACACATTTTAATCAGGTCATATACGAGCTTACTTAATTATGTGCAGATGCACGGGGCTTTTCATACGTATATAATGAGCATAACCATGCACGACATCCATGGCAGTGATGACGAGTTGCAAGCCTCTTTTTACTTATCGCTTTTAGATCTCTGTATTTTCGGTCAGTGTAGTGCTGTTGTTGATTTATTTAAAACATTTGGAAAGTGAACATATGCATAATTGTTCAGTTTTGTTTTCGGGTCGATTGATAATGCGATTGGAATATTCGAGATTAGGTTAGAATGTTTACCAGGTCTCCGTAAGTTGCTAGTGCATTACCGAAGGTTCGAGAATGTTCTAGAAGCTGATCGAATCACATTCGCATAAGCGTCGCGATTTCATTGGTTGAGCTTACCAATATGCAGAATATTCTTGAAAAGAATGTAAAAGGATGGGAGCTGTGCGACTGGGAGGGAGAGAGAAATGAGATGAGTTGAAGAGTTCTAGTCATTGTCGAGCACAGAAGTGTTCGAGTCTTCACTGAGTTTGAGTCTAGTCGATGAAAAGCTGAACATAAGTAGAATATTAGCCGCTGCATGTAGGCCTACGATTGAGTTCCTCCACGACTTATTCAACCTGAAGGTCAGTTGATTGCTGTTTGTTGTTCCTATATTCTTCAACGTTAGTAAATAAAAGGATCCTCTTCGTTTCAATACCGCCTCGTGTATTTTGTCGCCAGCAAGCTGAACACCTACCACAGGATCTGCGATGAACTCTTACAAGCTACTGCACTTACCTGTACATGTTCACTCACCTTGTACTGAGGTAGTCAGCGGTCTAACGCGTGACACACGCATAGACGTAGATATGCTGACCCGTTTTGTTCGCACGAGAACCGCAGGGAAAAATAGAAAGCTAAAAACAAAACTAAAACCTCAGTTATACCTGTACTGGAAGCAAGAGACGTTCCGATTACCAGAAAATCATGAGATTTTGGAAAAAGAATGAAAATCGATTTTGTCATGGAAGTCCTGGAAAAAAAAAATTTCAGACTGGAAAGAAATTATCAATGCAGATCACACACACTGTCAACCTCGGGTGATGTCGATGGAGGAAGGACTAGCGCACAGCCCAAACACACTCACAGCTTGCTTACAATCTCATTCATATATCATGCATTCGTCACATCAAACCACTAGTAAAGTCTATAACTTTACTACACACATGATCATAGAACGAAACATCAATGCATATGGAATCAAATGAAATAAAACATTCTCTCTTTCCTGAACTTCACAAAATCATTTATCTAAAACATCATTAACTAACCCGGGTATAAATAGATTTCTACTTTACCTGGCCAGGTGATCTTAACTATTCACGAATCACTGTCTTTTTCTTTTCCTTTTTTTTTTCTTTTCACTGTCACTTTCACAACACGACACAACTGCTGGCACCGGTCAAGTTAGACTGCTGGCATCGGTCAGGCTGGACTGCTGGCACTGGTCAGGTCAGACCGCTGGCGTTGGTCAGGTTGGACTGCCGATGAAAGTGGCGCTGGCCAAGTATGAGGTCGAACCCCCGGTTCAGATGGAACAGTGACTATCAACATCGATCTGTTCTCCTTTCTTTCTTCCTGCATTAACGCATTGCACTCTCTCTCTCTCTCTCCTAGTCTGCTCTATTAAATGGACATGGTTGCTTTTCTTTTCCTTTTCTTTTCTTTCTTTTTCTCTTCATTAGTTAGCAACTCTCTCTTTCCACATCTCTCTTTAGTCCTCCCTTTGCAGACTATATCTGGTGCTAATGCTCAAACTTCACTCCTCTCATCTCTCTGCCTTTCTCCTACAGAGACTACACCCCAGAACCTCTCTCTCTCTCTGTCTCTCTGTTCGTCCTCATCTCCCTGCCTTCCTGTAGGCGAGAGCCTACTCCCCCGAACTTCTTCCTCTCTCTCTCTGTCTGTTCGTTTTCTTCGTTCTCCCCTCTCTCTCACTCACGCATTACTTTATGCCCTCACTCCGTGTCCAAGGGCCAGTACCATTGGTCAGTATTTTTACCGCCTGATACCCGAAGTTATCTCCCTCTAATTCCATTGGATATTCAAATCATGACAGTCACGCCTACACGCCTTACTCTCTGTGGTGGTCAATTGGTCATTTAATTGATTAGCTAGATTTCACCCCCCACCACGCACTACCTTCCCCCCTTTCCTACTTAACTGGCGCCGTGTGGCTTAACGTGTGGGCACTGGTCAGTGTAAATTGGCTAGATGAGTCCGGCCCAGGCATTGAGATGCGTCCGGGGCAGACATCGAGGCGTCGGTCAAACGGCTTAGTCTGTCTGGGTGGACGACCGTCTCTGTGGAGCCTCTCCGCTAAGCTTAATTGGCTGGACCCGACCCATGGGCCCGTCTATCTGGCGCCTAGAATGTTTGAGTTGAAGCTTATGTCCGAACAAATTGGCTGGCGACTCCACGAGTTGGGTTGTTTCATTTTTTGTCCGTGACAATTTCCCCCTTGCAAAAGACCATGCTCCGCATTGTCTCAAAACAACGGTACAAAAAGGACAACAACCGAATTTGCTGACACACAGCTACACGTGCAAAGTTTGAAAAATACTTTACACCAACCGGTTTACAAATTATAAAATATATCATTAGTGAATACCACTCCAATGAGTTATAATTGACGTGCGCTCTTGCGTTATTTCGACTCATTTTATAACGACTCTGTGCGCACTTATGCAATTCCCCTACCTGCGGATTTGCCATATCTTCTCTTCACAATTCTTATGAAAGCACAATATAATATGATCACGATCCATGACACTTCACTGAGGAATCTCCATCCTCACCTATTGCAAATAATGCATCACTACACAAGCGACTGTATGCTCCAAGCATAACTACATTCACATGAACAAGTCTCACAAAGAAAATATGAACAAGTCTCACACAAAAAATATGAACCATAGCCAACTGGGAATGAACCCATATCCAATCAACATAACTGTAATCAACACATGTTATCAACAAAGCACCCCGGATATGACTGACTTCCTCTGAGTTGCAGCTTGCTAGACTACACGACTTAAATAGTCAGCTCCGACATTCTGTCGACCTGGAATGTACTGCACTCGGTACCTGTAGGGCTGCAATGCCATTGCCCAACGCAGAACCCTGCTGTTTTTCAACTGCGCCTCCTGCAGGAATTTGAGTGGTTGATGATCAGTCTCTATCACGAACTCTTTCCCATACAAGTATTTGTGGAACTTCTGCACGGCCCACACGACAGCTAAACACTCCTTCTCCACCGTTGCGTACCCTTCTTCACACTTTGTCAACTTCCTGCTAGCATATCTCACAGGAAACTCGACCCCTTCATGCTCCTGTAACAATACTGCACCTATCCCACCACCTGATGCATCTGTCCGCAACAAAAATGTTTGGACATATCTGGTAGCTTCAAGATGGGACGGGAACCTAGTCTTTCCAACACTGTCTGCAGTGCTTGCTCTGCAGCGTCTGACCACTCGACCACTGCCGGTTTCCCTGCCTTGACCAAATCGCTGAGAGGACTCGTGATTGCTGCGAAATTTGGAACAAACTCCCTATAGAAACCAATAAAACCTAGCAGACTCCTGACTTCTGTTTTGGTCTTTGGTCTCTCTGAATTCATCATCTTCTCCACCTTTCCTCTTTCCGGCTGCTTTGTGTCGCCTCCGACAACAAAACCTAGGAACTCCTACTGTCTAGCCCTTCATACAGTGACACATCCCTGTATGACTCTTCTGGAACCTTAGGCAACAAAATCTCCCCTTCTTCTGCTGGGTCTCTTTCACCTCATCAATGATTGCTGCTGCGCCTATGTGCTGAGTCTCACGCTGAATATATTTGCGGATAAAATTCGCATGGAAAAGTTTTAGTTTCCCATTCACATCAATTCGGTAATCCCGACCGACCTTTTCAGTGATGGTGAATGGTCCTTTCCAATGCATCAGCAGCTTGTTGTGACCCATGGGAAGCAGTACCAGGACTTGATCTCCCGCCTTGAGGGATTGCTTCGTCACCTTCCTGTCATATTGCTTCTTCGGAACGACCCTAGCTTCCTGCAAACTTTCCTTTGCAAACTTGCATGTCTCATACCTGTGCCCACCTTTGGAACAGGCGAGATTGGGCCCATCAGATCAACGGCCACTCTCCTGAACGGTGTGTCAATTAGAGGGGATGTTTAAGAGGCGCCTTCCTCTTCACCCCTCTTGTGGCTGACCTTTGACACACGTCACATGACATGCAGAAACGCTTGATGTCTGCCATTGCTCCTGGCCAATGAAAGTCATCAAAGATTCGGTCAGCTGTTTTGCTGGTGCCGAGATGACCCGCCATGAGCGACTCGTGACCCACTGACATGACAGTGTCACGATAACCTGCTGGTACCTCTAACTGAGTGGTCACCTTACCTGTCTTCCCCTTGGTGAACACTCGGTACAACAGCCCGCCTTTCACAAGAAATTCTGTCTCACCTCCTCTAACCTCCTGTTTCTCTCCACCTCTTGCCAACTCCCAAGACTTCACGAGCGAAGGGTCTCGTTCCTGCGCTGCCCTAAACTCATCAGGCGACACATCTATGCATGACTTCCTTGCTGGAACGACTAACGGTTCATCAACCTTTTCCTCCTTCTTGCTCCGTGTTTGAACTGCTGCCCCTGTAGCAGTCAACAACTCAGGATCCCCTGGATCCCTTGCCCCTGGAAATATTTCCAATGATCAAATCATGAAGGGGTTTCTCCATCACCAACGCAGACAACTCGCCTGAGAAGTAAGGGGTACGTACTTCTATCTTAGCAACTGGAAACTCCCTCACAGTGCCATCGATTAGAGTACAGGTCTGGATTTGCCCTGTCAACTCCCCTTTCTCGACCAGCGTTGTTCTAACTACACCACATGAACAACCAGTGTCTCGTAACACTTTCACCCTCTGCTGGCCAATCCACCCTTCTTCCACTGGTAACGAACCACTCAGCCTAGTGCCCTCCATCCCTGACACTGACTGCTGTCCAGTGCTAGCCATAGGCTGCACTCCACCCTCTTCAGACTGAATCCCTTTTGGTTCCACTGCAGGTCGTTTCCCTTGACGACCCTTATCCACCTCTTGCAAGGCTGCTGCCTTCTGAACCTCATGCGACAATCCCTCGCCACATGTCCCTTCTTGTGACAAATGAAACACCTATTGTCCCTTTGTCCTCCTTTCTGCCCCACCACTGGGTTTGCAGACTGTGCAGAAAACTCCCCTAGTCTCCTTGCACTCTTCTCACCTGTGCCTAGCACCTGTTTCTCCTGCACCTTCGTGCCCAAACGTGCCTCTCTATACACCTCTGCGAACTTCAACAACTCTCCTGCTGTCTCTGGCTGTCTCTCTTTCAAATGTATGGTTAACTCAGGGCCGCAACCTGACAAAATCTGTTCCTTCATAACCAGCTCTTTCAATTCAGCGAACTCCTTCTTCGTACCACTCAACTCTAACCATTTCTCAAAATAGTGATCTAGACGTGCACCAAACTGAGTGTACGTTTCCCCTGCTTGCAATCTAGCTGAACGAAATTTCTTTCTGAATCCTTCCTCTGTGAGGTCAAATCCTTTCATCAACGATTCCTTCACAGCGCCGAAATCAGACTGTTGTTCTGCTGGTAACGCAGTGAAAATTTGTAATGCCTTACCCGTCAGTAACGCCGACAAAATGACTGCCCACTCTTCTGGAGGCCAACCCTGACTGGTCGCAAACGTTTCGAAACGACTGATGTATGCATCAATCGAATCGGTTCCTTCAGAGAATTTTGGCAACTTGGGTCGGGGAGCGTAACTGCGCACAGAGTCACTGGAAAGTGAGCTACCATCATCGGTGGCCTCCCTCTGCATTCTCACTTTCTCTAACTCTAATTGAACCTTTAATCTTTCTGTCTCCTGCGTTTCCCTAGCCTGATTATCATTAGCCTGAATCCTTAATTTTTCTGTTTCCTGCTCTGCTATTTTTCTCCCGCGACACGTCGTCTTTCCGCGCGTTCATCCCTTTCCATCTTTTGCTGGTTTTCAACAAATGCTCGCAACTCTTCTCCCGAATAACCTAAATCACGAGCGACGCTCACAAGTTGTTCAATAGGGGTGTTCTTTTCTTCCGCCATTATGTCTCTTTTTTTTTTTAACAAGATTTTACAACTACGACAGCCGAACTGGTGGTTACCGACACGAGTGACGTAATAGCACAACCTATGAATGATAATATTAGCTTGGGACAACGTAGTTAGTTTTTATAAGACGCCCAGCGCCTGACCCAACTATGAGAGCGAATTATAGGCAATCTGTGCGAAATGAGTACTCTGGGGCTGAAATGCCAAGCCTAGTATTAACTATCTTGGAAGCAATGCCAAGCCTAGTATTTAACTATCTTGGGAACATACAGTAAGACAACCCCTTGTCTTAGGATTACAATACTTGAATCCCACCCAGCTTCCTCTCTGAGAAGTTGAACAATTATAATAAATGGGCCAGAATATCCTGGCAGGCTCGCCAATAAATTGTCAACCTCGGGTGATGTCGATGGAGGAAGGACTAGCGCACAGCCCAAACACACTCACAGCTTGCTTACAATCTCATTCATATATCATGCATTCGTCACATCAAACCACTAGTAAAGTCTATAACTTTACTACACATGATCATAGAACGAAACATCAATGCATATGGAATCAAATGAAATAAAACATTCTCTCTTTCCTGAACTTCACAAAATCATTTATCTAAAACATCATTAACTAACCCGGGTATAAATAGATTTCTACTTTACCTGGCCAGGTGATCTTAACTA
>CM031615.1:59638937-59653937 GCA_018398815.1 Conus ventricosus | reverse complement strand
AAACGTGATTATATGAATATCTCTCGTTCAAAAAAGGAAGAAAAAAGGAGACTGACAGACTGCAATATCATTGCAAACACAACCCCAAATGAAAACAGACGGATGCAAAGTAATGTCTATTGACTATATTATACAACGCAGAGAAGTCAACATACAGGCCCGGGGTAGGGCCTAACGGCTTGTTTGCGTCGCAAAACGAAACAGGTGGTGCGGATCTGCCTCGTGCAGATAGTGATGAAGTTATGTCTCTCTGTGTATGGCTGTCTGTCTGTCTGTCTTTCTGTGTCTGTCTGTCGTGTGTCTCTCTGTATCTGTTTGTCTATCTGTCCGTCTCTATCTCTCTTTCTCTCTCTTTCCCTCTGTCTTTTTTGTTGTTGCTGCGAGGGGTTTGGTTTTCAATTTTCTCGCCCTCATTCAGCAGTGACGATTTGACCTTCCATGGACGGTTCGTTCTCATGTTCTTCAGTTTAATTAAGATGCGTCTCTCGCTCTTTCCCACTCCCGGCTGGCTGTCAATGTCTGTCTGCCTTTGCCTCCTGCCCCAGGCGTAAAGTGTCAAAGACAAAAAGTCCAGGTCAGTGAAGAAAGCCTCCACCTCCTCTGGTACTCCTTCGTCCAGCGTGACAAAGGTCGGCGTTCGTTGGACCATCCCCCAGATTGTTGGTCTTCCTTGTTTGGATCCTGATAGAGTGAAGGCGAGGGAGGTGAGGGGGAGGGGAGGGGGGATACAGAATACGGATTTAAAAAGAAAAAAGAAAGTAACATATCAACCAGCAAAAAAAAAAAGGAAAAAAAAAAAAAAAGAAAAAAAAGCAACAACAAAAAAGCAAAACAAAAAATCAACCAGCAAAAAAATTTTTTTTTAATGGGAAACTGTTTCTAGGCATCTTAAGAACTGCTGTGATAAAAGTTAATCAGGAAACTCACCACTTTAAAAAAAAAAAAAAGAAGAAGAAGAAGAAGAAAAAAAAGACACGTGCGCATGCGGCGTTTCAACGGTGACTTTGAAAAAAGACTTCGTGAGTGTCTCTCGACTGCCGCATGAATCTCACTCTCTGTTCTACTGGAGGTCAGTGACTTCACTATCAGAATCAGACACATACAGGAAGAGGAAATACAAAGAGCGAGAGAGAGAGAGAGAGAGAGAGAGAGAGAGAGAGAGAGAGAGAGAGATCTGATTCATTTCTTCCAAAGTGTTCTGGGCAGGTCATAAAATGTAAGCCCGGGTGGCATGTTCAAGCCTGATTTACCAAGACACGGGTGACTTATGGTTGGGTGCTAGAGCGCGTGCGTCTAAGTCGCCTTCTGTGTGGTGGACTTGAAAACCGGTATTGTCTCTGTGTGCGTCTCTGTGTATCTTCTCTATCTGTCTGTCTGAGCTGTCTGTCTGTCTTTGTCTGGCTGGCTGGCTCTCTCTCTCTCTCTCTCTCTCTCTCTCTCTCTCTCTCTCTCTCTCTCTCTCTCTCTCTCTCTCCTCTCTCTCTCTCTCTCTCTCTCTCTCCTCTCTCTCTCACTACAACACACACACACACACACACACAAATATATATATATATATAATATATATATATATATTCAATTATAAACAAAGCTTGCTCTTATGTCTTAGATTGAAGAAATAGGGGGAGATAAGCATTCATATCTGCAGTGGTAAATAATTCTGCCTAACTAACAGTATGTGCTCGAGTGGGTGAATGGGGAATAATAAATGCTTTTCAAGAGAGAGCTTTCAGCAAGCTTATAGTCTCCAAGGGGGAGACAATCTCCAATGGGGAGAAAACTCACTAACATATAACTCTGGTCAGATATTTCTTCCTTTTTTGAACGAGAGATATTCATATAATCACGTTTGTGTGTGTTTGTGTGTGTGTATATATATATATTATATATATATATATATATATATATATATATAGACAATGGTAGTAAATACCAGCAGAGATTTAAAAAAAATGCTCAACCGGACTGGGAGCAACATTTGTTAAAAGGTAAGGTTTAAAACTATCCTTTTAACCTTTAAACCTTACCTTTTAACAATATATATATATATATATATATATATATATAATATTATAAGCTTGCTGAAGGCTCATTTTGAGAAGCATTTATTTTATTTTCCCCCATCCACCCACTTGAGCACATACTATTAGCTAGGCAGTGTTAACTGCCACTGCAGATATGAATGCTTATCTCCCCCTATTTCTTCAATCTAAGACATAAGAGCTAGTCACAAAAAGTTAAGGGCCGCCTTAGATTTTGGGGTACTCTAAGTAATGGGTCTGAATGCTCGTAAAACAAAGCGCAGCGTGTTTCATTCTGAGCTATTCTGACCGCTCACACACCACACTGTATGACCGAAATAATCTTTCAGACGACGCATTTTTCGGGTCGAGAATATGCGCTCAGCCAAAACACCAAAAATCCGTGAATAATGCATGAAGTTTGGCCAGGCGCAGATTACACAGCAGTTTTGAATTGAGAAATCGGCACAGTGCACGTGCAAGGCCTGCCTATGTTGAACACTTTTCAATGACAATTTGCCTGCGGTGGGTATAAAATGACCGCTAATCGGGGCTGCAATAACCATGCCTCCAAGACGAAAACTGTCAACACTAGATCGCGGCCGGGCTCTGGATGGCTCCAGATGGCATTTCTGGAAGAGAGGTGGCAAGACGTCTGGGAGTGAGCCACTCAGTCATTCAACGCCTTCACCAGCGATACCAAGACACTGGAAGAGCCGAGGAACGACCACGCTCAGGGCGGCCAAGAATCACCAACGGCAAGACGATCGCTACTTGATGCTGACAGCAGTCCGCAGCAGAACCATCAATGCAACCACTCTGAGACAGGAGCTGAGAAGAACGACTAACATCAACGTAAGTCGCCAGACCGTCCGAGGTCGCCTTCACAGTTTCAACCTCCGCTCAAGAAGGCCCGCCATCCGTCTCCCACTAACACAGCACCATCGACAGGCCAGAAGGAGGTGGTGTCGACGTCATCAGCGATGGACGAGGCAGCAATGGAGCACCATCCTCTTCACCGATGAGTCAAGATTCTCCCTGTCCCGAAATGATGGCCGGGTACGCGTCTGGCGTCGTCCAGGGGAGAGCTTGCTGATGGCTGTGTTCGTGAGCACGATCGCTATGGAGGCGGCTCCCTGATGGTATGGGGAGGCATCCACCTTCATGGCAGGACACCCCTTCACCTTGTGCCAGGCAGACTTACTGGCGTAAGGTACAGAGATGAAATCGTGAGGCCGTTGATTATCCCCACTCTGCAAGCCATGGGACCCGGTGCCACCCTCATGGACGACAACGCCACTCCACACCGCGCCCGTGTGGTGAACGACTACCTGAGGCAGCAGCAGGTTCCACGACTGGACTGGCCATCGCGTTCGCCTGATTTGAACCCTATTGAGAACTTTTGGGACCATCTGGAACGCCGCGTCCACGACAACCACCCCCTCCTGTTGACCTCCACCAACTGTTCCAATTTCTGCTGCAGGAGTGGAACGCCATGCCTCAACAGACCCTTGTGACTCTGATCCAGTCCATGAGGCCTAGATGCGTGGAATGTGGGGGTGCAAATGGGGGACATACGCACTACTGAAGCTTTTCAATAAACTTTCTTGTGAATGGGTCAATTTTGTGATTTTCAAAAAGAGGGGTTATGATGTTTGATCCTTGATTTGTCCAGAAAAATTGAATTGACACAATTGCAATGGCATTGACATGAAAGCTAAAGACATGAAATAAAATACGGTATAAGCTGTTTTCCTGTGCGTTATGTCGTTTTATTTTGGTGAGAGCTTTTCTGTCTGGCCCTTAACTTTTTGTGACAAGCTAATATATATATATATAATAATATATATATATATATAATATAAAATATATATAATATATATATATATATATTTTGTGTGTATGTATGTATATACACACGTGTTGTCTGTGTGTTTGTGCGTCTCTATATGTATGTATGTATAATATACATATAAATATATATACAGAGAGAGAGAGAGAGAGAGAGAGGGGGAGAGAGAGAGAGAGAGAGAGAAGAGAGAGAGAGAGAGAAGAGAGAGAGAGAGAGAGAGGATTGAAATGAAAAGGCAACACAAAACAATGTAAACAAATATATTCCAATATTTCGAGCGGCTGCTCTTTTCCAAGGATGGCAGATTGTATATTCACGTCAAAAGTGGAGTGACGTTATAGGTCGATGCTAAAAGAAAAATTGCGTCATGACAGAGATGTGATCACCAAGTGATGCAAAGTCTAAAACATCATCCTGTTGTGATTATGTCATCACTCCCCACCTCCACCAATATACCAAAACACCTCTCTCTCTCTCTCTCTCTCTCTCTCTCTCTTGAGCTATCATTATATTAGTTGTACCAGAGGGAACAACTGAATTACTATTAAATGCAAGGGAACTCAGTACATGTAACTAATGATCAGTCGTGCGTGTTCAGGCCTTGTGGATGCTTTACAGCTTACGAATTCAGAATTTTTCTCTGTCTCTCATTGTGTATGTACTCGTTTTCAATGGGCATACAACGCGTGTCTTGAAGTGAGTGGTTGTGCATGTTGAAACGACGTGTGAAGTGTGTGCCTGTATTGTTCTGGATGTGTGACCTATGTTAAGTAAGAGCGTTGTTTGAACGAGTTGCGTTTTTCACCTACATACTGAGCCCCCTTGCATTTGGTGCAGTAGAGCAGGTACATGATGTTTCTGTGCTGCAGGACATCTCATGGCGAATGGTGAATGTCTGGCCACTAACGTCACTGTTGAACTGACGTGCCTCTACCACATACTCCCTACAGGTGACACAGCGTTTTCTAATACATCGGTGGCTTCCAGGGTTGTCAGTGGAGGGTTCTTGTGGGGGAAGCATGAAGGCATCAGGATGTTTCGTAGACCATTTGAATTTCTTTCTCCTACTATGGGGAGCTCTGGCATGGCTTGTCTCATCCTGTTGCTTTCATGTAAGGCTGGTTGCTGTTGTTGCAGCCACTGATGGAGAGGAAGGTTGGCTGGGTTGTGGTAATGATGAACGGAACCCTATTCTTGGAAGTTTGGGGTCTGTATTCTAGGGCCTCATTACGTGGGATGCTGCTGACTCTTTCAGTGGCTTTCTGGATGGTGTGGGTACCGTACCCTCTACGCTGAAACTGCTTGGCAGTCTCTTGGCAGCGAGGGTGAAGGCTTCATCCGTCGAGTTTTGCATACCTTGGGATGATAAGGTGAAAGCATGTGGTATCGCATGGGGTCCGTCGGTTTTTGAGATAGATTTTTGGAGGAAGGGCTTCCTGGAGGAATGATGTTTGTGGTCCAGGAAGAGGATGGAGAACAAAGCGATGATTGGTACATAATGTGGTGTGTGTGTGTGTGTGTGGTGTGTGTGTGTGTGTGTGTGTGTGTGTGCTGGTTGTGTGTGTGCGCGCGCGCCACGCGTGCGCGTTGTTGCGGGAGGGGCGCATGCATATTACTCTTGTTGTATTATGTGTTGTGTGTGTGTTGTGTCTGTTTATCTGTCTGTTTGTCTGTTTCTCCATTTGGATGTCTGTCTGTCAACCACGCGTGTGTTTGTCTTGGCCCTTTGTCTGCCAACCATAACTCCCCACTTTCACCCCAATTCACTCCTCTTATCTTCCTTTTCCTTTTGGTGTGTGGGTGTGTGTGTATGTGTGTTTGTGTGTGTGTGTTGTGATGTGTGTGTGTGTGTGTGTGAGGGGAGTGGTCGGTGGGTGGTGTGTGTGTGTGTGTGTTGTTGTGTGTTGTGGTGTTTGTGTGTGTGTGGTGGGGGGGGGTGGGCTGGGGGCCTTCCTCTTTCGCTTCTTAGTGCTTAGGGGAGGCTTTGCTTCTTAAGGCTTGTCTTACTTGCGGCCGTCCCCTGGCTTCTTAGTCTTCTCTTGGCTTTAGTGGGGTGTCTTCGTGGGGGGAGGGGGGGGAGGGAAGGGAGCCGTGGGGTGTTATGTGGGGGTATGTTTTTTTGTATATTGGGCTGTGTCCCTGGGTTCTGCTTGGCTGTTGTCTGGTGTTGTGGTCTGGTCTTTTTTTCTTTTCCCTGTCCTTTTTCTTTGTCCTCCACCCTTATTCCCACCCTCCCCCCGCTCTTTCCTTTATTCCTTTTTTCTTACCTCAACCCCCCCCCCTCCCCCCCCGCAACCACTTCGTCTCCCATCTCTACCCTGGCCCACCCGGACCCTCCTATTCGGCGGGGCTGGACATTTTTATGAGGGGTTAATGGTAATAAAGGGTAAATTTCAGAGTTGTTTTGCGAATGAGCAAAAGCATTGCTAATTTTTGTTCACATTGCATTTTGTATAACTTCTCTCTCTCTCTCTTCTCTCTCTCTCTCTCTCTCTTCTCTCTGCTCCTCTCTCGCTCTCTATCTTTCTCAGCCAGGTCTGTCTGTCTGTGGTCTCTCTCTCTCTTCTCTTCCTCTCTCTCTCTCTCTCTCTCTCTCTCTTCTCTTTCTCTCTCTTCTCAGTATCTGTCTCCATCTCTCTCTCTCTCTCTCTTCTCTCTCTCTCTCTCGCTACCCCCTTTCCCCCCCCCCCCCCCCCCCCCCCCCCCCCCCCCCCCCCCCCCCCCCCCCCCCCCCCCCCCCCCCCCCCCCCCCCCGCCCAAATTATGTAACTGTACCTGCATGTAAAATTATGTAGATATGTACAGGGTTTGGTTTCGAGGACGACGTTTGAATTTCTTAAAGAAGTTGGAATGCGAGACAGTTAAGGGCGACTGTTAATAAACGGCAAGATGACTGATTGGGTCGGGGGGGCACTTTCTGCAACGGTCCGTCCATGCCATCTATTTTAATGTAGCTCGCATTTTCCTCAAAGATGAATATCAGAGAGGGAGGGCCGGATTAGAATGCAAAAAACAGATGCGTGTGATGTGATAATAAGACAGCAAATGTGGTGATGCCTTTCTTTTGTGTTGTCACTGACGTTCCATTTCATGGTCACTTCCACTGTTGGTGGGCAAATGACTTTTGACGTTACAGGTCTCTCTCTCTCTCTCTCTCTCTCTCTCTCTCTCTCTCCTCTCTAGCTCTCTCACACACACACACAACACCCACACACACACACACACACACACACAGCACCGCACGCACGACGCACGCACGCCAGCGCGCGCGTACACACACACACAACACACGCACTTTCTATCTCTCTCTCTCTTCCTCTCCCCCATTCTCTCTCTCTCTCTCTCTCTCTCCTCTCTTTTCTGTCTGGCTCTCTCTTCTCCTCTCTCTCCCTTCCCTGTCTCTCTACTCTCTCTCCTCTCTTCTCTCTCTCTTCTCTCTCTCTTCTCTCATCTCTCTCACTCTCTCTCTCTCTCACTCTGTACTTTGGGGGAAGGAAGAGAGTGAGGCAGACCGTCAGGACACGAGTGAACTAAACGGCTTCTGTCTGCAGACACGTCACGCGTTGATGTGTGGAAGGGGCCCGAGGATCCATCTCTCTTCCTGTCGCCTCACCCTACAAACTCATACCACAATGCCGCGGCCCTTGACACAAGAGGAGGAGGGGGGGGGGGGGGGGGAAGAGAGAGAGAGAGAGTGAGAGAGAGAGAGGGACTGAGATGAGAGGGGAGTGAGAGGGGGGGGCAGAGAGAGGGGGAGGGAGACAGAGAGGGGCGGAGAGGGGCGGAGGGAGAGGAGAGGAGGAGGGAGGGCGGGAGGGATGAGAGGAGGGGCAGGAAAGAGACAAAGAGAGAGAGGGGGGAAGGGGGAGAGAGAGGGAGAGAGGACCGAGAAGAGAGAGGGGGGGGGGGGGAGGGGGGGAGAGCGAGAGAGAAGTGGGAAGAGGGAAAAAAAATCGGAAAAATCTGCCCAGCCAGTTTTTTTACATACTGATGTTTTCTTTTGTTACCGGCAGTCTTGATGGCGGAATACCAACCGATAATTCTAACGCACCTTTGAAAATTCAATTCCGAACCACATGAAAATTCAAACAAGTGATGCTACGAAACTCCAGTGATCACTGTACATGTACTTCTCCCTTGATGTGATGCGGCGCCCTGAGGACAGGAGAGCTTTAAAGTGGTGGACACAACTGTTGGACACACACAGACTTTCGACATGACCTTGAAAACAGACGTTGCTCTGTTGACCTCCAATACTCGGCTTACAGACTAAAAGGTATGGACGGTTGTCGAACAAAGTGCGCTATTATCTTGTGTAAAATTCTGGCGCGCCTGCTGTACTACTTTTGCTAAACGAGCGTGTGTATTGTATGCAGCCGAGTATAGAGAGTTCAGGCGTACAAAGGTAAAGTCGCCCTCACACTCGACTACGCCTCCACAGCAGCAAAGGGGATGGAGGGGACAGGACGTGTCAAAGTCTCTCAGGATTGATTTTCTTCCACTAACTGCAGGATCCCTGCTGCAGGGGGACTTCAGAGCACAGAAGCGAACAGCAGCTGAAAAAACAGTTTTAAAAAATTCCTCCATGACCTTCAAGTCAGATCCACCATTGTACTCCAGTGGGATGCCATCCCACAGTGGTGATCTCTGGGAATGCGAAGGCTGGACGCTCTGTTCCGGGGCTGGCAGCACTAATGGAGCAGTTTCAGCCACCGTTGACCTACAAGATATACTAAAACTATCATCACAAACAATATCAAAAACATTGGAATAGTAGGTTGGGTTGCCAGAAAGTGGTTGCTGATTTCCACTCCATCGGCTCAAGAGATACAGCAAACAATCCTCTTCAGACTGAGAACTGGCCACTGTCGACTGCTGAGCCACTAAGCAATTAAGTTGCCCACACAGACGATGTCGTTGTGTGGCACTGGGTTTCAGACCCAGTAACACATACTCCTAAACACTGTCCAGCCTGCAGAACTGCAGATGCAGCTTTGGGACAGCCGTAAAGACTTTGAGAAGATTGTGGGTTTCATCGTGGTGACAGGGTTGAAGATCTGGCCGTAAAAAAATAAAATTGACCGCAGAAGTAGAAGTCTTACGTCATCTGACTGCCTGCGTTTCCTGGGCACATTCCAGGCATACGCCTCTTCCTGTTGGTTTAAACTGGCTCGGTGTCTGGCTTCTTAGTACAGGCTGGCGGCCTGGTCACCACACTTCACAGGTGCTAGTGTCAAAACTGTCAGTTTGAAGTACAAGCGATGTGGCTGCTGGCAAAAGGTACGTGAAGGCATCACGCCGCCCTCACTGGATGCCGGACAACATAGAGGCTGGCTTATGGGGGGAAAGGGGTAAACCTGAGAGGGCAGCGTAGTCTGCTGAAAAGTTTCTACCGCGAAAGAATTTTACACCTGCGTGAGCAAAACGGGAAGTCTGACGAATGTAAATAGTGGGAAAACAAGGTGAATTACTGTTCTTTCCCGCGGAAAACTTTAGGTCGCGTCCAGAAAAACCGGTGCGAGTCCGTTGAACACGAAAAATACGGAAGATGGTATCCACGCTGTCCTTCTTTCTTGTCTCGCATTTTGTCCACGAATCGAGTCAATGGCCTTCAGACGCTGAAAAATTTATGGGGGGGGGGGGGGGGGGGGAGGGGGGAGGAAGGGGGGGTGGAGGGAGCAAGGGAGAGAGGGCGAGTCCAGGAATGGGCGAAATCATCCAACCGACAGTATGGAAGATGGTGGTCCACCGCTGTCTTTACACTCTGCCTTCCCAGTTTGTCCACGAATCGGAGTCAATGGCCTTCACGACGCTCTGAAAACTTTGGGGTGTGAGGAGAAGAGGGGCGGGATGAGAGGAGGGGGGGGGGGGGGGGGAGGATGGATGGTGGGGGATATGAGTTTAGAGGACGAAAACTCGTTCCCCCTGCCGTTTGTCTACAGCGGAGCCAGTGGCTTCAGCCAGTGAAAAGTGTGTTGATGAAGGTTGTTAGCGAGTGTGGAACAACAAAAACCAAGATTTGTTTCTTCTGCGAAGTTGGCGACTTCTCCAGTGGCGTTGTCAAAAGAGTACGAAGACTTCCAACGGTGAAACGAAATACTGGACTCATTTTTTACTATGCTGAGCCAGTAGGAATTTTAGACTGTGTGTGGTGTGTGTATGTGTATGTGTTGTGTGCCTGGCGCGCACGGTTGTATGTGCGCATGTTATGTGTGCATGTGGTGGTGTGTGTGTGTGTGTGCAACTGTGCCGGGTATGTGCGTATATGTGTTTTGTTTGTCTGTCTGTTTTGTCTGTCTGTGTCTGTCTGTGTCTGTCAGAGTGTGTCTAAAGTGTGTATGGATTAGGGGAAGCTGGGGCATGTGGCGGGGGAGACGTTGACAAAATCCGCCTGTCCATTTCTCAGATCTGACAAGTCATAGAAAATGATTACTACTATACTACGATGATATCAATAATAATAATACATAATGATAGTGGTATAACATAAAAAGCAGGGGACCATAGTATTACAAGTCTTTGTTACATGAAGAAAATTTCACCGCTCTCACCCCCAACCCTCACTTCATCCACGCTTCCCGAACACCCTACCCCTTTTTGTCCCAAACTCTAGCAGCCGTTCAAAGCCAAAATAGAAACAACACACCAAGAGAGTGCAAAAAAAATTACGTTAAGTTGAAGTGCCCTTAAAAGATGTGTGAACTCCTAGATGTTGTGTTTTCACGGGAGTTACAAATAATAACAAGTTTTTTTTATGCACCAAAACGACCCTGCCCAGACAAGGCTGACGGCAGTAGATGGACATGTGAGAGAAGAAGACGAAGAAGAGAGGAAGAAGAGAGAAGAGAAGAAAAGAACAACAACAACAACAACAACAATCACACAACAGTCAGAAGTTAAGAAGGGTGACAGCTCTCACACACACACACACACAACACACACACAAAACGTACCAGCCAGCCCAAAAGGTGTAAATTTGCCATCTTGTCCTTTAGACTGAAGAACAAAGGATTTCCGTCAAAAAACTAAGAAAGCAGCATTATTCGCTGAATATGTTTTCAGACTCTATGCGTCTAGAAGGTTGGCATTAACAATAAAACATATAGACTGAAGAAGAAGGAATAGATGAATACAAAAGATCCAGTTAGTGACAACAGTCACTTCATCAAAGCTCCAATTACTTCTTGATGAAGTTCAAAGAGTGCTTATATCTCTTCCCAATAAGAATCATCTGTAGGTACATTAGTTATAGTTTCTAATGATATGCTTAAACACTTGCCAGATAACTTTGTTTTATTGTTGCTAAATTGTTTCGAAAGGTTGGGTTGAGGGTGTTATGCCGAACACTGAAACAGTCTGTCTCGTCCTCTTTAAAGCATGGTAAAACTCAGTGGACTAACTTGTTACAGGCCAATTGCTCTACCTCATACATGTAAACTTTTGGAGATGGATTATTTTAAGAAGACTTGGTTCATTTTTGTGAAGTAAATTAAAATCTCCCATTATCCAAGCAGGTTTCCGAAAGGGAGTGTTCTGCAATCGATAATATGGTGAAACTTACAACAAACATAAAAACAACAGTTTGCGAGGAAGAAAAAAACGTTATTGCAACTTTCTTTGATAATCAAGAAAGCTATGACTAAGTCTGGCATGCCAAGCTGCTTTATAAACTTAAACAGATGGTTTTATGGGTCATCTATACCATTTCATTAAATGCTTTTGAGTAAAAGAAGTATACAAGTTAGAGTAGGGAATTTCATATTCACATTTTTTTAGATCTCTTTCACTGGGGCTTGCCACTAGGTTCCGTAATGCACCTCTTTTATTTAATATCTTGTGCAACGATTGCCCCATCACATTTGTCAAAACATGTAGTATTAGTACAATATGCAGAGGATATCGGTATTGGATGAATGTTATTATGAAAAGAAATACATCTAAAAGGGACATTAAACTATTCATAGAAGCTATATCAAAGGGAAACTTGATAAAATAAAACAATTATTGGTCACAATTGGTCTTGGCATTAATCTTCAGAAGACTCATATGATGTTTTTACAATAATGGTAGTAATCCTGCCTGAGCTACCTATGTTTAAAATTGAAAACGAAACAATCAGTCAAGGATTCGGTTAAAGGTTTGGGTGTGTTCTTACAACAAAGCTTACGTTGGAACGCTTCATATCAAACATATTGTGACTAAGCAAGAAAATGCTTAATTTTTTAAAAGTAAATAAGTAAACAACTACTGGGGACAAGACAGCCAATATTTTGAAACATCTTAGCACAACATTAATTCGATCAAATATTATCTATGGACAACGAAATTTTTTTAGTGTCTCCAAATTATTTACTTAAGAAGCTTCAAAGTATCGACTGCAAAGGTTACAGGTTTGCCTTGGTGTACCCTTTCACGCCATAAACCTTGGAAATTTTTAAAGAAATTGGAGAATGGCCTTTGATGATTATCGAATCTTGCTGTGCAAAGTACGTTCTTAGGACCTCAACACCTGACAACTTTGTCTCGGAAGGAAGTACAAATAAACTAGAAATAAAATTTCCTAAACGGGCCAGACAGCTATCTTCATTAAAGCAAATTGGCTCTTATGTATCTGACTTACTTAAAGAGTCGGAAATAACTCCACAGTGTATTGATGCACAGCAAGTTGTTTCTCCTTAACCCATTACTGGAAATGTGATGAATCACCCTCAAAAAAAAAAAATAACCACATTTTGATCACAATTACATGATTTGAGAAAAGATTGAGAATCAAATATTATTGCAAAGTGAAAAGTCCGATTTTACCTAGAGAATAAATACCCAAATCATTTAAAGGTGACTCAGATGGCTCACTTTAGATGATTCACCGTGCTGGTTCAGGTTTTGTTATACAGCTTTAAAAAAAGAAAAGTCATACTTCATTGGTAAAAGCGATCAATATTTCACCGCCGAAACTCGTAGCTATAATTATGGCTTCTTAAACATAGTTGATCTTCCGTTGAACATTTTTCAAATTATATTCTGCGTCGATTCTCAGTCCGAACTGTATGCTTTACTTTCTTTGATTAACAGAAAAATCAAAATTATCAAAGAAATCATCATAAAGATTAAATTTTAAGTTTTAAAGGAACCAATTCACCTTTTGCTGGGTTCTTCACACGTTGGAATATATACAAAAGATTGTGTGATAGGCCGCAAAAAAAGGTGCACGCAAGACAGGGAATCAATAGAAATAAAACCATCCATTATCCGTTTACAGAAGGGTTTCATTTAACTAGAGGCAAAGCTCGTGGAAACAAGTTTCAAAATCTCTTCATGGAGGAGAAATTCCTCTGGTCTCTTACTGAATTCGGTTAGGTTTTAACACACAACATAGCTGTGAATTATAGCAACAGTTTCAAATTTCGACACATTTCTTCGCTCTCTTATAGGATTAAAGCTTAATGTTGCCTTCAAAACTAAATTCAGCAAGAATGTTAATGGGTCCTGTGCGTGTGAACAAATTTCAAACCAACACTTCATTCTTCTGGAATGCCGAGATTGTGACCTATTTTACGGTATTTCTGAAAGTTCTCGTGGACATTTTATTCTTGAGATTTTAGTTTGTTGTTGATTTTGCGAAGTGTTTACTACGCTAGTCCTATGGGACATTTGTTATCGTTTGTGTTATGATTCTCAAACATAGTTATTTAAAGTTGGCTTTCCCATACCTTTTTTTTATTTTATTTTTTTTTTTATTAAATTTTATTGCAAAGATTGTAAAGGATGCTTTTTTTTTCTTTTCTTTTTTTGTATATGATTGCAAGATGACCCACCCACCTCCTCTAGCTCCCCCTTCAAATTCCTTTCCCTTGTCTATATCACTTAATGTGAAGACGTTTTAAATTGAAGACAACAACAAACCACAACAAACACACACACACACGAAGGGTTAAAATGAGCGAGATCTTGTCACGCAAAAGTAATATGCACGACAAAGTGTTTGTGACGGCAATCGGATTTATGAACGCTTCCGCAGAACTTGCGTGTACAGGAAGGGAGGAGAGAAAATAGGTGGGCAGCAGCAAAAGCGGCAAGTGTTCACGAATGTCAGTCGGCCTCACACATCGCCGCCCCACCCCTTACCCACCCCACCCCCGTCCGCCTCCCAATCATTTCCAACTGTCGGCCATTATTACTGCTCTTAATCACTCCTCAACGACCGGGGGGGGGGGGGAGGGGGGGGGGGGGGGGAGTTCACTGGGGCGCCATCTGAAAATCAGTCACCAACTAACTCCATTTCTTCGTTGTGGGCTGTGTCGAGGACGGGTCTCTAGATACGTTTCCATGGCCTCTGCAATGGTTGTCGGTCCATACGTTTCATACGCCTGTTGGTCTGCTCCACTGCAGTTCAGGGCGTGCATTATTCTGTTAGGACCGTTCCGTTGTTCTTCCATCATAATCCATTGAACCTGGAACTTCTTAGAAATTATCTGTCAGTGTCATGGATCAGTTCTTTCAGTTTCCCAGCTTTTCTTAGTGGGTCAGTTTTCAATTTTCCCAGCTTTCCTGGAGTGTTTCATCGGTCAGTCTTTACAATATCCCAGCATTCTGGCGTTTCACGTGTCATGTCTTTTCAATTTCTAAGCTTTTCTCAGTGTTTCATCTGTCATTCTTTCAAATTTTCCAGCTTTCTCAGTGTTTCATGGGTCGGTTCTTTCTATGTCGCAGCTTTCCTCAGGGTTTCATCTGTCAGTTGTTTCAATGTCCCAGCTTTCCTCAGTGTTTCATGGGTCAGTTCTTCCATTTCCAGCTTTTTTCAGCTGTTACATGGGTCAGTTTTTCAATTTTCCCAGCTTTCATGGCGTGTTACACGGGTCAGTTCTTTCCATTTTCATGAGCTTCTGGGTTTTTACGGGTCAGTTCTTCCATTTTACCAGCTTTCTGGGTGTTTTACGGTTGTCAGTTCATTCCATTTCCAGATTTCCCTGTGTGTTTTAGGGTCAAGTTCTTCCAATTTTCAGTTTCCTCCAGGGTTTCATGGGTCAGTTCTTTCAAGTTCCCAACTTTCCTGAGCGTTGAACGTTTCAACAAGGCCAGTGTGATTTTCTCCGTTATTTTCTCCCCCGTAGCACACCTTGCCTTCAC